>JBBMKD010000102.1:97815826-97854256 GCA_037834095.1 Argya squamiceps | reverse complement strand
GGGCGGGGAAAACACTCTGACCCAATGGGGAAGGAAAGGGGTGGGGTTACATCGGGATGAACCAGGTACATTGGGGAAAGGAATGGGGGGGGGAAGGACTATACCAAGTACATACAAGTACAAATTCAAAAAACTTGAAACTCGCACTGCAACAAGCATTGTTAAGCCTAAGTGGAAACAGAAATTCAAGGAGTGACCCAGTTGAACAGCCACTGGTAATACAGTGGTAGTTGTGCAGTTCTCATCCTCTCCATCTCAGAGAGCATATAGTTGAAAATAGTCTGAGGAAAGGCAACAAGAATTATCAAAGATCAACATCCATGTGAGAAACAAGTAAGTGAAGGGAAGCCTTCTGTTTGAAAAAGAAATGAGTAGGCATGGTACAAGCACGTTTGGGTAGCTAGGGGTTGGAAATGATTGTTTTCTACATCTTTCTTTACCAGAGACCAGGAAAGAAAGGGGTCAAAAGTAGCCAGGATATAGATGAGTGGAAGAGTCTGCAATAGTTTAGTTGTGGTACTCCTTGCCAGAATTTGCTGCAGTTATTTAAGCTTACAAAGATCCCAGAGAAAGCCAGTGAAAATCATTGAAAACAAATCTTTGTGAGATTTCTAAATGTATGTATGATCAGGAGTTACTTGAGCTGCAAAAAAGTTTGGAGGCAAAGGGAATACTTCAAGGGAAAGTATATGGTAGCTCTGTTCTTATACTCTTGTCAGAAACTTCCTTTTGTTCTCACTGAGAAATGGACACAGGGCTTAGAGGACCTGGTCAAACCAAAGATGACTCTTATGGTTTTGACATGCAGTTGGAAAGAAGTCACGCCTTAGGCTCTATCTGGGTTGTCCAGGCTTACCAGCCTGCTTTGAACACAGGCAGTAAAAAGCACCTATGGTGCAAAACTGTACTGAAGAACTGAATGATCAATAGATATTGCATGATAACAGAGGAAAAGGAGCAACAAAGAAAGGACCTGCAGTGGAAAAACAGGCAGTTAAAAGCTGCATGAGAGTTGAAACTCCCTGGAAATAGAAGAGTTTTAAACAGCACTTCATTCTGCCTTTGCCAGCAAGGGATGTCAGGAAAAGACACAGTTTCAGAAAGGTAGTCTTCTTTCTAACAATAACTAGCTCTGAAGCTCTTGATGTGTTTAATAGCTTCCACTTAAGTCATGTAGAATAGATTGACTGTA
Organism: Argya squamiceps; assembly: GCA_037834095.1. Classification (NCBI taxonomy): domain Eukaryota; kingdom Metazoa; phylum Chordata; class Aves; order Passeriformes; family Leiothrichidae; genus Argya; species Argya squamiceps. The sequence goes on along the minus strand of JBBMKD010000102.1, from coordinate 97,853,064 downwards.
AACCTGCTAGGAATATTTGAAGTTTCCTGTATTCTATGGGAACATTAAATGGATGAGAAGGCTTTTTTTTTTTTTTTTTTAAATTTTTTTTTACACTGATATGGGAAAATATAAGCCTTGAGTGTGGAACTGAGGCTGAAAAACCAGTTTTGTAATCTGGAACAGTGGGTGGAGGTGCTAAGATATGGTGAAAGGATGCAATGACAGATTTTGTGCAGTGTACCCAAAGACCTAGTGGAATGAGGTGAGATGAGTTTACATAGCAGAATGGGCAATGCTTCCACAAAAGGTAAAAAGGTGGCAATGAAGCATTCACTCATTCTAAGCTGAACATTAGCAGGCAGTAAAAAAATTCTGCTAGACTCATCCAATCAGGACTGTCAGGAGAAAAGCACAGGTATGATTAAACAAATTAATCCTTCTGTTTATTGTATTTATTATTTCTATTAAATGCACGTGTAAATTAGATACACATTCAAATAACATACTAGGAACAAAATTTGAATAGTATCAGAAGAAATTAATATACTCATATTAAAAGCATGTCCACCCAGAGTCTCAAAGGTATGAGGCAACAGATACTGAGTCAAAATAATCTGAAAGACATGATAGAAGAGAGATGAAACTCAATAATATAATAACAAAATGTAGTTGAGAATCTCCAAAGTGTGTACTGGTTTGCACTAATACAACATAGTGAAAAATGTTGCCTATTTATTAAGAAATATAAAATGCCACTATGCTCCGATACATTGGGAGACTGTGCTTTTCAAGACAATATCTGAATTTATTCTAAATATATTGTTAAGCTTTGTACTCTAAGAATTATCAGCATTGGATGAACATGCTTTCCAAAGAAGCAGAGGTCTTTTGTACAGCATTTGACAAAAATTTAATAGATCAAGAGACTAGAAGCCTCCATTGTCTGTGATCTGATAAAAATGCCTTATCTGATCTGAGACAAATGTGTGTACACTGAGGTCCAGAATTAACAAGTGGGAGACCTTAAAGGGAATAATGAGAACTATTATCAAGCTGTGCCTCACACAATATCATCTTCACATCTCAGAATGCAGAATGCTGTATTGAACCAGCTGTTTTGCTGTTAAGTGTCTGCCAGGGATAACAATCACCTTTGCCTCTCTGGCATGCATTAAACAACAAAACCAACTGAATTTCTTGTAATTTTGCTAGTGCATTAATGGAGTTTCATTGACCCAAATAAAAGAGCAGGTCGTCTTGAAAATGAATACATTCAGAAAATGTATTTCATATAATCAGAATGATTTCTGACTGTAAATAATATCACAATTCTTTCTAGGAGTCACTCAAATTTATCTTTGACAGGAAAATGCTTTTTTTTCTCTAGAATTGATAGTGAAGGTACTGTTCATGATACCAGAGATGGGCTGTAGCTTCTTCCTGAGAACCTGACAGGATGAAGCCACTTGCACCCATATGTAGGTCTGTCAGCCCTACAAAAGCAGAGTTTGAGTCTTGAAAAATGTGGAAATCACTGCTTTTAAGGAAACAGTAGTTTTTACATTGTTTCTGGCCAAGGATTGTAAGTGAGAGCAGGACTGGTGTAGCATCATGCTACTGTGCATTCCTGAGAGCAACCTGTGCTTCAGGACCCAGGGCACTCTGCTGATAAAGGGCTGAGGAGACTGGATCCCATTTGGAAATCTGAGTTCTGTTTATTGTCTGCATTGTGAGTACAGCCTCAAATGTGCTCCAGGGGTGAGGGCCAAACTGGGGCCAAGGATCCAGGGTTATATACTAGATAAATGGGTGGTCCTTGAGGGTCAGGGTTGGGAAAAAATGGTGCAAAGGGTCAGACCAAAGATCTGGGGGGACTAATGGGGTTACAGGGGTGGAACACTGCGGCAAAATTAACCCAATGGGTTTCAAGGGAAGGAAGAACATTCTAGGAGGGGTGCATATATTGTGAACAGGGGCTGAACAGGGTGACATAAACTTAACAAACCAATAGAACAATGAAATCTAAGAAATATTAACATGTGGCCGCAAAGGCCCACGAGAGGAAGGTTTTTGTCACCCTAATCTAAAAGGGTATCTCTCAGGCCCCTGGGCCTCCACAGACTGGTCCCTTATTTCTTGCATTGGTGTAGATAAAATTAAACAGTTTTCCTTTTCAAAGCAAATCCTTTTCTTAGAATTTCAGAATCCAGTCATTTATGTTTCCATTGAGAGGAACTTTGTCATGGGATAAAGGTTTAATCCCCAATACACTGTGCATTTTAATCAGTTTAAATCTTTGCCTAAGAACAGACATTTCACAATCAATGGATTTTAATAACCTTTAGGGGGAAATTGCATTAAAGGCAAGCAGCAATACTATTCTGGTTTCCTCATTGTTACTATTCGTTTTCTATTTTGTTATTAAGAATCTTAGCATGAGACCCAGATCTTAATTTTTTTCTCAGGCATTCATCTGTTCTTGATGGTTTTTCTCATATGAAGTCCTAATCCTCTGTTTTTGACAACATAATCATTTCCACAGCAGCTAATTGCAATATTTATAACCACTGATTAGAACTACAGGTGGGGATATGTAGTCAGGATCTACTGAATTAAAAACAAAACAAATCCCAGACAAGCCAAAAGAGATGACAGAGAACAGAAGTGTTTTCATAACTGGGTTTCCAAAGCAACTATTTTTATTTTTGTTTACAAAAACCAACAGATGTAGGCATGCATTGCAAGTGAAGGACTTCTCTATATGTAGCCTTTTGATAACTCTGCTTCCCTTACCATGATTTCTTTACAGGAATGGGATATAAGGTGATTTGAATTGTAAGGGTTTTTTTTCATGGAGCCACAGAAAAAGAAATCACCTGCAAACTAATGTTTCTGTCAGTCTGAGGTCTCTTCCTGAATGATTAGAAACCAGAGCAAAGCAGAGAATTTTGCTTTTATCAGCCACTATGTGTTTGCTTAGAGAGTGAAAGAAGGAAATATCAAACAGTTTTACTGGATCATTGAAGAAGGAGTTATTAATTTATAATTTGCCCTACAAGAAATGTGTACTGTGGCAGTGTCCCATCACCAGTGCAGGAGGCAGCTGTAGCTCACTTGTATTTCCTGCCTTCTTGCCCTCCATGCTGGTACATTTTAATTATCCTTCCACCCCCAGCCAGGCAACCCTGAGCTGGATCAAGAAGAAATGAGAACAGAGCTCACCCCATTATTCAGTTTTCTAGTTCAGCAGATAGAAACTGCTTTTCACTTTTTTCCTAGATCTGCAGTTGCAACATTTTTTTATGTGTTGTATGCATTATGGCCTGGATTTTTTTTAAGCAGAAGTAGGTGGGATAATTACAGGAAAAAATATTTCAGAGGCAGAAGAGCAGTAGCTGACATTTTAGCCCTGAGCATGAGGGTGGAATTTCCAGTGCATCTGGTAAACTCTTCCTTTCTGCAGTGCATTTTCTTCCTTCAGATTGCATACAGAGACTTATACCCAGCAGGAGAGAATAAAAGGGGCTGTGACAATCTACACCAAGTGAAAAATAGAGTGCAGGCATCAGAACAGGTGAACCTGGCTTAGATAAAGCAAAACCATGCTTTTACTCATCATTTGTCTTGAACCTAATTCAGTCTATATTTCTTTGAGGACTGAAAATGCTCATTTCAGACTTTTATTGCAAATATCAGACAGTGAGGAGTTTTAATAGAGGTTGTGGACTATGTAATAGTAGAAAATTTATTATTAACTAGTATTTTTTCAGGTCTATTACTTTCAACCAGAAAATAATGGTCTGGGTTAGCAATTTTTTATTAGATTGAAGCTAGAAAATATGAACAGGTTCATAGCAAAACAAACTGAAAAATCACAAACAATTTTTTTCCCCTCCAAGTTTTATTTAAGTGTCTATGAAAATCACTTCCAAATCAATACTATTGATTATATTTCAAAGCTCATTATGAGGACAGTTTGAAGCGAAGTGACAGGTAATCAGACCTTGCTTTAGATTCTGTTTGTCAGTACTGTATCTTAAGACATATTTTTAACAACATGGTTTTGAAGCTTCATTTGCCACAACTTTGAACACTTCAGTCATTGAGGTATGTGTTCCATCCAAGGGCATTTTGTTTTTTGTCGTGTAAATAAATCTGTTCTGCTCCAGACCCACAAATGCAGAAAACTGGATATGTACTATAAATATTTTTAATGTCAACATGCATCTATCTGTATGTGAATCAATTCAGATGAGTCCATGATCCTTTCTTATGTTCACTTTCAGTGAATATTCACAGAGTAATGGCAATTATTGATCAAAACTTTGCTTATTAAACAGAATTTTAATCTCAATTACAGAATCTTTTGAAATCTCATTTTTAAAAAATTTATTTATTATTTTCCCACTTATAAACCAGTCAAAAATGCTGCAGACAAAGACATGTGCTTAAGTTTTTTTTTCTTTTCTGGTTGTAGAAAAATCACAACTATTATCAAGACTACGTGGTAGACCTCACAGAAGCATAAATTAAGTGAAATAATTTGGTAAGGAAGATGGTAGCATATTCTTTTATTGAAAATTGTCACTTTTCTATCCTGGGCACAGTGGGGTGCCTGCCTGCCTGCTTGCAGACATAATGATCACGCCTTGCTTCTGCCTGGACCAACCCTACCTTTCCTTGGGTTTTCCAGAGGGTCTCCCAAGGGTCTCTCCAGTTCCACTCCCTGAATTCCACTTTTATCCTGCCATAAAACTGCTGGCTTTTAGGCATCAGCCTGTCACTCCTGTTACCCAATTACTTTTCCCTCATTTGGACCCTCTCTGAAAGAAAACCTGTTTATTTGGGGAGATCCACACTCTTGCACCTTCACAGCCCCAAAACAATGAGAATCTGTTAGTTAACACTGTGTAATCATCTGAAAATAAAGGTGATGCCATCTTATAGCTGAGTCCCCAGTAGAAACTGCTCCACCTAGAATCCTCAGGGGATATCTCCTTTATGATCCCCTGGTGACTTTTAAAATTTACCAAGGACACACTGAGCATCTGCTGGTTGGCCTAGAATCATACTGTTGTGTTTGTGGTCTTTATTTCTTTACTCCACTGAACTGCAACAGCCAGCTGCAGAAGTAAGTGCATGGAATCATTTGTCTTTCAGCCCGAGCAGAGTACCTAGGACAGACAACTGTGAGAGGAATTCGTGCTTGCTGTTACAAGGATGAAATTCGTGTAAGCCCCTTGTAAATGCTGGTGCCATCAAGGATGAACAGTGCTGTTTTTGTTCACCCTATTTGGAAAAAGGGAGAGTGCCAGTTCCCAGAATCCTTCTGGCTAGCTCTCTCCCAGCAGTTCAGTCTCTTCCCAGACAGAACTAAAGTCTTTTCCTTCTTCAGACTCAGCTTCTGATAAAGAGAGAGGGGGGAAGAGACCTACATTTTGCAGGTGACCTGCTGCATGCTGGAATAACCGCAGTTCATGACCACAGCTGACAGCTAAACCTGAGAGCAATCCATATGCTGAACTGTTCCTGCCTGAAAGCTTCTGAGGCAACGTTTCAGTGTGATACTACAGTTACAGTTTTCACAAACAGTTCAAAGGCAAAGGTCACCTTTCAAATTGTTTCCAGTGGAAATCTTAACCAGCTAAGTCCTCAAAAGTAGATGATAAATGTATGAAAATCCATGAGAATACAAGGTAGCCCATGTTTAATTCTGAGTTCCTATCTCCATTTAACTTACATGATTTCACCAGACCAAACACTAAATTGGGTAATTGTTGCAATGTCAGGGTTGCTATTAAATGATATTTCCTATGCTCTGAAATACTGTGCTGGGACATGTACTGTTTGCTATCTGCCTCAATAATAGATGTTGGGTTGCATCCCTAACTTAATCAGGCTGCTTGTTAAATGCTTTTAGGGATTAGAAGTATGTTTTAGGAAAAAAAAAGGTAAAATATATATGAACATACATGTCTAGCTATATTTTTGATGAAACAAAGGGCAGTTATTTCTCCCACTCCTCCAAATGACCTAATAATAGAAAGATTTAATTCATTTCACAGATTGTTGAGCAGATTATATTACTGGACATATTGAATTTGTTTGACTACAAGTAAATACAATATCAAAGAAGGAAAGAAGAAAATGGGCAGATGCAAATGCATCTAGACTAAGATTATTCAGTTGTTCAGAATGTTTTTGAAGCACTTCATCATATTAAACAATTAATTCAATTCATAAAAGATGAACTGTCATTCTGATGGGGGAGCTGAGCAGATTATTATCAATGAATTTAGTCTCTTTGGATCAACAATTTTCTGTGGAAAGATTTTTGAATTTATCTGCTTAATTTTACTCAGAGGTGGGTTTTTTTTCCTCTCTTTTTTTTGCCTTCTTCTACTGGGATTATACTATGAGGAAAACATTATGAATATTTTACACCTGAGTAAAGTTGGACCTGTATTACTTGCAGTTTTTCCATGTATGAAATCTGGGTTTGATTCTTTTTTGTTTTAGTTTCCTTCGTGAACAGATGTATGACTGAGGAGACCAAAGAACAGAAATTGTTATTCAAATAGTTAGCATCTGCCTGGACAGCAAGGATTTTACATGGCACACCATTTTTAAAACCACTGTCGGTGCAGGATTTCATGGATGGGTTTTATGCTTCAGACTTCTTTTCTTTTTAACACCTGCACAATCTAAACATGTAGGGGAAGTCAAAGCTCCGCTTTTCTCTCAACCCTATTTTAGGCTTCCAGACTAGAGTGGTGTGGAAAGAGGATGCCCCAATGTGGAAAACAGTATGTACAGTTTATGACCACTCTGATGTGAATATTTGAACATACAGTCTAAAAAATGATTCTCAGCTTAAGCAGCGACATGCAGATCTTCTTGGCAACCATAAAAGGAGTAAACAAAGTGGAAGAATTTTTTTTTTTTTAATTTGAGCCAATATTAGAACATATCATATGGCATTAATTTTCCTGTGCTTGAGACATTAAGTAAGAAACTTAGGACAACAATGGATTTTTAAAAAGTATCATTTTTCAGTCAGAAGGACAGTGCTGTTCCTTTTCATTTTTTTCCCCACAAAATCTTGCTAATAAGAAATTAGCTCATCTTTTCTCTCCCTTCTCATTTCAAGTTTTTTTAATTAGCATTCTGCTTACTTGTTAGATTTCTTCTGGAGCTGCTTGTTAGAGAGTGTTTCACTTCCTGCCCTATCTCAAAAACTGTGTGTACTCCTGTTTCCAATGTGTCAAATACCACTTCAAGTGTGTTTGTGTTCTGCTCTTTCAGCATATTTGCTATGTGATTTGGTTTTCTATATTGGCTTTTAAGTGTATTTGTCCAAGTGATTAGGGGATAGAACTTTATTCTTCCTCTTAATTATTGTAATTTGTGTGTGTGTGTATGAAATGGTGCTTTACATCAGTTTTGTATATGTTCATTTATGAACACTGGGGAGAGCTTCCATGTGCAATATGAGGCAATCTACAAAAGAGAGAGAGAAAGAAATACAACTAAACAAGTGGGGATAAATGAATGTAAAATATTTCTTAAACTCAGAATTTTGAGAACTGAAATATCATCTGGAAATTAATTACTACCGTGTACATGCATGTATCTGGAGCAGATTTTCTTCTTTAGCCTAGCTCATTCTAAGTACTAAGGGCAAGCTAGGGGCAAGTGGAGAAGTAAGAAAATACCAAATATTTGTGGTCAAGATTGCAGCAAAGGGAGACAGAAAGAGGACAGCTGCAGGGAAGAAGCCAGGAAGAAATAGATATGTATAGGATTGTGTACTTTACAGCTGAAAGAGTTATGCCAGGACCATATTAAAAATAAAAATCATAAATTAGAAACATAGTAGGGAACAAAGATTGGGAAGTATTACAACATGAAGAGCCTACTACTTTTGCTTGTATTTAGCTGAAAAGGAAGAGTAATAACTTCACCAAGTCAACTTTTTCATTTCTCTAGAAGATTGCTATGCTGTTTTATCTGGGATTGTGATAGAAGGCACATTTAATATTCCCTTTATATTTTGGCAGGGAGCTGACACTTTGTTATTTACATGCATTATGTGGTTATGTTTCATTACACAGTATAATAATATGACACAGCTAAATGACAAAGTCCCCAGTGAACATTTGAAGCAGTACACATCCCAGGACTGCAGTAAACACGCTAAATTACAAATTCATGGACTGGTGAATACAGCCATTCAGCGATGTAGGAATAGCTCATCTTAATAGACAGTATGTTCTGGTGAAAGGGCATGGGCAATAGGATAGTGGTTTGTTTATTTATTTATTTATTTATTTACTTAAGGGCTGAGGCTAGAAGCCTTCAAGGAAAGAGTATGCAAATTTATTTATAGCACAAGGCAGAGGAAGCTTGGAGCTGTAAAGAGTTATTCAGAGTGGGAAAAATCTTACAGACTTTAATGATGTTTTCACCACTATTTTTTACAGTTATTGAAGAAAGGGCAAAGGTATTTACAGATTAATTGCAAATTAAAGGCAAAGTTTAGCGATGAAATACTAGATTTTATTAGCAACCGATTACTTCAAAAGCTCAGTCAATTAAAAATAACAACCTCAGGAGGCTACACTTGAGTTTTGAACTTGGTCCCTCTCTGTCTACCTATTATCCTCCTTGTCATCTTCTCATGCCCTTAATATCTACATGATGTCAGACCATTTTAGTTTTTGGTGTAAGAAAGGTCACAGTTATTCCTGACTTTTGCTAAGAAATGTAAGGAGAAATGTGGCTGATGAAAAAATGAGATAAAAAACAAAAGGCATTATGTACTCCTTTTTTTTCTTTCACTTCTTTAGTCTGAAAGAAGAGAAGACTAAAGGAATGGAGAAGGTGTGGGGGTTGAGAGTGGAGGTAGGATGCAATCATCAACTAGAGAACAAAAGAAGCATAACAAATAATTCCAAAGCCTTTTACTTAAAATACACTTTGTTTTAAGGTTTCGAATTATTATTCCCCATCCTGGAAGGGGTGAGCTAGGTTAGATGGGGCTCCAAGTAACCTGATCTAATAGAAGGTATCCCTGCTCACAGTAGGGGATTTGGATTGAGATGATCTTTAAGGTCCCTTCCAACTCAAGCCATTCAATGATTCTATTTTATGATTCTATTTATCTACAGCTACTATTGATTCTGGATGATTATTCTATAAAAAGATTTAACATCCGTCTTTCCCACAACAGTATGTTTTGGTTTCCTATATAGACTGTTCCTTGAATTCTCTCCCAGACACTGAATGCCTCCTCTCTAATCAAGGATCATGCTAATCATCTCTCAATCCCTCACTCTGTAGGATTTTCAAGCTGATGAGTCCCTTGAAACCTCAATGATCCCAACCTATACATGCACATCCTCGGGCTAACAACTTCATGACTCACAATAAAAGGAGAACAAATTATTCTAGAAGGTCATAATGAAGGTAATATAGTGCAGACCGTTGAAAATAGTGAAGCGAAAGGGATGAGAAGATTTTCTTCAGAAAAGTGAACCAAGAGAGTCTTTGTTTTACAGGAATTCTTTGGGATTATATAAAGACAGAAGATTGGAGAGTTGAAACCATATGTGTTTAGACAAAAATAACTTAATTACTTTAGGTTAACTGAGAACTGGCTCAGAAATCTAAGAATTTATGAAAACACCATAGTAACAGGAGAGTATATGCAGTAAAGGACACTATATCTTTAGGACCACAGAAATTATCTTCTGCATACAGAATGGCTTAGCAGAATGAGAGCAGTCTGGATGGAAATGTATAATAGAGAAGGTACAAACTAAGTTATAAGGAAATAGATAAAAATGTGAAAACCAGTGTGAAAAGAGACAGGTCAGGAAAAGTTTGTATCCATAAGAGTTTCTCTTGAAGAGGCATATCATTAATCATGAAGACTTCAATTACCCTGGCATAGACTAGAATAGAAATTGTGAAATGACCATGAAAAGTTATTTCTGGAGGTAAAATGGAGCTATTTCTTTTCAAATCTGCTGAGCAATCAAGCAGGCAATGGAAATATTTGGATGTATCCCCAAGAAAATAAATATATGTGATTAATGAGACAAAAGTTGGTGAGGATTTGATTCATGTGATTGTAGAGCAACAGCATCAAATGTTAGGGAGTCAAGAGAATATTCATAAGGCTAGGAGAACAAAAATATTGAACTTTAAAAAGGTACAGTTTGAAGAATATGAAATATATTGAGAATAGGGTACAAAATATTAAAAAACATGCTAAATCCATGTAGCAGAAAGGGAAGCTATGATAAAAAGAGATATGATAAAAAGAGAAAATATAAAAATCTAGGATTTCACAATTGTACAATAAAAACAATGCCTGGGGAGATTCCCACATGGCATAAATATAACTTCATTTCCTTGGCCCTTTTACACCAGATAGAGAAGGTAGAGTGTTTAAAGTAAGATTAAGGTGAAAAAAAAATCAGACAAAAAGGAGATTTCTAAATCAAATGTTGCACAGAGAAGATTATACAAAAAAAACAAGATAGAAGAAATAAATTAAAACAGCTACAATGAAATTCACATACCTCTAAAGCAATTTGAGTATCAGAAAAAGCTTTTATTTTCAGAAATACACAAAACAGGTATTTTTTTCTGTTTATGATTCCTGCTGGTTATATTTGTAATTCCACCATGAATTAAAAAGTTCAGATCATAAGGTACATGTAGGTAATTTAAAGCAATGTCTTCATGTAAAGCATATTAGACAGAAAAAATTGCTCCTAGTTTTTATGCCCTGTGTGTCTGCTGACTAAAACAACAACATAAATTTGATTGAAGTGAGCGTAATGTATCATACGGTTCACAAATAAAACAAGAACTGTAGGAGGTCTTTAAGCTATTTAAAGAATTTCATGGACTTTAAAAGCCATTCTCTGTGAATCATACTGTCTTTACAAACACCCAGATTATTTTTTTAGAGGTTGACAAGCTGAAAAACTCCATATAAACCCAATGTATTAATGTAAAGCTAAGAAAAGTTTTCCCTATTAGAGTAGCATACATCTTAGCACAGAGTTATAAACAAAGTGACAGTGAGTGCCTTACCGTAATGTAGAACTCTATGCTATGAGAAAACTGCTGAGAATGTGGGTAAAAACTAAAGCAGCAACTAAACATTCATTTACTTTGAAAAGACAGAATTGCTTGTGAGGTAAAAGCACCCAAAACAAATGAGAAAAAGCTGGGTTTTTCACTTTGAAGGTTACAAAGAAACCTGAGAGTATCAGAGTCAGTTGCATTGGAAACTAATACTTTGTCGTGAACAAAATGAAAAAGCTGCAAGGCTGACTGAAACTCAGCCTCATGAATGTTTTCAGACGAAATATTTGGGGCACTGTGATATAAAATAAGAAAAAAGCACTATTCTAAAACAGGAGTTATTGGGACAAAATGTTTTTATTGCTATATACAATTGCAAAAAGGTTGACATTTTCTCTGAAAAGAAATTTATAAATTGAAAGCTGTTAGGAGGTTCCAAGTCTATACATTCTTTAACCTAGGTAAGAGCAATTCTTAAATGATAGACATGTTCTGATATTTTCTTTGCCAAATTGTATCCTGTGAAGGAATCATTTGTATGCAGAATGACCTTTTTAGTAGTTTTTTAGTACAGCTAACATTGAAGAAGAACACGGAAAGTATTGAGATGAAGGACAGCAGTGACTTCTTAATTTGGAGCAGGGCTCATGGGGAAAGGAAAGGAGAGCAGAGAGAGAAAGGAGATGTCTTCTGTGGAGAGCAGAGAAGTCTACCTAGCAGGCTGTCCAGACACTGAGAAGGGCTCTGTTTCTGTTTGGACTTCCAACAGGGTGAGATGACCTGTACTGCATTCTTATCTTCTCTTCCCTTTGTGTTATCTCACCATTTACTCTGCTCCTAAATTTTCCTACTTGCTCAAGAACTATAAGCTTTTCTAGATAAACAGGTGAAAAGTTAAAAAATGCCACGAATCAGGAGTAAAAAAAAATCCATTTCAGAAGTGGAAATTAAGTCTGAAATGTCAAAATCCATTCTTCTTCAGCACTGGAAAGCTTAAGGTACTTACATAGTTGCTGCCTGCTTTTAAAAGAGATATTCTGCCTTGCAAGAGAGGATGGGGATCATGGACCTGTGCACACTGAACCCTAGTGTCCCACATCACCTAGTAAGAGGGCCTGGATAGATTGCATCCCAGATCTCTCAGTTTCCATCCCCAAGTAAACAATGCACAGCTTGGGTGCAAAGCAGCTGGTGTCCACCTGGTTTGCACCTTACTGTGGTGTTGTTGGGATCTACATACAGCCTGACATTTACACTACAGATGTGAATTCTTGCTTCCAGAAGGAAAACTCAGTGTTTCTATTTTTGGATTTAAATTGTTTGCATGTAGACTTTCTACTTTTTAATTTATGCAGTGTGCTTGCATATCAATCAGGTTATGAAGATATTCCAGGAGAGCACCTGAGTAAGTCTTTGTACTTACAGTCCTCTGTATTGCAGGACTGCAGCTGCCCAGGTGCTGGCCAGGGGTGTGCAAGGTGCTCTCTGAGAGGAGAAACCAGAGCTGCCCTGTGCTGAACATGATCAGCTGCAGCTGTTTCCAAAAGACCCAGTGCAGGGCATGGCTGAGCTTTGCAGCCAAGGTGGTGGTGACTCTGAGAAAATGTACCTAAAAGACAAATGCAAGGGATGCCTCTGATACAGAGGAGAAGAGATGAAACCAGTAAGAAACTGCAGTGTGAACATGAAGGTCAGAGAAGGAGGAGGAGGAGCTGGTGCTCAAGGTTCCACAGCAGATAGTACCATTGCAGCCCTTGGACAGGATCATTCCAGACAAGATGGGCTTTCCCTGAAGGAACTGCAATCCGTGAGTTGGTCATGCTGGAGAAGAGGGAAAGTATGGAAGGAGACAGGAGCAAGAGAGAGCAGCAACCATTATGTGCTGACCACAGAGCCTCCTGCCCCCCATCCTCCCTGTGGCTGCTGGGGTGTATACAAAAATGAAAGACTGCACTTGAGCGTGGGTGAAGCAGGAGGAGAGACATTAATGTTTGTCTTCATTTCTTACTATCTACATCTGGTTTAATTGAATATAAATTAACATTAATTTTCCTTACGCCAAGTCGGTTTCACTCACAGTAGCAATTAACAAGTGCTCTTCCTGTCCTGACCCATGAGCTTTTTTCTTCTCATTTTGTCTCACCATGGAGAGAGAGTGAGCGAGCAGCTCGGTGGGAGTTGGCCTGTCAGCCAAGGCTAACCACCATTTGAAAAGCCAGATGAGTAAATTGAAGCTAAAATTCAGAATGAGAGAGAAATAGCGTCTAAACAATCACAGAGAAGTTCAAGACAGAATTTCCCACAGAAACGCATTTGCTTCCACCCTGACTTTCTGAGCAATTGGCAGTCCTGCTACCAAGGTCTGCAACTGACTTGGAGGAGAAGGGAAGGGAGGGGTCTCCTCCCTTTCCATCAGCAATGCCTTCCTGCTCTCCAGGATAAGGTGAGATAGAGGGAACAGAGCCTATTCTTTTCCCTGGATACTTTTCAACTGTGATATTCAGTTTTTGTTTCTGTTCAACACCTTAATATGGCAAAATTACTGTAAAAGTTTTGCTGTATCTGGTGGCAGAGAGACATACAAACATTCAAATGCGAATTGAATATTTCTGATCTTACTTAGATCAACCTTTATTCTCCATTACTAGTTTCTTATAATGTTACACACAGAAGTTTCTAGTTCATAGAAACACAAAAAAAGTCAAAATTATGACCCTGAAAATTTTCACTCTTCACAAACTGACACAATAAAAATAATTCTGTAACAAAGCTGGAATGGTCTAGAAGATAAATGTTTGAACTCATATATACCTAGAATTTAAACAGAACAGTAAGAAAGATTGGCAAAATCAAATCATATAATATCCTTGATAATAAGGATTTTTGAAACCTTTACCGTTTAATTTGGCTATCTACGCAGTGTCATGAAGTGTCATAATGGAGTGTCATTAAAAAGTGTCTGGATTAGGCTAACTTATAGAATGGAGTGTGATGGAAGTGAGCAGATACATGCAATAAATAGAGGAAAAAGCCTCAGGCGCAGAGCAAAGTTGTATAAAGAGAAAACTGGGAACACACACAAGTGCACATATACAATACAATATTTCTGTATCCGTGTTTACTCTCAAGAGGTATTCCTCTGAAAAATAAATTACAGCAGTAGGTGAAAAGCCTACAAGGGAACCAGACAGATGAACAGTGCTGCAGAATTCTGTCTCCTGTACAAAGGAAAAGTATACATCATAGTTACTGTCACAATTGACTATTTTAAAGAATCGAGAGCGAGTGCAATGGCTGGGCTTAAAAAAGAGTAATAACAACTGTCTTAGTGACACTGCAGCTTGTAAGCTGCTGTGACGTTAGGTTGGTGGACAGAAAAAGAGCTAGCATATCATCCATAAATCATTGAGCCTAAGCAGAGATACAGCTTCTTGGTTTTTCAACCATCCAGGAAAATCAACCTGGATTTTCAGTAGTACAAATGAGAAATACTGCACAAGGGCAGGCACAGAATCCCAAACAAGACAGATTGAGAGGGCATCTTCAACTTCAAAGTGCCGGTTTTTACTTAAATTAAGAAACTCATAAGCTGCCTTTTGAATATCAGTTCCATTGCATATGTTATCTAAGTTAAATACTTTTTCCACATTTTGGATTTATAGGTTCATCAAGTTATCTTTTTCTGTAATGTCATTGAACATGCTAGGAGAGGACACTAGGATATAGAGCAGGTTGTACACTCGTTTTGGTCTTGCTTACAAGCCCTCAGTAAATATGGAAAGAATAATTAGGAGGGTACAAACTCAAAAGATGTGTAAAACCTGTGAGACTACAGGCCATTTCAACATGTGTTTAAAGGTTTCATTTAACCTTTAATTTTAAATTTTAGGTTTAAATTTTAAACAAACAGATGCTTAAAGAAACTCTCCAATAGCCAGTAGATTAAAGATATTGCACTAATGTGTATAAATCAGTAGGAAATGTAAATATATTTAAAAACATACACAATACAAGACAGAAAAATGCAATTCTGTTGTTTAAAGGCTTTCCATCAAATCTAGAGCTTGGAAAAATTGTGTTCTCTCCAGCTCCCTGTAAACAAAGTATCATTCAGTGCTACCCTTAGAACCTTGTAAGTTTTTTTTATTTCCCAATATAGGCTTGTACCTCATCTGTCAAAGGCAAGAATAAATCACTGTTTAAAGTATTACCTCTCTGACATTCCTGGTTTAGACTGAAATAGATATGCTGAGTTGGTCTTTCAAGAATTGAAGAAATCCTTCACATCAAGTTTTCTTTTGGCTTAATGCAACTAGGTTACAGAACAGAGGTTTCTTTACCTTGTATATCCTGCTTTCAGGTTTGGGTTGCCTTTTTTTTTTTCTGCTTCATGCATAGCACATGGAAGCAAAGGAAGATATAGTGTTTATCAGAGATAAATATATTTTATAAGGAAGAATACATGGAAAAAATAAACAGCTGCATGTAATGAAGCGTCTTTATAGACTGTCTCTTGTACAGTAGGCAGGTACATTTCAAACTTGCCAAAGAAATTATTCCCTACTGAGCAAATTGGCAAAACTCTTGTTGACTTCTTGGCAATGAGAATTTTGCCAGATAAAGTCTTTAAGATATGGACCTATGTGAATGGTGTAAATAGGGCTTATGGTGTGATGAGAGCCCATATTATTCCATGTGTTAGACTTCAAAAGGCTTTCCTGTAAACTCTTTCACTCTAACCCTGATGCAGAACATCATTTTACCAGAAATTCAGGTTCTTCGTTTGTGAAGAACTGGACAATTGAGTCCACATGTTACATGCCCTGAAGTAGAAAATAGTGAATATAAGCAAAACTTTTTGCTTTAAAATTCTATCTTTAAAAAAATTAAATCAAGGCAAAATAAAACTAAGCTAAGGCAAAGTGAAAGGTTTTCTTGTTTGTTTTGTGTACTGAGTTCCACTTTAATTTCCCTGATATTCATATGTTATTTCCTTATTTTCTCTTTTCTAAATGTAGATACTTTGAAAATTATGATGCTTAATTTGTAAATTATTGACTGTATTTTAAGCCTGTATTTAATGTACAAACGCAGTAAAAAAAAAATTGGCAGAGCAGTTCTGGTTGTTCTACAAACTGTTTTTCTCTGGTAATAGTTACACAATTCTAAACATGCTCTTGGTGGTTTAGTTTGCTTCATTTCATGAACCTGTATAAACTACAGTATCCAAAGGTTCTCTTGTTATAGTGTAAGATTTATCTGTTGCAGTTCCATCAAGATTTTCTCTGTGCAGGCAAGTAATATAACATGGGTAGGATGAAGTGAATGTGCCACAAGAGAAAAGTTTAGAGAACTGATAGAGTTCCAAGTGCCAGGAAAAGGTAAGAAGCGGCTGGCAAGGTACTCAGAATGGGAGGTACCCTAGTTGTTGGGGGAAAAAAGGGTATTTCTTCTCTTTAAAAATAAATAAAATATTCCAACATTCAAACAAACTTAAATGCCAGCTCAGCAAATAGCACTCAAAGATTGGTTTACAGAGATTCAGATGTTAACACAGAGAGAGAGTCACACATATACACATAAAAATATATATTTATATATTCTAACCAAAACCTCCAAAAGGCCAGTTTTTGTTAAAAAAAACAAGATAGGGACCTGAAGTTGACCATCATTGTTCATCTTTTAGCTCTTCCAGACATAAATGCATCCCTGCAATTTTTCAAACATGTATCTCTTTCCTTATCGTAACTCATTTCATGTGCAAGGACTCACTATCCTAACTTATCACATATGCAAATACATGAAGTGCAACTCATTTTTCCACTGAAGTAGTTGGGATCAAAATAATTCAATAGTTACCTTTATCAACCACCTACCAGGTTGTGACTGCTTAATAACCTTTAACAGACCTTTTACAAAACAACTAACTTTTCACATTCTTCTTTATCTAAAAGAGAGAATGTAGATGATAGTTAGCTGTGATCATATTAAAATTGTATTATAGACTTTATATTGCCCATCATATACAAAGGGCAATTACCTCAAACTCATAACTTACCTGAAAAACAAACATCAACATTATAGTTTGCATAGGAGTCTTTTGTATATTTGTTTCATGAGGAGGTGAGTAGTACATTTTCCTTATATTTCTTTTTGGATTTTTTTTCTCCTCTTTTCAGGGCTGAGGATGCATAACACAAATTGAATGTATTGAATTTTTAGGCTCATCTTTCTTTTAGAGATACAGTCACAAATAAAACTCCTGTCTCACTGGTATATAAAACAACTACATGACCTCAGTGAGAAAATGTTTGAACAATTCATAATTTTCAAACTAAAATGACAAGTATTATAACAATGTGCATCATCAAAGAGCACTCTTAAAATTGCCTCCTGATTATTTGCACAAGTTTAGGAGAAATGAGTATGTACTGGTTGTAAATTATTAATTTTATTTAAAAAATAAATTAACCAAATAAACACTTACAATATCAAATAACTATTATATAATTTTCCCTCCTCCAATAATGAACTGAGAATTCTTTTTTATGGGAAAGACATAAGAGAGCAGTCTCCATAGAAAGGACTCCATGGTTGCCTTTACTAAGTTCTCTTTCCAGGCTGCATATCACCAATTTCATTTTGCAGCTGGGAATGACATTAAATATAGCAAAGAAGCTCATGAAATTTCCACATTGTTGGCTGTGAATGTGAAAGCAAATCAAAGAAAATCTCTCAGGCTCAGGGCTGTAACCTAAGATTTTCTTTTTAATCCCACACATAGAGACCTGCACTGACATCTCAGATATCCACACTGTTCTTGCTTAAGATGATGCAAATTATATGTGCACATCTTTGGGTGGTGTCAGGACCCTGTGAGCATTAGCTCTAAGTCTAGCAAAAGAGAATGTTCTGACATACTCCATGGATTAAATGGTGGTTCCAGTGAAGCCAGTAAGATCTTCAACTGTGGCTTCCACACAACTGAGATTTTATTCCAGTTCTTTTAGATGTGGGCTACTGCCTCTGTTGTACTGGTTTTATTTATTTATTTATTTATTTATTTATTTATTAATGATTTGCCTTGAAGTAAGTACTTGGGAGTGATGATATCCTTATTCTCTCAGAGGATGATTTTTTTTTTTCCATTAGCCTCAGAGTTATTTCAGCAAGAAAAAACTTCCTTGTAAAAACATACCAGTATGCACTGGCCTTCTTATGCAAGAATAGCTTCTAAGAGTTCAATCCTCATACCTTTTCAGCTTTTTCCTTTTATTTTTTCCCCCCAATGCAAGTATTGTATGTTTGGAAAGGTGAATGCTGTAGCTCAAAGACTGCAGCAAATTTCTGAAAAAGGACAGCTTAGGATGCTTACACAAATGTAGATCTGATTGGATTGCTATGAGACTTATTCTATGTTTAGAACTAAATAAACTACATAGTTTTGTCATGTGATATTTGTGCCTCTGGTGACTTTTTCTGTAACCAACCAGGCTAAAAGCTCCTTGATGTTTCTGAGTCCTTAAGGAACTTTAAATAGGCATTAGTATTGAAAGGGGAAAAGCACATTATTTTTTAATTTTTACACCTTTGCATAATTCATGATGGTTGTGTTAGAGGTTCAGTGCCCCCTAACTTGGATATATTAACTAACACAGGAGCTATTCCTACCAAGTTTGTATCAAATGCTGGCCAATATTCATGTTCCAAAATTGAGTCCTTTGGTGTTGCCTCAAGGCTTGTCCTCATAATGTTGATTTAGTTTATAGAACTTAAGCCACACAGAGAAATATGATTCTTTATAACTGTTCTGTACTTATTGTTCTTCTACATACATTTCTGTCTGTTAATACAAACTTTTTATAATTAACTCAGGTCTTCTTATCTTCCATTGACATACAAACTTCCTATGTTCAAGGACAACAATATTATAATACAAAAAGCATAGACTAAGACTGGAATGTCTGTAACTCATTATCTGACAACATGACAATTTTATGGTACATATGTGACCAAGCAGTCACATATTCCACTCTGCCTACTGGCAACACATAAGGAGAAATCATAGGAGGGACTGTCCTGGAACTTATTTTCCACACTGAAAATATGCAAAAAAGGGCATATTTATAGACTTTATTTCATGACATGACAGTTCCTGCTTCACTATGAAGGAACATATCCCCTGCAGGAAATATTTATTTTTCTCTCTCAAATGCTATTTCATGCTTGAAGGATCCTTGTAAAGTCTTAGTCCATTTATGTGCAGATTTCCACTGTCCTCTTTGTCACTGTCCTGACCTCTGTTGCAACTGCTGGAACAAATATTGCCAACAAGAGCCAAAGAATAATAAAACTGTATGGTATGGTACACACAATCACATTTGTTACATGACTAATTCAGGAAACTTGACATGGTTGACAGCCTAACAATATGAAGTACAGGTGATATTTTTCAAGGTCCTCTTCATTTATATAGTTTATATGGACACCTTATTTCACTTCAGCTATTTCAAAGAATTGAAACAATGCTCAATGGAAAGAAAGCAGGAGTGCAATTAGAAATGCATGAAGGTTAAAACTGCTAAGTAATGACCTTTTCTACAGGCCTGTTTTATAAATCAATATACTTTCCTTTTGAGTCTATTTGTGTTTCAGATAGCTGTAACATCTTGTGACATCAAAATTTATAATTTCAATACCCACTGGATTTCAGTAGACATTTTATTGTCAATGACTCAATATCCTGAGGTGATCCTGAAATGCCTTGCCTAAATCTAGAAGTGTGGAGAAGGTTTCATGATCCCATCTTTGAAAGACAGAGAATATTTATACCACCTAGAGTAACAGATTTTAATGCGACCAGAAAAAGGCAGAATCACTAATCAGCACAATAAAAAAGCTTTTACAGATACATATATTCCTCTTCAAAACAGAGCCAACAAGAAGTAAAATCTGGTGAGGGAAATAGGAATGATCTTAAAGAGCAACAAATTAAAATTTAAAATATATAATAAAAAAAGTTTGGAGCAAAAGTTGCTATGGGACTTAATATACGAAAACTTCTAGTAATTCTTGTATGTTTAAATGAAGGCAAGGGCCATGCAGTGGCATAATCTGGTTGAATTTCAAAAGATGCAATTTAAGACTTGGATTTTGAATGCCATAGACTGTCATCTTACACAAAATTTGTTGGTAAGAGAAAAACTAAAATTGTGCCTCCATAATGATTTTCCCTGCCCAGTGAAATGTTGACAAAGAATAGCAACAGGAAATATCTCACTTAAAATCCAAAGCCTAATAGACCTTGGGCAGCTTCATTAGTTTCCAGTCCACCTTGGCAAAAGATGTTGAAGGATCGGGGATGGTAGATCCCAAAACTCTGGAAACTTTCATAGTAAGAATTTGAAATCAACTGGGGCTCTACTCTTGTTGAAAAGGAACTTGCAGTTACTTGCCTTTAAATGAAAAAAGGCCAGATACCCACTTCACAGATGAGTTATTCATAAAGCTCCCTGTCTCCACCCCAGTTCTTATGAATTCTACCCTTCTACCAAGCTAAAAAGTGAGTTAACGATTGCAGAAAGTCTGGCACACCTACAATAAAGCTTTCCTCTAAGGTGTGCAGTTGGGTGGGCCCATTGCTTTTTTGAAATAGATTTTAGCTGGCAGTCTTGTAAGAAGTCAACACTCTGAGCAGAAAATAAAGAAACCTCTTTTGATGCCATCATTAGTCAGGCCTGTTATTTAGAATGCCTAAACATTTTTTTAAAGTGATTGAAGACAATGACATTTTAAATGTAACATCCCGACACTCTGCTAATGTGTTCTTAGACATCTATTTTATCATGAGCGTATTTGGGCCACATGAACAAGAGTTTTTAAGGAATCATCTAAAAATTGCTATGCAGCAAGTCTGTTCTCCCTGCAGTTGGTATGTATCACACATAACAAGTTCAAGTATAAGTGCTGCTTGTAACAACTCCTTGAATCTGACACCTGATTTTTTATTATGTTTAATGCATGTTGAATGTAAGAAAGGGGGGTTTGGTCAAGAAACACAATGAGCTAGTAGCAGGCATACAGAAATACAACATAATATGATGTTTTAAAAGTACTATCTCAAAAGCCTGTGACCTGGAGAGAAAGCACTAAAGCCAAAGAATAATTTGAAACTTGTATTCCTGTCATCAGACATAAAGAACAATTAAAAGAAAAAAATCTGCAGCACAGACACTTTATGTGTAGTCTATTTCAGTGCAGCAGTATATGAATGACACTGGGAGTCACATTCTGCAGAGACAGAAAAAGTTGTTGATTTGCTGCTAGAGCTGCATTTTTTATGCAGGCAAATGACAGTGAAGACTTGTCTTATCCTCACCTGGTGAAATAGTCCAGGTGGCAATCATTCTACCCTTAGACACCTTGCTACATTCCTTGATGCATCCTATGTGCAAAAAAGTTCTTCCTATCTTCCTGCTTGCTTCAGGCTGCCCATTTAGTTGTTACATTTTTTAAATTTTGTTTAGTACCTTAATTCCAAATCTATATAAAATGTGAGTTTATTCTGGAGTGCAAATGAAGATGTAACAATAACAGAACTGCCAGTTGAATGATATATTTCAGATTATTGAGTTCTGTTTTTTTTTTCCTACTTTATATTTGCACTCACTATATGAGATTTTGATAATTTCATAGCTCAAAACAAGTCCATATCAGGAACTTTGCCCTGCATTTCAGCTTATTTATCGGACTGGCAGCTTGAAGGCCTCCAGCCCTCCTAACTCAGTCAACTGTTAATTAATCACCGCTGTTAATGAATCACCACTGTTTCAAGCAGTTTTCAGTTCAGATAGTTCTTCTATCCACAGGCAGTTGGCTTAATCTGCCACAGAAAATTTCATGAGGTGATATCAAACCTTCTAACAGATTGCTTCTGTCTTTGAGCTCTCTTTCGCAATGTTATTATTGTCTTATATCACCATACACATGTCTGTATACAATTATAGTTATATGGTAACATTCTTTATAAACTAATAGTACTAATTTTCCATGTTATCCTAATAAAAAGGCTGAAAGAAGCAACCAGAACTTTGTATGTGAGGATCTAAACATCAGTTACATTTTTAGAAATAGTAGGAAATAGGTGGGAAGCATGAAGGTAAACAAAATCTTATGGTGTTTAAGAGCTCACTTTGCTATGAAGGATAGTATGCAACTGAACCTAGCAGTAGGTAAAAAGTCTATTTTCACTAGGGCATCTAGAAAAATACTCATGGAATGTTTATGGATTATTTATGGGCTATTATTTATACAAGAAGCTAGATAATTTTTGCTGGCACCACTGAAGAGACCCTGGCACCATCCTTCCACTCTCTCCTTTCAGGTGTTTATGTACATTGATAAAAACCCCATGGGGCCTTCTCTTTAGGCTAAGCAGTCAGAGCTCTCTCAGTCTTTCCATCATCATATCTACCTTTGTCTAATTCCAAGAAGCAATGATTTTGTGTTTCTGTCAAATTCACTGATATGGAAGGTGAAATTGGATACCACCCTGTTAGACAAAGCTTTTCTTTCTCCTCTGGAATGGTCATGGTAATCTGGCTTTAACAATCTTCAGGTCCCTGAGAGTGCTACCTGAGCAGCTCCTCTCCTGACTTTGCCTTTAACTTTACTTCTTCTTCAATCATTTCCTATGTGAAATATAATAGGTTGTAATTACTGCTTCCATTGTAGATTAGTTACCCACAGGCCGTGAGGCCCCTTGAACAAATCAGTATGTTCCAGCAGAGTTTATCAGCTCTGTTCCCTGCAGAAAACTGGGGCACCAACTGAACAGCTATTTTCATACTTGTGAACAGTCTTCAGTTAAAAAACACTGACGTTAGTTTTTTGTTATTCTGACTGCTGAGCTCTAGAAAACACGGGGGTGGGAGAAGAAACAACCTCAAACACTATACACAAATTAATATCTATACACTATACACAAATTAATATCACCCCAGCACCACCTGAAGTTGATCTTTAGATGTCGTTTGCCTGCTTGAAAAGGCCATTTTCCTTCAATAGACAATTTCTCATGCCCAGTCACAAGACCTAAGAGAGGTGTAATTGGATATGAAGATGTTTCAGAAAAGTTTAATATATTTAGGAGAACATTTTATTGGGAACCATTACCAAGATGCAGTATAAGCACTTGAGGACAACATTTTCAAGAGAAACCACTTAACACTTGTTTGCAGGTGAGTCCTTTTTCCCCCAAAGAAATTTAAAATTGTCCTTAGAGATATTCCTCATCAAAATAAGTTCAGGAAGATTGAAAATCTGTATGTAATTACAGACATGCTGTTAGTCATTTCCACTCAAAGAACACTCTTAATTTTGTCAACTGCTTGTGTTTAGCTGTTTTACAAAAATTGATCAAGACATGCTTCAAGTGCATCAATCTCTCACTCCTAATAAAAGGCACATGGTTATAACATCAAAATGACTGATAGATTTATATATATAAAGCTTCTTAGCAACGTGATATCCAAGTGAAATTTGAAGACTTCCAGTAGATCATAACTCCCCATTTTTCATGTTGAACTTAAAGAAGGCATAACTGAGATCAAGCAGAGCAAAAGCCAAGACCAATGGAGGTTAATGTGTTATCTGTGTGCGTGTTAAGAAAAAAGGTTTTATGAAACACAAAGGATAAATTTGACTGGCTTTGAGCAACACCCTAGACTTATATATAGAATTTCCATTTTTTGACTTCTAATGCTGTCATTTATGTTTTCTTGGCACATATCTAATCACAGCTAGCAATAGAGTTTGGGTGGCTGAGCTGGAAGCAACTGATGATGGTAGTTTGATGGTAGATGGACTTTGTGCCAAGCACCATGCATTCATGTGGCTGGTCTGAAGCTGTGAGTCTCTTTGAAAGAAAAGGGATCATATAAAAGATGACAAGTAAAGACTGCCAGTTGAAGGAGTGGATAATAGTCCTTGGGAATGAAAATAAAAAATCTAAACAACATCTGATACCTTACCAAGCACACAAATTCATTTCTGAAGACAAATATGTCTGTCAATTTAACAGATTCTTCCCTTTCTCCCTCTTTTAAACTTTGATTTCCAGCTCAGATTTACTAGACACTTTTAAAATTTATTTCTCTGATGCTATTTTTGCTAGTTCCTTTATAGACTAGAACTGCAATTTTAATAGATTCTAAAAATGAGTCCTGTTATTTTTAGTACACAGAACACTGTGTACTAAATGCAATGCAATAGAAGTTGCACAAAATACATGAATTTTAATACTTCTGCTCTGCATTTAAGTATAGAAAGTGTTACTTCACATTTTTGTACAAAAACTAGTATGTAAAGCTTTCTTTGAGTAAATGCTTGATTGTTTTCCCTTCTTGTGTCCTACACAATGGAAATGAGAATTCAGAAGATGTTTGTGAAAACAATAATATTTATCACACAATAGATATTTTGAATCATAATCCTTATGGATAAAGTGCAGGTTTCAGCTAAAATGAAATAGAAGTCTACAAAATGATGTTAGGGAAATGATAGTAATAATAGGAAACTCTAAATAAAACAGCTATTTTTTAAAAAATCATACAATAAATTATAGAAATATTACTATCTTTTAAAACATGGTCAGTAGGCACAGAAATACTTCTGCTTTTTAAATAACTTAATTTAGACAAGATCTCTTCCCAAATTAACTACTTTGGAAAAAAAAAAAGGCAATTATAAGTGCCATAATTAAATTATCCTTTATGTACTCTCCATGCCAATAATAATTCACAATAATTTAGAAAGTAAGCATAATCTGATTAAATTAGTATTAAAATAATTTCTTAATTCTGATGGAGTTTACTTGGGTTGTTGATTAATTATGACATTACTACAAAATACTATGGAGTAGATGCCGTCATGCACAGCTATATTTGTCAGCCCAGAGCATTATAAGCATGACTGTTCTGCAGTTACAAAAGTATTATAATTCTCTAGTTCATATCTACTTCACATAATTCTAATTTTGAGTGTCCAAAATGTTTCTCTGAAACTAAAACTATACGTTAATGGCTCTACATCTTATAAAGTGTTTTCAAAGATACAAAGATGATGAACAAGTATCTAAGAGAGATATTAGATTATTTTGACAGTCTAAAGACTATAGTGCAGGTAGTAAACAGCTTGGACTACATAATGAAGGTTGCAAAAATTCAAAGCAGCCCAAACCTACTGATCTCACTACAGTATTAACTGGTTGATTTTAACTACAAAAAAATATTTAAAAATTTTAAATCTAAGATAATGTGGCTTCTGCATTAATTCAATTCTTGCTTCAGCAAAAAAAAAAAAAAAGTTGTTTCTTGTACAAATCCTATTGTTGCAGAGTGAAGCCTTAGATACAAACTGCTTGACTACTCTTAATGTTCTCTGCCCTGCTGAGGATCTCAGAAAAACTGGAGAGATACATCACAGTCAATATTGATGATCAAGACTTTCCAGTTATTTAGTCACACCTACTTGTCAAGCCGTTGATCCAAATGAAATAAAACTATGAATTTGTAAATAGAAGGAGTAAAGCAAGGAGATTTCTAAGAAAAACTTAAGGTCCCACTTCCAGAATATTTACCTAAAATGTAGATACATCACCAGAGAGGCAATTCTATGACACCAGTTGAAACTTGTTACTGTAGTGAACCAGTTAACCAGAGCCATAGAGTGATTTTGAAGTTAAGAGAAGGTTTACATGACTCCAAGTGTTTCGTCAAAAGACATAGTAATTACTCACCTCTTTGGTTTTCCTGAACTAGTTTGTGTATCCTTTTCAGGTGCAGCAGTGCTGACAGATGAAAATACCTTTGACAGAGAAAAGAAATATAGGTATTTGGGCAATATAATAGGAAATGCAATAAAATAAGAGAGTTTTCTTTGAAAGAATGCCTCAATATTTCTAAGCCCTTTTGCATAAATCTGAGTTGAAATTTTACATGATTTTATACATACAACCAAACTAATGTAGAATTCAGTAGATAATGATCTAAATCAAAATCTTGCTCTGAGCAAGAAAGAATGTATCATATAGGGAACTAAGAATTTATTTTTAGTTACAATAATATTTTCACAGTCTAATAATCCAAAATAGCACAGGAAAATGTAATTAATTATAGTTAAAATTTCTTTACAAGCAACTTCTATCTCACCCATTTCTTTGTTGCAATGTTCACCTTTCCAATGTCCTTCTGAATTCTATGGTCAAGAGCTGAGCCTTTCTCAGCTGCCACAGTGTTGGTAGTGATAATAAGTCATCAGCAACCTGAGGGTTTTGGAGGAAGGAGCATAATGTTTGTGGTGGAGTTTCTTTCCTTTCTGTCTCCGGTTTGTTCCTACAGGCTTTTTCAGAACATTTTCCTTTCCATTGATACCCAGTTATTTCTGACATAAAAAGCTGCTGTTTTCCATGCAATGATACTCTAAGCCAGGGGGACTATTGCTGCAAAGAATACTTATAAGGTACCACATCTGGAGTGATTTCACCACACAATTGTTAAAGTAATTGTTAAAAACAAGTTAACCCAGCTCAGGCTGTGCCAGCCTGGATGAGACCTGAGACCTCTGGCCTTCTACCAGCAATGGCAGAAAATCATATTCACTGGGCTAGACCTATCACAAAAGTGGACAGAAATTTACCTCTGACTTTCACTTGATGGATCTGGTTCAGTTCATGCATTCCATGAGGTACAATGGAAAGGAAACAAAATTATGCTTGTGTTTCTTGAATGTAAAACAAATGATTAGATTATCAAAAGTTCAGGGGACAAATGTGAGCTTTCTTTTTAATCATTCAGTATAAATAACATTGCTAAGAAAAGGCACTGCTTTCAGTGGTCGGAGTGTAAAATTGAATCACAGTGATAAAACCCTATTTTCTATCTTGCTAGATGGGAGACTTGAAATTGCACTTGTTGGATAATGTGTTCACAGGTGGAATTGGGAGAATGGAGGTAGCAAAACCAAACCAACTTCCCAAATTCATAACATATTTTATATTTATTTATCTGGAGGTTTTTTTCCAAATAGAGCTCTTTTCTTATTCATGCAGGTTTTTTTAATTGTAATGTAAGTAAGTGAAAGCTCCTTTTGAGACTGATGTCTTTCAAATGTGGAATTAGAAAAGTTCCTTATTAGCTTGCAGTATATCATTGATGCCGCAGTATGTTTTTGTTATTTCTTTGAACTAAACAATGTTAATATCCGTATTTTTCCATAAAGCAGTTTTTCTCATAGTTGCTTACTTTATTCTTTAATGCTTCTTTGTTTCCAAATCTTCTTTGAGATAAATGAAAATGGGAAGAGAGTTATAAAAAAAAATGTCTGAGATGAATAGCTACATCTTTCATAAATCTGTTTTTTAATTACAAATGAGCTCAACATAGTAATGCATTTTACTTTAATTACGATTTTGATGACCTTCTTAGAGCTGAAAGCCATTTCTCTTTATTTAATGACATGCATGTGTGTGTTTCAGGAGTTCTGTTGCTAAGTGATTTCTAGGGAAGCTAGTGAAGCAAACTAATGAAGTGGTAGATAATATTTTGTAGTGTTTTTATGGAATGACATTGGATCACGAAGGGACCTGTCTCACATTTGCAAAATCTTCAGAGTTTGAAGGTTTGAGAGAGCATATCAAGCTCAAATTTGAAAATAATCCCCCCAATCTCTTTATTTTATTACATCCAGCTTGTGTGTTTGAACATATAGTGCATGAGGCTAGTGATAAGTGAAATTAATTTTTTCCCCATTACTTCAAAAGGTCCAAAGTATGTTTGATTCTTGTATATCTCTGTTTCTTTTCTTTCTCTTTCTCTTTCTCTTGAGTGCTCACTCTTTTTAAATAAACATCACCATTTCTCTTTCCTGCAGCTTTGTTTCTGAAAGAAGCTAAAGTGCACTACATCTGACATGTATAGTGTATAAATTCAGCTTGAAGATGCGGAACTTGTCAACTTCAGAGTGTATCTGCAGCAGGTGGAAGTGACACAGCACTGACTTCAGTGCAGTTCTGTCACAACAACGATGGAACTTGGGCTCAGCTCCACAAACAGTTTTAAAACACTCTTTATAGCAGATTTGTTCATAAGTAATCTCCTTCACAATGGCAACCCAAACGAGTGGGATCTTAAAATGAAATGCTTAAGCAATTCCAGAAAAAAAGTGATGTAGGATTCTTATACTGCATCATGTTTCAGAGGGGAAGAGAAGCCTTATTTACTTTGGGATCAAGAATTTTAAGTTTTCAGTTGGAAAGATAAAGGGTATCAATAAGTTACAGAGCATATGGGTACCAGTTAAGTATACAGTTATATGTGGTCTTAATACGTATTTTTAAAAACTGATTCTTTAAAATGGTTACTGACATATTGCTTGTATGAAGGAAAAGGAAGCATTTTCAAAGATAAGTGAATGTACAGAATCCAGCCTTTACCAGATTTCAATAATTAATAAAACTCTCTGACATTTCTTAAAGAAATTAACCACAAGTTGTTAATTTTATTTTATTTTTAAGACAGTGAAGCCAAAAGCATTGTATAAAGCACAAAAGTTAAGCTAAATTGATTTTGGATTTGAGAAATTCAGGGAAAATTATAGTTTGGACATATTCTAATTTAGAAAACATGAATTTTGCAATAGCTTTTCTTTCTCACTCTGACTTTCCTCTAGATCTTCTTTTTCTCACTTAATAAAATACCTGCTCCCATTGATCCTGCTGGAATCAAAACCATGTTTGTATTATACATTATTAAAGTAGTGTCAGACTCATGATATAGTATGCTTGGGGCTTTGCAGCAGCATTATTTTACTTGGTGTTCCTTGAAAAATATTCAAGGGACTCTAAGGCAGTATTAGCTCCTTTTACAATGTACTGCATAACCAGTTTAGTTGTATGGCATTAGGTTACTAAACAAAATCAGAGGTGGTGGTTCTTCCTACATTCTACTTCAGAGTAATATTTTGTTAACCCATAACAGGAGGCTTTTCAGTGCCCACAGAAAAGGCCTAATATTTGACAGATGGTATATATTTATTTATATTAGATTTACCAGTGGGGAAGTCACACAGGTGGTGGCTAAAGAGAATAGCTTACTGTTTCTCTGTGAGACTGGGTACCAAACCTGAAAGTTTCTCCATTACTCGTGTACCTACTGCCTCAATGTACTCCTGCTGCAACCTGCTCAAAGGGCAACACACACCATTCTAATTTTAAAATTAAGTCCTGTCTCTCTTCTCAGGATTGAAAATAAAATATTCTTCATGTTTCCCTGTGACAGAAGAGAATAATTTTCAGCTAGAGAGAAAGATGATACAAGAAAAGGCCATGTATTTAAGTTGCGAAGAATAAAAGGTAAATAAAACTGATCCCATGCCAGTCTGCAGCATGGTATGTGCATACCATGTGTCCTGTGAGAGGACAGAGATGTGAAAGGATTGTCTTTTTGTCTCATTCTGTTTGCTGCATGAGCCAGGTGGAGCTCTCCCAGAGAGAAAGTAGGTCTCCTCAGAAAAAACAACTGAACATTTTGAAGCAGAAACCTGATTACTGCTAACTTTATTCCGCTCTCTAAAGAGATTGAGAAAGACTTCAAGGTAGAGACTGTAATACAAATAAACTGAAGTTCAGTAAGATTCAGTAAGGAGCAGGGAGAAGGTAGGTAGGTAGCCCTCAGAGGCAGAAAGACATTTTTCCCAGGAGAAAATGGGCAACAACCTCTGGGTAGGGGAGAAGCCCTGAAGCAATATTCAACCAGTTCTGTAACACTAAGACTTGTAGAATCAAGTGAAGGCATAGTCCCACCATGCAACAGTATGTTATGCACGCCGTTGTGCAGTCCTTTTGTTACAAGGTTACAATCCAGAAATCCAGATTTTTCATCTCAAAAGCTGTCGTGTGCTAGTTGGTGTTCCAGTATGGAAAATCAAGGGCCTTTGGGTGACTTGTGTCTTATTCAATTTTCACAAAATTTCAATACTGTGGCTTACTAGGGATGTTTCACATTAGGAAGACATTGCTGAAATTCATGGTTTACTTGTGCTCAGTTGGCACTGAAAGGTGCAGATTTTAAAATGATGCTAAACATTCATGTTTGAATGCTGTCCTCATCCCTGTGTCAGCCAGGGGTGAACAGAGGAAGATTGGAACATTTCCTGTGAACAAGCTGTTCATTTGAATAGTAGGAGATGTTAGTGCTGATTTCATATGAGACACAAAGAGTTCTCATCTGTCTGCTACTGCTATCAGTACTGGAAGTCAATATATGCAGTGATTTTTGGACTTGAGATTCCAGATCTCTCCTGGGAACTCGGCAGACTCAGCCTAATTACTTAGTATTTGCAACAATAGTTACACAATTGGATGCTTTTCACAACTACACTTGATCTGGAGCAGACTGACATAACTGTGTCAGTTAACCTTTCCTTCTCTTTTCACACTGAAGATTTAGGAACCCACGTGTTGCCTCCTGATAATTACATAAATGAGTTATAAATACTTTATCAGAATATTTGGCATGATGGCCTGGGGCAAAATTTGTTAAATCATTGAATATGTGTAACATCTGATTTTTTTCTTCAACAGTGTATTCTGTTCTACGATAAAGCAATAAATAAAACTAGGTGGGCTTTGTTAGTCTGTGGGTTTATCAATTCCCTGCTCAGGACAGATAAACATTTTACTGAGCATATGAGGACTCATTACTCCTACACATAAAGAAAAAATGTTATACATTATAGCACATTACAGTTAGCACATTTTTCTGAAAGGGGAATAGATGGATGAGTGGTACCTTGTTGTACCCTTCTCTTGTCTCCACCTTCCCTTCACGCCTTCTCCCCTAAGTCAGATTTACAGTAATACCCATTCTGTAATATATTTATAGTAATTGAGACATATAATCCAATGGAAGACTGTGTATTGCTGTATTCTTCCCTAGTGTCATATGTGATCTTTGTCAAAGATTGCTACAAAACAATGTTGAGAAGAGTAGTAGGTAAGCAATTATAGAGTTGTGTTTTAACTCTTTTGTCTCCTTTGTGAGTGTTACATTCTTGAAAATCAGAAACTCCAACCCCTCTCTCTTTTTCTGTTACAATCCCCACAGTTCAGAGAAACCTTGATCCACTAGGACAGACTCAGATATTTAATCTCAGTTTGTTTTTCTCCGTTTTGGCATCTCAGCAAGGTATGTCACGTTATATTTAAAATATAATTTCTTTTCTAGCCTTGCCTTTTAAAAAATGACAAAGCATTTTACCAACCACTTTTGAAGTGAAACTGAAAAAAGAATTTCTGTATTTTTTTTTTAACACTAAGGTGACATTTTATCTGGGTAGGTTTGTTTTTCTGGGTAGAGGGTAGGCTTTTGTTCAGAAATAAAATCACTTCACCTTAGTGCAAAATAAATATGTTCTGTATAATGAACAACATGAAAATAGCTATTGGTGCATCATTAATGAATGTCTTGTTTAGACATCAAAAGTGCCTTCTCTAAAAGGTGAGCTCTTGTTCACCTTACATTTATTCACCTGAAATGTTTGTCTTTAAAAACAGACATAGGAGCCAAAGGCAAGTTTTAGAACTGCATCTTTTGAAACATTGATCTAAGCATTGTTAATGGAAGTGTTATCTAAATCTTGTAGAAGTAATGAAAATTTCTCCAGGTGTTAAACTGCAGAATCTTCTGTCACTTTGATATCAGGGTTAGACAACAAAGTGGATTGCCTTGTCCATCAAAATGTAGTAGGAGAAGATTTCACTGACTACCCAGGTAAGAATGACAAATATACAGGAAAGCTGATGTAGCTTTATCAAATATAAAAATACTAGCTGCCTACCAAAAAACCACAAAAACACAACAAAAAAAACCCCCAAACCACAAATGACTAATAAAAAAGAAAGAAAATAAACCCACCCTAAACCAATCAAACAAGAAAAACAGGAAAAAAAGCTGGTGAAAATGATATTAAGTTTGCATACATTTTTTTAACTTGAGAATCATTTTGGAATTGGATAACAATGTTGTTTTCTAAATGCAAGTATAATGTCCTTATCAAAAAAGACACATTTCAATTTATTTGATTTAATTTCCAATCAATAGACTGAGAAGAAAATAACCATGTTACTTTCACAGGGAGTCTAAAACAAAGGTGGAAAAATTTGGTTAAAAAACAGAGTTGCCTTCAGCTTTATTCTAGAAAGTTAACCATTATCTTGAACTTTAAGTTGAGCTATGAAAAAAATAAGAAATAGTTAGGGTGTACAGTTTTGTTTAGTAGAATGATTTCCTTAAAGGCAACACATTATTTGGCTTGAATTATTGGGTGTAAGAGTGGCCAGATGGAAAATTCAATTTACATTTTATTTTAACTGATGTATCAACTATTCCATTGACAAAGAGAGGTGTTACTTTGGTGAGTGAGAAAAATGTTATTTTCTGCTTATAGTTGCATTAAAATGTTACAGTATGTTAGAAGTTTTCCCTCAAAGCCTTTTCATCACTATTGCTGTTTCCCAGACTCCTCCATTTTTAGCTGTTCCAAGAAGTGAGAGCTCTAGAAGGTGTTACTATGGCTGACATTTTGCTGCCATTTCCTCCATCCCTCCTCATATATTGATGAATGCACAGTGTATTAAAAGGGCTGCATATGTTAAGGACTTTTGTCAACCCACTTCAGAGTCTTAATTGGTTTGCTGAGGCAGTACTGATATTTCCTCAGTTTTCTTCAGCAAAACTGACATCTTAAGAGTACAAGAGTTCAATCCCTGGTTTTCCAAATCTCTCACCCTTGTTAAATCACCCCCCTTTTTTTAAGGGAACAAGTCAAATACCCAAAGCCCGTGTCAATCTTTAAAGTTAAAGAGAAGCTTGTGCTCTGCTGTTTGAGAAAGACAGAAAAGCAGTAATTCAGCTATGTTTTGATTCACTTGAAACCCACCCCTAGTCTCAGGTTACTTGTACCTCTTCTGACTTTTTTACACTTTTCCAAAGGCAAAACCCCAATATATTCCCTGGCCACCAACAGGAGCTAACATTTCCCATGGGCTGATGCTTGTCTCATAGATCTGGGGCGACAGAACTGTGGCATTGATTCTTTTTCTAGCTGATATCACAGAATCACAGAATAGCTTGTGTTGGAGGGGACCTTAAAAGTTCATCTGATCCAATCCTCCTGCCATGGATAGAGACATCATCAACTAGATCAGGTTACTCAGAGGCACATGCACTTTGACCTCGAATGTTTCCAGGAACTGGGCATTTCTCATTTATTTGGGCAACCTATTCCAGTGTTTCATCACCCTCATTGAAAAAATATTTCTTCCTTATAACCTGAATTGACCGTCTCTTATTTTAAAACCATTATCCTTTGTCCTGTTGCAACAGGCCCTAATAAATAGACAGGCCTTTCTCTATAGGCACTCGTGGAAGGTCTTGGTGTTCTACCATGAAAAAAGTGATTTCGTAAATGCCACCTGTTCCCTGAATGCGTTTCGATAGTTGCAACTTCTGACATATCTATAATCTGAGATCTATTTTCTTTCTGCACAGGTTTCTCCCCAGTCAGTATTCTTCAGAACCTTCTAAAGAAACATCCATGGAGCCTGAAATGCTGAAACAGGTCAGTGGATTGACAACATTTTATCTTGTAGTGAGGCAAAATAAAGGGGCAAGATTTAGAAAGCAAAAAAAGTTGGAAAAGCAACCTACTATTTTCAATGGTATCCAATGTGCTGGTATTGAAAACTTTAGCACTCTGTTTCTGGCAAGAAGGCTTGTATATGTTCAGTGACATGGCAACTCTTTGTTCTCCTTTAAAAATCTGGCAAAGAATAAGAATTCTTTTTAAACTAGAAAATGTCTTATGAGCAGCAGTTTAATTTTCTTATATTAGAAAACAACTACATTGTCACTAAGTATTAAAACAGCAGTATTCAAATTGGAGACAAGTTTGCATTTCATAACATACTTGTTTGATCTGATATGTTATTTTATTAATGATATTTTTCTAGCACCCTGACTTTAAAATTTTATGTGAAATGTATATTTTATTTTGAGCTAATGAGAGTACTTTAAAAAGTAATTTTTAAAAAAATCTCTACTCTGACTGATGGATATTGATAATCTTGGCATGATTGAACGGAAATTTTGGAAGCACAAGCCACAAGCTTGGCTATTTTTTATTATTTTTTTCTTTCCACAGGGTAAATGAAGCTGCAAGCCTTGAGGAACACATCAAATATAGAGGAGGTTTCTGTAAAAGAGAGTTGTCCCTTTCCAGGGACAACCGGGGGTTAAAAAGTTCCTTTCTGAACTGCAGCCCCATAGAGCTTAAACTACATCTGATTACAGTTAAATAAATGCTGTAGAGCAGAGAAAAAAGAAATTAGAGAGAATGTTTTCTATTACTTGCAATTCATTCAATTTCTCCCCTTAGGCAAACAAACCATTATCTTTGGTGATGGCAAAGTCTTTGACATTATATGAAACTTTCTTATTTTACTCTAAGCCCAAGAATAACATTTTTTGAAGAGGTAGGTGAAAGAACCAAGAAATTGATAAAAGAAATGTTCAACTTTTAATTAAGATTAGCTGTGAACAGTCAGATTAATGATTTGCTTTATTTTCCCCTGAATATCAGAAATCCTATATCAAACCCCTTGATTCAGTACAATGTATTTTACCATGCAGAGAAAATTCTATGTTTTCCTGCATTTCCCTAGCTAATCTTTTATTATCCTACAGCCAGCTTTTACAGCCCAAAGCATTAATTTTTACCTACTGAGGAAGTTTTAAATGGGCATCGATATTGGGCCCTCTCCCTCCCCCCCTTTTCCTCCTCATAGTCAGAAAACACAGTAAGCCACTAAACTATGTCTAAACAGCCCAAAGTAAATTCAGTTACATTTCTCCAAGCTGCATACTTTAGCGCAGTTCAAAATGTTATATTAATATGACAATTCTGTAATTTTGGTTTGCATTTTTTAAAATTTTGGAAATTTTTTTCTGGCTGCTCATACAGACCTCCAAAATGCTTCCAGCTAATTTTTCTTCTAATTCATATTCTTATTTTTGGGGCATTTGTAATTTCCACTCCACATGTTCTAAAGAATTATTCTATTGAATGATCAAGATGTTGCAGGTGACAAACAGAGTACCAGTGCACTGTTATACAACAGAGAAGTGAGTGCTCTTGCATATCTCCAAGATGGCCTACTTTCACTACTGTGAAATGCTGAGAACATTTGTAAGTGAATCCATGTTGTTTGCTTCCCATTTCCCTCAGTATTTGTTCATGGAAAGTTGCACTAATCTGCATTGCTGGGACTGTAGCCCAGGAAGCTTATTGGAATATTGCTGTGTGTTCCAGGCCCAAAGACAAAGAGACTAAACCTCTTTCTAAGAAGAAGAGTCACGGCATCTTGCAGTTGGTGCCATATGGTTCAATTGACTGAATGAAAGAATTTAATTCCAACAAAGAAGGGGGCAAACTCTGAGCTAACTATAAGCATTCCAGTTATAAAAATAAAGAGGTGGTTTAATGATCAGTAGCATTAAATCCCAACAAACAAAACTCTTTAGAATGAGGAAATGAGAAACCAAAATGAAAACATTGTTCTGCTACTAGGAGTAGCAGAACTGCTGTAAACAACTGTCTAAGACATCTCATCCTGGTAACTGCATGTATTTCTGGTCTTTATCTGCTTTGCTCTCTCTCACATTAAAAAAAAAGAAAAAAAAGAAAGAAAAAAGTATTCGTAAAAGAAAGAGGAACAGATAAACGAAATAGGAATTATCCAAGTTTTGAATTACTTTCCATATGTATAATCAATTAGACTTTTATTCTCCTCATTGCAACCTCATTGGTTTTAAAAATGTTACACTTATGGGAATTAGTTATTTTTCTTCTCTGTTTATGTGGTACCTTTTCTTTGTATATAACTTAGTGAATTGCAAGAACAGGAACTACTAAACATGTGGATTGGCATCTTGATTGGGATGCCAAATCATTAAGACAGTTTAGAGATCTGGGATAATAATGGTAAAGCCTGATAATTTCTACCCTACAGATTATCAGAACATGGATGAAATTAGAAGTCTAATATCATAGAGATAACTTTGTTTTATGAGAGCACCATATTGGAGAGAGCAGTTTCAGTGTCCTAATGCTGCCTTTTTGCATCTAGGAGATTTTTAATTTGGGAATCAGCAGGTTAGGGCACCATCAGTTTGGTTGCTGATGCACCTAGCTCTTCTCATTACAAGCTTTTTAAATGACCGTCTATCTGGTATGACCATTTTACCATACAGTACTCTCAAAATAACATATCACTGTCTTTTGTTTCATATCCTGTCAAGATGCTTAGCTAGTGAGTGAACTGAACCACATATGAAATTGTCACTTTTAAAGTCTTCTCTAAGTCGACATATCTGTACTGGTCAAATCTGTGGCAGTACACTTTCCTCCAGATTCACTGGCATCCTTGTCATCCTAATATCAACACCTCATCTCTACTCCTGACAGTTAGGTCCCCCCTCCATTCACTAGTAAATTAAATAGTGATCTAAGCCATGTTTAATATTGAAATAAATAATGTTTCATAGTGCACAGTTTTGCATGGCCTGGTATTTGGTAGCAGGGGGCCACAGAGGTGGCTCCTGTAAGAAGCTGCTGGAAGCTTCCACCAGGTCTGACAGAGCCAATCCCTGATGGCTCTGAAGATGGACATGCTGCTGGCTAAGGTTGGGACAATTAGAGATGATGGTAACACCCCAGTGATAATATATTTAAGAAAAAACAAAACAAAAATAGTGGTGGAGTTTTAATTGTAGCCAGAACAGAGGAGGAGGTGAGAACATGTGAGGGAAACAACATGGAGACATCAAGGTCAGTGGAGAAGGAGGGGCAGGATCTGATCCAGGCACCAGAGCCAAGATTCCTCTGCAGGCTGTGGTGAGACTGTGGGGAAGTAGCTCTGCCCCTGCAGCCCATGGGGATCCACAGGGGATGCAGAGATCCACTGTGATGGTTTAGCACAGGTTGGTTTTTTTTGTTTTTTAGTCTTTAGGGAAGTATTAGCAAATACTGACAGCTTG
>JBBMKD010000102.1:97781068-97815726 GCA_037834095.1 Argya squamiceps | reverse complement strand
TTTCTCCCGAAAATCCTATCTCCCAGAGAATAAACCACTACACTTGATTTGGCGAACGTGAAACCACGACATCCACCCACAACCTGTGAGGGAGGTGCCCATGCCAGAGCAGTGGATGCCTGGAGGAGGCTGTGATCCGGTGGGAGACCTGGTGGAGAAAGAGGCCCTGGTTCAAGGCTGGAGCAGCCTATCCTTGGAGGACTGCACCCTGTGGAGAGAGTGACCCACATCATGGCAGTTTTGGGAGGAATGTCTGCCTGTGAGAGGAATTCACGTTACAGCAGGTGCGGTATGGTTGCTGCTCGTGAGAGTGGACCCACCCCAGGGAAGTTCATGGAGAACTGTCTCCCATGGGAGGGACCCCACAGCCTCACAGGGGAAGGACTCCTCTCCCAGAGCAGCATAAAGAAATCACAGTGATGAACCGACCAAACCCCCCTGGCTCTGTCTCCCTGCACTGTTGGTGGGAAGGAGGAAGGGGCTGAGTGAGAAAATACGTTTTAAGGGCTTATTTTACTTCTCATTATCCTTCTCTGATTCTGGTAGTAAAAAATGCCATTTTGCAACTTTAAGTTGAGCCTGTTTTGCCCCTGAAGTGTTTTCTCCTGGTCCTTATCTCAACTCAGGAACCTTTCATTAACTTTTTCCCTTTTCCCTCCTCTGCCCAGCTGTGGCAGGGGAGGTCAAGTGAACAACTCTCATGGGTGGCTGGTATTGGGCCAGTGTCAAACCATGACACATAGTGATGGACTTGCGGATTCCTGCTTGATAATAGATCCCAGCTTTTGGCTATTTAAATAATCTTTTCCATTAGGACTAGTCCCCTGTACTCATGTTCTATTATCTCTCCAACATTCAGCAGGATAAGTTTGGAAGGCAGAGTGGTAATACACATCTTACAACAGCATGCATTTTTAGACTGGCCCCGCTGTGGCTGCCCTTTCTCCAAAACACAGAATATACATTTTTGTCATGCTA
Source organism: Argya squamiceps (assembly GCA_037834095.1). NCBI lineage: Eukaryota > Metazoa > Chordata > Aves > Passeriformes > Leiothrichidae > Argya > Argya squamiceps. The sequence continues at coordinate 97,814,748 of JBBMKD010000102.1, read as the reverse complement.
ATGAATAGTGTTGTCTAGATCTCTTGGTTTGAGGCTGAAAGGAGCTGCAGGATGAACAGACCATGCACCTACAGGACAAGGGCCGTGGCTGGATGACAGGCAACTAGGAAACAATTGACTGGTTTAGGGCTATGTGATTTCAATATTTATTAAAGGCTTTGCTTAAACATTTCCATAATTTTAAAGGCTGTCTTTTGCAGCCCCAGAAGATACAGCTGTTTTTGCCAGACAGCATAAACAAAAATGTACGCATATGTGAATTTTAGTATATAAAGCAGAGGAAAAGGGCATGTGCTCTTGAATTTAGTTTTTTCATAGGAATAATCTCTCCAATCCTACATTTTTTAAACAGTTGTCAAAATTAAACATTACTGGACTATCACATCTTTCAGAATCTTGTATTTGCCTTTCACATGCTAAGTAAATGAATAATACTTCTAAAGAACATGATGATATTTTCAAGCTTTTTTAAAAATCAGACTTTGCCCTAATTTATTTAACTATAAAAGAGGACAGAAAAAAATAACTTCCCTCATATTTTTTCTTTAAACAGCTTAGCATACACTAGATTTAAGGCTAGTATGATCTTTATTACTTTTTAAATGGAACTTCTCAGACTTACTTTTCTTTGAAACAAATCAAGAAGAAGACCATATGTACCACTGCAGACTATCTCAAAATACAGCTTCATAAGCCCTTATTTCAGTTGAGAGGGGATAAAGAGAACCATTTATTTTCATAATGGCTCTATTAGGGCAGACCATGCCTCTGCCTAGAAATGCCCTGTTAGCAAAGCTGTCATCCAACAATGATCTCTGGGAAGGTGAATGAATATAGCACAGACTGTTCCTGCATTCATTTTAGAATAGTCAATAACTTCCCCCATGTCTCTACTATTTCACAAAGCATCATAATTTCTTAAGGTTTATTTTTTGTTCAGTAATAATGCCCTCTCATGGACCACAATTCGATCCACAGTGAAAACTTGCCTAAGCAGAGAATTATACACTAGAGAAATATTTACAAGATTTATTGTAATTTCTGCTGCAAGCGGTCTACAGAGTAATTTTTCAGACTACTGTGTGAATTTGATATACGGAATTTCTTCTCTCACTGCCCCTGGTCATATTCCTGGGTCATATATGACTGTTTGAGACACTAATGGTATAAGATCAAGGAGACCCAGTTTCAGAAGTAAATTCTTTGTAGGACATTTGGGAACAGGAAGTGTAAGAAAATAAGCTGGACACCTACTATGAAAAGGTGTTACCTGGGGAAGCTTAAAGCCTAAGGAGTTTCCAGGGAGCATAATCTTTAAATAAGAACTTAATTGAAGTCAATGTGTTGTTTGAGCTAGAGACCACATTTTGCATGTCCTGGTTCACTATCAAAAAATAAATTTAGGATGGACCTTTCATTTTTAAGATTAAAAAACCACCAAAAAAAACAAAACGAGAAAACACCCAACACCACATGGGAAGAGGATGACAAAAATTTTTCATTATTGCACCATCTTAAATACAATTCTCAATTCTCATTAGAATAATTGGTCATGTGTGTTTCAAATACAGCAGTGCCTATGCAGATTTAGTTTCACAAGACAGGAAGGAGAAAAAATGGATTTCATTTGGAAATCATCCCAGATGGAAGATATGGAAATTTTGTTTTCAAGGCACAAGAGAAATACTGCCATTGTATTTTGAAATAAAAAGGGAAAATGTGAATCAAAGCCAATCGTAATGATTAATTTGACATTGATCAGGGTGAATGCAGGAGAATATGATATAGTAAAGTATGATGAGACACAGATCGTTCACTTCAAAGTGTCAATAGAAAAGTTTGAAGAAAAAAGTGAGACATTGCTGGGATTTATAATGAGATATAGATGTTAGTTTTGAATGTGATATCAAGGAGCTAGTGATTTTGAAGTTGTGATGTGAAATATCCTTTTTAAATTCTGTTATCAGTAAAAGCTGATAAAGTTTATTAGATGCTACCTTGGAGATTAAACTTGTTTCACTTGTGGAAAAATATCTGTATTGTGAAACATTACAGAAATCTTGTGGGGTTTTTGTATCTTTGCAGGCATAACTCCACATTTGGCAATTGTTTAGATAAGAAACTGCATAAAAATTTTAGGTGTTATGATAAATACACTAATTGTGCAATTAAAGTGCTGAGAATTGAAACTAATTACAGAAGGGTCCTGTAGAACTGTGGATTTTAAGTTAATTGTTTAATCTTAGGCCTATGATACAGCTCTCAGATTTGTAAAAAAAAAAAAAAAAAAAGGGGGAGCTTGAATGAGTTGAAGCAGCACTAGGGAGAAGACTCATCCATACACAACTGCTGAGTGGCACTGTACTATTATGATTTGGGTGCTTTCATCATGATGCCTGAACTGATGTAGGAAGAATTTAAAGTCATGGCTCTGAAGGGCATTAGGTCAAACCCAATATCACTATTCATGGACTTCTTTGTTACGACATCAAGATGTTATTCCTCACATCCTCAGTTCTTCCCTCAAGACTAGAAAATTAACACTTACCACATTCACCAACCTCTCCTATCTCAAAGAGCTGACAATAAGGATTCCAGATCAGATGTCAGTTCAGATTCTAGTTCTTAGTATAATAAACAATTACAGCTGTTAAGGGTTACAAAAATGTCTGTATTGGAACTCTGTAAATTCCAGAAACAACAAAAAAACTCAATCCATAAGCACTAACAACTTCCAATTTTTTCAGAAGATTGTCTTTCCCTAAGTATAATCAGTATTTTGTTTCTTTGAGTATGCTTGTGTTATTTATTAGACAACACCACCCATTACACTTAACTCAGTAGCAGCAGTAAAATTCTCCACCCTTTTTGTTCTTTGTGGCACATTTTCATGGGTAAAAAAATCTATCTACTTATTCTTGTTACTAACACACTTGGAACAAAATACAACAGAGGAATTAATGCATGGATGTAATTACCAGCTCCTGATTAAGCACAGACAAGAGTAATCCTGGTATGTACTTGGGTTTGTCACTTTCAAGTGACATTAGGTAAAAAACTTCAAATTGCTCTTTTGTGTTTAAAAGGCAGCAAAGCCTTTTTTCTGCATCTGGCCTGAAGACAGACACTTGAGCTGACACTGTGGCAGACTGTAAGTGGGTATAAGATATTCTTCCACCAGACCAAGTGACATTAATATTGTGCCTTGCCATGAGTTATCATGGCCACAAGCCATTAGTTCCAATTAAAATAATGATTTTCTCTTTCAGGATGTAATGCCAGACTTTGTATCAGGTCAGTGATTAATGTGTATTCCTTTTGTGCCTTTAATGGTGAAATATAAACAGGGTAGGCTCATCCATCTTCTTTATAACTGACAGTTTTAAGTAGGACAAGCACACACTGGATACAGACATTCACCTAGGTATAGTGACTGTTTAGTGAACACAATGATGTGTCTCAAATCCAACCTGGAGCTTAAAGCCAGGAGTTCCAAGAGGTGCCAGTTCCGTGTGTTGATTACCTACAAAGGATTGTACTTTTTTTGTAAGAATGGGGTACTTTTTTTTTCTGTCTTTATGATTTTCTAAGTAGAAATTTTCTCTTTGTCTTTTTTTTTTTTTTATTTTACTACTACATTGGAGAGATCTTCAATGGATTTTACAACAATTTTACAACAATTACATTTATTCCAAACAATTAATCTAGAAGAACTGAAACACAGTGTCATGCTACGACAGTTCTAACTGGCTACTCTATGTTGACTGTGCCATGGTGTTAACTGTCTATACTTACTTTCATTCAGGGCTGTCTTGGGTTGCAATGCAAGATGTATTTTATTCCCAATCTGTTGAAGCCAGTTGAAGAGGTCTTTTTCTTCATCTCATAACTTTAGGGGAGGGGGCAGGTGTCTTTCTGTTAATGGGGCAGCTGTTAAAACCAGCTGGAGGAGTGTTTCTTATTTATCCCACTGCCCATCCTCCCTCCAGGGGAATATCTGCTGTTAATGGGCCATTAAGGCTCACTGCATGACTGATACAATTACATCATCCCATTGTGAATGCTCCACCCAATGGGAGGAGCCAAGCATTCCTACCTGGATAGAAGCTGAGATTCAGGACAGCAGAGCAGCCTGTTTTCCACTGGATTTTCCAGAGGAAGACCAGACCCATCTCACCACCACTGGACCCTTCTACAAGATCATCTCTACTCCAACAGAACCACATCTGTCATTCCAGGAGGACTTATTTGGACTGTCCCTAAAACCCTGACCAACAGGGTGTCTTATTCTGACTCAGTCAGTGTTTCTAGGAATTTTTTAAATTTTTTTTTTTTTTTTTTGTGTGTGTACTACTACATTGGTATTTTTAATATTCCCAGTAAAGAACTATTATGCCCAATCCCATATCTTTGCCTGAAAGCCCCCTTAATTGCAAAATTATAATAATTTGCAGGGAGGAGGTTTACATTCTCCATTCCAAGGCAAGCTCCAGCTTTTCCTGGCAGACACCTGTCTTTCCAAACCAAGACAAAGGCATACACAAGATAATAAGATTTACACAGTCTAACAAAAGAGGGTTAAACAAACTGCTTAATGTTTGCTGTGGGCTACAAGCACATAAACAATTATTAAATATTAATATTAGTTAGAAAGTGACAGAAACAGTATGTTTATAAATGCCACAACACACAGAGATGATTCATCATAACTAGAAATCATGCAGCTCACAATGCAGGCTTCAAATAATCTCTTGTACCTACACATCTGAATGTCATGCAAAAAAAATGTATGAGGCTAGATTTTTTGTTAAGGTATTATGTTCTTGGAGAATTTCAGCCTTATACTTGGATTTTTTTTGCTGTTTATGCCTGCAGCTAGCTGCCAAAGGTCACAGGGTCTATTGGCCCAGGAAGCTGCTCTAGCATTTGCATAATAGTATAATTTGTTTTGCTTTGTACATACATATATTGTCCATCCATGCCCTGGGAATCTTCTTAAGTGTAAGGGAAGTGCAGAGCAAATAAATAAGTTGAACTTGTTGGTTTTGGGGACAGTAATAAAGCTACTGTATTAGGAAGTCCATTATTTGGATTGATCAGCAATCAAAGTCCCTTGAGAAGAATGTGCTCTTGGAAGCTGTCACTTCTCAAATGGTGTTTGTCTGCTCCCTCAGATACATTGAATACTTTGGTCTGGGCATGGTTTTGGGATGGATCTTACCAGCTTGAAACTCACTTTTCCACTTTAAAGATTGGTCACCTTAACTGGAAAGCTGTTGGAATCCAAGAAACTTAGAATTTTGGGTTTTGATGTATAGTAATACATATGAGTCAAGATGGAGGATTTGGGGTGTTGTATTCGTCCTTCTTCTTTGCCTTCTTCTTCCTTCTTCTTTGCCTTCTTCTTCCTTATTCTTTATGGGTTTGGGTGGTTTTCTGTAATTGGGTGAAAAAGGTCCGCATTGTGAGCCTTGGGTGGTCATTATTGGGCCAGAAACATAAATAAAATAGGTGTCACCTTGGTATTGACTACTTATTGCTTGGATAACCTTGGAAAGAGTTAGAAGCACTCATTTTTCCTCATTTTCTTAGCTTGCTAGTTAAGCTCACAGATCATGAGCCTGTAAATACTGTAAATAAATAGATATAACAAACATTCCAAGTCTGAACTCGACATCTTCGTTTCCTGTGTTATTCATCCTGACCTTAGCAGAGAAGGAAAGAAGCCAAAACCATCACAGAAAGCCACAACATCCCAGCAGTCTTGCTTTTCAGAGTTTAATATCCTGTTATCCCCCTTCCTGTCACTCAGTTGTGATAGATTTATCCAGATGCACTTCTACTCTTATCTCACCATACTTTCCACCTTGTAGCAATGCAAGGCTTCTGACTAAGCAGTGGCATTTTCCTAAGTGGATAGACAAAAGGTGTCCAAATTCACTACTGTGTAATAGGGCTGACAATACTCAGTTAAGTTAATCTTGTTAATCAGATATTGAGAAATTATTACAAGGCACTGCACTCAATAAAAAACAGGTGTATTTGTACCCTGTCTAGCAACTGGTACCAGCACTTATTTAATTTGTAGTTCCAGGAGCAGACATTTCACCCACATTATCCAAGGATTCCACATTATTTAAAGATTGTAATTTCATAGGAAAACGTGGTGGATACCAGATCAATTAAGTCAGAAATCAAGATCTTTCACTACTAGAGCAGGTCAACATTTTTAAACCTTTTCAAATGGAAAAGGTTTTTTTTTCTTTTGGGAGCAGTGAAAGTTTTATCAAAATTCAGCCAGTAGGGTGAATTTTTTAGGTAAGGGATTCCTCTCCCTTTAAGAATCCAAGAAAGTAATCCAACACTTAGGTATTTGGTCCATCTAGTAATTCTCTTGGCAGATTAAAAGAGGAGAAGGAGAAAGCAGAACATTATTGAAGTCCTCAAGGCCGACTGGAGAGAGAAAAAGTGCTTAAAACTCCACCGCAGTAGCTCCCAAAGAGGCTGTTAGCATCTCTCCCCCTTTAAGTCACTATTACTTTTTATCAGAGAAATGAGAGACAACTGATCAACATGTAGTATGCAGAGAAGCTTCTGAAATTTTCTTGTCATGAGGAAAGTTGTCATTTACTAAGGCTGTTGCAGTAACATGCGATGTATTCAGGATATAGATCAAATTGTAGTTTTAAGACTGATGGGTTTGTTTATGAAATGTTAAATTTTTTGCAGTCTTTCAAAGAAAGGGATGGGAAGAAGGGAAACTAAATACCAAGTATTATGAGTTACTTGATTTGTGCCATAACAAGCAGTAAAACCAGAGGCTTCTGTTCATGTTTACATCAGCACTCCCAGTACCCACCATATCTTGATGGATTTGGGCATGTTTGAGTGTTTGAGAGCAAGATACATCACAAGTATATGGAATAATAGTATAATAGTATATAATAGTATAGTATAATATAATAGTGTATATATAATAGTATATAATGATAGTAATGTAATGCAGTATATATAATAGTACATAATAATATGATAGTATCTGGAACACAAAGAGCTCCCATGCACCCTGGAAACAAGATTTGTACATATGCCACTGGTGTTTGTAAACTTGCAGTCCTCAAAAGAGAAGGTTTGTTCCACTTAAAAATGTTCAACTACCAGGAAAGGTAGCAGTTGTATCTACCAGACCCCCAGCTACATTCATTTTGTCAGTTGAAAGTATTGTCTCTAAGAATTAACTTCAAATCTGAATAGGGAAGAGCCTTTGTTTTTTGCTGCTATGCAATTTCCCCTTTCCCACTTCAGAATGGCAGAGAAAAATTGGGTTCTGTCCAAGCCTACAATGAGAAAAAGACTGCAGTTCTGCTTTCAGTGTTTTCTAGGTCACTGTACTTTCTTTAGTCTACTTCCAGGATTATTTTGTGTTCTAGATTTGCTTTCATCTCTCCAACAGATCTTTCTTTCCCTGAGACAGGTTGTTTGCAGCCTTAGTCACTTTGGCACTTGAAGTCTCCACTAGACTGCATCTCTATATACCAGAGAAGTAGTTTGCTTTTCATTACACTTCTACAATGATTTGTACACCTCAGAAATTGGTTCGAAACCAGTCCTCAGTTCCAACTGATCATTATCTATACAAGATGATGCTTCAGAAGAAACTGCTTCCTCTTCTCTGCAAAATTGGATGTTATTTCATTCAGGTGCCAATGACAAACAGAAGTAATCACTCAGGCACATTCTCTCTTCAAAATCCAGGAGCCGCTATGAAGAAAACATCCTTGTGATGTTGAATACAGGATCCTTAATAGAAAACTTTATTATTCACATGTTGAAGTTTGGCATGATACCATCACCAGTGACTTGAAGGAAAGGAGCTGCCTATTCTTCCTGAGTAGACCATAGTTTGGCCCTTCCAGCAATCCCTGTCATTTTTCAGAATGCTCACAGTCCTCCAAATGTCAAAATGCTGAAGTGCTGGGATTCTGCAGGGGCCATAGCCTCTCTATTCAGCTCCAGGTTAGCATAGCTTAGAGAGGGATTGTATAAAAGGATCAAACACAGCAAGGACTGTGCTCGCTGCAGCCTGCTTCCTGAGCTGAGATTTTCCTCCCCTTCTCTTCTCCTTCCTCACAGATCTCCTTTGTGAAGGGCCTTGGCAAATCAACTACTGATGTTACAGTTATCTGCTTAATAAGGAGGTAATTTTCACAAGCTAACCATCTTTCCAGAAGTACCCTAGTCTTCATCTAGAAGGACCATATTCACTCCCAGTATGATCATGCAGCTGGCTATGCAGTGGTATTAAGTTGCTTCCTCGTAGGTCTGAAATTGGCTGTAGGACTCTGTGGAAGAAATTATTTTTATTCTGAAGAGCGGAAGTGAGAGACACATTAAAAGCTCTATGTTTATGCTTTGGAAGTCCCATTGTTTTTAGAAGAAATGGAAAGCTGAAGTAATTAAAAGAAAGAAAGAAAGAAAAAAAAAAAACCCAGCATTTGAGTACTCTAAAAAGTTTTCTGATGTTGTTAAAATGATTGTCATAGCCACCGGTATCAAGAGAATTTGCTACTGTGCATATGCCCATACTACATGGAATCCATCATAAACATATTGTATGTAACTAATGAAGACCTTTTCAAATGAGTTCCTGTCTGGTAATGAAGAATGCTTCTATTTAAGGCATGGCAATGAGTCATCTTTCATGGTCACATTGCAAAAAAAATTACTAGACAAATAATGAAGTTGTGGTAATGAGTATGAGTCTAGAACATTTGTTGTTAAAGATTGCCTCCCTATACTTAAGAAAAGTTATTATAAATTATATTTTCATTATGTGGGACCTGCATGCCTAAAAATTCCTCATAAATGCTAAAATAAATGATAAGCATATTGAGATTTTTTTCTGGATATATGTTAACAGTAAGCTATTTATGTTGAATTACATTGTGTAGTAGTTTCAGCATTGTCCTCTTTATATATCTGTTACAAATGAAAGCAATAAAATCCAAGAATCTTAAATGCTACAGATAAATGAAAACACTTTGTATTTGTGGCGTGGCAGCTTTCTTGTTAGGCTCAAGTGAGTCTTTTAAGATTGGGTTGGAGTCACTTCTTTAATTTGCAATAGGAGGAGGAAAGTTATATTCTTCTGTTTCTGGGTGGGATCTCTGTAGGTACACGGATCACAGTCAAGATAATGCTACCTAAAGGTTGTTTGAGGTCCTCCTAATCCCCCCACTTCCCTGTGGTACCAACCTGTTCTACTCTTCAGTCTTAAACATGCAGTCATAGTCTACTGCTAACATCCAAAATTGTGCCAGGTAGGTCAGTTGGCACTGAGTCTAGAGCCTAAAAGGTTTCACTTCCTTTCCACTCTGGGATATGCCTTGCGCTGGAGCTTGTGCTTCCTTTAGCAATGCAGGTGTTTCAAGCTCATGCTACAAAAAGGCCAAGATCAAGCCAGGGCCAGCTAGTGTGAGCCTCCAAGTGAGTTTTTCTCACATGTGAACCTGCTCTCTGTGTTGCTACACAGACAAGAGTTTAGCAAATCCCCAGACACAGAATCTGGTACTGGCACATGTAAACCATATTACCTGTTTATGCAAAATATTTTTCATGCACAAGTAAAAGGACAGCCTGAGCCTCTAATAAAATCACAGCTTAAAACAAATGTTTATCTTTTTTTTTTTTAATATTATCTGTTTCTGCAACAGCGTCCCTATTAGAATCATTAGTCTTTTCAGGGCCAAACTTTATTTACAGTGTGAAGGCTTATGGAGTGGTCCATCTGGCTCCTGGCTAGGAAGAGAACCTTTCATGCCAAAATGCACCTCTGAGAGAAAGCACACGGGATGTGTAATGGGGCTTAAGCTAGAAATGTCAAAACATTTTGCATATCCTCATATTTGCAGCATCAATCATGACAAAATCTGGATCTCTTTCAGTTTTAAAGATTTAAAAATTGCATCATATATCTCTTCATTAGTTCTGTCTTATTGTTTGCTAGTAGGCAAACAATATTTCACAACATCAAGACACTCAGACCTCTGCACAAAAGCCCTTTGGTTTCTGAATGAAGAAACTTTTTGAGGAAAAACATACCAAAGTCTCTGAAATGGGAATTGAAAACTCTGTAAGGTTTTGGATGTCAGCACTTTTTATGGGGTTGTCACCAGACATGATGATGTAATGGAATATATAAGGAAACTGGAGCGATGGTATTTTCTTGGTCTACCGGGCCAAATATGCAGTGGTGAAATCTCTCATGCATCTACAGTCCTGAAATCCAAAACGCAGCTCTACTGCACATGAGGACATGAACCTTGTCTGGGTAATTGATCTGAATTTGGGCTTGGAGGTTTGCTCATCCCCTGTAGGTGTTCCCTATCCTGACTTGTGACATGATACAAAAAGAATGAGCAAAGAAAAGTTGGTCTGTGAGCAGTGGAACCTCCAGACCTTGCCTGTTAAATTAATATTGAAAGCAAAAGCTTTGCTATGTACCTGACCCAGAGCAATGTTAGCTGAGAAGCAAAGAAAATTAATAGTTTAAATGAGCAAAAAGTCCCAGAGCTCTCAACATTCCTAGGAAGTAAGGGAGGGGGGAACCCAGAAACCACCTGAAGGATAAGAATTTCTAGATTATACCTAATAACAACCCAGCCAGCATGGCTGATGTTAATGATCTGTGTGCGAGGGGCCCAAAGGTTGGCACATCTAAACTGTGCTTCCTTCTTACAGAAGTGACAAGCAGGAAATATTCCATTACTGCTCCAGCCAGATCTGTAATGACTTCTCTGCCTTTTTCCCTGCTGTAGGTAAAGGCTTACCCATGCAATTTCCTTCTTTTGTCTTCACAGAATCGAGGATAAATTATTTCAACCTCTTTGCGGGGGGCATTTGAAACTAAAGTTATTTTTAGGGAGAAATAAATTCTTTCATGTAAGATGCAGGAGTTGTTGCTCCTCAGGCAGCTGAGAGAAAATGAAAGGCACTTGAAGTCTTTTTAAAAGCTGGGTTCTGATGTTTAGCTTGAGATCAAAGAGGGAATGGGAAAAGGAGGGGAAGCCGAGTTTCTAGTAAGCTATTGGCATATACAGCCTTGTATATGCATCCTTTGAAGGACTTGCCATTACATTTCTGATCTTTGAACTCTTTTTCTTATTTTATGAAAGTGAACTGAATGTCTTTTCAGTTATCTTATTGTGAAACTAATGACTATGCCTTAGATGCCTTGAGAAGATTTTACAAACCTAAAAAAAGAACACAGTATCTATAACTTGGTTATTTCACTCACACTTTTTTTGTGGGAAAAATGCCAATGTAGTTTTAAAAGATTACCAACTGAAAATATACTTTACCAGGCTTTTGAAAGCACAATTCAGGATTTTGATGTCATACTATAATACTTTAAGCTCAGTGCTATTACTTTAGTATATTTATTTTGTTTGCAGTAAACCTATTTTCTTTTCAAGCTGTTTTATTTTTTGCGAGTGGAACATTTGAAATTTAAAATTCATGTTGCTGCTTTTAAAAATACTTGCAAAGACACTGCTGACTTGTGTGAAGAATAATAATCAAGATAAATGAGCTACTAATAGCATTTGCAACTAATGCAGATGGCAGCCAAGTGTCCCCAGCAGAATGACAAAACTTTCCTGTTGTTTTTTGATCTAATGCTAGGTATACCACTTGCTTTCTGACACTTTGAGGAAAAGCACAGCTAATGGTGTGTAGCTGAGGGGCAGTGCTGTCTATTTATCAGTGTATGTAGCTGGGAGATTGGTTGTGGAGCTCAGAAGCAAGCTGTATTGATCTCAGCTGCACTACGCTCTTATTGTTTCCTACGCTTACCCAACCTGATGTTATTCACCGGAGCCAGGAATCAATTAGGGTTTATGGCTTCTGCAGTGGAAAACATATAATATAAAAGATATAATTTCCAATATTGTGTTGGATGCGAATATTTAGGGTTTTGACAAGAAATGGAACCAACATAAATAAGAAGAAATTTCTTTTAACATTTTCATATGGTAGTAACAGCCTCCATTAATACAAATTTTTCCTTTATAGTCCTTCAAAACCTTTACTGAGATAGGGAAGGAATGTAATTCCCATTATTTACAGCTTGTGAAATTGATGCAAGAGAGGGAAGAGATGCCTTGCTCCAGGGAAGAGGTGGCTGAAGTAAGAAGAGTGGAAGCATACTTGCAAGAGTGGTTTGAATGCTTATAAATATTGATGCAGTAGTGTCTTACATTGTGATGATTTCTGAGCTTCACAAATTCATGAGCTTCTTGTAATGTTACAACACGGTTTTGTCAATAGAGAACGACAGCTTTTAATACAAAATTCCAGTATATTTGCAAGCATATGGTAGAACCCCTGGAGAGGTTCTGATTTGGATGATTTGGATCAAATGAGCGATAGAGACAGAGGTGGTAACATGAGGGGTTTTTTTTTACTCAGTTTGTTAAGAGTTATTTGTTTCTTTCTGGGACAAAGATGGGTTGATTATTTACTTACAACCTTCCCTGTTTCTTTGTTGTATGTCCATGTCACACATCACAGGAATGGCATTGGAGCAAAATGTTCAACCCACTGACAAATCAAGTCTTCCAAGTAGGTTTTGTTGTCACTGTTGCCCGAGAAACCTCAATGAAGATAGATGCAAGGCTGCAACAGAAAGCAGAAAAAGTGGCCCTAAGCACAGCACTGAGAGCAGACAACATCATATAAGTGCCTGGCAAATCCAGGTCCACCACCCAGCTGATGCAGATTTCTGTGGGTTCTCCCCATGTATCCTTGGTACACATTGTGAGAAAGGAAGCAGGGGAAACTCCAACGACCTTTGGAAAAGCACACACTCAGCTCTCTCCATGGTCATATATCTCTTGTTTGCCAGGGTTATGCTTCCTTGGGGAAGTCACCTGGCTAGTGAAATCCTGTGGGAACACCTCTGGAATTCTATATATTGAGGATGTGATGGGAACACCTCGGCTTCATATGGTTACCTTCTTCAAAGGTTTCATAGCAGTCTGTGGTAGCTATGGCAACAATAATCACCTTAACACAGAAGAAAGCAAGCAGTTCAAAGGCACAGCCACTGGAAATTGAACCCATTATCATAGAGGTACCTGCTGACACTGCAGATGCTCCTTGGAAGAGGACAGAAGTCACTACTAATACAAGCAGATGAACTGTGGGAAAAGGACAATTGCACCTTCACGTTATTCATCCTCACAAAGTTCTTGCCTATTATTGCAATAGTCTGTGACCTGGCATATCTGGCAGCCTGGCACATATCTGCGAAAGAAAACAAAACCTAAAAACTTCTGGTTTCCCTATGTGTTGCGGTACGTGTTTTAGGTTTTTGAATTTGTATTTGTATTTGTTATTTGTCTGTACTTGGTATGTTCCTTTCACCCCCCCCTTCCTACCCCTGAATACACCAGGCTTCCCCCTGATGTAACTCCACCCCCTTCCCTTTTCCCCATTGGTCCAAAGTCCCTTCCCGGCCCAGGCTCATCCCCTGGGTACTTAAGGAGGCTGGGCACATGTTCTGGCCTGTTCTGGCTTGCCCTGGCTCTTGAAGACGTGCTCTGCTCTGCACATGGGGCTAGCACAGAAACAAACACCTTTACCTACCCAAGCCAGGACCCACTTCTTCATTTCCAAGCCTCATCCATGCTTCAGCCAGCTAATTGGAGAACCCACAAACTGCTATAAATTGGCCTGGGGGAACTGCTAGCTGGCAAAAGCACCCCCACGAGCACACCACTTTATACCTATGACCTCATTTCTACTGCACAGTGTCCCAGTGTTCCAGAATTGTCAAATGAGACCATTGCCATGGCAAGTCTGGCAGATCTGAGCCTTGCTGACTAAATGGCTGGAGAGGTGATGCCCTCAGTCCCTTCCAGCTTAGAATAATGAAAACAATAAATCTCTAGAATTGTTTATTTCCTCCTCCTGTTCCCTTTTGATGCTCCCAGGCTGCCAGGGTTCCTTTGATCATTGCACCAGGAGGCAACCATGCAAGCTCATGAATCCAGAAAGAGGAAGAATAACCTTGCTGGGAAGAGCCCACCCTGCACAGGCACCTCAGGCAATGGCAATCACAGGCCTTGCAACCTGCTTAAGGGTTGTTTTTTTCCCACCCATTTTTTAGTTTTTAGTTCCCCCACTAGGTTTGCTGATGTGAATTATCTCCAGGTGAACATATGGAATGCTTTCCATCATGGCTGGATCCTTCCCTAACCCTTTGCCCTACTCAGATAAAGTGTGATTTCCCAGCTTACCATTGTCATAAAAGGAAAAAACTACTCTAAGCTCTGATGACATTGATCTCTGCCTTCTCCATCCTTCTATCTGCTCTACACTGAGATTATTTTGTTTATAGCATTCAAATCAAGTACCAGTGGATATAAAGCAGTTGGCAAGGAGACAGAATACACCATTTTTTAATATTTTGTTTCACTAAGTTAATGTAATGCCACCTCCTGGCTATTTTGACAAAGATTGCATACAGTAATGTAAGAAACATCATAATACAAAATATCCCCCAAGCTGCTGCTGATAAATGGTAGTGTCTGTTTCCAAATATGACCATGTCTAATTGGAGATAGGCAGCATCACCAAGTAATTAGGTACCTTATTCTCTCTTTGAATATAGATTCAATCAGAAAAAATACAAGAGATTATCTTATAAGCGAGAATATGCATTATTCTTAGAACAGCAGTGGCCCAAAGAGTCATTCCCGGGCATTAAGTCTTCTCTGAGAAGCACAGCAAACACTGCATTTTTCTTGGTGTCATTGCCATACAATTGTTAATTGCAGCAATTTTACTTTCTCTCCTCTTTTCCACTTCATACTTCTTTTGGACTTGGTCCCTCAGTGTTCCAGAAATGTGGGTGTTAATGCTGTTGGGTCAAGTTTTTTCACAATAACATCCCCTTTAAATGACTTTTGGGAATGGACAAGTTGATTCTCACTTTGCTCTGCTTAATTCAGTCCAGTGGCATGCCCTCCACAGAACATACACTTCTTTGAGTAGATAACAAACAAAAAAGCTGAGCTACAAACTATGGCTTAAAAGGAGGTCAAAAAGAGCTTCTCTAAAACACCTAAAATGTTCTCTCCACAATATATTTTATATTACTTTGTAATTCCCCACTTATTGTTTACATTAATAGAGAGCTACATCCTTGTGAAATTAACTCACGAACTTTCCTTTAGTATGTTGAGATGTCACTGAAAGAGTTGAAGGTTAATTTGGGTATTTTTCTTGGCTTGTTCTATTGCTCATCTTCCTTCAGTCCCTTTTCTGCCAAAGCTTATTAAGTTCACAACTGGATTTATCCATATAATCATATCTGCTCTCAGGAAAATAAAGTGGGATTCAGGCCAGTACTCAATTTTATTCAGAGGATAATGGGAGGTTTTCTAATTTTTTTAAGAAGACACACAACATCAAAGAGCAAAGAAAGCAAACGTGCAGTGTCGTATTTTTCATTTTTCAAGAACACCATGCAGTTCAGATGCTATTTAGGTTTTCCCCCCTCTCATATTGAAGGTATCAGCTTTGGCTTTAATTGCTGATTTCTCTGTGGTACCTGTAACATACCAAATTAAGGCTTTGAAGGAGGGAGTCTAATGTCAGCTTTGCAAGTCATATACTGAACTGATCAAAAGCTCTTCAGTCTTTTCACTTAAACTGATTTAGGCTCATTTAAAAGTTGTGTGCAAAAATGTTCAGAATTTAGCTATCAGGGCAGATAACTTCACAAAATGGTCAAAAATATGTTGTTATATCTGTAGGTGGCACAAATTTTACATGACTATTTGTAGACACTCAGTGGATGAAAAGCAGATCCCATCCTGTGATCCTGATGCCCTCCTTCACTTGTTTCTTCACACTATTTCTATTTTCTAGACTGGTGACTCACTAGGTTTTCTTTCTGCACTTTAGCATGTCCTTATCTGAAGAACTGTTGGACATGAGTTCTGATTTGTTGCCCTGTTGCATCTTCAAAAATAGATATCTGAATCTACTGATAAGAAAAAATACAAATAAATACAAATACAAATACAAATTCAAATACAAATACAAATACAAGTACAAGTACAAGTACAAATACAATGAAATCAACTCTCCCAGTTTTGGGACATGCAAAGAAATGCACTAAATATTTCTTCCATGAGGCTGTGTTGTGGTAGCTGGGTTGTATTTTGCTTCTGCTACCTGCGATTTAAAATAAAAAAATAAGGAATAAGAAAATCTTTCTTAGGAAGAGTTGAATGCTCTGATCACAGTGCACAGTAGCATGACTTTGGAGGCCAGAGAAGACCAGAACACCTTTGCTGCTGTCTTGTCTTGGCAGTTTGGCATAGGAGTCCTGTCTCTGCCCAGCTGCTGCACAGGGAATCTGTGTGCCAGGGAATGGCACAAAAGGGACAGAAGAGGAGTAGGTGACTAAGATTATAGGTAAATTTAGTCTAAATTTTAGCTTTAATTCATAAATTTACTCACTATGCTTCATTTCTGCAGCAAAAAGCAGAGCTGAATCCAGGACTGTGGAAATATCTGTGTCAGCCTGTACACTGAACTACACTTCCTATAGATACAGAAAAAACATTCCTTGCCTCTCTTCCCCTCCCTCTTTCACTTCAGCTTACAATAAGTGAGAGAATTAAGTTACTTTTCATTTAAGGTTAGGGTAACTATTGGTGAGGCTGCAAACATTGAGAACCTCATTACAACTTTTTTTTAAATCTTTCTCAGAAAATTTTGGCTCTGCCTCTACTTTATTTAGCAAGTATTTACTGTGGGGCAAAATTTTTAGCAGGGGCAAAGTGATGTAACTCTGTGAAAATCAATTAAGTTATGAGGATTTAAACAACAGAGAATTTTACCCCTATATAACTTGCATCTTAAGTACCAATATGCATTTTTTTCAAATGTGATTATGTATGTATTTGCTAAGAAACACTGCTTATGGAAAATGACAAGTGGTAAAAAGCACTGCTACATAGAAGAAGAAAAAGCAGAAGAGGATGGAATTGCCCCAGCAACATTTTCTCAGTCTTGCAGTTTGCCAGCTTAATGATACATAATCTTAGCTTCTTTAAAAAGAAATCATGGTAATGGGGCCACAATTTGTGTTTCTTTTATTTTTCTTTTAAATATAATATTTAAATATTTATTGCAAATGAGGGCACTCATATTTATGCATCTCAGTCTGTAGCAGCCCTTCACTAAAAAATAGCTTTTTGCATGATATTTGTTGCTGTATAGTTGTCACTGCTACCATTCACTAACTGAGAGGCATCATGAACATCAGACTTTAACATCATTAAATTTTCTGCTTCTTGGATGGGATTTGTGTTCTGTTTCCAGATTCTATTACTGGATGAGTGTCTCCAGCTTGAAAGAAAAAAAAAAAAAGAAAAAAAAAGAAAAGGTATAAGCAATGTTTTTATTAAACCTTCCTCTTAGTTTTACACAAAGTCTTTTTTTTCTGTCTTTGTAGACTCCATGTTTTTTTAATGATTGCTCCTTTGCTTGTAGAAAGTTGAGAGGATAAGAGAAGGAAAGAGAAAGCACTCAGAATAATTCAGTTTTCTACTTTGTGAAGAGAAAAATCTGTCTCTGGGCTACAGCTAAAAAATAATAAAAATGACGTTTTCCTTTTGTAACTTCTAATACACTTTATTTAAAGAAAAAAGACCTTTTTAATCACAGAGTTTTCTTTTTTAAAAAAAACCCCTCATATGCTTTGCAAAATCTCAGAAGCAGGTGATGCACATACTTGAATTTGTAAGGAAACAAAATAATTTTACAATGGAGACATTGAAGATTTGGGCAGCGAGAAACCACATGAGGTTCAACCAGGGCAAGTGCGGGGCCCTGTGTCTGGGGAGGAATAACCCCCAAGTACCAGCACAGGCTGGGGGTTCACCTTGTAGAGAGCAGCTCTGCATTTTAGGGGATGACCAGTTGACCATGAGCTGGCAGTGTGACCTTGTGGCCAGAAGAGCAAATGTATCCTGAGGTCCGTGGGAAGAGTGTGGCCAGCAGGTCCAGAAAGATGTGAGAGACTGAAGTGTTAAAGGCAAGTGACTCAAAGAAATGGCCATTTACAAAATCAGGGGGTGCTTTGTTGAGGTCACATTTTCACCTCCCAGTCGAAGGACAAAAGGAGAGGTTTTGAGTATGTGGTGGCAAAACCTCTGGCCTGAAATTATCTCTCAGTGTTAACATTTGCTCAGGTTGAACACACCTTTTCCTTAGAATGGACCACAAGCTGAGTACTCTCAGGCATTAGTGTGATTTGACCTGGGTGTTAAACTGAGTCTGTACCTGACTTCGGTATGTTTATCCACCATTTATGCCTACATTTATGCCTACAGGGAAAACCCTTCTCAACTCATGTGGCTTAAATCAAATCAAGTTTGAAGCAGTTTATTCTTTTATTGACAGAATGTGATTAACTGGAGAACAGATAAATCACAATATTAGTCACTTCTAAAATGTTAATAAGCACTTAAAGTTTCTAAACACCCTTCTTTTACTAATCCATGAAAATTTTCATCCCACAAAGACAGATGCACACATTCCAGTCCCATCTCCAATCACCCTGCTCCTGGAAATGCTCACATAGTTCTGGTGAAGTGCATCCCATGTTTTGAAGAGCTGTAGCAGAGATGTTGTTCATGATTAGTTCTGCTTTATGACTTGCTGAGAATGAAAACTCTCTGTCTCATAACAGCTGTATTTTAGAGAAGATGAATAATGATTATTGACACTTAAAATTACTAACAATTGACTGCTGAAGACAATGAAGCAAGTCTAATGTTAATACTAATCATGGGTACAAGTCAGGCGTGTTTTAAAAGTAATACTCAAGGATGGATGCATTTACCTTCCATTAGTTTTAATAGGAGTTATCCACATGAATCCATGCATATCAATAAGTAAAGTATACCTTATATGTAGGAAATTCATTCTATTTAGAGCAAAGAAGAATAGTTTAGCCAGAGATCACTTTCTTGTTACAGGATGGCAATTCTCAATGGGAGGTCCTTTTTCAGATGCAGACTCCCCACTTTTCAAAATATCTGCTGTTTGCTGCTATTTGCAAATAGCATCAGGAGATTTTTAGGCAGTCTGGTTTATTTGAGTCTGGCTTCTCAGTCAGGAAACAATATTTTTGGTACTGAACTGCAACTGTTGTCTTAAATACAAGTGGCATTCCTGCAGCATTGTATACTTTGTCATGTTGGGTTGCTACTTGCAGGAAGTCAGAGTTTGTTTCAGTAACTAGAAATAAGCTGAAAAAATTTAAGAGATCATTTAATGTTTTAAGGGTCTAGTATAGAGTTGTATTCTTTTAAATAAGACCATTCTATCATTTTATTCATTTTGATGTACCAAAAGAAGTAAAGACTTATTTAAAATTCTGATTTCAACAACAGATGTTAAAAAAAAAATCTTATAGGTTGAGGAAAATAGAACAGGTTTTAGAATGGAAAATTATGAGTGTACTGCAGATGTAAGATACTCCTCTTGTTTGCTGCTCAAGTTATTCAACAGAATTCACAAAGGTGTCAAAGGAAGGAAACAAAACTCCCAAGTTTATGTCTGAATTGGTGGGGGTCACCCATTGATTCTTATTCAGTTGAGTATTCTCCCTTTACCCAGGACTAATAGTATGCCTCTAAAAGCTCTATTGTCATTGAGAAGAGAAAAATGCCCCCAGGAGACGAATCCAGAGAAGTTAAATTTGGCTCTGGCTCACCATTTTGAGGGCATCTCTCCTCTGCTCACTGCAGATGGAGTCCTTGGAAAGGAAGTGGCCACCCTAGGCAAAAATTAGTCTGCAGAAATACCTTCCTCTGTGTCTGGATGGCTCCCTAAAGGCCTCCACACCACCATTCAAGGGAACTGTGCTTTTTAACTACTTTTGCCTAAGGTCTTCAGATTTCTTTTTAAGATTAAGGATTTGGGGTGTTTGTTCATGCTGGTTTTGCCATTGAAAATGCTTCAAAGTGTATTCTCTTGGTAAATTCAGTTTGCTGTAAAACAGAGTGCTTCTTGTGAAAAGCACCGCTCCTTTAATCCAACAGCTATATGATTTTTGTTTATTTTAGTAGTTTGGATAAGTATTAATATATTGTTTCTCTGCAGTCTTAGTGATTTAGTTCCAGGTTTGCTAGGAAACTGTCTTGGATTTGAGTATAGGAAAATGCGATGCAAATCATAGCTAGCACTGTTGTTTACGTGGCTTTCAGTAAAGGGCCCCTGAGAAGTATGTACTAAACAAATGTATTTATATGAGAGGAGCTGTTTCATTGGGTTTGTGTTCTGAAAGACAAGGTGAAATAGGAAATTCAGCAACCAGGTAGGATGAAATAAATTATTTCAAGCAAGCCCCAGATGACATAATAGCTCAAATCCATGAAAATCAATAGCAATGCACAAGGCCTTTGAGAGACCAAATTGTCACTGAAAAGTTCATAAATTCTGTTTCATTGTTTGAGCTTCTATACTTTCAACCACAGCACTAAAAGCCTTCCTGTTACACAACAAGGAGTGATTTTCTCTTTTGATGGACTCTGCCCATTTATATTTATTATTTGTACTGGGTGAGTTAGCCCTGTTTAATAGTCTCAACCATGACAGGAAAACCTTTTGTTGCAGCAGCCCTCTTGTTATAAATGAATATTAGCCAATCAGATAAAGAGAATAAATTTTATTTTTCCATTTTCAAAAATCTATCTGGGACAGCCACAAAGCAACATTCGAATGTTGAGTGAAACAGGCGACCGACAGCAGGGGTGCAATCTTGCCCTGTTCCATGATTTGCTGGGGTTTGAGTCCGAGTTTTATACTGTATTTTGTGCCTAGCGCAGGGGGGTATTGTGTCTTCGTATTCAAACATAGTCTTTTCACCCGGTGATGAATCCTAAACAGATTTCCTGGAACTGGGGCATGTCTGAAAGGATTTTCCTGGAATCTTCTTTTGGGATGTTGATTTCTCCAAACTCGGGGTCCACCCTCGAGATTATCATCGATGTCTTGATGGTCCAGGTGCACAGGACCTTCTCATTCAATCAAGGAGCAACATCCTGGCTTTCTCGTGCAAATCGGGGTGTTAATCTGTCACTTCACAGTTCACAAAGTATGTCCTGGTATTGGAAAACACCTTCTCCATTCTGGGAACCAGGACTTACTTTTGTATTTACAGGGTTACAAAATATAACATTTCTAATACATTCTATCATTTACTACATTTACTATATTTCCCATATTTTATTACATGAATTTACCATCATATCCATTACACTCTTGTTAGAGGGTAAAAATGAGCCAAGACACAGACTTCTTGTTTATCACAGCATGAAATGGTCCTGGTTTATTCCTCTTTACAGCTCAGCCATCCTGACCCCAGCTATTCACTGATTCTGGCTGCAGAAAGCTCCTACTGTAGGTTTCCCTTGCAGCCCCTGACTGCCGATGATTTCCTCTGAACTATGACTGCATGTATTAGTTTGCAGACTCTGAATGCAGGCTTTTATCTAGCTAGACTATGACTGCAGGTTCCAACAACAGGCTCTAACTGCAGACCCAGACTGACCTCAACAGCAGTGATTCTCTCTGCCTAGATCCTTCCTCTTCACGAAGAGGGAATCTCATTCCCTCCTCCATGATTTCCCCTCACCAGCTAACCCATTCCCTATTATTACATTTATCTTTATTGGATATAGCTGTGTCTCATCAGGGGGAGGCTGAATTAGGTAATTAACACAGCTGTTACTTATCAGGGGCAAGGTCACCTGTATTCCCTTCTCCCACATGCTAGAGGCATTTTTTTCTTCTTTCTGATATTTACATTTTAAACCAAAGAAATATTACAATTACTGTAATGAAGAATTTTTTAGCTTTGTGTTTTATCCTACATAAGACACATATTTCTGAAGTGGAATGCAGGCTTCTTCTTTCCATATTATAGCTTTCATTAGTGCCCTGCACTGTGATAGTCTTTATTAACACCATTTTTTGTGTTCTTACAAGCAGCCTACAAATTGCCAGATTCTAAATTGTATTGATGTTTGATCAGACTTTTTTGTCAAGGAGCAAGAGATCTCAGGACTGTAAGTCTTTAGCAAAAGTTCATGTCTTTAATATGTTTCAGATGATGAATATTAATTGCTCTGGTGCAGTGGAGACCGTGTGGAGATGGTTCACACTCTGTGCAGGAAGGAGATGGGGACATGGCTCTGACTCATCCCTTCCAGTCACTGTCCCAAACTTCCACTTAGTCTGAAAGGAGAGAAGAATATCTTCTCTTTAGTTCCTCAGCACTGCTTTTATTGCTTGTAATGAAAGCTAAGTAAAGATAATGACTGTATACGATCAAAATAAATTTCCTTAACATATATTTAGACTCCTGGAAAGTATCAATTCTTTGTACATCTTCATTTCTTTTCAAAGGTATCGGTCGTTACAGACCATTATAATGTATTTAGGGTAACTAAATCTAGAGCCTGCGTTTGTATGCATTGCCTTAATTACTTTCACAAAGTGCAGATGAAGTGGCAGTGCTTGTATTTGTGTATTGTCCATTTAGTATGTAGGTCATGCCATCGGCATGCAATTGTGCTTATCAACCCTGTGACAGTGCAGTGACTTCCTGCTGCTGTGTTAATATGAAAGCAAAGTCAAGGGAGCTTATTTTCAAAGACAGACAGAGGCTAATCCCACAATGACACCGTTTTATTACATTGTCAAGATGTCTGTGCCGTCTTCATGTCTTCACGTGACATAAGTGGATGGGTACAGACAGCTGGGTGTCCAGCATGGCCCAGCTCAGAGCTTGCTGGGTGTGAGACAGGTGTGGCCTGGAAGCTGTAGCTGGTAGCATGTTGCTCAGAGCTCTGACCTAGGAAATAACCTCTGCTGAGGTTACTCTGTCACATTATAACTGGTGTCCTGTACCACCTCTGAGGCTTCCAGGCTGAGCTGGACCCTCTCCAGCCAGCGACAAGCATGAGCAGCTCAGGCACATGCCTTGACATGTCTCTGTAGACATACTTTGAGTAACTGAATGACCTCTGGAAGACTGCAGGTGCAAATATTTTCAAATATTTGACAATTTTTTCCTTCGGTCACTGTCCACAATATCCTGCTCAGCTCAGATAGCAGGGAAATACTCCAGTTTGCCTAAAACCAATCAGTTAGAGAGAGCTGCTTGCATCCCTGTGGGTTTTCTTTTTTTAAGAATGCAACCAGGAGTCACAGGCATGGTTTAGCAGTCCACTGTATTAGAAATAAAATAGCACAAGTTCTTTCACAGGGAGAAGTCTGACTTAAATTCGGTGTTCTTTTGATTTTGAGTGAATAGAGCTGTGATCTGAACAGCTGGTCCAGATGTGACTTGAATTCTGTTTACAACCTGCCCATTTTTGAAAACAAAAGTATTTGAATACTTCAGTTTTTCACATACCAAAAAGCTATTTTGCTACATTCCGGAATATGAGCTCATTAAGCTCAGTTTTAGTTGCATTTAATTTTGATAGATAATTTACATATTCAAAAAGATTTTATTTAGTAAAACCCAATTATTGTGGGTGAAAGGAATATGGGGTAATGATTCATCGCATTTACTGCTAGACAAAAATCTCATCATACTGTTTAATAAAAAAATCACTGCTTAGTGCCTAGTTAAGACATGAAAAAGCCATTGCACTGTTTAAAGGAAAGAGACAATACAGGTCAGAAACGACAAGACTGGAGAAACTTTTTTTATTGAAGAAGAAACAATTTATGTACTTTCATCACATTGAAACTACTGAGCTTATAAAAATCAAATGTTTTACATTGTAATTTAGAAAGAGATACCAAGCAGGCTGATTGTTGCCTGCAGGAAATCTTCCAGGCTGTTTTCTGACATTCTAAATATAAAATACACCATATGAGAAATGTTTGATTCATTCTGAGGCCTGTGATGAATGTTTGCCAGGAACCATTGACCATTGCCTCATCTCAAGTGGAATCAAATTGGAAGTTTCCCAGAGAAAGCAAAGACAGACCTCTGGAGTTCAGTATTTAATCTAAGTTCCTTGTACACCTTTCATCTTGCCTGAGCAGATAAAGCAATTTTTTTTTTTTCACAGTTTGGTGAGAAATGACCACTGTCAGCTGTACAGTGAGTCTGTAAATGTGGAAATATAATTGTTGGGAAACAAGGAGAGTGGATTGTTAGGAAAGTTGTCCATCCTCATTTTTTTCCATTCCCATTTTTTCTTTCAACCCCCTTTTTTGTTTGTTTTTTTTTTTTTTTTTTTCAGGCAAAAACTGGGAAAAAACCCACCCCAACTCTACTTATTTTAAAGGCATTCTGCCTTCTGAAAATGTTTTAATGAGACCTGTCTCTTTTCCTGACTCTTTTGCAATAGGATTTTCATACAGAATTCGAAGCTCTGCTGTTAAAATGTCAGAGCACAACACATGAAAGGACAGATACAAAAGTCCACAAACATACCAAATTTATACTGTTTAGCCATAAAACACACACACATACACTATCTGAAGGTATTTTGAATGCTACATAATACAAAGATAATAGAACTGGAATGACAAATTGAATGAAACATTCCTAAGCATGGAAACATAAAATTCTGTGAGATTTAATTCACATCTGTGTAAAAATTAAAGAACAATAACAGTCAAAGCAACATCTAAATGTGTGACACTTTTGCAGATTTGTGACCTGGCATTCATACTAACATTAAATGTGCAAAGTTGTTAGCATTTTCTCATACATTTCCTGTTCTTTTCAGAAACTTCTGGGTTTATTGCTGGCTACTGCTCATGCTTTCTTTGTGTGAAAACTCTCTTTCTTCCTCACAGAAAAACTAAAACATGGGAATTTCAATTTAAAAGGTCAAGTCAGTATTTGTTGCCTTTTAACTACAGCTTTCTATTGTAAATTGTTGCTGAGAAATTAATTGGAAAGAGCCAAGAGGGTATTCTTCATGACATTATTCCAGGACGTAGTTTTCAAGCTGTTTCCTACAGAGACAGAAACACATTACAAGTTCTGTCCACACGTAAGATAGCATGCGCTGGGGCATAATGATAAGCAGATGGCATTATTTGCAGTGGAAGTAATAGCAACCAGAAGCATTTCTGCCTACATTATTTTGCAAATGTTTTTATATTTTGCTGTGTTAAAGTCTGGAACTTTATGTGCTTTCCCTTTCTGAAGCATAGGTATTGATAGCAATTGATGAGAGAGCTGGTGGTGATAAGTAAACAGAGTAGTTATTGGGAAGTAGGTAGTATTTAAAAACAACACAACCGCGGCAATCAGCAGAAAAAGACAGAACAAGATAGAACAAATACTAGCGAAATGTTCCAGAAAATGGAGGGAAGATGAAATTGGATGCTGTTTTTTGTCATTAAAGATGTTGTTTCAGAAAGTCGTTACATGAATATGCCATTCAAAAAATCTGAAGCTTCTAACTTTTATTACCAATAATATTGCCTAATTTACCACCACCATCTGCCTGGCAATTATTGCTAGAAGTAGTGCATCCAAGGTAGATTGTTTCAGAGAATGATTCTATAGTTCATGGGTGCACTGTGAGATAGAATGTATTAGAGAGATTCCCAGGCTACCAGAGACCTAAATCACAAATTTTACATACACATTTGCACACACAAATATATGTAGGTGTGTGAATAGATACTCAATATGTCTTTATGTGTGCACTTATACATAATAGTGTAGAACTGAGTCTTATGCCATTCCACTATGATAGAATATTGCCAGGTTAGTCCAATGTTCCCCTCCAGAGACTTAATTAAATCTCTGTGTTTGAAAAAAAAACCAAACCAACAATCTATTTAGGATATTATTAAAATACTTTCCTTTGCAAAGGTATTTTGTATGAACTTGGAGTTATATTTCCTCTAGATATATGTCCTCATGGCCTTCTGCTCTTGGAGCTAGACTAACATTTTTAGTGTGACCAATACATCGAAAGAGATGGTGCAGAAGAGACTCACATCTGCAGCAAGTCCCAAAGGGATTCAGCCTCCAAAGGCACAGAGGGCCGTATGCAACAGTGACAGTACCTGCTGGAAGACTGCAACATGTCCTCCCTCTAGCACTGGCTCGAAACAGCTGGTGTGGAAAAAGGATGGGCAATGAACACAAGGCAGCCTGTTCCCCGCTGTGCTGTAGAGCAGAGCTAGCTGCTCTCCTTCTTACCCCTGCAGTGAAGAGCAGGATGTTGTGCCACCATGGCCTTCAACAGGAGGACAACTTCAGACACTGTGAATTCACTGCAGCTTCCAGATGGGCGGAAGGACAGAGATGAGACACTGCCGTACGTCCTGCTGTATTCCACAGAACATGCAATCAGAGGGAGAGCCACCATAGTCTTGGGAAGTGGAGTATTTGGAGTGAAACAAAGTCTGTGCATTTGATCAGAGAAAAAATGAAATTATTTTGGAATCAAGTGTGAGAAATATGCTGCCTCTGTAACCTCCTTTGCTAAAAAACTCACTAGTAATAAAACAAAATTGATGCATACAATTAATTTATGGTCTGTCCTGGGGTGACCATATGTATTTTGGACATTGCTCCAGTGATTCTGCCACTCAAATGTGATAACCTGATAAGAAGGATCACCAAGGTATTTCAGTATTGCTATTAATTTGTATCATGGTGAGGGCAAGAGATCTGAGAACAGAGAACAGTCACTGCAGTATAGAGTACAATCCTTGCCCTTTCACCCTCAGTAGTCTGAGCAGGTGAAAGGATCAAGACTGGAGAAGGCTTTCATTTTGTGCATAAGAAACAGGGCCTCTGCCACACATCTGGGGTTTCCTGGGGTCTGTGGAGTTTAGATTGCAACCCAGAAAGACACAGAAGGTATGTGTTCAGTTATGCAGGAACCTCTCTAGCACTGAAAGCAGTAAGAACTGCATCACAATGCATGATTATCCTCGTTTCCATGAGTTGCTCAAGGATGTGAAGGGCCAAGCAAGAAATCAAATTGGGATCTATCAGATCTACCAGATGATTTAGCAACAAGACTGACAACTGCAGAAACCTGGTTTCCTCTCTGGGGTTCAGCTAACACCTCTGTGACTGTAAAATGACTTACAGAAATACAGGGCCTCTATGTTAGCTGTGTTGAGTACTCACTCCTGACTGGTTAGCCCTGTCAGCATGGACATCAGCAAGCACAACATTTCAGTCCTCTTGCTGACTCTGTCTGCAGTTCAAAGCTACATTTGTAGCTGAGCTGCTAATGTGACACACATCTGCCACAGTGACTTCAGCAGACAGGCTCTAGGAGCTAAATGACAATCGGAGAGAAAAGTGATACTGTGAAGAAATACCGGTAAGAGTCCTGAGGAAGGTCTTTCACACCTAAGATTAAGTGAAGTATTGTCTGTGTCAACTGAACTGGCGCAATCAGAAAAAAGCTGTAACAGAATGAAGAGAATTATTCTCTTGCATTTAGAAGAAGAAAAGAAATCAATACAGGAAAAAAACCCCCAATTGTAGCATCTAAAAGCTGTAACAATTAGTTCTTTAATATATGACCCTTTGAAATGCCAAAAAATGCTATTTTAAGCTGGGTTTTTTTAAAATTTTTAAATTTTTTTTGATAGATGGACCACTTAATTATACAGAAGCAATTGTGTAAAGCTAAAAGACTGTATTAAAAAAACCCATTCCTTTTCAAGTCCAACATCAATGTCTTATAAATTTGAGGTACTCTATTTTCAAAAAGGATCCTGTTCATCCCAGCATTGTACACAAGCCTAAACATAGCTGTTATATTGAGCTTGAAATCAATGAGGATACTGCACTGTAAACAAAGGAACAATTTGCCCCAGTGAGCACAATTAAGTTTGTTTCTGTCTGGGATGTGAACTGAGTCTGCATGAAAATCTTTTCACAGAGCTTCAAACTGCAGTACATCTGTTTCACCTAGCTTACATGGTTCCAAATGGCAAAGTATTAGCTTAAAAACAAACAATAATTTTTAATACATTATGCTTCCATGCAATAATAAAGTTAAGTAGTATTTTTAACAAATAGGTATCTAGCTATTGACCTACTGTATGTGATAATGACTAAAATTTAAATAGAAAGTATTAATTTTAGGTCTTTGCATGTGAACATGTAAGAAATCTACTGCATTGAAGATGGAGCTTTTGTCATAGAATTCAGAAAATATATCAATAATACCTTTGAATATAGCTGTACATACAGGAAGAATACAGCAGGATATATACACATAATCCCAAACACCACCCTCATTTTGATTCTTAAAATCTTCTCTTTCTTGACATAGAAGCGATATACAGAAAATCCTGGGTTACCTATGGGATGTTTTTTCAGCAATCCTTATCACTTTCAGAGGATCAAGGTTGTATCCATATGTTCTTGAAATTTTCCCTGCAGTGTTTTTTTGCAGTCATAAGTAGAAAATGAATTGGAATGGATCTGATAGGAGCATGTGGGTTAAAACTGGCTGAAAGACTATAAACAAAAGATTATGAGAGTGGCTAGGGGAAAAATATCTAGTAGGGTAATGAAGGGTGCAGATTCAGGATTGCTCCTATTTAACATCTTCATTAGCAATCTGGAAGAAAGAATAAACAGCATGTTAATGAAATGCACGAATACTAAATTAGGAGGAGTCACAAATACTGGTGAGGACAGAAACATAATACAAAGGCCCTAGGGAGAAATGTGGCAGGAAATAACAAAGCAAGCCACTACTCACAAAAAGCATACTAATACATTAAATTTAGAGCAGTGTGAATCAATGAGGGAAAATCCACAGCAGCAGTTACATTGGAAGAGATTCTGGGAGCAACATATTAGATATGTGGTGCAGTGTGACATGCTGGCAATAAAAGCCAATATATTCAGTGCCACATATGCAAAGGCATAAAGTCGTGGATCAAAGAGCCTGTAGCTTCTCCAAATGTTTCTCTACCAACAGAAAATGGAATATTCTGCTATGAGAACACAAGAGTCTCATACTGAAGAAGACCCTCCAAGT
Organism: Argya squamiceps; assembly: GCA_037834095.1. Lineage (NCBI taxonomy): Eukaryota > Metazoa > Chordata > Aves > Passeriformes > Leiothrichidae > Argya > Argya squamiceps. The sequence continues at coordinate 97,785,646 of JBBMKD010000102.1, read as the reverse complement.
TAGCAGAGCTATCCTCAGTTGAAATATTAAGTATTTTGGTTAGAAAAATTCTGCAAGAAGGAACAGGGAAGAAGTATATTCGTTTATGGAAGTCTCTGATGGGGATGAAGTCAAAGATGGGTTCTAGCAAATGACAAGCTGGCACATAACTTGCAAAAGGAAAATCGTGCACTCTTTCCTATTGGTAGAATATTTTTTCCCCACCCATTCCCTACATATACATTGAATGAAAGGAATGTATTATGAAAAAATTCAATCAATACAGTTCCTCATGCTGTGTTAAATTTATACATGAGAAAATTGCTTGGTTCATTTGATTTTGTTTTTGGTGGTTTTTTGTTTTTGTTTTTGTTTTTTGTTTTGTTTTGTTTTGTTTTTTGGGTTTTTTTTGTTTTTTTTTTTTTGAGAGGTAAGTAGGCCTCTCAGAAAGGAAGAGAAAGAGACAATAAAATTTATTCTCATTTTTCTGATGAGATTTTTAAATGGGGCCTAAGTCTGTATGTTGCACGAGTTGACAGTTTCTTCTGAACAAGCAAAATGTCCTTTTTTTTGGCAAGACGGAGAGATACAAAGAACAAGAACAAAATACAAAAGCCAGCAATAAAACTAGTTGTGGCATTGATCTAATCCTTGCTAATCCATTTGTGTTTTTGACACTGCATTCATTATAACTCCATCATACTTTTCTACAGCTCACCCAGAATCTAGTAAAATTGTCACTGAGTATACTCTGTTAAATCATACAGTAAACAGTACAATGACAATGAAACCATAACTGAATAAACATCCTTGATCCTGGGAGTGATGCTGCTTCTACAAAAGGAGAGATTGAATAGATTAGAATTCTTCAGTTTGCAATAAATGGGAAGGAATGGTTAACATTTATTTTTATGCACTTTCATATAAATACACTCATTAATATGAACAATATGGAAGAGTGAATAACCATTCCTTATTCTTTTTCTTCTCATGGCAAAAGTAAGCAAGAGTAGAAAATGAAAAGTTCAGCCAGCTGGTGTAAACCAGAAAAAAGTGTTGTTCCACAGCGTGTGTAATTAATCCCCAGGACTCATTACCAGAGCATGGTGCAAAAAGAGGTCAGAGAGATCATGAAAGATGTGGGTGTGGAGGGGCACTGAGAAGAAAGTTTCACATGAAAGTGGTGGCTCTCAAAGTCCCTAAACTTCAATTTACCAGGGCTATGCATTAAAACCTTAGGGGTCACTCCGTGCATACTCACTGTCTTATGCTGGTGCATATGTGTTTCTACCCACACACCAGATATGCTGTAGGCCTTGTACTATGAAGTTGACCCAAGGAACTATTTTTTAAGCTAAACATTATTATTAGGCAATAATAATCACAATCATAATGAAATACCCTGTGAAGGCACTTTTTTTTTTTTTTTAAACAAGTGCAATAGGGGGGAATTTTAAAGCATACACGTGAACACACAGAGCAAGGCTTGGGAAACTGGCAGAACTAGGAATTATAAATACTTTTTGGAGAAAGAGCAATGTTAATTCGGTGCCATCTTACAAACTGCTGTTTTGCCATTAGGACCTACATTAGGGTGCAACCACTAAGGTCTTTGAACAACTGAGAAACAGTTTAGTGTTTGAAAAATAACCTAAATGCCGAAGTACTTAAAAAATTTAGTCTTCAGGACTTCTCTCCATAACAGAAATGTACAGGATATATTGTATAGGATTGTTAATAAAATTTTTTGGTTAATAAAACACTTCTGAGAGTTTTAAGGGTGTTGTACGGTGACCCATTTGTCCAGTACGCACCAGGTCTAGCCCAGGGCAAAACCAAGCTTGTTTAAAAAGGTAACATGGAACTGGGTTGTAGCAAGCCTTAAGTGGTGGGAAGGGCCTTGCTCAGAAAAACTAAAATCCAGCAGATGCTCTTGGGTGTGCAAGATTGCTTCTAGGACTTGCTGTGAGTTTGCTAGGTTTATGCATCTGTCTAGCTTCCTTATGGTAGATGGAAGGGAATGTGCCTCTCACACTGCATCAGCGAAAAAACACGACATTATATCTAAGGAGTGTTAGACTCACTTGCTCAGCTCTTCTTTTCCTATCTCCCACACCCCACAGGTGTTGAAAGCTTTGTTAAAGCTTTGTTAAAACTTTTTCAGGGGTTTTTTTGTGGGTTAAATGTATATTTCAGTTCTCTTTGCCAGGTGAGGAGAACAATTTTAGGTTTAGAGGTTTTTATAAGGAAAGAAATAGCAGATATCTAAAAGTAAGTAAAAGACTAATTTTATGCACAACATCTAGTGTATGGTAAGTGTGATCTCAGAGGGAAGATTAAGAAAGATGTCATAAATTGCAGGCTCTATCTTATTAATAATAGGTTAGAGATTTTACTGGGACATGAAACAGTTTATTTAATTATTAAACCTATTTGGATTGACAAGAATTTTGATATAATGTAATTTATTTAATGCAATGTAAAAATGTATTAATAAAATATCTGGTTTCTATGACAGGGTGAAGTTTTCTTCTTTTATGTGGAGTCTGTTAACTAAGTTGAATTACTTTTGCTTAATATTTTCACGGTGTATTTAGCTAGAGACCTGTGTAATTATATTTATTATTCCTGTAAAGGTTGAAGAAGAATATGTGGGAGAATAATATGTAGTAATTTTGTTATCAGATTTACTGCAGCCTTTTGAGGATCTATATCCCTGCCTGTACCTGCACAGGTGTTTCCTGAAGAATATTGGTCCTTGATCAGTGTATTTCAGAATCAAGTGCTCTATTTTTATAGGAGGATCCACTCAGTTTGATTCTCATCCCAGAAAAACTTCCTCATTTGGTCTGGTTGTGGGCTGGCACTTGTTACAAAGACCTACTGATAGAGAAAAGAGACATAGCCAAAATAAAGTATGTATTGTTGAAAGCACAGACAAGAATGTTTGGGGAACAGAAAATGCTGATTTGTATGTCTCTAAGTTAACTTGTTAAGTAAATAAAACCAAATAATATTAAACATCTTTGATTATGAACAAGGATATTTGTATCAAATTCCTTCGAACAACTGATCAGCTTTAAAAATTCATTGTAATTTTATTAAAGAATTGTCCCATGTGGACAATTACACTCTTCATGATAAGACACTTGAGCTTGGTATTCTTCTACAGTTTTGTGTCTGAGAGTCACTGCTTTTGTCTCCTTTCCAGTTCTTCTGCTCCAAATGACTGATTTCCCTTTCTAGGCTTCATATGACTCCAGCTGGTTCCTCTGGAAGAGGAGGTGCAGAGATGATGGTGCTTGTCTTCACAGGGGCAACACAAGCCTGGCAGACTGGTAGTTAATGGTGCTGGGAATGGAGAACTTGGATAACCTCTGCTTTCTGGGCCCGAACTGTCCCCTACTATTTACCCTCTTTGTGGCTTGTAGTCAGTTTCACCACCTGACTTGACTAAAAAGAACCTCTCTGATATAGTAACTATTTTTTCCTCTGTGGCTGAGATTGCTGCAACACACAGGCCTTCTTGGCTTAAGCCAAATTATTAATACAGCAATAAAGAATATTTTGCAGTTACCAGTTATTTTAATCTTTTTCTGTATTCAATTTTGGCTAACAGGTCTTGGCACTGGCCATGAGCTGTAGATCATAGTAGGTCCTGATTTCTTAGCTCTCTGAAATGTTAAGGAATTATGCCAAAAATAGATGCATGCTTCTTTATTGCATCCTCATGTCCTTTTCCACTCAAGTAAGGAGCAGAAGATGGGCACATTAAAATACTCTGTCACTGGGTTGTGATTATTGCAGTAGAGTATACCATCTTAACCATAACAGCAGCCACCACTTTTTAATATAATAAATATATCAATAATACACTGATAACTAAAAAAACTAGCTAAACTTAATAGGTAAATGGAAAGATAAAACACCCTGGGAATTAGCAGTGGAGGAAAGAAGACCAAATTCTTGCTGTATTAGCAGCATGTCGATTTTTCTTCTGGCACTTAATGTTTTGCTATGATTTCTTGGCATTCAGCACAGCTCCCCAGAGTATCCCAAGTGCAATGCTTGATACTTGCTGGGTAAGACCCCAGTGCTGCTGAAGTGTGACTACTTGTATGTGGATTTATAGGTCTGTTAAGCTGTCAATATAATTATCATATTTATTTAAAACATTTCAACCTGCTTGAGAAATAAAGTTACATAATATAATGTAATTTTTACTTATTGTGGCGCTTTTTTTTTTACATTGCTATGGCTGTGTAAAGTAGCCATATGTCCATGATAACACCATGTTTTTTGCTTTGTGCTGAAACTCAGTTTGTGTATTAAGCTTTACAGTAGCAGAAGACTCAAGACTTCATTTTTTAAGGCTCAATGCAGTAGTTGGGCATTACTTAATATCCCTTTGGTAAACACATATCCAGTACCCTTTATTGTCCTTGGGAATTATGCATAGCTGTGAATGGGAGGACTGATAAGCACAAGTGTTTGAAACATATTATCTTGAAGTTTTGCATATGTTTTGGAAATTTATACTCTACTGCACGTGTGCAATAATGGATTTGTTTTTAGATAACTTATCAACAAAAATAAAGT
>JBBMKD010000102.1:97727371-97780968 GCA_037834095.1 Argya squamiceps | reverse complement strand
ACACATATCCAGTACCCTTTATTGTCCTTGGGAATTATGCATAGCTGTGAATGGGAGGACTGATAAGCACAAGTGTTCGAAACATATTATCTTGAAGTTTTGGAAATTTATACTCTACTGCACGTGTGCAATAATGGATTTGTTTTTAGATAACTTATCAACAAAAATAAAGTAGTCCATAGATTAAGAACTAATAGTTTTCAAGCATTTTGGTTTGTGTGAAGTGATGACATAAGAATATCTCTGAATTTTTAACCCCCCCTGCCAGGAAGTAGATACACTAAAGTGTTCAGATAACAGCTTCCTATAGCTACATGTTGTAAGTGTATAAGTAAAGAAACACAAGTGTGTTTCTATCCCATTGCTAGAATAGAAATATATAATATTAATATATTGTATGTACATTACTAATCTGCAGGAAAATTATTCTACCAGTTACCAATCTTCAGAACTGTAACAAATCATAAATCACTCTTCTGAATTATATCTAGGCATATGCAGTATTTATTGAGATTTAGTCAAAATTTAGCAAAAAGATTAGTTCAACAAGCTGTCTGAGATGATCAGGATTGTTATTTCATGACAGCTGAGTCTGAGCCTGCAAAAGACTCAGTTTTGGCTCATTTAGAGGGCAGTGCTGAAGCAGACATTGCCCTGGCTTCAGAGGATATAAGCAGATGCTTTAAATTAGCACATCTGAGCACTGACCATATTTCCACTAAAAAGAAATTAAATATTTTAAATCTATTAAATGATGTAACTCCATTGTAACCTATTTCCTGTTTTGTGTATATAGGTTAATAAAATGTAATACAGTGCATACAAACAATTAAATAAACTGGCATGATTTTTTTTTATTATACTGAATTAAACAATATGGCAAGAAGTTTAGTTTACCCTCTTGCATAGGAATTGTTATGTGAGTAATCACATGATGCTATGAATATCAAAGGACATAAGAATTTATTCTGGTATGTGTGCATATGAAATAAGTTTCCTTGTTATAATATATGTAGACTGCATAGAAACAAAATTATCTCTTCAGAAAAAAACTTGCTTTTCTTTCACTTGTACAAATTCAGGGTTCAGTTTACAAAAACATAATTTTCCAGAAGACAATGTATATATCTGTCTCTAATGCTCTAGGATTGCTAAAGGCATTCATTATCAGGACAGAGAGACAACCTCTGTTTGTTAATGTAAATCAGGTAAATATCCTGCTTATCCTTTTTGAATAATAAATAATGTTAAACAGACACTTAGGAAAAGTCCTCTAGATAACATCCTCTCTTACAGCTCAGTTGACCAAAGCATCTTTCAGTGGTTTAATTAAGAATTACCTATATATTAGAGTACAATCTTCAAATAAGTATGCAGAAAGCTGAAACTAGAAGATCTTTAAGGTCCCTTTCAAGCCAAACAATTCCATGATCTATTCTGTGATCTAAACACATGAACAAATTGTCAAATGCATCATCCAAAAGTTATTTATTTATTTAATTGTTTGCTTATTTTTTTCCCCAAAGAGGCCAAAAGAAAAAGAAGAAATAGCTACTCACTTACCAAAACCCCAAAATTCCTGTGTTTGTGATGGAGACAGAGTGAAATAAAACCAGATGAATATTAATGCTATTATATAAAAATACAATATGGAGGATTTGCACTAAAAAGAAACCCAGAAAAATAAAAACATGATGAAAAAAGGAGAAATCAACACAGGCTATTAATAGTGCTTTCTAATTAATTTTGGTACTTGCTGAACCTCGGATCTCATAAACACTTCTGTCAGTAAATGTAACATTATGGAGTCCTGTAAGCTGACAGACAGTTTTGCCTGGCTACAATTATTCCTGTGAATATGTGTGAACTGGATGAGGAGGATCTAAACTCTACTGAAATCAGTAAGAAGACTCTTGCTGACAGCAAAACTTCTATATGGAAATGAATTCAAAAATCTTCCATATGAAATAATTAATATCATAAACATGAAGTAGAGCAGATTGAATTATCTGTAGCACAACCCTGTAGAGAATTAAAACTCTTTAGAGATAACTTCCAATTGTGGAATCCTTAAAGGATAACTTTCAGCTCCTTACACCAAATCCATTTAATATAAAATGGCACTACAATGTATCACATTATAGCATCTGATGTATTACAATAGGAACTGAATTAAATGGTGATTAATTAATTACAAGCATAACAGATGATAGGAATCTTTAGTCAGAAGTGATTACATTATACCAAGATCAAATATATAGTAAAGGTTTGTATTTGAAGAAATAATACCAGCTAATATGCACCATTTAATTTATCTGCTGAATAGAGCAACACAAAGTGGCTGATGAAGTATCCTTTCCTTTTTTTTTTTTTTTCTTCTGGAGAAATAAATAAAAATGGGTAAATATTAAAGGGGCATAAGCTGAACATCTGAATTTCATCACAGCTATACTCTTCCCCAGTTCCTTTTATCTTTTGCAAGTTATGTTAGAGTAAAAAGCTGTCCTTTTCAGGCTGAAAGTGTTATTTTTGGTTTTGAGTTGTAATTCAATTTGCTTTTGTGTAATTTGAAGAGAGAAATTTTTTTTTAATTGAAAACCCATCTTTTACTAAAAATAGGAATACAATAAATACAGAAAGTCACATTTATAACTACAATTTTCATAGAAGAAGAAAACCAGAAGTAAAGGAAAGAAATTTTGAGTTTGCACGTTTTTGAAGATAATTAATCAATATTTATTTGCGGGGGAGGGGTTGTATTCCTTTCCCCTACAGATTTGTAAAATTAGTTTGGTTGGAAAACCATAAAACAGTGTATCATTTCTGGTTTAGGTCACTCTCAGCACCTTACAATCATAGATGTTTTCTTGTCTTAGCAGTTCAGCCCAATCATTGACTTTGGTGCAAGACTTCTTCTATAGTTTTGCCCCAGACGATATTTATAAGAAATTAGGATGACTTCCAGCCACTAAAAAATTCAGAGTGGCAGGACAGAGTAAATCCTTAATCCTCCTAATTATTTTTTTCTTAAAAAGTTTCAGATAATTACACACAAAATGCATTTTAGAGCTATAAAGATTTGGTGTCTTTAAACAGGATCAAATTGCACATTCCAGTAGACACATATAAAATCACTTTTGAAAAATTTAGGTCAGTATATAATTAGAGACTCAAGTTACCCAAGAGTATCAAATTTGAGCTGTGTAATGTTAGACACACGCCCTGACAGTTTGGTTAAATTCAGTGGCAGTTTGAACTTTCAAACACATGCCTGTGAAAATAGAAGGGAAAATAAACTCCTAAAAATCACAAGAGACTTTCTTTCATTTTTTTTCTTTTTGTACATCTACGCCAAAGAGCTTTAAACAAATATATTTATAGTAAATTTTGTGTTCCTGGTACTTTCATGCCAAAGTACAAACTTGTCATAGTACCCTCCAAGTGTGAAACTGTAACTGAGAAACTAAAGAGTGGGGTACTTCTCTACTCATGTTTCTGTTTAGAATTCACAGCACAAAGTGTATAAAGCAAAAAAAAACATGAACAAATTCTCTGTCAGCTTCTGGAGATAAATTCACTGTTTGTTTGACTGGAGAGGGACTGCTACAACATTGGTTTGTCCTATTGCCACCCTTAAAACTCAGGGGCTTTGGGAATTGTCATGCCTGGAAGACAAAGATCATCAAAAAAATGGTTTTGGTTTGACAGTCAAACCTATTCAGCCATCTTATTCTTGTGACCGTGCCTCGTGTGCCTGCTTCTTGCATATAGTTACAAAAATCTGACATACTAAATTTTTATTTTAATACGACTTGGGATTTCTATGAAGATCTAAGGCACTGGTGCCAACTTGGTCTAATAGGCATATTGCTAATCTGCAGTCAGAGAGGCATGATTTCTACTTTTTCCTCTGCCACACGATGGAATAGTTTTATGTTTCAAATCCTGTTTTTACAGAATTGAAGGTAGTGAAACTTACTTACTCCTCAAACAACTGCAAATTTATCAGTAAATGTAAAAGAAAATATTCTGTGATAAGAATAGAGTGTGTTTCCTGTTGAATATCTGTATTTAAGTGGGGTTTAGTTTTGTCTAACAAGTAGCAAATGCCAAAAGAACTTTTATTTTACTCTAGATGCAGTTATAACATCTCTCCCAAGTGCTAATCAAAGCAAGGCTGAATTCATACTTTATCTTTTCCTTAACATGGGCACCAAGAACCTCTCTCCATTATGTAGTTTCTCAATATCTACAACTTTGGTAGAAGTGAGTCATTCATGGTACATCTTCCCTTCTGGAAAAAAAAGTGTAAATATGGCCAACTCATTAAAAAACTTCTGGAAGGACTCACATAAGCATATACCCTTGGTGTAGGATCACAGAAGTCTCAATTCTGTAAGGAACTGGGCAAAAAAATACACATAAAGCACCATCCCTGACATGTAGCCATTGAATCTAAGATACAGAATAGCCGTACAAACCAGGTTATACCATTTTATTGTAAATTTTATGTTGGCATTCATTGCCTTAACAAAAAAACCTGAACCCATAATCTCCAGTCCACTTTAAATGCGTGTATTACACTGCTGTGTCAGAGTAACACATTTCAGCCATCTTTCTTCCCTGATATCGCTATTGCTTTAGAAAGAAAGCCTTTTACAATTCTGATGCACTCCGAAGAATGGCCTCTTAACCTGGAGTTGGAGGTGTGGCAATGGATCATCTGATAGGCTTCCAAACTGAGCAGCCACAGGAAGAAAAGTTTTCTCTGGTAAAATGCTTCAGATAAAATAAAATGAGGGCTACTTTTAGGTCAGACATACTGGCATTGTCCTGGGAAGGGTTAGGAGGAACCTGCATTAGATGAGCTATCTTTTCAGTAGTTCCAGCCCAGCAGTGACCTCTGGCTATCTGCACAAGCACTCTGCTGATAACCTAACTGAAGTGGGTTCTGATTTATTGAGAGCTCATCTTTACATGGCCCTTATATGCTCCTGAAACACTCCCCACAGAATTTACATTTCCAGTGAGTCTGTATATATACTCCCACAGATATGTGAAAGTGTATCTTGTATCACAAAAATGCACGTTACTAGCAGAAAGCAATTGTCTTCTTTTAAGTGATGTTCCACTCCCCCCAGAAATCTGACTCTTCTGCAGGAAATTCACCTATGACAGTTTTGACTTCAGATATGATGCAAAAATCTGTTTAATACATAATTGAGGATTCTCCCTTGGCATGGATCACGATACTGACTTTTCAACTTAAATCAATTCTAAGAGGAATTACTAGACATAAAATGATCCGTTCTGTGTCCAGACTGTTCCTAAGAAAAGTGCATTCTTTAATTAAAAATACATTATATTATCAGAATCCTCTGGTAAGCTTCACCATAATGTTCTTAAAAAAGGACACTGAATTCTATGTAAATTATGTAATAAAATCAATTCAGTGATATGGCTGAGTCATATAGACCAAAAATCAATAGGTTAATGAGTTTTAAAACAAGCAGAATAACATACAGCTCTCTATAATATTGATAGACGGAAGATCCTTCCAAGTATTTTCACAATTTCAGTTTTACTACTAATTTAGTTTACAACTCTCTCTATAAAACTCTTTCAGAAAGCCGATCAAAGTAAATTCAAAGAGCACCACTAATAAATAAAAAAACCCCCCAACTTTGTTGCCAAGTTTCTGGGAAAAATAGAAGTGAATGATAGCCAAAGGAATTGGATATTTTTCTTCTAGTTACCAAAGCATATTTTAAAACTGCCCTGTGCTAATAATTTCTACTTGAAATATTTTCTTTTGTAACTAGATCTTAGATTCCTTTCTCTTTGTCAATCACTTAGGCTTCAAGTTTAAATATATAAGAACACACAGCACAACAAAAGAACACACTAATTTTACTCTGTCAAAAGCAGATCCTCTTTCTTATTCCCCAAGGCCAGACAGAACAGAGCTGGGCTAAAACATTAAATACAGTAAAGCAAGCATATATATTTTCTTATCTCTTGCTAAAATACAGACCTGATATGTAAGAAAAAAAAAAAATCCACACAATTATTTCTTTCCCACAGTTTTAGCTAATTGCAAAAACAAACAAGTAAACACATTCCCTAAAAACTACACGAACGAATTTTCAGAGTTTTCAATGCAACCCCTGATTTTGCTGGAGTGGGTAGAGCCACCTGCCATTCTGCTACACACTTGGCTGGTAATCTGTACATTGCACAGTCTTACAGAAATCTATGAAATGGTGAATCTAATCATGTCCTCCCCTTGGTAAAAGAGCTCCTTCAATAAATTGAGGTCCTTTGGACTTTCAGCCCCTTGGCTCACTTGCAAGTATAGTCACATAAACAGTTGTAGATAAAACATGGTATGTCTTTTAAAAGGCAAACCATTTTCCTATTAAATACTGCACACAATACATCTTTTTAAAGATGCTTTTTCTTTTGTATATGTACTCCAGCAAAGTGTAGCCTTGAACATTGTGGCCTGCTGGACAAATTTCCCAGGAAGTATAACTGAAAAACTGGAGTTCTTAAAAACCTATTATCTGCAAAGAAGCACCCTTTACAAGGGTAAAGGAAAAACTCATCATTACAGCTGAAGCTCTGTAAATCAGTTATTGTTTCTATTGTAGTTTCAGTGTACCAGCTTAGCAATATTTTGGTTTTTTTGTTTTATAATTATAATAAGTTTTTTAAGGACACAGTTCTGGGCTTATATACCCAGGAAAATAATACTTTCATTCTACTAAGATGGAAGTATAAACATGTAGTATAATGGATGAATAATGATAGTAACTGGTTTTCTTCAGGGAGGAAAAAAAAAAAGGAAAATCAAAAGGGTTGTGAAACCATGGCAGAACAGCTCTCTGATAGCTCATTCTTCAAAATGGAGTTCACTAGGTTCAAAAAAGACCTTTTTGCATTGGCAACCAAATTAGCAGTCCTATCTTGAAGTCCTATTTTGTATGACCTCACCTATCATGAAAATCCTTCTGGTGCAAAATTTCTGCAGGATTAATAGGACTCATTTTTCCTTTATCTGTTACAAAAGAGTAACATCAGGCCTCAAGAGTGACGTGTTATCACATACCATACTGCACAGAGAGCTCAGTGTAAAAGAGTAAACCAGTCTTCCAAATTAGCCACTCAAGGATTTTCTGAGGGGCTTGTATCAGAAATAAGGACGATATGGAAAGAAATGGGCAGACTTATTTATAATGATGGTTTTTGCCATAATGGCTTATATAGGGATATGCATATGCAGCAAAACACATGCATTTGTGCACACACCTAAGTAGGCAAAATGGTCTGAGGAGTGTTTCTCACTTTATATAAAGTTGCTTCCCAGCAGAAAGCAAAATGAGTCAGTAATTTCTGCTATTGCTCTCTGTGCATGAATTGTCATCTTTCTACCCTGCTTTCCACTCTTCATGCCCTGCTGTCATTTCAATACCCAGATGATTACATCTAATCATTAGTAATTACTAAAAAAATTTTTGCCTGAGTGATTTGTCTATTTGAGTGATTGTCACATCAAATTCCAGTTATTATCCAAGTACACATTGCCAATGCTACTCCAAAATAACTCAAAACTGAAAGAGCATAGTGTCAATATTTTTTTGTTTTGTTGAAGAAGAGAGGGGAAAAGAGCATACATCAAGCTACAAACTATAAATTGGCGTGTCCATGGGGGTGCTGCTTACTGGCAAACAGTTCCCCAAAACAATTTATAACTTTCTGATGTGAGTTCCTCCAAATCTGCTTGATGGAAGTGTGGATAAGGCTTGGAAATGAGGAATGGGTCAGGCTTGGGTTGGAAAAAGGTGTTTATTTCTGTCCTGCCTTCATGTGCAGAACAGAGCCAGGACCGGAATCCAGAAGCTGAAGCCAGAACATGTGCTCAGGCTCTGTGTCTCTCTTAAGTACTCAGCGATCGGCCTGGGCAGGGAAGAAACTTCGGACCAATGGGGAAAAGGGAAGGGGGTGGGGTTACATCAGGGGGAAACCAGGTGTAGGAGTAGGAATGAGGGGTGAAAGGGACATACCATTACAAACAAATAACAAAATACAAATACAAATTCAAAAACCTAAAACATGCAGTGCAACAACAAACAGAATACTACTTTTTTCACATCACAAAACATCTGATGATATGCAGATGTTCTCCCAGTCTCTGCATCTTCTTTGACGAAAATGAAAGGAAAAGTTTTAAATTCTCTTTTCCAATGCCTATCACTGAAAATCTGATGGTGGCATTGAAAGTCTTACAATGGTGAGAATACAGACGAAAAAATGTCTGAATTTAATTAGTTAGACCAAAAATCTTCTTTTAAATTTTACCAGCCAAGATGTTAAGGAACAAATACTTAAGTGCCTGATCTCTTTGAGGAAAAAAGGTTTCAAAAAGTGCGTAACATAGTTGCTTGCAGATTTAGTCTTATTGGAGATTATTTAATTTTCTACCAGAAAAATAAGTGACACAAGTTGTTTTGTTATTGGATAGTCAAAGTGATTAGTTTACACCTGCAACCAAATAAGAGTTGTGGGACTATGAAATATACTGTAACTAATATCTAATGAATAAAAAGATCTAAAATTCAGATATTCTGAGAACACCTGGTTTACCAGCCATAGTTCAGGACTCTAGTCAAAATTTCTTGAAAGAAGAAAAAAGAATACCACAACACATTAACAGTGCTACTTTCCTCTGGTCTGGGATCTCCTATCAAACTGAGGCCTGAGCCTTTTTCCTTTGAAAGTGTTCATGGGTGAATGCATGAAATAGACATAAGCAATTCAATAGATTCTCAGCATAAGTGCTACAGATTTGTGAACCAAGTATATTCATCTGGAGGCAAATTAAAATTCTGCTAAAACCTCTAAGATCAAATCAGTAAGCTCTGAAATAAGCTGGGGAATTAGAGATAAAAAGAACTACAGTCCTCAGGCTGTGTTCTGTACACCATTTGATAGTGGTCTGTGGAGAATTCATGGGTCACATGGCAGTCTCTTGTCCTTGCTCCTGGTTCTCTGAAGGAAATGTGTAGTGAGAGGATCAGGTGACAAAGAAGATGTGGAGGATGCAGCAGAGGAACAGAACAGATGGGAGTGGGAGACAAAATGCGTTGCAAAAGTGACAGCACAATCATTGCATTCTAGACAACTAAAAATACACAAATACATTTATATTTGTTTCCCTTGTTGCAGTTGCCAGAAAGATGTCACATAATCACAAGTAAAAGGTGAGGTGGCACACGCAAAGAGAAGTCATGATGAGTGAGATGCATCAGCTGCTTTCTTCTTTAAATGGTGCTCCCACCTCTGAAAGCCAGAAGGCCTGTGGCTTTGAAATTTTTTGACTCCATACAGGAAAGGAATTGTCCCCGTTCTTTTGTGATGTTTCAAGAGTGCTAGCAGGATTACCTTGGACAAGCTCAGCTGTTATAACAGATATAGGAAAGTAATAATGATTTCTAAGATGTGAGCTATTTAAGGTTTTCAAGGTGAAATCTTGCACACCAAGAATTGTAAAGTAACAAATTAAAAGTTTTGGTTTGTGAACAGAATCATTGCAAATGCCAAAAATTAGTTCCTTATAGCTACATGAATAGTTTTTATAAAAGAAGTCAGATTCAAATTGCTTTATTCAGTGGTTAAAAAAGCCACCAGATAAATGAGGAATGCACGAGTGCTTTCTTTTAATCCTCAGCTATACCTCATATTGACTAAATACAGTCTGAAAAGTGACACAACTTCAGCATGCTCTGAAAGAAATATAATTTTCTTCTCATTCCTCTATAAATAGGTTAAACTAGCCCACCATAGAAAGAACTGACCTTATAGCTGGGGTAGATTTACATTAGCTGAAATGAATCAAAGACTGCACCCTCAGTTTGCTGAGCATGAAGTAGGCTTCTGTGTTTTGTATTCTCCCCGAACCAGCTCAAAATATTTTCCTAGTTTATATGTTGTACTGTCTGCCTGGAGTTCTCAGTTTAGGATCAAAAGTTCTTTGCCCTTGGTCTATCTTCCCTTTATTTTAAAAGAAAAAAAATAAGGACACTGACAGGAGCAGTGAAAGAATCCATCATAATGTAATGGTAGTTTTATTATAGCTGAGGAGTTTTAAGGACACAAGCAAGATAAGCTCCATAGAAAGAGATAGCATCTTTTACTGGATCAACAAATACAGCTGGAAGGGTATACAGATCTGGAGACATGAGTGCCCTCATGCAAGTTTAAAATGGAAACAGCCAGCTGGTCTAAAATATTTATTTAAAAATTGAATATGCATATTAAAAAGTATTACATTATAGAAAGTTTGAATTTTAACAAGAGAATTATATCTTTTAAAAATAAGGACAAATATCTGAACACCTTGCTAGCTAAAGCATAGATAATTTTATCTAATTTTAGTAAGATCAAGACTGTTAGTTTTACTGTATTAGGTAATTTTTGATTTCTGTTGTTTCACTCTGCAAGTTTAAGCTGACTTACTTAACTGAAGAATATTGGGTCTCCTTTTAGTTACATTATGGCAGAAATAAACGGGGCATGTGTTAGTCTATAGCTTTCCTCATGGAAAACTTTCTCTCCCAAATATGCTTGGTGAGAAGATCTGTGGCTTTCTTACTGTATCACACATTTTTGAGTGCTATATGCTGCTTTCTTTTGGTGTCAGATCGATCAGTATTTATTTCCTTTTCATTTGCCCTGAACATCACAGCTAATTAATAGTAAAACATATATGTTTTCCAATGGTTATTATTTACCCAGACTATGGTAATATCTTGTCCAGGTTTTTGGCCAGGATGAAGTTGATTTTCCTTGCAGAACCTGTGAAGGGGCAGAACCTGAAGCCAAGTGGGCTTGTCTGGGTTGTTATCCTATGCAATCTCATCTCACTACTCAGGGGTGGAAGTAAGGGATTCTTCCAAGAAGAAGATGGGGGTGGCTCACAGCTGGAGAAGAAAGTGTGGAGCACAGAGGGTCTGTCCACCACTAGTTTCATTGATCAGGGCTTGTAAGCATTTTTGCTTGTAAAAATCACCCTCTTTTCTACACTTTTGTTCCAATATTGTTGCAGATACTGGTTGTTTTTCTTATCTCATTGCTGTTTCCAGGAAATTGCTCTTATCTCAGTCTGTGATCTCGGCCTTTGGAGTCTGGACACCTAGGGAGGAGTGACTTGTGGTTTGAAGTGCTGTTCCTAAACCAGGATAGCTCTCACTGGAGCTTAACATGGGGCTGTGATTCCACCCCTGGTACGGTTGGTTCTGCACACCCCGCCTGGTGAAACCACAACACGTCTAAAAATGGGTCAGACACACTCTAAAGGCAGAAGATACAGTCTGCTCTCAAGAGTCAGCAAGCAACTGCAGCCCAGTAAATGTGATTTTTGCTATGACTGGCAAAAAGTTGCGGTCCTTTTTTTGTTGCCCTGGCTTAGGGCTCATCTGAGTTTGCTGTGGCTGCAGCTGGGTTGCCTGGTTTGACAGCTGCTGGAATGGGTAGTAACTGTGGGCTTTCCAGTTTTAGCTTTTCTTATGACCCCCAGTGCACTGTCCTGACCGAGGCAGGAGTCAGCAGGGGACAGATGCTGAGGCTGGAGGAGGCCTTTGTGCCACACTGTGGCTTTAGATGAGCTCCTCTAAGAGGGAAACAGGAGCTATGAGGAAAAAATAACTAAACAAATGTAGGCCAAAGTGGAATATCAAAGAGAAAAAAAATCCCTGTCATGATCTTCATACTGCTTCCAGCAAAGACCTCAGTGTGCTTATTGATATCCCCTCCTATTCTCCCCTTCTTTCTCTTGGAAGACTGAAACCATCACCCCTGGAATGGAAAGGGATACAAGAAGGGTGAACTCCGCACCACAAAAATAAACACTAGGAAAAGCGGGGTTTTGTTGGTTTTGTGGTTTTGTGGCTTTTTGTTGTATGGTTAGGTTTTTTGCTTGTTCGTTTGTTTTATTTGTTTTTTTTTTTTTTTTTTTTTTTTTTTTTTTGTGTAGAGCAATTTAAATGGCATTATTAGAATTTTCTGTTTTAATTAAATAAACCATGTTGTTAAGTCTGATAAAACAGATTGTTCTCATCGTACTCTAACATTTTAGCCTATGTATGTTTTTTTGTTCCATTTTGCACACAGCAATATTTTGAGCCTAAAAGAGAAAACCAGATTCAAATGTACAATAGAACAAAACACTACTTTACATTCTGCATAATTGGGAAATAATTCCTAGATTTAGCCAAATAGATCTTTGAAGAGGAGAAGGTAGAAAAAGGTTCCTCAGTAGAACTCAAGAACTAAATGTTGTTGTGGAAGGTCAGTGGGCTGGGCCTTTATTTGGCCATTCACCAGATATCAGTTTTCTAAGCATGTGATTGTAACACAAATGTAACACTTCAGTTCTCAGCCTTTTAGGTACAATTCAGCACAATTTTTTTTTCATAAAGGTAAGAATAATAATCAGCCTTGAAATGGGGATGAAGTAAATGCATGCTATTCTGTTTTGCTGGTGGTTTTTCCAGTTCAAGAAAGATTTTTTCATTGATTTTCATAGCTGTGGTGGAGAAGAAACTTATAGGCAAAAATTAAAATATAAAAAATGATTAAATAATGACATTATTAAGAATGTAATATTTTTAAAGTATCATCTTGTACACTCCCAAAATGTGGGGACAATTTTGATTTTTATGTATGGTACTTCAATGTGTTTAAAGGCAAATACTTGCAGATTGTACTGACAAACTGGGAAATTTTAGCCTGGCAAACAACAACTTTGAAATTAAATTGAATGTTCAAAGTGGATAATGAGCTAAATGTGAATTCCCAAAAGAGATAGTTAGAAGTATAAAGACAGAAATCTTGTTTAAAATGAGGGGGCAATATGATCTTACTATAGGTGCAAGCACCCATATGGAATGCAGTTCTCTTGGTTGTAGTTGAAATTGGAGAAATTTTGTAGAAAATGCAGAAGAATGATAAAAGATTTGGAAACAGGGTTTCCCCTTGAGGGTTTTAATCTGTTTATCAAAGACATAAAAGGGATAAATTTAAGCAGGATGGTGTACGTGCTTGCATGTGTGGGTGAATGACTGTCGTGCATCCTGGAAGTACCTTCTGCCAAACAAAACTTTGATCAAGGGTTCTCTAATATAGTAGACAAAAGTGTAACAAAATTCAATGGCTGGAAGATGAAGCAAGACAAATTTAGAGTGATAGAATAAGGCTCCAGTGTTTAACAGTGAAGATAATTAACTAGTGAGTACTGTGATGAAATTGTGGTTGGCTTTCTGTGGAAATTTTAATTAAGACTCAACATAATTTTCTCACCGCACTGTTTTAATTCTGTGGGAATTACTTTTGGTAAATCCTATAACCTTTGTTATTTGAAGGTCAGCTTGATGATGATGGTGACAATTTTTTTTTATGGTTTTGCTATCTATGTTGAATAATCTTTTATCTCATGTTCTCATTTCTTCTATACAAATATTTCATTTTAATCTTTGTCTTCTAAACTCCCTGTCCCTAAACATAACCCCTACTTTCTGTCTGCTAGCCTTCACTCTCTTCTTGTGGGCCCTTCACATTGCAGACCCCTTCACATAAGCGTTTTGATCCTTTGGCTCACTATCTGAATGAAAGCAAGCCAGTAGATTCAAAGTGTAAGAGGTCAATAATATTTTGCCAGAAGTATTACCTCCCCAAAGAGCTAACGGCTAACTTGCATACCTATATATTAGGGACCTAAGAACAGGCTAGAAGTGATTAGGAAAAAAATTTCCATGTGTGAAGCTTTTATATCTTTGTTTTTATGAAGTGCCATGTTATTTTGCCAGGGATCTTTCTTTGGAACCTCTGTCTCCAGTGCTCCCTAGTGAGACAGAAAAATGTCAATAGATTAGTTTTTTTTTTAATTTAGCACTCTTAGAATGGTCTTGTTTTAAAAAGAAAGGAAACCTTTACTACAGCAGAAATGCTGCTCTGATATAAGTTTTCTGAACAGTAAGTGGATGAAGATCCAAATTAGGTTTTCACTGTGTCAGGTGCAATAGTAGCAACCAAACAAAAGCATTGCATAGCCTTAGGTCTGACAGTCTGTTAAGTGAATTTGTATGCACACAAGAAGAAGTGCCTTTTTGAAACATGAAGATGCCTGAGAGAGGCTCTGGAAAGGTTTTACAGCCATTTAATAGTTCAAGACACTATTTGTTCAATAACAAAAGGAAAAGGCTTAGAGAGCAATCAGATTTTCATGGACAAAAGCTAGGCTCTTGTCCTGAGGGGAGAAAGGATCATAGGCAGTGATTTTTGTGTGTGTCAGGGAGAGATGCAAAAAAAGGGTTTGACAGCTGGAGAAGCAAGAAAAGAGCTGCTCATTCTATCTCATCTATTTTGTATGCTTTTATATTCCATTGTATCTGAGTACGATTTCTAGCTCTTTTCTCCTCTCTCTAATGAATGTTTCATTCTCTTTTTATGCTCCTCTTAGCACAAAAAAACCCCAAATTCTTCTTCATGTTCCCACTCAATGCCTTTCCTGTCCAGCTGCCCTCCACCACTCTCATACTGGACCACAACAGCTCCCTAATTTTCTAATAGGGATGGAAGTGCATTCTGTTTGGTCACTTTTGTGTCCACATGACTGCTGTAGTCTCCCCTGTAGTCCATGTGTTTTACCAGCTGTGCAGAAGCTAGTGAAAGCTGATTATGAGCATGAACATCCACTCCTCTGCCCCGAAGGAAATAGTGCTTGTCAGCAAATAAAACTACCTAAGTGCTGCCCTAGTAGCGTTAACACGGCCTCAAATTCCCAGAGGACTTAAAACATACTTGGCTCTCCAGTTTAGTTCTCTCATGCTTTTGTTTTGTTTCTACTCTTCAAAAGTGCACTGAGAAATCTATCTGAAGGCGTGCCCATGTGGTAATTTTGAGGCCAGAGCTGGTTGTGTACTGGGAAGAATATCTCAAAGAGAGAACTCCAAGAATTATAGCAGTGCCAGTACAAGGGGACACATACTAATCTCCAAAGTATCTTGCAGTTTAACTGTTTCTTCCACCTTAGTGTACTACTGTTTTTGAAGGAAATTGAAGGGACAAGATGATGAAACACTGCTAGTTTTGAATGAGACAAGGCAACCTTCTTTATCTATTCAGCCACAGGTTACAATAAGGGCTAAAAGATGTCACTTATTTACTTATGTCCCCTATGACTGTGAAAAAAACTCCCATAACCCTAAGCAGAACAGAGAGTCTCCCCTGAAAAGAGCATATATCTAACTGTAGCAATGCTTACTTTATGATTTTAGTAGTTTAGTCCATTCAGCAGTTGGCTTAAGCCAAATGGTTGAATGGAATCTAAGCTGCTGTCCTGGGGTTGCTGTATACCAGCAAAATCTTCTGAGTATAAACAAATGACTTTTTTGCATGTGGGAGGATGATGGAACCAAAAGCATAGTGTACTTTTGACAGGGATTGGGACAATACTTGTGGCATAATGTTTTGTTGGCCTGGCAAAAAATTCTGAGCATCGGCCTCTTAAATGTCATAGAGTTTTTGTAGGAAAGATTTTTATTAGGAAATGTCAAAGCAAATATCTAGGCATGGGATGGCTCAAAGCTGCCTGTCATACATACAATATTGATGGATTCTTGGCTGTGTCTTTTGTTAAGTAAAAGAGAATACTGGCTTCATGAATTCTGGTTACATGTCTAAATGCAAGAGCTGCCCACGCAAAACCTGTGTTGAAACTTTCTAAGCTGACATGGTCGATAGAAGTGAGAAGTTCTGATTCAAAATAAAGAATCAGGACATCTGTTTCAAGTTTCATGCTTTTGGGGGAAAATGATGAAGGGAGGACACATTACTTTAATGTGACAAATACTGATCAATTTATTTCAAAGTTTACTTTGATGATAAAGATACAAAGTGAAGATACTAAAGTATTTGCCACTTTTCCACAAATGCAAATACAGACATATCTTAACCCTTTCTTTCAAACTTAAAAGTTTCATATTCATCAGTATGATTCAGGCATACAAAGCAGAACCTGGGAATAAGAAGAAACCATTCTTCTGGAAGGTTATATTGAGAATATATATTGGGACTACATGAACATTGTAGTTCCTTTCCAACTGTAATATTCTAATACAGCTGAGTACCAGCATAAATATGGACAAAAGTGCTTAACGGTGCATAGGTTTCTGAAGACAGAAGTGTATTTTCTAAGCCTGTTTTCTATTACACCCTTTGGCATCTGCACCACCAGTGATATAAAATTCTGAAGCAATAACTTGAATATCAGCTTTTATCCTACTAAATTACAAGGTCAGCCAATCAGTATTTTTTTCACTGGGCTGCCATTCTCCAAATAATCTTCTTCAAAGCATTCTCATGAAAGACTTCAAATGACATAGTAGAGATGTTTTATGCAACATATTTTATAAAATCAAACTCTGAGCAAAATTGTGTACAGAAAATAATTGTCATGCTTTTCAAAATATGGATTTAACATTATCACAGAAAAACACACTTAGAATCCAAGAGAAAAACCAAGGATATAATTCTCAGTTCTGACTGAGATTCTTCTTGAGTAACCTTAGTTTAACCTGTTACAGGTTATTGATTTTTCCCAAATGGAAAGGTGGTTATCTCTTTATTACCTATATTTATGTTAGCAAAAATGATTTTACAATCCTCCAGAACAAGTGTAGGGAGAAAATCCTAGCTTTGCCCATCTTAATTTTTTTCTCCAGTTGTTTTTCTGAGAATTTTTAATGAACAGATTCTGACAGTACTTTCTGGAATTCCATTTAAAAGTTTTGTATCAGCAGAATAAGGTAAATTTCATGAGCACGTTCATCAAATATATATAGCTGCTTAGCTGGTCAGCAATATCAGCCTACATTGTAAATAAAAGAAACAGTTGTGGCATAGCTGGCATGCAGTACTCTAATTAAAAGCTGTGACCAGTGATTATGTATATGACAAAATAAATGGCTGAGAAGCACCTTTTAACTTACCCAGCCAACTGTTGCAGTGGCATGTTACTCAGTAGCTGTAACTGCTTCCCTCTACCCTTCTTACTCCTAGCATATTTTTCTCGAGATAGATAAAAGATCATATTTTTCAAAAATGGGCTAAGTAACTTAGGTTGACCTTGATTGGCTGCCAGAAACTCACCCAAGATAGTCTCTCAGTCTCTCTTCTCAAGAGAATGAAGAGGGAAAACAAGATGAAAAAGCTCATGGGTCAAGATAATTATCCCTTACCAAGGACTGTCAAGGCCAAAAGAGGCTAGGCATAGGGAGGATAAATTAAATTTACTGCTAAATAAAATAGATTTGGATAGTGAGAACCAAAGAGAAATTAAAACATCTTTTTCCCTCCCCCTCTTCCCAGGCTCAAACACACTGTTTCATTCCTACTGCTCTACTTCTCACTCTAAGGTAGCACAGTTTGAATGTGGAATGGGGGTCAGTGGACAGTCCATAATGGTTTCTCTCTGCTGCTCCGTCCTCCTTGCACTTTTTCAGCTTGACTCACCTTGGGCTGCGAAGTCTCTGCTCCAGTCCTGGAGCACCTCCTTACCCTGCTCTCACCTTGGTGTCTGTGGGTGTTTATCTCATGGGGGTTTTTCTCATTCATCACCCTCAGCGCTGCTATGCTGTGTTTTGCCCTTTCTCAAATACTCTTCCCAGAGGTACCACCACGTTGGCTGAGCAGCCAGTTCTGCCCAGCAGTGGGTGCCTTGGAGCCAGCTGGAACCACATGGAACTGTCTGGGACTGGCTGTGTGCAGTTTGGGGCAGCCTCTTCTCACAGGAATCACCCCTACAACCATCCTGCTGCCAACACTTTGGCACTTTACCCCACAGAGGCACAAAAGTCTCAGTAAACTCTCTCCTCTATCCAAAAAACCATGCTGTTTCAAACTTAATAAATACCTTTACTAGAGGGAAAGGCTAATTTTTAAAGAAGATACATTGGGAAAATACTAGAAAAAAAGAAATGTCAATTTTACGTATCAAAAGCCACATCATCGTAGGAGGCACAAGTGAATCTAAAAATAAGGATTCTGTTTTGGCATATTTAAAGTTTATTAAACGTGTGATTTCTTGAAAAAGTCAGACTTTTCCCTCCCCTCTCTGTACTCAGTTTAAATGCTAATTTCCTAAATATCAGTTTTTAGCACAAGCTATAGGAGAGTGTCATGATGAGTAATCTCACATTTCCTCTAGCATTTCATTTATCATTCAGGTGAGTTTAATTAAAGCCAAATGACAATTTCAGTGAAAAAATAACATGTGTGAATATTTTTATGTGGGAAATGCTTGAAGTACCATAGTAAATCTTGTGTATCTCTAGTATTTCTCAAAGTCTGCTACACGTTTTCTCTCCCTCTTTTGGATTCATGATTTTATTTGAGATTTTTCTCTGCCCCAAATGTGTACCTAGGTTAGAGAAGACACTCTCTGGGCCACAGAAACAAAACTCACTCTTTAAGAGACTTCACTCTTTTTTTTTTTTCTTTGCTGCAGTTTACAGAATGTTCCCAAAGTGAGCTGAAAGTTCATTTTTCTGTGGTTAACCACACTGAGCCAGCACATCTATTTTGTACCCCAACTGATAATTTACTAAATTTCTGTACCTTGATTGCATTTAATTTAGTACCATTAGTGTAAAAGGAGCATCAGTTCTGATGGGTCTATTTATTCTTCACCTTATGAAGTAGATTCAGGTAAACTCATGTCATAAGTAATAAAAAGTTTCTCTAGTGCTAGGTAGATTAGGCAGATACTGTAGTTTTACATCTTGTTATGATTTTTTCTGAGCTATCCTAATTCCCCAAACTTGAGAATTATGTCTAAAATGGCTCCAAAAAGGATATACAACAGCAACATGTTGCTGCTGTGCTGTTTTCTTTGGTAGTGGTATGGTACTTTGCAGTGAGCTGGTGGGGCAGAGCAATGAAAATTGTGGGAGCGTATCTGATCTTTCCCTTTGAGATTCTTCTGAAAGAATTAGAAAGAGTCAATCGTTAATATTAATTCAAAATGGGCAATCACTCTTGTCATTCTGTCTCTTGTTGAAGGAGCTTTTCTTGAGAACAGTCATTAGCAGGTCAGATTTCAAATTGCCCCCTCAAATTTGTATTATATCATTAGAAGAGCTTTCAGTAATTTGGGATTACTGTGGTAAAAATATTCTCTACCTGTCCATCATGAAAAGCTTTGCAGTAAAGTAGTACAGCTGTATTTTGCAGATGTACAGTAGGGAAAGAATTCAAGAATACTTCAATCAGAAGCCTTCAAATAATAAATGTCAAAATTCCGTTTCTCATATTAATAGTTTATGTAGAGCTTTGTATTTAAAGATAACATTTATTTAGTTTTGGTCTGCTGCATGACTTTGCTAACTCCCACACTTATGCAAATTTTATCCATGGGATGCAAAATATAGCTGTAATACATATGTTACCCATTGTTCCTGATCTACTTCTATATTAAAGGCATTTGATAAACAATAGGACAAGCTTTAGAGTAATGATGTTAATCAAGTTAAGATTTCAAAGTACAAAGTGAAATGTGACACTTTACAATGGCGTTTGATTTGAAATATGTCCAAATTGGCATTGCATTTTAGCAATGTCATTTTTATAATGACTGTTTTTATAAAATCAACTAACGGCTGAAGTTTATACAGGGGGAGCTTACCTTTTAAAGTAAAATATAAAAACCTGATAAGTTTTTTATCGATGAGAAAATAGCATAACATGATTTTACAAAAAGCAAAACAAGCCCTCCACAAAGGCCACTATCATGAGGACATATGGTTTATACATCTATAAAGGATAGTCTGCCATCTTAAAATCTAATCTTTGCATTAATTCTCTGCATTTTCTTCTATGAAGACTAAATTTGATGTGCAGCATAGAGAAAGAAGTGGCAATAATTATCCTTTTAAATATATCATAATTAAGTGTGAGATATGTGAAATGTACAAGTGTAATGTATTACACAATTACAGTAAGTGTTATAATTTTGATGACACTGAGAATTGAGAATGCTACCGCCATTTGGGAGGCATTACTTTTTTTAAATTAGTGTAAAATAGATTTATTCTATTTGTAAACCCAAACAAGACTCATTTGTTTTTTAATTCAGGTCTCTCAGGTAATTGTCTTTTACCGTAGAGATAAATACTCTTCAACTGGCAGGATTATACAGGATGTTGATTGGTTAGGCTAACTAGTTTATTGAGAGTTTAGTAGGCTTTTTGTAAAGGAGAGGTTTGGTAATTGTTAGTTTATTGTTAGAACTATTGTTTCATGATCAATACATGTGTACTTGAAGTGGTAACTTTTTAAGATGCAACAGAAATTCAATTCCCATCAAGCCTGTGTGACCAGGTACAAGAGTTGTGAAAGAGTGCTTATTAAACGAGACTCGGTGGCTTTTTCCTAAAAAGACAGAGATATTCTACATTAATGTGAGAACCATAGCTAATAAGCTGAGCAGAATGTTCCTTTAAGGTTCTAAATATTGAGATTTGCTCCAGCCTGTAAAGTTCTTCCTATGGTGGCATCCCAGGAAACATACCACAAGGTAAGAAAATGACATTTTAGGCTAGAAGAATTTCCTGTCTCAGAAGGAAATGAAAATATTAATTCTGCAAGTAATGTATGACCTGACTCTCACATCCACTACTAATGAGGGCTGGAATATACATAACAGCTTCATGGATACACGTTAAACTGCAATTAATTCACACAGAGTCATCGGTGATTCTTGGATGAAGGTATAAAAATGCCTTGTACTACTTGTTTTATTAATTTAAGTAATTTTGAAGTGTCGCACAAGGCATTCACTGTGCTTCCTAAATCAAGTTATTTTATTTCATAAACTCCGATAGAATTTGCAGTGCTGCTGCAAACAGGAGTGGGATCTCCCAGCTGGCAGATGGTCCACCACCATTCAAAACACTAGCAGAGAAATATGAAAGGAATATCTCACACAGCTGAATGTTGTTGTTTAAAGACTCCTACTTATCAACAAAATTAAATACCTAATATTGAAGTCCTTGAATATTTAGCTTTTGGAATAAGTTAATAAAGATAAGATACTAAAATTTTATTGAAAAAAATGGTCTCTACTGATCTATATGCCTTTAGCCAAATGTGATTCTTAGTTATATCTCCAGAATGTTATTTAAATCAATGGTGTAATAAGGAGATAGCTGAGCCATCAGTTGAATGATTTTTAAATAGTCAGAGTTCAAGTTAGATGTATTTTTGAAAGAATTTAAATCTGAAGTCTTTTTTTTAACTGAAGAATGTCTTACAACTTTTGACCTTTTTTTTATTTTTTGCAGACAAACAGTTTTGTCTTTGCTAATTAAGTAAAAAAAGTGATTCTTTGACAAAAGAGAAATGGCTGGAATTTTTAATGAAAATGTAAGTGATTTAACTCTACTTACAGAAGCAAATTGATTCACAGAATTTCAGAAGGCACTGAGCAAACACAAAAGTTAGTAAGAAGAAATTAGTATGATAAAAGAAATAGTCAAACAAAGCAGAAATGGGTGACTCTTGCCCTGGATAGTTATCAATAAGTTAGTCTTGAGTAAACACAGAATTTGATCAAAGCTGCAGTGGTTTTAATATTGTTAGCATGAGTAAAGCTCCATTTTAAATCCTACTTTTTTCTTTTTTTAAGGTTTAAGAATATATGTAATTCTGTGATAGGATCAAATCATGTCCCATCAAAGCAAAAAGCGACGAAAATACCAAATGCGCATCCTGAATATCTGAGGCAATGTTAGAGCTCTCAGGTGACACGTAAGAAAAATTCCACCTGGGAATGTTAGATGAAGAGTCCTTAAATTAGAGTTCATGCACATGAAGATGGATGACTGGGATAACTGGGATGCATGAGAAACTTTCACTGTCTCCTGTTGGAGCCATCTTATTTTAGGCAGATAATGCATATTCTTTGGTAGAGATATTTTTATGTTGTTCTCCAGCATCCCTAATCATCGGAGTATGAGGTTACTCTCCCTTTCCACCTCTCTTTCTGTCCAAATGCAGTTACAATGTTTTATATAACATGCAAAACCTCTGACCAGAGGGACAGGGAGATGGACACTGATTGTCTCCATGCCCACAGAGATACAACCTAACACTTTCAAGGTGGAAGCTGAAGTTGCTGTTCTGATTAAATTTTCCAAATTTTAAACACATTTTCTATGTGGAGTTAGGTAGAGTCCTGCAGATCTTTCTTGGTTTCCTTCTACTTTGTTAGTACTAGAAACTAACTAGTACTAACTAGTACTAGTACTTTCTTTTTCAAGATAGGAGAGCATGTATGTGTGGAAGTATTCACTTCTGATAATTTCTGCTTTTCATGTAATTTTCAGGTGAAAAGGCATTGTGCTGGAAAATGCCCAACAAGCTCTAGTTACATACTTAATCTGAGATCAGATGTCTGCTTATCTCTGATGAGACATTGCAAAGCCTTGACACTTTATTCAGGGGAAAAAAATAAGAAATTTTTATCAACAGGAAGATTATCTTGATTCTTAACCCTGCTCCTGAATCCCCATATAACTATCTAAGCTTCATGTGGCAAAAGAAGCTGAGTATTTCTAAATGACTTTTTATAGCCCTAAACACAGATAAACTTCAATCCGATTATTTTGAAAATGTGGTTTTTAACCTTTCATTTTTGTTTAAACAAGGGCATGATATTACAGATTCACTGGGGAATACTTGTGTGGTTTTGGAAAACTAGTACTTTTCACCAAAATAAATCAAGTGCCTTCCAGATCCAGAATACTGGTCTCTTGGTACTCCAGAAAATAACAATGATTCTTTAAATAAAATATTTTGTTTGACTGAAAAATTTATGATTTTTATGGTAGTTTCTTTATGTTATTCCAGTGCTGTGTACAATAAACTATAACCCCTATAAATATATAAGTAAATAAAAAGCTGTGGCATGGGAGCAGAGATTTAATATCTCTGTCTTACTCTCCAGTGTATTCCAATAAAATCTGCTTTCTAGAATTCATTATGATAAAGTGTTCTGTTTTAGTTGAAGTATTTCTACTAAGCCCCTCCAAAAAAAAAAAAAGCTTTTAATTAAGAGTTGTTCCAAGTTAGTTGCCCAATAGCAGGTAGGATTGTGTATGAAAGGATTTTTTTTTTCAGTTAGGACAGAGATTTCTTAATTTTAATGTTAACTTCCTGTGCTGTCCCTAGTGAGCTGGAAATGTTATTTGGATATTTGATACCACATCAGAAGTTCCAATTGACCTTGGAACTCTCTAGTGAATGTTTTTCTAGTGGAATATAGGGCTGGACTACTGCAAAGGCAATTGGTAAGTTAAATCTTATAAAAGTCCTTGGTTTGTGTCCCCACTTTTGAACCATCAGCAGTTATAAATGTATCTAGCCCCAAAGTGCAGAATAACGTTATACGTAAATGCATTGGTCTTTTGTGAGGGTATGTTATGGGAAAGTGAGGTGGTTATCTGTTGTCGCTGAGAGCTGGGCCTGTTTCAGAAAGACTGTGCCTTGCCTTAATATTTTAAATACCAGAATTCTGCACTTGATTGTAAAATACAGGCTAATTTCCTTGAAAATGTATTTCTCTATATTTTAACATCCCTGTTCAATTTCTCAATAATTTTGCTTTTTATCAATATTTGAAATGGAGTTTCACTACGCCTGATGTGTGCAGAACTACTATCATTGGTGGAGTTCTCTTCATCTTCCCCCCACCCCAGTCTCTCTCACCTACTTACTATGTCACACAAAGTAGCATTGAGATAGCTTTTCAAGGATAAAGTCTTTAAAGTTTAAAGAAAATCTTAAAAAGAAGACAATCAAGGGAAGAAAAAGAGACCAACAATAGATCCCTGAAGCTTGAAGAACAATGAAATCCTCTGTTTCAGCTCTTATTTAAGTTATCACATCTGGCAAACTGATAGAAAAACAATGCTGTGTTTTCTGGGTTTTTTCCCCCTTTCTCTTGCTTTCTTTTGTAGGGACTAATCTAAACTTCTTTGCATTTTGCAACCTGCCAGCACCTACATGCTGCTGCACAGTTTATTAGAAAAAGAAGGATGTGTATTGAAAGCAGTAGGAGAGAAAGGACTTTGACTCCAAATTATGCAAATAAAACAACAACAACAACACAAAACCAAAGCAATATACCCCTACCTGCTCTGCTGCTTTCAGATGAGTGCCACATTATGCATGCAGTGGTGTCCTGGAAGTCAGGGCTGGTATTGCTACAGCAGAACTTAAAAGTTTCTGCACAGTACAAAGAATGTTAGGGTAGCTGAGACACTGCTTCAGGGTGTCAAAGTATTTTAGGGCCTTAAAAGAAAAATTATTATTATTATCATCATCATCATTATCATTATCATCATCATCGTTGCAGACCACTATCAGTCCAGCACCTGCTCTGTGGAACAGGAAGAATTGCAGACTCTCTGGGGTCTGCTGATTGTGTTCAGCTGCCAACCAGAATAGATTAATGCAGCTAAAAGAATGCTCATATTGTCATTGTGGCACTACTCTGTGTGAATAGTAATAAAGTTTTTACTGTGATCCAAGCTTTCAGAGGTCCTTCTCACTCAAACACTTGGCTTTGATGGAAAAAAAAGTCAAAATTGAGGCATCTAAAGGTCCTAAATTGAACTGTGAGATGAGAGAGGGGATTGGCCTGAGATTCAGCAGAGCGTGGCTAAGGAAAAAAAGAGTAAGGCTGTTTGAGTCTGAAAGGATCAAAGTATTAAAGGTCTTTTGCATGAGATGTGCAGTCTCGTAATCAATAGGATGTTTAACACAATGAACAAATACTTCAGTACTGACAAAATACATTCTAATTAGTTCAAGTGGTAAAACGTGCTATTACATTGTGAGGCTGCTGGACCCTGCACAATTCTTTATCAACAAAACCTGCAAACAGAACAGTGTGTTAGTCTGATCTCACATATAGGAGTAAGGATGTGCAAACCTTTGCTTAATTGAACTTCAAAATGGAACAGTGGCTTAAACTGTGTGTAAAATCTTGGCCATTAAGAAAAACTCTGGTAAAGAAGCTATTTTTGTGCTCACAGTAATATTTACTCATGTCAGCTGGCTCAGTTGGTAGATTTTCTCTCTATGATTTCCTTATTATGTTCCTAAATTCCAACTTAAAATTTCATTAGGAGAAGGACATAGAGCCACAGCAGCAGGAATTATTCCAGTTGTTTTGTGTTGCTCTACTTGTAAGACAATAACACAGTGAAGGTAGGGAAAATGCCAGATTTCTCTATTTTTAGGTGAAGATATAGGGTGAACATAAAAGTAGAGAAAATAAGCTTGTAAGATTGCTGAATAGATAATGATGTTACTGAGCTCTCTAGTGACATGGCTCTTGCTATTGCTCTGCCTCTGTATTTTCTTGACAGCCAGCCCAGATTATTAGAGAGCAATGTAAACTATACTGCTGAAAAGGGATAATTCAGCTTTAGAAATTCACAGCCATTGCTATCCTTAATGCATCCTGCCTTGGTAAGAAGGCTGAAAATATAGTGGGAAGATATGCAACGTGATAAATATTCTGTGCTAAACAGGTTTTACAAAACAGCCAAACAAAGCCAGCACTTGATGGAATCCTTGGAATAAACACTATTATTAGTCTCAATTTTGTGTTTTCAAGCAGTCCAGGGAAGTCATGGTCTAAATTGGGTGGTAGGTGATTGTAAGGGAACAGAAAAAAGGAAATATTATTCTATAGATGGGGAATTTTGACTGAAAAGTATGTGATTTGGTGTCAAAACATAAAATCAATCCAGATTACCATGTCATTTCCCCAAATTAAGGGCCACTCTAACTTGCAGTGAAAAAACATCTTTGAATAATGTAGCTATTGTTGGGACAGGCATGGAGTACTTGATGAAGTTGCAGTACTCCAGTTCCCAAGGCTGCTTTCACCACACACTAATTCAAGCAAAGTGGTTCTTTAATGTAAAATACACTTCAGAGCTTGATTAAGACTTTTTCAGTCACATTTGCTGGCAACTTTTCCACTCTATCTAGTAACAATCCATCCCCTGGCATATTTCCGGAATGCCTGTGGAATGAGCAAAAGCCTATTGAACAGCAGATTTTCCTGGAGAAAGCATTTCCACAGAGTGGGCTTGGAAATATCTCCAGTCTGGAGGCAGGAAGGCTGTGCAAAGTCTACACAGACTTGGGTCAGCTGGAACACACCACTTTCCAGAGGTCATCCAGATCCACTGGGTTTACTGGTCTGGATTTTCTACCCACTGAGGCAGCAAGATCACATGAAGAGAGCCTGTACAGAGGGACAGCAATATTCAGACACAGGCGCCTGAGATGACATGCACTGGTTTTTGAAAGGCTTATTTCATTTTAGTATCATGAAGTGTAGTTGAGAAAAGCTACAGAGAAGGGGAGACAGAGGATACATCATTTTTGATGACTTTTTGTATGAAGAAATCACTCTTCAGCTTGCTGAAACCAGAAAACAAATAAACAAGCAAGATAAATGTGTTGCTTTCTATGTCACTAATTCTCTTCTCAGAATGACCAAATGACAGAATGGGTCAGGTTGGGACATCTGGTCCAACCTCCCTGCTTAAGCAAGGTTATCCCAAAGCACATTGCACAGGATTGTGTCCAGAAAATTCTTGAATCCAGTGAGGGAGACTTCACAACCACTCTGTAATAAATTAATACTCAGAACTGAGTAATAAAATGTTCAGCATAGAGAGAGAGAGGTACTATTTTCCAGAAAAAACAAGGATGTTACAGAGGGACAATGATACAACTTTACAAGCAGTTTTTCTTGAGTTTAGAGAAGATATAAGACTGTCTGGACTGATCCTTGAGGGTCCCTTCCAAGTCAGAATTTCTGTGATTGTCTGCATTAAGGTGTACAACTCCCCTGCAACCCTCTGAAGGAAATGTGAAGGAGACACTGAATTAGAAAATGGATAGTTGCAGCAAACATAAATTCTAGGTAGCAAATAAAAGTTTGCAATGAAGGCCAGGAGCTAAAGCACTGTCACCTTTAGCATGGGGCTGAATGTCATGGTGAGAATTATCTGGCCAGGGATTATTATGTAAGCATGGAAGAAACATTACAAAAGTATTTTTTCTTTTGGTAAGACTGAATAATGACAAATTGGCCTACAAATACCTAAGGTGACTCGGTATAGTCATGAGTATCCCCACATGTCTCCCTGGAGACTGAGGTGTGGTTCCATAATGGGGAACCTGCCTTTTTGTTACCAACACCTGAGGTCATGAGGTTTTGAGATAAGTACAGTAACTGGGAGAGGTAACTGGCAAAACAAGTATAGAACAATTCAGAGAGTAGAATGATCATTCTTTTGAAATTATGGTGAAGGGACAGGGGGTGGATTTTTTGTAAATTGTCCATTTTCTTTATGTGTTGGTATGACGTTATTTTGATTTTTGTTGGAGGAATTTCTGTCTTGCTTTGTTTGGTTGTTTTGGTTGATGTGAGTGTAATTTGTGTGATGAATGTGGATTTTAGTGATAATTCTTAAATATGTGATTCACAGAGGCGAGGGATGGAATGAATTGGGTTTGCATGGCCTGGTTTTGGTAGTCGGGGGTCTGCAGGATGGCTTCTTTGAGAAGGTGCCAGAAGCTTCCTTCATGTTCAGCAGAGCCAATGCCAGCTGGCTCCAAGAGGGACATGTCATGGTCAAGGCTGGGAAAATCAGAAGTGATGGTAACACCTTGGTAACAATGTATTTAAAAAGAAGGAAAAAAAAGACAATTATTGTGCAGATATAATTGCAGCCAGAGAAGAGTATGATGAGAACATGTGAGAGGAATGGCCCTGCAGACCAGGGTCACTTAAGAAGGAGGGGCAGGAGGTGCTGAGATTCTGCAGCAGCCCATGGTGCAGACCATGGCGAAGTAGCTGTGCCCCTGCATGGAGGACCACAGGGACACAAAGATCCACCTGCAGCCCATGGAGGAGGCACATTCCAGAGCAGGGTGTTCCTGAAGGACTGCACCCCATGGAAGAGTGACCCATGTTGCAACAGTTTGTGGAAAACTGTTGCCTGTGGGATAGAATGACACTGGAGAAGTTTGTAGAGAACTGTCTCCTGTGTGATGGAGTCATGTTGGAGAAGTTTGTGGAGAACTGTCTCCCATGTGAGAGACCCCATGGTGGAGCAGGGGAAGGAATACTCTCCCTGAGCAATAGCAGAAATAACTTGTGAAGAACTGACCATAACCCACTTTCCCCATCTCCCTGCAGCTCTGCGGTAGGAGTAGAGCTGGGAAGGAGGGAGGGATGGGGGAAAGATGTTTTTAAAGTTTTATTTTACTTCTCGTTATTCTGCTCTGATTTTGATAGCAATAAATTCAATGAGTATCAGTTTAGTGTTTCTCTTCAGAAACATTATGAATTTTCATTCCTTTTGAGCACGACATATATTCCTCACCAGTACTGCCCAGTAAGTGGATACAGAGATACTGCAGTGCTGCTTTTTTAATTATTATTATTTTTTCAGAGCTTAAAAGCCAGTGAATAAATTTATTGCTTGAGGAAATTTCAAGTAAGTGAATTATTACCGAAGATCACCATCAGGTTGCCAAGCTGAGGTACATGCAAAGGGAGCATGTGAAAAGAATAAACTTAGTGAACTAAAAAAAGAAGTGCTTTCTTAAGCAGAAAAATATTTCTCAGTGAAGTACATATTTCAACTCAGTAGCTTTGATGATCAGTGAATATGTAATTCAGACTTCAGTCATAATGACTCCTCCATTAGGGTACAGTTGATCAACTTTAGGTGAATTGCCGCTGGCAGAAAATGAAGCCCGGTACAGGGATATAGATAAGAAGAGATGGGGAATATTGTGTTTTGTCTCTGGGTGGCACTGGATATATTTAGGGCTTTCTTGGTGGAGATTAGAGATTACAGTTCAAATTCTCTAATGCAGAAGTCAAGAAAATAGCTTACGAAAACCATAAGCTATTCAGGTCAAAAAAGAGCCAATTTCCCTTTGAAATTTTCTCTGAATATTTAGTTGCATTTTTTCCAAATTTAGCTACTTGATGAATTAAGTTCAAATTGTATCTTGTTTTGTGCATTTTAACTAATATACTGTTAACAACAAACCCCCTCTTTTCCTTGAAAGTTTGTGGTTTGATAAGAGGAGGGGAGAAACATATTGTTGTGGAAAGAAAAAAAAATTAAAATACACAATTTTCACAGTGACAATTAACCCCCATAATTTTGGAGACATCTTGCAGTTTTAAAGTACATGGATTCAATAATGCTTGAAATACATTATGAAATCTTGATTTTTTTTTGTAATTTCTAAACGGAATTAATGATTTCTAGTTTAGTTTGTTCACAAGCCTTCTATCCCATGCTCTTTTTCTTTTTTTCCTTAACAAATGCTCAGTAGGTAAATATTCCAGCTGTTTTATTTAATATTTAGACAGGAAATAAGTTGTCATCTTGCTCTGTGCAGTATTGTGCGAGATATTTATGGTTTATTATAATAGGTGTGCATGGAGTGCGACAGAAAGAAAAGGGTGGAAACAGGTGAAGGCAAAAAATTGAAGAGGGGCTTACGCTTTTATTTTTCACTGAACTAGTTTGGGCTTTGAATTCACATACTGCAGCATGAATTTCAATCAAAATCCTTGAAAGAAGGTGACTCCTTTAAAATACTGAAGGGCTTAAGGAATTTATTTCAGATGCCAGTGATCTTATTTACATTTTCAAAAGCAAGAGTTCCAATTGACTGGGTTATTAAATTGAAACGCTCAGAGCAAACACTTAACTAAGGATGGATCCATGTTCTCTTTCTACTTCCAAGAACACAGGCTGTATTTTTTACACCAGACAGAAATATTTGTTACCAGGGAAATTTCAGGACCCAGAAGGGAGATTGAAGGACTGAGATTCTATGTGTATGAAAAACAAACATTAAAGTGAAAGTTGCTTTTGGTCTCTGAATTGTCTCAGGAAGAAATCAGACATAAGCAGAGTCAAAGTGGGTTATCACTGATTTAATGACATTCCAGATACTGTGAATTTGTTGTTTAAAGTCTAGGTAGGTCAATGGTGAAATATTTGTGGATGAAATGAGCTGGAGAAATGTTCATCTTTTGCAATTTAGGGCTGTTAAATAAACATTCTCGTGCACTTATCAGCAAACTGTGCTGCTTTTTCTCTCTGTGAAACCTCCATGAATGGACCAATATTTTCTTGGATTTGATAGTGAGTGTATAATACTGCCTGACTGCTGCAAAAATGCTCTCTAACTTGTTTGACAGCTATTCTTTTTGAGGTACTAATTATTCAAAATCCAGCTGTTTTAATGGAGCACTTGGGTCAGGTGGGTTTCCTGATTAAGTGAGATAAATAGTGTCATTTAGACCAGCCCGGTGCTAGAACTGGTGTACATGAATCATTGTGCAGTTGAAATTACCTGCATGAAAAAACCCAGCACATATTTTATGTATCATTTAAATTCCATCCTGAGAAGAAAAGCATACAGATGAACCTCTAAGCCATAAACTGTCTCAATACAAGATGGTCTCCTTTGCATTTTGGAATGCTTAGTTAACACTCACTGAGTTGTGAGTGGTTTTTTGTACTTGTGCTTGTCAGTAATCCACTGAAACCGATGAGATTACAAAGAGAGGCAAAGTGCTTTCAAATAGTGTTCCCACCCTCAGGATTTCACTGTGTTGTAACCTGACTCCTCTGCATTCATTACACCCAGTTGATCATTACATCCTCAACTGGTACTAGTCTGATAACCCATTGCATAGTGGCAAAACTTTTCACTGTATCCAGTACATACTTCAGTGCATTTAATGTATTAGGGGTCTTTGTGTCATGGCTGTGCCAGGGAGTTGTGGGCTTAGTAGAAATGTTTTCTGGTTGTTTTGGTTTTCAGTTTTTATTCTAATTTAGACTAAAATAAGTAAAACGTATTCAAGTTTTCAAGCTGAAATCCTAAAGTGTGACAACCTCAACTTGCTTCTGGAAAGAAACCATAGTTAAGAAACATGCTTGGAGAAACCAGACTTGCAAGATTCCAGCTTGCCAACAGCACACAGCAATGTGTGAGTGGCAGTGCTTACAGGGGTAATGGCACTCAGGCTTTTTTCCAGTTTGACTCTTACATTGTCCTTCAACACTATTCCCTAATACTGTATTTCCTGAGATATTAACTATAATTTATAATTTCTCATTTCCACATTCTGACCTCTTCCTTCCCTCACTAGAGTTACAAATAATTACCTTTGGGGCTAGAAATACATATCTTTAAGTATATTTCTTGACCTGGACACCCCCAGTGTTAAGGTCATAAACCTTTCCAATTTTAGTTTCTTGAAACCTGTACACAGGTATTACACAGATTTGATCTTATCACCAACCAGGCTTTAGTCAAAGCTCCATGCACAACATGACTTGCATGACTACTAGTGAGCACTCAAGTTCAGACATTACTAACTTGGCTTTCCTAAAGTCTTTGTCTCCTTTAAAAATCCAACTTGCTTAAAACAGGCTTTCTGAAATGAATATGCTGCTGCTGAGCTAAAAGACTATGTAAAAAAAAAGCCCACTCCCTGCAACCCAACAAAAGCATAGAGAACCAAAACACCATAAGGTTTACCCGTAGATATCACAGTCTTGAAGTTATTTTAAATACTGAGGCCTTAAAACCCTAAAGATCCTTAAGTCTGGGCTGAAAAAAAAGTATATGTGTGTTTTCAGTTGAACACAAGCTGCTGCTGCATCTTTGATTTATCTTTGAAACAGATGTGTTTTGAGTTGAAGTTAGACTTCAAAGGAGAAAGTAAGTGTTCAATAGGAAATATTTTTCTTATTCAAAGTAGAGTCTTAAAGTGTAAGGTTTGCTCTGAAAAGATAAAATTTTATTTTAAAAGTTTCATTCCAAAGTTCAGAAACAGTCCAGAGATTTAGCTCAGAGAAGTGCAGAAAATTACAGTTGTGAACCTTAGGCACATTGCTTCAGATGAACAAGTCCAGAGGGTTAAGTAGGAACATATAATATTTGGCTGTTGTGATAATTCTGTATCTTCATGATTGAAGTGCTTGAACACCCTGTTGGCACAGTTTTTCAACCAGCTTGACTTAATTTCCCCGATGCAGGGCCCAGAAATAGTCTGATCCTCCTTCTTTGTTCTTCAGCTCAAACACTTTATAAAGTGTTATATATATATCTCCAAGCTCAGCTCCCTGATATTTTTGTCTTTGTGTCTAGATACCCACCCTGACACATATCCAGGCACATACATATTTAGGCATCTTCCCTCTTAAAGGAAAGGTTTAAGTAAAGCCCTGGGCTAACTCCTACAGTTTTCCTCACATCCTCCCCAGCAAGTGTGAGACTTCCTCTCACCTCTCAGCTTTGCCCAACTGCTCCATGCCTTCAGCTTTGTTGGTGCTCCTTCCTGCTTTTTCTTTCTGACTTGTGCTTTTTACCATCCCCTTTCTTGATTTCCCTTCCTTTATACTTCCTCAGCTTTCCAGGCCCATGCTCAGTGCTTATTAGGACTTCCTACTTTGCTCTGCTCTCCCAAAAGACTTCCCAGTCTTCCACTGGATGGAAAACATACTTCAGCAAGAAGATTTTTTTACTAATAGTCAATTATTTGCAAAAAAGTAAGTCTGTATTTCTCCTAAATTATGGTTTCCAGGCACACATCCTGTTTCCTATTAATAAAACCAGTATCTCTGTGTGAGCAGTGAGCAGGGTCAGGGCTTTGAGCATCAATGCCCCATTCAATTTTAACTCTCTAGAGCTGTGTTATGATCCAGCTATATGATCATACATCCTGATGGACACAGAGAATGCAGGAATTTTTTTTGTATGTGAATAGTCAGCTAGAAGAGATTTATAACCACGTCCTTAACAATATTTGCTTCTTTATCCCTTTTGCATGTAGTAAAAAAATATGTCTAACTAATATTTGGAGACATCTATCTTGAGTTATTCAAGGTCAAGCTGACATATATAGTAGGGAAGTGATAGTATGTCTTATCTTTAACTTCACATCTGATTTATAGTACATTTTCTCCTTTTGTATCTTCACTGTGAAGGCAACAACGTTAGTGATAGAGAAGATAAAGAACTGGTAGGCATCTGCGTTTAACCGTTCTGTCATTTAGGCTGCTCTCAAGGTCCCTGTATAAATGAGCTTTTGTGAATTTGACCACCTTTCCTTTAGTATGTAAGAAGGAGTGGTTTATACTGAAATATGAATGGAAAGCTATATGCTCATAGCTTTCTATTACTACATAAAATTGTAGTATATATATGTATTATAAATGTAAAACCTATATAAAAGTATATGCTGGTTATATTTATTATATATAGAGAGCTATGTGCTGTTCATCCCCACCCTGCAAACTGTTCAACTATTTTATAATTTTATTGCTGTCTATAAATACAGCAATAAAATTAGAATGATATTTTATATAAATCTGGGCTTTTCCCCCCTTTAAATGTTAATAAGACAACTTGGACTGGAATAATTGTCTGAAAATAAATGAGTTTATATTAAGCCTTATGTATCATTTGAGGTTACAACATTGCAGCATACCAGAGGATCAGTGAATTCGTCTGCTGCCTCCCACTTCTGCTGGATGAACTCCCCATTCTAATAAGGAAAAAAGAAACAATAAAAAACCAACCAAACAAACCTACCAAACAGCAACTTCTAGATGTCTCAGAAAAGCTTTTTTGTTTTATTTTATTAAACTTTATTAAAAGTTTATTTATTTCATCATCCTGGGTTTGTTTCTCTATCACAATGGCTCTTCATTCTGAGTTTACATGAAGTGGCCTGAATAGCACGACAGATTGCACTTGCAGGATAAAAACATTCACAGATTTTTTTTTTTCCTTGCTGTTTGAATAAGATATCTGAACTTATTGCATCTTCTGTATTGCTGTCCTGTTATGTTCATCAGTGTTGTGCATGATGATCTCAGGAAGAAGAAAACTACTATATTCCAAGGTGTCAAAAGGCATGCAGTTGTATCATAATTAGTGTAGAGCTGTAATATGCTTTTGTTCTCCTCACCACTTGCTTTTGTCCCATTAGCACTAATCTATAGATTTTGGTATGCTGGTGGCAGAGAGAAGAAACTTGCTCCTTGGCACTCTCTGGGGGGCTCTCACAAGCCTGAAGGCTGGTTCTTTGGATGTTTTTGGAGGGCACACTAGATCTAAGCTGTATGATCAGCCTATGTCTTGCAGCTGGGGTCCGATTCAACAGCCGGTGTTGAACATTAGGAATGCTTATATTCCTGATGCTCATCCTCATTCAGAGGCTGATCAACTCAATGTGTCCTTTTAAAAAGACAGAAGGGTTTGGGTCTTGACCACTGAATGGTGCTCTGCCCATCCAAAGTGTATTATCAGAAGGGGATGCAGAGTCTAATCCTAGCTCAGCATGTCTGCTTACACAGTGAGAGCTAAGAACAGTTAATTGACAGATCCTTCAATAGCGGTCTGTCTGCAGTGCCTGTGTCCTGCTCTCTGATTATCCTGAGGCTGAATTCAAAGTTCTGTCCTTGAAGCTCCTAGGTGTCCATAGGTTAGAGTACCTCACAGCACTGTTTTAGCGAGGCTTCCCCTGTGAAGACGTGGAGGGAAGAGTAAAGGAGTTATCCAGGCTGGCAGGCACCTACGCAGAGTGGCTACTGGCTTACTCCCCATCACACTGCTCACATGTGGTCAGAGCTGCACAAAAGACTCATGAAAAGGATAAAGTCTACACAGAGAAAATTTTTTAGTCTAAACTAACAGAAGAAGATTAAACACTGAATTTCATCATGAGACCAGAGGCTAGACGTGACTTCAGGTGTCATCTATTTTCTGATTGAAGTTAATATGCTTTTAAAAAAATGAATCAAAGTAGTATTTCAATTTAAACTGCCTTGTGCAAGTGTCTCACTGACCTGAGAGATAACGAAATGTAAATGGTATTCAAACCTCTTAATTGCTGCCAATAGCAATTCTTTTGTTACTCTGTAAGGAAAACGGTAGAGGCATCTCTTTTAGAGAATAAAGCCTCAGGTGAAAAAGCAGTAAGTACCTCATTAGCAACACTGAGCTACAAGTGTGCCTAAGATCCCACAGACTTCAAGCCAAGTGTTAAAATAGGTTGCGCTGAATGGATGACTAAATTGTTCCAATGACAGTCTCTCTTTGATGGAAGGTGCCTAGAGCTACCCTTCCTTAGGTTTGCCTACCGTGCCCATCTGTCTTTTACCATTCAATACAGTTCACTTCTCCCTCAATTCAGTATCTTCAAGGTATTTGAAAGTTGGGAATTAGAGATTATAAAATAATAGCTCTTGCAATAGGCACTCACAGTTAGGAGTCTGTTGAAGTGATTGGGTATTTATTTTAGTGAGCTGTCACAGAGCACTAAAACAAATAAAAACCACATTAGTTGTGAGTTACTGAGGGAGACGTTCTGAGCCATTGAAGCTGGGTGAATCAAGCCTAGGAAATTTAAAATATTCTTTGTGTGCTAGCAGATATATATACACATATATATACATATAACATTTTAGATATACTCTAAACCAAACTGCAGGCATTTCCCTTTCATCTTCTGTATACTTAATAACTCCGTGAAAAGCATTGAATGCCATGATAGAGAGATGCCATAAAAGAAAAGTGCCTGGCCAGTTCTTGCTTGCTTTGCTCACACAATTAGGTAGTGCCTGCATCAGTAAATCAAACGATGCTTTTTCCAGCACTTAGATGAACTGATTTCTCAGCTGTCTTCAGCAACCAAATGAGAACACTTTTAGGTGTCTCTTACATCTCAAAAATGCTCTAAAGTAAAAAAAAAACCAAAAGCCCTTGCCTGAAAAGCCACCTCCTTTTTTTGTAGATGAAACAAATCATACAAATGGGTGGTGGATGGAAAGGTGACTTGCCAGTCCAGCACAGATATCACTGGAGCCAGATAGATTCCCAATTCACAGGGTGAATTTTAGAATGATTCAAGGCACAAGTTTGAGTTAGTGCCAATAAAAAAGTGCATAAAATTGATTCATAAATGTATATTTTATATAGAATGTTAAATAAAATCACATGCAATTAAGTAAAATCCAAGAGCTAGTTTAAAAATAAACCAAAGAACCCCTACTGTTTCTTCTAGTAGAAAAAACCCCCGAAGTTTGTGTTTGATTCTCATCACATATTTTAACACTTGCTTTCTGGGATGAGGAATGTAGCTGAGAAATCTTATTAGAAGGAAGTTTATTTGTCTTGCTAATTCTTTTCTTTATTTCCAGTGTTTTGCCAGGAAGAACATTCACTGAAATCATTCAGTGTAAATTAAGTGGTATTTAAAGAGATGCAACTATTCAAAGTGTGCATGTGCTTCATACAGTCACATAAGCCAAACAGTTTGCTTAAAACGTCTTACTGCCAATTCCTGAAATGTATGCTCAGTATGGTCTTTTTGGAAGGGCACCACAGACTAAATGTGTCCTAGCCTACAAATACCCCAGTTCCCTCAACAGAGTTGGGGCATGCTTCTGGGCACAAGGGCTGCAACCCCTTCATCATTGAGTGACAGCACAGTCCTAGCACCAGGTATAGCTCAGGCAGGCAGTAACTCTCTCTCTGGCCCCCTTCTGGTATTTACACAGTCCAAGGACCACAAAAATAAAAGAATTTATGGATGTGCACAAGAGCTTTCCACACCATCTGGATTCATCTGCAGGGGTAGGATTTTGGGAATGAGTTTGCTACATATGAGGAGCATGCCAATTAAGAAATATTCTAGGTGTGGTCCTTATTCCCTAAACCAACATGTCTCCTAAATCTTGCCTTCCCTTGGCCAGATTTCTCCTGCATTGTTGGCTTGCCCTGTCACTACAGCTGTAGCTTAACCACAGTTTGTATTCAGGTGATTCAAACCAGAGCAGCTGACTGGGACAATGATGTGAGAAATACTCCCTCACAAATGTTCCTTATTCCCTGTTGCCTTCTTACTGGCCTGCACACCTAGTGAGTTCCAGTCACTTGCCATATTCTGTGCTTATTAGTGGAAAATCTAAGCACAAAGGTTCTTCACACCCTCCTGTGGCTACTGTGGGTTTAGGCATTTGGAACTGTCACAGCGCTCTGTCTCCTCTTGACAGTGTTTAGGAAGCGTTTGGACAATACTCTCGGGCACATGGTGTGACTTTTGGGGATGCTGCTGTGGAGGGCCAAGAGATGGACTTGATCCTCGAGGGTCACTTCCAGTCTGCTTATTCTGTGTTTCTATATGACTGATACCACTGTTTAAACTGCTTAGCAACTTTAGAACTGTGCCAAGAAAATCATAACCTTAACATTTACTGAAATAATCTAAAATATATCTGGCTTTTGAGATATTCTTTCACTTATACATTTGATAACAACTATAAGTTACTGAAATGACCCCTACTCACTATGTCTGATGCATGTCTCTAGACATGCCCACCTAGAAACTTACAAAGAAATGTAAAACTGGCTTGTGTTAGTAACAGGATGGGAGAGAGACAAAGTTGTTGAGAAGTCAAAAAAAGGTGTTGAAGAAGTTCAAAATTTCCTATAATCAGTTTGGTAATGCCTTTTTAGACACCTTTTGTGACAATTTACTTTGAGTTCTGTAGGGAATAAGGGTTTTAGTCATCTGGAGAAACTTTGTGTGATTATGTCTGATGAAAAATGGATTAAAACTGAAGAGCAATTTACTTGATTGTAATAATAATAAAAATAAATTATTGTCTTCCTGCTTAATCTAATTATTTTTCTATTTATCACTTTTCTACATAATAAGCATTTGTTGGAAGTTTCCAAACTTTTCCATAATTTTCAATCATAATGGACTATATGGTGCCAAAAAATAATTAAACAAGGATTTTGTGAATGGAAGAATAAGTAGTCACAAAATAATTAATGAATATGATAAATAAATTTTGTTATTAAGACATCAAATAATGTCCTCTTTAACATCATACAAGCATAACGTTTTTAATAGACTTGTCAGAATTAGAATTTTAGCTGTTTAAAAATACTATATGGTCCTGAGACAATTAATTTTAGAAAAAGGAAGACAAAATACTCATGAGTTACACATAACCTGAAATTAGATTTTTAAAATATGAATTTCTGTACATCTTTATTTGGTACAGTATTACTAGATGATTCTCAATACAATGTCATTTGTATGCATACAGCTTTTTTCATTTCATAATGACAGCTTATCTGTTCGGTGCCTGGTCAAGAAATATACTAACTGGTAAATAGATGTTCACAATATTTTCTATTCTCTGCATGCTAAATTAGTCCTAATTAAGCAGGATTAAAGCAGCATTGATGCTTCCATGTGAAATAAAATAACCCTCACCACCAAGGGCCAATTTACATTCTTATTATTCAACACATGTGAAAATAAAATAGCTTTGGCACAATAAATGAGGATTTTTTGACAGCAATCCAGTGTCTACATACATTTGGAATTGGTTTCTTTGCTCGAATTGATAACAAATATCTGATGTGGAG
Organism: Argya squamiceps; assembly: GCA_037834095.1. Taxonomy (NCBI): domain Eukaryota; kingdom Metazoa; phylum Chordata; class Aves; order Passeriformes; family Leiothrichidae; genus Argya; species Argya squamiceps. The sequence goes on along the minus strand of JBBMKD010000102.1, from coordinate 97,742,319 downwards.
AAAATGCTCCCTTTTGGTTTTCCAACACTGCGCTATTTCACACTGAATTACGTTATGTTAGATCAGGAGCCAAACGGTGGGGAAGGAGGGAAGCGAGAAGGGTGGGTGGGGAGGAGAGTGAATGTGTGACATAATCTAAAGAGACCTTTAAAATGATTGGAAATACAGAGGAAAGAGTGATATATCAGGAGCCCCCATTAAGTGCTGCAATGAGGGTTCAAAAGGCCAAGGGTCAATCCTGACCCTTGCCTTCCTAATCACTTATTTATGGCTTTCAGAGGCACAGGGTTATGTAGTGATGCTGTGACAACATGCAGATGCAGAAGAGCAGCATCTATGTGGCTGGCAGACCCAAAAATCTCAGTCACAAAGAAATTCTTAGCAAATGAAGCACCATTATAAAACAAAGAACAAAATACAAAATCCCTGCTAGGCATTAGAATAGACAGTTAATACTTAATAAATAATGACAAAATCTACTACCCAGCACTTAATAATTTACCAGTGGTTTATTATGCTGTTACATGATATGACATTTCTGTAATTTATTTTTCTTTAAAGTCATGTAATGAAACACTGTGTTATAAATCTAAGTTGTTTTCTTCCTGCAGGAATGAGAAAAAAAGCATCAGGCTAAAAGAGTCTAAATAGATGTTTAATGCAGGTGGCAAGGAGGAAGTGTAATAGAAACAGTTGTGGAAACTCTTCAAACACTCAATTGCTTGTGGAAATCTCAATTTCTCTATATTCTAATGGCTGAAAAATTATTTAAAATGCTTGTGCGGATGCCTGTTACAGATTCAGGATTTGATAGCCAACAATAAGTGTGCATGGTATAATTGGCACATCAACTGGCAGGGGCTGATGAGGTTGTAACATTGTCTCTTGTCTAGACTCTTCTGATTACATCCAATTTGCTTTCCCTTTTTACTGAGAAACTTGACTTCCAAATTATGGTAATGTTATCATGTTCTTCTCTAACTGGTTGTATTTACATTTCCTTATCTCAAGATGAGCTTAGAGAAATTCAACAGAAAACAAGTTTTCCTTGTTAAGTTTTTTCATCATCCAGCCAGTTTCTGAGATATTTGCTGGTCAGTTATTGTTCTTTATGCTCTTATTTGCATCCAGACTTCTCCCAACAGTAATTCAGAAAAATGAGATAGAATTTTAAAACCTAGATATTAAGTATAAGTGGTGTTCTGTATGAGGCAAAAGAGCAGTAAGTTGGAAGTTTAAGACATCTCCTTTTAAATTAATTTTGCTCATTTCATCTATAGGAAGTCTGAGATGAGTTGTTTAAAATAAGTGCTATGCACCTCATCTAGAATGTGCACTGAGGAACAGCAAAAACGGAAATTGGTCTTTAGACCCGAGTTCAAAGTTTCTGTAGCTTAAATCTCATGTTTCTAAATGTGATAAAAATGGAAAATTTCTATTTCTTGAGTGTGTATGATTTTTGTTTCTCAAACCAAAAAATGGTTACTATAAATTCTTTCTGCAGGTTAAAAACCCCAAACCCACAACATCTTCCTACATTACAGAATGCCTTAAAAAAAGGTCATTTTGTTGCATGTATAAAATGCCACTCTTGGCTCAAATTCTGATGAAGTTTTGAAAGACAAATTCCATCTCTAAGAAATAGCTCTGCTGCTTTTGTTGGAACAGAATGTCACAATCTTCTCTGTGGAAAGGAAGCTGGTAAATCAGTGTGGAAATTTGATTAAGGCAATATTTTCTAATTGGTCTAAGTGACTCCAAGCCCTACTTTTTGAAATAACTTTGGAATTCATGTTCTAAAAGTAGAGAAGTTTGAAGACATAGAGAAACCCTTTTGATCTCACACTGCAAAGGCTAATAAATGGCCCTGGAGCACTAAATGACCAAAACCTTAGCTGCAGAAAAATAAGAAAGACAGTGAACAAAGCTATGCTTATTCAAAAGGGACACAGGAAGGAAGAGAATTTTCCTCTAGCTAAGATACCTTATAAGCTGTGGTGGCAGAGTACCTCCAGCAAATTTGCAGTACTGAACATTCTATTTTTCTTTTTGATTTGGAAAATCCAACATTTTTCTGCTTTAATGTTGACATTCTTCACAGCATGAATATTCTGCCTTTCAGTCAGCTATACCAATCCTTTAGGAGACTTTCCAGAATACCTTCAATATGCAAATGGGTAATAAAACCCGTTTTGCTTGAGTATGCAAATCTGACATACATTAAATAATTATAAGCCTGAAACATATTTTCATTGAAATGAGAAAATATGTCAGCAATGTAAGAAATGCAAACGCCTGATTTAGGTCCAGTTGTCTCTAGCTGTGCAAGACCAAGCTCTACACTTAGCTGAATTCCTTCAGAGTCCTGCTTTTTGCTCACATGCTATTTAATCACTCTACCTAACATTACGTTTTTATTCTCTTACCACTCTGCTGTCTTTGGATTCCTCTTGTGCTGTGGATTGCAGGAGATTGTTTTGCCACAGTGATCTTACATCTTTAAATCTTCCTGAAATTATTTCATCTTTTTAACTCACCAGTCTTTATCTTGATGTACAAGAATTGATAGCCCAATTCTTACTTTCCCCCTACCCCCTCCTGACCTTTTAACTAATATTATTGGTCCTATTACTTCTGAAAATAAATAATACGCAGCATAATAAATGGACCTGTTGTACTGAATCAAAAAGGCAACCTGTGAAGCCAGTGCTTTTGCACACAGCATCAACACATCTGGCACACATCCGGGGACTGGTATATCTGTATAATTGTTAATTAGTGTGACTCTTATTATCTCATGTTTCTTTTAGAGTTTGTTTCATGTTGTTTACTTAATGTCTTATCTCAAGAACAGACACAACCTTTGTTCCAATCTCGGGTCCATTTGTATCACCAATTTGCTATTTAAAGTCCAAAGCAATTCATAGTTGACTGTTTCTTCTCCAAGAAAAGTGTCAAGGAAGTCTTTACATTATAAATGATTTTGGTATTTATTCTGTTTCTATGGAGTACTGAAGTCAGCAGTGATATTTATAGGCATACAACATATAGAATAGAAAATGAAGGAATAAGAAAGTGTCTGTAATTTGGTATTTATGTTTGGAATTATGGTGTAGAAACTTCTCGATCATCATAATTTGATCACTGATCCTCCCCACTGAAGCATGAGCAAGTTCATGCAGAAGAGAGATGACATCTGAAGGCAGGAGGCTGGGAACAGAGCTGAGTGAGCCCCAAGACAACTGAGCTCAGGGCAGGTGGGGTAAGAGAGCATTTTTGGACATGTGGGAAGAGTCCTGCCAAGGCCATCCTGAGCTAGAGGATGACTCCACTGCTGACATCAATGTTGACAGACACTTAATGGAGAGTTTTGGGGCTGGCAATGGAAAACAACTCAAATGCTATGCTTAACTGGAAACAGTGAATTCTTGAAAAAAATTGGGTCTAACATTGTTTTAACATTGGAATATGGTGCAATGATAATGTCCAATTTCAGCCAATGAGACAAAGGCAGGAGCGGGGAAGCCTATATAGTGAGTTAGAGATTGCAATCAAGGCTTTTGGTATGATTTACCACAGCCTCTGTATTTCCTTTTACTCTTATATACATTTTCTGGATGTTAGCTTGAAAAGGAATTAATAGTATTTCTGTTCATTGTGACTGCTGCCTTTCTTTATCACCACAGTTGCCTGTGAATAATTCATACAATCTAATGTACTTCTTTTTAATTCTGTAACACCAGGACATTTAATTTAAGCACAAATTAAGAAAGAAGATTCCTTTTATCAGATCAGTGAATTAGCTCTGAATGGAAAATAATTTTAATGGTTAGTACATTCTCACTGTCACTCCCCCCTTAAAAAGAAATAACAAATGGCTTTTTGTTGCTGATATGGGAGATTTTAGGATTTGGGGGACATATATTTTTTTTTCTGGGCTACTCCGCAATAATTTCTAATGAATAATTCAAATATCATGGGAAACCAAAGCTGCTAGAGACTCCCTTTCTCATTATTAATTGTAGATTTTCTCTTCTATTAGTATTACTGCACTGGAAGTTCATACTGAAGAAATCTAATCAGTGTGACTTACAGCATTTTTAATTCTCCATCGTCTGCCAAAGGTGCAATGAAATTGCCTTGGGTTATGTGCACAGACCTTCCCATGAGACATAAAACTAAAAAGATTTCTTGTCTATCTCAGAGAGATTTTATTTTACTTCAGACATGAATAGCAACACCAGGGATTTTCCTTCTTCCCCTGTAAAAACTAGCTTAACTTTCTTCATATGATTGCATGATGATTAACTTCAGCAATAAAAAAGCATTAACCCCAGAACATGAATAGCACACTTTGATGTTGGTCATGGCCAAAATGCACCACCCATTCATTTAAATATCACAGAAAAAACATCTACTTCCAGGAACATTTGGAAATTTTTCCTGAGTTATTATAACAGGTATAAGTATTTAATAAGCTTTAAGCTTATTTTAATTTATTTAATTTATTGAAATAACTCCAGGACTTTTGTTTCATAATCCCAGTCAAGTATTTGTATCTGAAAGAAATTCCAGAGAAGTGTCCCAGTCCTCACACGGGGAGAGGGAGCTGCTCTTCCCAAGCTGTAAATTGCCTTAATGTAACGCAATTTTGTACCAGCTGAGGAATGGGTATAAAATAAATCTGGGTTTGTCTGACAGTTGAACTCAACTTTTCCATTAGCATTAAGGAAACGACTAAATTTTTAACAATGACGTTGCATCTATACTGAAATACAGTATAGAAGAAGGAATGCAGGAATGACATTAGATGAAATCTCACCCTTTTCTCTATTTAAGTGACAGGAGAATAAAAATAATGGCCATAGTCAAGGTTATTATATCCCAGTCTGTTAGACCCATGAGGATTTGGTGACTGGGATAGCAGCTGAATCTTAGTCCATGCAGCAGTGGCTTACAAGGCCCAAAATTGCAGGTTTGTATTTGGCAGCTCGTCCTGGAATAATATTATGCATGTGAAGTAAATGTGTGCAGCCAAACCACAATGCACAATTTGTCTCGGAGACTGTAGCGGAGATAAGTTGTACAAAAATAAGGCTACATAAAGTTTTGAATGGCTCACAGCAGGGAGCTGCAGCCATACTCCAGAGTCAACTATTGTGAGAACAACAATAAGGCTAGCATGGGGGATATTAGTAGATTTAGGTCATAACTAAAGTGGTACTGAAATAAGCCTTCTCTACTCCATAAATCATCTTATACACTAGACATTTATACAAATGTAGAGATCTTCAAAACTGTATTTGTTCAGAACTCGTATCAGCATTAGAAGCAATTCTTAGCACTATACCCTGAAATATTTTGGATAGAATGTTCTAATACAATTTTTTAAGATCTCAAACTAAGCACAAATATTGTGACATTTTAAAAATATATATTATATTTATAAATAAAAACATTTTAGCACTCTATTACTGCCTTATTGGCATCAGCTGAAGTCAACTGAAGTTAAACTGTTCATAAATGATAAAACCAGGGTCAAGAATCCTGCCTCCAGGTCTGCTGCTCTAATAGAGCTGTGAGAGTGTGTTATAACTGACTAATTTACAGAAAAAGGCATCAGGCTTGACTCATTTTCACTGTGTACTGTTATTATGTGTGCCAGGAGATTACAGTTTCCGTGGACTAAAAATATTGCTTGTATTATGCATGAAAGAAGGGATGCAGGAAAAGAGTTATTTAGGTAAGCTGTAAGATGACATGATCATAGTCTTTGCTGAAATTATCGGACATCTATTTGTTTTACATATACTACTAAGTTGTTTGGAAATTTTCAGAAATTTCCGTGGTTACCAGGACAGGTCAAACTTTTCACATTATCTTTTAGACAGAATTTGCACAGTAAGATTACAGGGAGGTGAATGACTGGCCTGCCTCAGGCTATTGCACAAGATATCCATTTAAAAGGCTGGAGCTAAAAATATGATCCATCCTCTTAATTCATTGTCCCCGGACACAATGAAGTTTATGGGCTTTAGTGAGCGCTCTGCAATTTACCTACCAGCCATTATGGATGCTCATACCTTCTGCAGCTACCTGCTGGGACACTCAAAGGCATCCAGCATCTTTCACATTGTCCTACAGTGCAAGTCCTGCCTTTTGGAGGTGTAATGTGACATGACAGGGTGTGATATCCTCAAGGTCACCTGCTTTGTGTTTACAGCCAAGTTTTCCAAAGGAGATATAGGCACCTTGAAACACAAGTCCAGTTTATGAACTCAGCTGCAAAATTCTGCTCAGATTTGAATTACAAAATGTGATCATAGAATGCCCTGGATAGCAAAATAGATCACGGAGAAGGGCATTATAATGAGCCACCCTCCATCTGTCCCAGTCTCTGTTAGAAAGTAACACAAAATTCTTGAAGTTAGGAGGACAGCAGACCAGAAGCGAACTAGCTGTGCTGTAACTCTCTTATGGGACATTCATTGATGAAGAGTTGGATGCCAGTACTTTTGAAATTTATATCATTTCGTGAAACTAGGAAAAGTTTTGGGAAGAGGATCTTGAAGCCTTTTATTGTAATTGTCATAAGCTCTTTATTTGTTCTGAGCCTGAAGTAATGTTTAATATTTCAAGAAGCATTTTGACAAAATAAATTAGAGCACTATACTGTTATCACTGCTAACATCAGCTGATGCCAGAAAGTAATATGATTTGAAGCAGCATTTGTTGAAGACTTCTGAAATATTCTAAGGTCTATTGAAAACTGATTGATGCATTCACAATATGCTATTAAAATGCTTATTAAAAGGTTATATATGTCTAAAAGAATAAAGATTTATCATTGTCACAAAATCTGTGGCTAATAGCACAGCCACATAAAATCAGTCCTACTCTATGTCCAGGTGACAGAAATTATAAGAGACAGACATAGGCTGCAGGGGGAAATAGTGGTGGATTGACAACATTAGCAATAACACATAAAGGTTAATGCCTCTAAGACATTGCTCTCTTCCTAAAGTTTGCTTAATAGTCAAGTCTCCCTCCAGATTAATAAAGAAGAAGTGATTATGAGAAGTGTCTGGAAACATGCTGAAATAAAAGGTAAATGGTCTACTGAAACTAATCAGGACTCATTAACATGCATCCCAACACACTCAAAATAACAAAAGTTCTGACACAGGCAGGAACATGCAGGTAAAAATGCACTTTTTTTCTCTTCCTGGCAGCAGGATGAGACACTTCTGAAGACCATTTAAAACAATAGATTATTATCACTAACTTTGCATGCATATGATGAGGCCCTAATTTATCTTTGCTAGAAATCATGAAATAAAATTGCTTAATACTCCAAAGAACTTGCTACTGATAGCTGTCCTCTGTAGAAGATGGAAGTTCTGTAACTCCTGCAACATGAACTGTCCTTCAACATTAGAATCACAGAGACAAGCACAATAATCAATGTTACAGTTCTTTGTATGAAAAATTGAGACGTGCATGTAGACTCTCAAGGGATATGGTCAATCTGCAGATGAGCATAGGGCAATCAAACTTTCTGTGTTCAAAGACTCAAAATAAAATTAATTTTGAAAATCACTGGGGCACTGTAGCCCTACACTAGTCATTTGACAAGCAGCTTTTTCTTAGGTGGTAAAATGATTCATGTAAAACCTTGTAATAAATCCCTGGAAATGCTAATAATTTGCAGGAATATCCCAAGCCAGCCACAGAGGGTCATAAGTAGATGAAATTCTTGATCTCCTCTGAGCAAAACTACGAGTACTATGCTAATATTCTTCAATTTATTGTTCACCACAATGTTGGTGATTCATCTACTATTAAATATATGGCTTAAATCCTTTACTGCTTTTCAAATGAACCAGTTTCAAGATTTCTGTTTAAAAAAAAAAATCAATATTTCCAAAGAGTTATTACTTTCAGATCCAGGACAGAGTTGGAAAGAAGACAAGAAGGCAGATGTGCTACATGAGCTAGCAATAACCTTGCCTGTGCTTTTTTGCATGCGCATTTGGTAAACTCCTCTCTCTGTTAGTGGGCACAGCTCTACAAAGCAGGTTAACAGATCTTGGTCACCTTCTTACAGAGCTGAGGTGCTGTGCCAAAAAAGCATTTAGTGTTCAGATACACTAGTTTAAAGCTTTGTTATAGTTATAGTGCTTCATGTTGTGTGGGAAGAAAAGAAATGGGATTACACAGAAAATAAGAAATGTACCATTGTGTCTTCCTGTGTATTCATATCATGATATCAACCACTTTCATTTATACTTACCCTCAAGTGTTTTAGCACTTAAATATAAATCCTTTTAGGATAATTAGGGAATTCTAATAGACATGACGTTCAGATATATTTTTGAAAAATGACAATGTGGTAGCCATTTGAGCGTATTTGTATAAAATGTTATGACGTTGAAACCATCTGCTTAGAAGTAAATCAGAGGGGAAATACATCTGCATTACTTTAAATCTACAGAATGGGGCTCCAAGAATTCAGGATCCATCAAGCAGTAGCTTGCATTGTTACCTAAAGGGTCTTTAGCATACGAAGACTTCTTAGGTAATGTTTTTGGCACTAAGCCTGTCTTCAACACAATGTATCATCTGCAAACATGCAAATTACTTGGCTTCCAGTGTGTCTCCTATAGAAGGTTCATTCTAATTAAATTTAAAGGCAGACTGGGGTTTTTTAATTAGGATGAATTATAAAAATGTTGCTGTTTATGGTAGTGTTCTTTATGCTTTACAGTGTAAAAATGCATTGTAATTTCTAAAATTACTCCAAACACTGGTAGCAAATTTTATTTATGTCTCTGCACTGCATTAAAACCATAAATGGTTGGTACTGTCACCAGAATGAGAAAGCCATAAACTAGTTAAATTAGAATATAGTAGAGTGTGAGAGTGTGTGTGTGTATGCATGCGTGCGCAAGAGAGAGAGAGAGATACCAGGCAAAAGTGAGTAGCTAGCTGTATGTTAAAATTATTTTCTAAATTATTTTCTTATGCAAATGGACTATGCCATATTACATTTATTAAAATGTATTTATGGAACATTAAGCATAACACTAATTTCTGATAATTAAAATAAATTTAAAAATGCCCAGGCTATTTATCAAGAAAACTTCTTGTGCCTATATGGGCTGTGGAGTGAATTCTTATCTCTCTCACACTGCTCAAAGTCTATCAAAGACAGGGAATAATTTGGTATTTGAACCTGGGTAATGAAAGGCAAACATTTAAAAGGGTCTTGTAACAATTCCAACCAATTCCTTTTACCTAACCATTGAAGTTCACAGTATTCCTTCCTCTTTGTTATTGTGTACCATAAATAGGTGCACCCATTTCAAGCTAAACAGGACATGGTATATTCAAAGCAGATTATCATAGGATCATATTCTGATGGTGACCGAAGGAGAAAAAAGGGAAAGGGAGTAGTCTTCATGGAAAACAAAGCAAAACAACAACCCCATACGTTGGCAAAATCTATCAATGGGAAGGTGTGTTGGGGTCTTCCATGCCACTTAGACTCTATAACAGAGTTTGAGGGAAAATGATTCTGAAGCCATCCCTTACGCTGCTAAGGGAAATAATGTGAATTTCTGGTAAGAAGTCGGTAAGGATTGCTGGACAGTTCACTGCAACGTCTGTAACACATTCCTCCAGAGGTATGCAGTAGTTTTGTCATGAAAACTACAGAGGAATTGCTTAGTCTGGATGTGTTGTGTTGCCCATTCTCTCATTTATATCCTGCCTCTTTTGTTCTTATCTGTTACTCTCAATCTCAGAGAGCACACACAGTGCAAAGTTATCACTGCACAACACAGTAGATTTATTCAATAATAACTTTTCCTGTAGCTTCTACATTTATTCTTTCTTATTTGGGTATTTTTGTTCTTGCTGTATTTTTGGCATTGCTTCTGTACTTCCCTTAACACCTCTTATAAGACTATGAAACAAATTCTGATTCCTAAGAGAGTGCAGTTCCTCTGTAGTCTTTATATCAGAATTTACCAAAAAAATATTTTGTGTACCCAAATTGGTAACAGTCAAAATTTCATCTTGGTTTCCAGTCTAGGCAAATTGAGTATAAGTTGACTATATGCTTCAATTGACTTATTGCTGTTTAGTGTTTTGAAGATATGGAAGCTGGGCACTGGCAGGGAGCCAGGCAGGTGTTCCAGCAGTGCTATTGGTGTGGTGTCATGCAATGGAGCCTGGATGACCTGGGATGCTGATTGGGTATCCCTGTGTCAAAGGGACCTGCTGCCACCCATGAGTCTTCTCGAGGCAGGTCCACTCCATGGTGTTCATGTTTTTGCTGGTCCAGTAAAAACCACTGACATAATGGCATGAGTTGTTGGATCGGCATCCATGGGCTCTCTGTTGTGCTTTGGTGGGCTGTGACACCTGGGATTCACACAATGGCTCAGCAGATGGACATGTGAGGGCCTGTCAAGGCCCTCTCACACACACACACACACGAAAATAAAAGTGTATTGGGTGGCTCAGAGTCCAAACTGCAACTTTTAGTTTTTTTGTTTATCCCTTTCTCAAGGCTTGACTTGCATGTAATTTATTTCTGTTGATGCATCTTCTCAGAACCTCAAAAATGTTTCTGCTAATATAGCATTGTTAGATCACCTAAGTCATTGTATGCCACTGTTGAGGCAGCCACGACACACAGAGGGACGTGGTAAAACTTCAGAAGGCTTCTTTATTATGGCAGCATACTGTGTTTTATACAGTTTTTGCAAACTTCGTGTGCAACTTGAATTGGTTAATAGCTTTCTTGCCAATTATTCTATTAGTTAGTAAAAGGTATTCTACTTGTCCATCATGTCTATCTATTCTTGGATCGTTTACATATTTTCTTTACTGATTCTCATGGGACAAATTCCTTGTTATTACAGGTGTGTTTGTTTTTCATCTTCAGAATAGATTGTTGTGTTAAAGGAAATTATTCTCAAAATAGCTTCATATGGGAACTTGCAAATTGCTTTTTAGCTGCACTAATAAGAAATGACAGGCCAGCTTTGGCTCCTTCCACAATTGTAGACCTCTAAGTCCAAAATTTATTGAGACACTTTGAGGAGAACAAACTGACTCTGCCATGTCTCATATTCCCTTTGCTTTTCTTCTTCAGAAATTCTTCTGAGCACATTCAAGGCCACCTCTCTTCTCCATTCTTTGTAACTTGTGTTTGTCACATTTCTCTACCTCACAGAAAGGTGAGTATTTAATTATAGCATGTAGTTGCCAGGTGGAAAATTTTTGTTAATGACAGCTCCTCTTTTGAAATGATTTTTTGTACAGTAGCAAAAAATGTTTATGTTCCATGAAAAATTAATTGAAAGGCAAAAATAAATATTGCCTTCCTGCATGCTTTAAAGCACTGGCTGAATCTTTATTTCAGCATATGTAATGTCTAGGATCTGTTGGTTAAACTAGAGATAACATAGGAAACTTCATGGAGTGATGCTCAGGTGTATTTCTATTACCATCAGCAGAGTGAATAAATGCATCTTTGAAAACACAGCTGATAATAATTTTTGTTCTTTGGCTTTTCAGCAACAGCTGTGAAATTTTACTTCAAGTTTTTACCATTTAAAATACATTTATAATTCTCTTTCAGTTTTTTTTTTTTTCCTAAGAATCTTTTCCAGTATAGAATGAAAAAACACCTTTTTTTTTGTCAGTCAACTCAACCTTATATATTACTTCTTGAACTACAAAGTTAAAATAATTTTCGCTGAGGAAAGAACCCCCACTTATTAGGAATCATAAAAGGATTTTGCTGAAGTGTGAGCTTCCATCATTCTGTCACTTTGAAATTGCTGCAGGTTCACAGCTGGACTACAACAACCCAAAGTGAATTGTTAAGTGAAAGGACAAGGCAGGTGGCAATTACACAAAAAGTCACTACAAGTAATTGGTAAGGAAAACGTTGCCGACTAAAAAGCAACACTTATATTAAAAAAAAAGAAAAAGAAAAAAAAAAGAAAAAAAGAAAGGAAAGATAAAAAAAGAAAGAAGGCAACAACACTTCCCTCCCAAACTTTCCTTAATTCTTTGCTAAGTGATTATCTTCTAACACTGGGAGAAGCAAGAGATATTCCTAAATCAGCGTCTAAACAAAAATAACCCACTACATCAAGGAAGCTGGAAGTGCCTACCTTGGAGGAATTGCCTTGAGTTATACAAGGCTGAACTGTCTATGTAAAGACTTGGTAAGTAAGCACAAGTGATGTCAGCCTGCACATCTAGTACTTTAAAATCTTTATTCAATAGATACATGGTACAACATAACAAGAAATCTTATATTAATTGAGAGCGTTTATTTATACACACTTAAAAATGTATAATGCCCACAACTACAAGCAAAGAGGTATCTTATCTTAGATATACTGTCAGTTGTTAACAGGATAATTGAGGTTGGTTGAGACAATATTCATTATAAATATTAATGATAGGAACTTTCCAAACTATATTTCCATATAACATCAACAAGTTTCATTTTGTTTTTGTGACTAGGATGTTAGCCTGAAATAGGATATATTAGTATTCCATTTTTTTTCTTCCTATGTAGTATGCTCCCAGTGTGCTTTCAGAGCTGAAACAAATAATTTCTATGTTGAGAATGTTGAGATGACTCTGACTTGAGCATTAATCCAGAGGAGTTACATCACTTTTTAGACAACATGTTGGTAATGAACAGTAAAAATGCACAACCTCCCATTAATTTTCCCTATTCTGATTTTACGTTATGATCCGCATCTTTGTGCTCAATTGCCAAGACCAGAGGAAATGAGCATCAAGGCATGGCTCACATGAAGATTTGGCCACAAAAATTACTGTTTGGAAAACCTCAGATCAACCTCTGCATGGTGCTGAATTTTACATTCCATAAACATCTTTGTTTCCTATTTTAAAGGCTCCCAGGTATCTGGAGATTTGTATGTCTGTCTCCCTGGATATATCCTGTGGAAGACATGGCTGAAGAAATGGTGCTTAGCTAAGGACTAATGAAATCCAGATGTTGGAAGTTTTTAGATGTCACTTGAGGTGCTGGATCTCCCTGTGGACTTTTGGATGAAAAGTAACACACAGTAGGTGTTTTCTGACATACCCTCTATACAACTCTGCTTGATCTTCCCATACTGTGTAGCTCTATGTAGTTATGTTATACTCTGTACAAAAATACAGGATAAAACCGTATTTTATAATGGAGTTTTTGTCTTTTCTGTCTCTGATTTTTCATAACATTTCTGTTTCTATATGTCTTCTGAAAATGTAGATAATATTATGAATTTCTGAACAGTTTTCTCATTGTTTCACTGTATCTTAGGCTTTGAATATCAAAATTAAATTATTTTGCAAAGAAAATACAAGTATTCAAAATATTTGGATCCATTTAATGAATTCAAATTCCAAGGAACAGATTAGATGTTGAGATCCTTCAAGTTTCTTGTCCTAACTTAATCCTTATATTTATGGGTGTTTTTAGCATCAGACGTTACTCTTAACAGGAATGAAGCTATTATCTCTTACTTGTGAATAAAGGAAGTTTTAAGAATATAATGTTTATTTATTAAAGTGTCTACAAAAAGCAAAGCTTATAAGAAATTAACCATGTCTAATTTATTAAATTGGATTTTTTAGTACTTCCTATACATAGTTCTATTGGTCTTACTATATGTGCAAGCATGTTAACGTGAGATATGAAAGAATTTATGACCTTATTCCTTTAAATACCACAGACTAATGTGGATATTTTCAACAGCTAGCCTCTTCTGCTGTGTGCTTAACAAAGGCCACAGGCTTAACAAGGCACAATTGCAGCATGTACCTGCCTGTAAAACTGATCTGTCTCCACTGTGGACCCATCAATTCTCCAGCCTCTCAATACAAAACCACCTTAGTGAAGTAAAAGCATCTTTTCACTTCTTCAGGCTTAAAATCGTTGGATTTAACAATGACTTATAAGTTAGATAGTTAAATATTATTATACGTAAATGCATTTAATAAGTGGAAATAACTTGTATATTTTATGTATATATGCATACATATATATATATCTCCTTTGAGGATGTTCCTTTTCCTCAACTTTTGTTTAGTAATGGAATGGGGCAACTGCAATTTATCATTCTGTTTATGGAATGCTGAGCATAAGAAGTCTGAGTTCTGCTTGTCTAGATGCCACATGGCCTATTAGTAATGATTATTATTAATGATATTTTTTTGAAATTTCAGAATAAGTAAGATGTTAAATATAGACATTAATTTTTCACTTTCTAGTCAGGAAAGACAAAGAAAATGGAAAAATGGATCCCTATTATTTCATCTCAAACCAACAGACTATAACTACTATTTAAAACATATGTTTAACCAAACATAGAAACAGTCAAAACTACTCAGATGCAGAGAGACACTTGTCTTGAAGTAAAGGAAGAAAATAGATCCAGAATCCTATGCTCCTATAAGCATATGGCTTTTGATTTTTTTCAACTTTTGCACCTACTCAATTATATATACATATATATACATATACATATATATATATATATATGCACACATATATAAAAACAACAGTCAATCAGAGCATACAGTCAACTTGTATTCAGTTTGCCTAGACTGGAAACCAAGATGACATGCTGACTCTTAGCAATTTAGGTACAAGGAATCTCATTTTACTAAGTTTTGTTAGAAAGATAATGAATGAAGAATTGTGGACTCTTTTGTTTTGGTGTGTAAAGAAAATTGAGCTCGTTTTCTAATGTTCTGGGGTCCAGGTTAGCTCGAGACCTAAAGGAATTGGTCACGCAGGGAACGCAGTCCAACCAATGTGATTGATTAATAATGACGTTCTAACTTTATTCAGCTAAGATGGTTGCTTATATACATTTCTATATAGTTTACAATTACAGTAG
>JBBMKD010000102.1:97707315-97726492 GCA_037834095.1 Argya squamiceps | reverse complement strand
TTACTCAGTGACCTTCACCACTATGCTGTCTTTCTCAGACACCTTAACTGCTAATTTCTAACTGCGCCACACTCAGCTAGATAATTTCTAGCTGTGCCACAGGCTTCAAGGCCTCACAAGCCCTCATCTGAGGCCCAGTCTAGATGGTTCACCACAGTCCAAATATTCACTATCTTCAAACACTCTGCAACAGGTGTGGTTTTGTCTTGGGGATTTTCTTGTTCTTTCTTTCTTTCTTTCTGATTTGTTTGTTTGGGGTTTTTTTGTTTTTTGGTTTTTTTTTTTAGTTTTTTTTTAGTTTTTTTTTAGGTTTTTTTTTGAGTTTTTGCCTATTTGTTACTCTGAATGCAAGAAAAAAAACCCTGTCTAAAAATGCATTAATGGCATTCTCTTCCTCTTTCACATCTGACCTTCTCAGAGCCCAACAGAATCCAGGGATATCTAAAATTCATGGGCTTCATCCCATCAGATAACCTGGCTCCACTTCCAGTGCTTACTTGAGTTCCTTGCTGTGTTCATGGGTCAGTGAGTGCCTGCTGTTCATTTACATCACATTATTCATTTATGATTTCTACGAGTTGTCAATCTGGGGGAAAGAGAGCTTGTTTTATATTTTAAAGCAACATTTTGCTCACGAAAATTCATGGCAAACTTTAATGATAAAAAAATGGCGTATAGAACAAATATATCATTAATTGTGGAGTTTGGATCCACTACAGTACTGTTCTTTCAATGTATAGGAAACCAAACCTGAATTAGCTCCCAGGGATACAAGATGATATATGGAGAAGCACAGGTTTCACAATTTGTTACATGTGTGAGCAGAAGTGTGCCTACACCTACTGTGCATGAGTCACGTCTATAACCTTATAAAATTATTCTGCAGATCAGCTAAAGCCATGGGAATTGCCTGATATAGCTTCTGTGCAGTCCTGCGAAATCCCTTTGGTTTCCCTATTTCTACTGACATCTGGGATCTGGCTAGCTTTTGACACTCCAGTGGGTCAGCCAGGTAAGGGATGAGGGGAATTGCTTCATAACTTCCCAGTTTCTTGCTCCAGGGCTGTTCTTGCAGTTATCCTAACCAAACTCAGACAAATAATCTGGGGCAAAACAATTTGTGGTGTGACTTTCTGCCTAAAGGGGGCTTGAAAATGTGTATTTTATGGAACAACTGTTATTTCATCTGCTCTGTCTACATATTGGTTTGATTTTTAAATGTGTCCCCATGTACTCTAGTGCAGTCTTGCTATGCAGTCATTAGTATCTCTCTCTAATGAATGACTAACGTAACATTTGAAATAAATATAGATGTCTCAAAGGTAATGACACTGCTACACACTTCAAGATGATTGTCTGCTGTCTGCAAGAGAAGAGACACAAATGAGAGTCTGTTGAGGGAAAGGAATGCAGAACTCCGCTGTGACATGCTCTGTCAAAAGCTGCTCAGCCAGTCTCGGCTAGGAATAGCACAGTAACAGTAATTGTTATTGTGTCTCTTTCTGGACACTGTAGGGTTATTATGGGGAAAAGGATGTTCAGAAAAAGGATCCAGACTGTAGGAAATCAAGTTTCATTCTCATCTTTCAGAGTAATTCAATTTTTTATTTGTTTGGGGTCTTTTCTTTTGGTTGGCTTTGAGGTCTTTTCAGGTTTTTTTGTTTGTTTTTTGTTTTCCCTTCAATCCTCTATGATCTACCTTCTCTAGAACTATATCAACCTGATAAAACTGTATTCTGATACTTAGAATACTGTAAATTATGGGAATGGACTGCATGGGACACTTCTGAAATACATCCTTGCCAAGCTGTCTGAGGAATACAGGAATACAGTCTGATATTCTTTGAAAGAATATTCTCGAGTGATTAAAATTTTGATCAGTATTTGATCAGACCTCCACTAATCCCCTTTTCTAGTCTCACTCCTTTCCATGACTGTGTTGTCACACACTGAAAACATAGCAGCAGCAGAGAAAAAAAGTGATTTTAGGCTGCTGTGCTCCCCTTCGTGAATGTGTCCTGGAAGTGTCAGTCTGTTTAGTTTATGGTGTGTTGAGATAAAGTCACGGTATACTAAAAGAACAATGGGGCATGACAGCACTGCACTGATTTCTGACTCATGTAAGAGTTGATGTCATTATTCACTGTTGGTCTGATTATTTTAAGTACATAAATTCATCACCATGTGAATCAGTCTAAGTAGGCTGATCATGAAAGATCCATGGGGATTTTGTGATTAAGTTTGGTTTTGTAAGTTTAGTAGATTTTGGGGTATTTTTTGTTTCTTGATTTGGTTTGGTTGAGTTTTTGATAGGTGGTTTTATTTTTTCCCCAAAATACTATGTTGTCTGAGAATTTTGATTTTCCTAAAATATATTCTGTTAGACATGGGTAAACATATTTACCCATAAGACCCCATCTGTGTTAGTCTTTGTCTTGAGTCAGGCAATTCTGGATCTAAAACAGAGGTATGGGCAATATAAAGTGGCTTTAGACAGCTAAAAATGTGAATGAATGCCAAATGCATATTTTTAAAATAGCTAATTTCTGGTGTGCTGTGATTGTCTCAGAATTTAGTGGTGGCTACTGAAGAGTTCCAGCAAGTCATCCAGGGCTGATGAACAGGCTGTAGCCTATTGCTGATTTTTATGTATTACTTTTATGTATTATTTTGCTTGCTTTCTTTATGAATGTATATTCACTTTTTTAATGTTTTCTAGAAAATTATTTATTGGAGAAGAACATTCATGGAGGCTATAAAGTTTCTGTGAATGCTGAATACTTTGAAAAAAAACCATTTTCAATTCCAATGAAGGCTTTTTTGTCACATATATGAATAGGCACAAGCATAAGCATATGTTTGGACTATGGTAGAATTACAGTCTTGATCCAGTAAATCTATTAAGATCCTGTAAGTGCAACTTATCTCAGCACTATCCACTACAATCTAAACTATGGTCCTAGGCATTGTAGCTATCCATGTATCCATGCCTTCTTCAAATACTTTAAATCTCATAAACAATTAAAAAGTTAAAAAAAGAGTTATTAAAAATACAGCTCATTTATTTGCTTTTTTAACATAATCACAGCATCCAACACGTGCTTTTCAGTGAACACATGTTAATTTCAGTAACCACCATCATAAAACTTAAAACAAAATCATAATACTTTAGGATTGCCACTAAAAAATCCTATGACAGCTACAGTTTTATTAAAATATGACTGAAAATTGCACTTTTTGTTGTCCTTCTAAACAACAGAGATATGTCTTTAGAAATTGGAATTTATTTCCTGAAAAATAGTCCTAAGAAAAGCATAATGAAGCTCCAAGGTGCTATAATTTACAACTCTTCAAGTGCAAAGTATTTTCCAAATGTGACTATTTCCTATCATGTTTTGTTGCTTGTATACTAATTAACATGGGAAAAGAGATATGGGATAAACCAAAAAAATATCCCAACAAGATAAAACAGTGCTTTTTTTTCTGCCGCAAAAATAGTTTCAAGACATTTTATAATAATTAAAAAAAAAAAAGAAAAAAAGAAAAAAAAAAGAAAAACCAAAACAAACCCTCCAAAACTACTTTTTTTTTTTTGGTGTCTGTTCTCCACAGCAGTCAAAGCAGTTGTGCTGTCCTGATCAGCATCACAGAGAAAAAGCCTCCAAATGCTGAAATTGGTGACCTTCTCAGCAGAATACTGTTAAGAAGCTCTTTGTTGCTTCAGGTTATTTCCAGTTCATTTCTCCTTGGATATGAGCTTTTCATGGCATTTAATAGACTCAGTTCTAAATACAGACGTCAGGTTACAGTTCAGCACCACATGGTCACTCTCTTGAAGGGATAATTGCTGAAGAAGGATGGTAATCCCTGTAGCACAGATGATGAAATGGAACTTCACCCTTCCCTAATGTAGTTTTTCTTGTCATAGCATTCAGTGCTTTGCACTCGGTTTATGCTCTCCCTGACTGGAGGTCTTTGCATCCTGTAAAATCCACATCACTAAAACTATTGTTCATTGATGCAATCATGAAGAAAACGTCAAGTATAAACACCACAGAACATTGTTTCCAGCTCAGTGACTCAGCACTGGTTAACTGTATATAACTTGACAAGTCATGTTTGCAATCCTCAACCCAAATACTTCTACAGAAAACACAGTTTCACACAAAACATGCAATTTTTTTTGCTGACTTAAATGTGCAATTTCAATCCTCAGCAAAATTAAATATGCATATATAAGTTCCAATAATTTATATTCCAGAATTTCCTTAGGCTTTGAACTTTATTTTACTGATTGAAAATACCTTCAAAAATATAGACTTTGTATGTACTTAATTTTAAAAAGGTTCTAAAAATAACAACTATCATTTGGAAATTATGCTCTGTTTAAAAACAAAACTATCCATGGGATCTTCTGGGGACCTGTTTCACTAAACAGCATTGACTGTAGCAATTGAGCTGCCCATGTAGGTGTAGGTGCAATATTTCAGTTATGGCTTAGAAAGGATTCAGAGATAGAAAGAAGGAACAACAGTCCTGAAGAGAGGGAGGATAAGAATATTTCTGCAAACTGCTCAGATGATAATTCAATTCCAAATATATTTTAGGAGAATTCATTGAGGTCTGATGTGAGCAGCATGAATAATGTATTAATTAGTGTATGGCAATTTTGTTTCCAATTTTATAATATTTATGTATTGCAAAGTCTCATACGATAAACAATTTGATTAACAAAACACTTTCTGTGTTAACTTCAACACATTTAGTTATTTCCAGGGAGGTCATTCATGCAGACACGACATTTTGCAGGACTACAGCTTGCTAGATGCATGTCTAATTTCCAGACAAAGAAAAATCAATTCAAATGTTGATTTGTCAAAATATCCTGGAAATCTGTGGAGCATTATCTGATTTATCTTTTAATGCTCCAACAATTAACAAAACATTGCAATGAATAAAGAATGGCCTTACTGTACAAACTGGTAGAATTTCCAATATGTCAGTAAATTGTTTCCCTGTAATTAAATTAATTACTTCCTCAAACACTAAAATTACTTTAAAATAGATTATTGTTGCACACATCAAATAGTTATTCACATTCCCTGTTCCTTTGCCCATTTCCCCTTGAAGTTACTAAGGACTTTGTTTAGAGAAAAACACAGGAGCAGACAGTTAATGTGAAATTAAGAAGTTTTGAAATGACACTGAGAATTTTTGTCTGGCATGAAACAGTAACTAAACATTGTTAAAACAACCCTGGACTGTATTTGAAATAGACACAACCTGAGCTTTGTATGAAATTAATAACTTCCTGAAAAGTGTTAAAATATCCAGCTATTAAATAATTCACACTCTTTGTTCTATTTTTGTTCATAGCTAGCAATGAACCTTGCAGCAAGAAATCTATTGGATACATCTGAAAAATGAGGGACAAGCTTTCAGCATTTAGGCAGCTTTTCTTTAGAATGTAAACTGTGAATACTATGCTTTTGCATAGTATTGTGCAGAAGGACACTAAACATAGAAATGGTAACTTCAAATCTTAATTGAAATTTGAAAATTAATGCTATGGATCATTAGCTAACTGGTATATGTTTTGTAGGTGTAATGAAGCTATTTAAACTAAATTTACAAAGTTCCCACCATTTATGTGTGAATGATTTCTTTATTGCATTCTCCTGATCTATATACTGCTACAGTATATAAATTTAGTCCTTCTGTTAAATAGTTCATGCCAGAAAAGAACTCATATCTAGAAGAATTTGTGCCAACCTGTGACTTGTGTTAATGATGTTAAAATCACTAATTACTGGTCTCTAAGTAAAAGACTCAGTTTATAAGTCTTATATTCCAGATATTTCTCGATTCAACATATCTTTTATATTTATCTTTTCCCTGGAAGTATAAGTGGAAAGAAATAATTGAATTTGGGATATTTTTCAGTTATTAAGTGTTATTGAGACTCAGTGACAGAGACATGGAACTATATTGAGAGTCCCTGTTCAAAGGTCATGTCTGACTCTCTGGGTAGCATAAAAAAAGTAGTTTTCAACCAACTACTATTGTCTAAAGGGAGACAGTATTTCTCTGTCTTCTGTACTTCTGTACTTCTAGCTGTGTGGTTGCATCCACAAAGATAATTGCTGCTGAATTCAGCTATATTACACCGATTATAGTATTAGTCTGTGTTGATTTCCTGCATTTATTTTCTTTGACTTGGTCTTCATTGCTCCCAAATTTCAGATAACACTGAATTTAAACCTTATTTTTAAAGAAGATCAGAGGTTTTGCTTTTGCAGCTGAAGCAAATGGAGCTTTGGGTTTGCATTACGTGGATGCACTCAGACACTGCTCTCTTGTAGATAAGAGATGTGTCATAAGCAGCAAATGCTGAGTCATTCAAAATCATCACAAGTTGTAATCTTTCATGATTATAGTCCTGGCCTGGAATACTGGGAGAGATGTGGTAGAGGAGCCTTCCAAGGAAAATCACACTCTGCAAGGTGAAATTCCTGCACACAAGCACACAAAGCAGTTAAATAAACCAGTAATTTGCAATCATCTACTATTCTGACCTGAAAACCAATACATGGGGGAGAAGTCAGACAATCACCACTGCTTTCTCATTGACCTAATCTCAGGAAAGATAAAAAAAAGAACAGCTGTGAATAACACGACAGATATTTTGCTTCTCTTTCTCAAAACAGCATTTTAATCTTCTTCAAACACTGGCCCATCTGTTGAAATACCATCAATACCACCAACATCCTGATTCTGCTGAAAAACTTTCAGGGTACTGATTTGGTACTTTGGGATAAACTAGATTAAAAAATGTTGTTGAATATCACATGCTCTAATATAATCTAAATATGAAATCCCCTTCCCCTGCTGACTTTCCAGATGAGGCAAAGGACAAGAAAGGCAAATCTTTAAGAAATGCCAAAAATTGCTTTACTGAGTCAGACTCAATGTGAAATCCCAATAAGTTTTCTAAGTGTTTGTCTATTAATAAAGGACAGTTTGTAAGGCAGAGACTGCTAATGTGGTAGGAGATTGGTGAAGAGTGAATCTTTGTAAGTTTACTCAAATCTTCCCCTAGGGAAATTGCCAAAAGGTTATAGAATGAGTATGTTAGAATTTTAAGCAAAATCCCGTTTAATATGCTCACAGTAGTTCTGCTACTGTTCCTGACTTGGGAAAGGTTAATGAAATATTTCCCCTTAATAACTCTGGTTCTCAGAGTGGGAAATAAATTTTCAGTTTCATTCAGCTGCTAGTTCTAACTTTGGCCCATCAGCCTTGCAATTGGTCTAGTTATGTGAGACATAAAATACGACTAGTTTCTACAGTAATGGTCCAAAGCACTAGACAGCACCTAAAGTAAAATGTAGGGCAAAATAGCCAAAGGCAAGAAGCAACTGTATATTTGAATCAGCCCTGTAAAAGCCTTTCTGTAAAAGGTTCCATGAAATGGTGGAGAACTGAGAATGCACTGACCCTAGTGAGAAACTGTATATTTTGCTGAACTAACCATGAAAGATTTTGCTTGATTAATTTAGTCTGAAGGCAGTTGTGTGTGGAGTACAGGCAATTCTTTACTCCTGTTCCAGACTGTAATAAAAATTATCTTCAGGCAGTTTCATATTAAGAAAATTAGCATGGAAAAATATTATTTTTTAGTTTTGCATGACTGAGCAGATTTTTTTGCTTGCTGTTAGCCTGAGTTACATGTGTGCTCTTTGTAAAATAATTTTGTTAATATTTAGGCTTGAAAAACATTGCAATGTTTGCTTTTCTCATAAAGACAAGAGCTATTTTCCTTCTTTCCCCTCCTAAAATTTCTCCCCATTTTTGCCTGAGCTGCTGCTTTGTACCGTCCCAACGCAAATATTAAGTCAACCATAGAAGTGCCAACCCACCTTTAAATATGTGCTTATAGAAGTATACCTCTGTTTGTAGGTGAACAAGGATTTGTGATTGTGTGTGGAAATAATCAGAATCATTTTCTAGCCACCTGTGTGACATGACCACATGACCCAGACCAAACCACAGCTGCTCCCCAGCCAGTGAGCTATTTATGAGTCTTAATGCAGGTTAATTCAGTTGAGCATTTTTCTTTTCATGCTGTTGCCAAAAAGCAAGAGAAGGCCTGATTTACATGCAATGCTTGGCAAATAGAGAAAGAGAACAGTACTAAGGAAAATAACAATATTTGCTTTTTGCAATATATTTATAAACTAATCAAATCAAACTCAACACAATTCAGTAAGTTTTAGAAATATGAGCAGAAATCACTCAATAAAATAACCAGATGACATAGGGCAGAAATATACATATATAATATTTTCAATAGAATATTTCACGTTAGAATTGTAAAGCCTAAACCAGATTTTTGAATAAGTAATAAAATTGACAAATTTTGGGAGATAATCAGCAACTACTGATGACTAGTATTTTAGCCTCTCTGTCACTTAATTATTGAATCATGTGTGTCAAAATACATAGTCCATACAAATAGACTAGCCTAGCAGAAATAAGATGCAAAACATAACCAGTAAGTGATTGCTGTGATTTTACAAAATGAAACCTCAGGGCTTCATCTGGATTCCAATGTGTTTTACTAGCTAAGATCTAATGTATCATTTACTGGTTTTTCCATCTTAACAAAATTTAATAATGCAAACTTTTTTTTACTGAAAACATGTAGCTATTCATAAATCTTAAGTGCTTTAAGTTTTGTAAACACTTCTGTCATCTTTATCTCCTCAGATTCAATAATAGGATTTTGTAAACTGCCAGGGAAAAGCAAGTTTTTCTGATATCAGTTGCCAAATAACTCAAATCTGTGTTAACTGAAATATAAATAAATTGACTATTAGAAGTTTTTGGTTCCATTACTCCCATATTACCCAGGTGTGAATGTCTAGATTGCCACTGAGCCATGGTTGTTCATATATTCACATATACTGCTGTTCTCATATCAAGGGCAAACTTTTGGCCATTCTTGAAGGATGGTATCCTACAGCAGTTCTACTTGTCGTGAGAGGTAAGAGAAAAGGATGTTTTACCCTAGTTATATAATTTATGTGCATGTGCCGTGGTTTTGCATTTAGTCATTCTTAAAAGAGCTAAAAAATACAGAATGATGCAGAATAGAATTATTATACTTTTCTAATTCCATTCCAAAGTCTGCAGCTGACAATTTTCAAGTCCATCTTCAGCCCAGTTTTGGATTTCAGCTCACACTAGTTTTGCATCAGTTCTGTTTTCCCATTCATAATGGTAGGAATCTTGATTCTAGCTTTGAAATTTTGGTGGTGCTCCTGAACTGCATCTTGAAGGGACCTTAGTTCATTCCTCTGTGGCTTCCTCACTGCTATGTGGCCATGTTAATGCAAAGAGTGGAAAATAGATTTTTGAAGATGAATTTGACCAAAAAAAAAAAAAAAAAAAAAAAAAATTCCCATATCAGGTTAGCTTGCCTCTCCAAAGGCTGAACAGAAGTTTAAGTGCCACACCTCAGATTTAATTCACACTAAAAATAAAGGGAGATATGTATAAGTGGCAGTCCCTCATGCCTAAAGAAATTTACTCCAAAGGAGATACAGATAATGTGTTTACTGCACTGCCAATGTCCACTGACTAGCCTTATTTATGTTCAGACTCTACTAAATCCTGAAAACACCTGTGACATTTGGGATGTCTTAGTGCTCCCAGTTGCATAAGTAGCAATGTAAATGGAATTGAATGGTTCACTTCTGGGTTATATTGCTATCAAGCAGCTCTGTGATCTGATCAGGATGGGGCTGTGCAAACTTGCCTCTCTCTCTAATCTTAGGCTGTCCCTCTCATTTCCACTAATACAAATGTCATTCTATGATCCTCACTGCCTTAATCCCTTCCTTTTTTTCCTTTGAATTTATATATATCTCAGAAAGCAATTCTTATGTACAGTAAATAAAGGCCTTGCCTGCACAGTTGTGCACAACCACTTAGTGCCACCACCACTGCTCCACAATGATTAGCATCTCCCTGCAAAGGAAAAATGAGGTCCATTTGTAGCATAAGCAACTCTTTAGCACAAGTAAAATCCAAAAGTATGTACAGATCTAACATCCTCCCTGGAGATTATTGTTCAGTGACTTCCGGTGACTGAGCAGGGTAGATAAGAGTTTACTAGAGCATGTAGTTATAAAACAAGGGGAGAATTACTTCAAACTGAGAGAGACTAGGTTTAGATTAGATATTAGGAAGAATTTCTTTACTGCGAGTGTGGTGAGACATTGGAATAGGCTGCGCAGGGATGTTGTAGATGCTGGATTCCTGGAAGTGTTTAGGGCCAGCTTAGATGGGGTATCTGAGAAACCTGGTCTAGTGAAAAGTGTCCCTGTCCATGGAAGGGGGATTGGAACTAGGTGGTCTTTAAGATCTCTTCCAACCCAGGCCATTCTGTGATTCCATGATTCTATGATTCTGTGAGCCCACAATTCTATGATTCACTATGAAAGTCTGAGCTCTAAATTCACTTTTGGTATCAAATTTTTCTATGCTATTGATATGTTCTTTCAAGCTAGATTTTTGTCTTAGTTTTTTTTTGTCCACATAGTAGAGGAAGATACATGAAATTCCTGTGTCATTGGCCTTGAATTTAATATAATATGACTGGGCAGGACATTAGCCTTTATGCTGAGAAAATCATCCTCTCCCTATATTTCTGATTTGAGCAGTATGATGCTTTCACTTTCTTGCCTTTCTCTTCTTTACACCCTCTTGTGATATAGTAATGAATTCTTGAAGATGCTAGGATATCCCACCTGGAAAGGAAGATTTTGAAATGGCATCTCTTATCTCCAGGTAACTGATCTAACCTGTGCCAGTGTAAGTTACAACTCTCCCTTACAAACTCTCCAAATATCTTCTTTAATTTTGCATTTTGGAAAAAGTAAGTAAACATATCAATAAGTTATCAATAATAAAATAGTAATAACAGTATTACACATCAGAAGAATATTGGGCAGAATTATTTATAAAGTACTTGGGAGATGAAATTAAATAGGTGCCAAACCTTTTAATTCAAGAAGTTTTGGGAAGGTTCATCCCCTCCTCTTGAAACAGTTTTCAAAACTAAAAAAAATTATAAAATTACTGAATATATTTACCCAAATTTTTAAGCAGTTTTATAACAAATGCTTTATACATAGGTTTTCGAATGTTGATTTGGTTTTATGAGATACAACACCTGTGGCTGTATCACTTTTTTGCTCACACTATGCCAGAAACACTAGTGGGACCTAATGATGCACAATGACTGTGGGCTCTTTTATTAAACTAACCTCAAACAGGAAAGTCTGCTTAGAAAGTGACATACTGATATGGGCTGCTTTTTTGTCCTTTCTCATTACTAAAGCAATTATTCCCCAAATACATACAAATTCATTATGGTCACTCCATGGAGCTAAACACTAACTCGGTAGTACTCAGATACAGAATCAGAGAGTGAAGTCAGGCTAATTAAATTGGCCCAGCCACTTCAGCAAGCAAATTGGGCCAAGTTAATTGGCACAGAGTGAGATAAGGAAATTCAGGCACCATTCTGTGAAATACTGTTTTAATTATATCTAAAAAAGAACATTGCCCTTAATTTCAAATTTCTTAATTAGGAACATGAATAAGTAGCAATAATAATCTTTGCAGTCTACAAATATTTTATAAAAATTTCAGATGAAGTTTGTTTTGGATAACTTGTTAACCAGTGAGCAAAGATTACTACAATTATTAATAGTTATATTTGTCCTACATGGAGACCTATAGCCCCAGAGAAAAGGTTAATAGAGGGGTTATGGATCAAAAGGAAGATAAATCTGACATAAACAGTGTAATAAACCCTTTAGTGGAAGGATTCACTTGCAGTAAGATATTTAAGGCCAAAGAATATAACATCTATGCCACAAGCAATGCTCGTTTCAGATTAATTGCAAGTGAAAACTTTTTGAAGAAGTTTGGATTCAATTTGAAAAAATTCAAAACACTGTTTCAAGTTTAGCTTTGGTGTAAGTAAAAGAACAGTTCAGAACAATTTCAGTTGTCTTTGATTATAAGAAAGTTTGGAGCAGCTGGTGTAACTGCACAAAGTCCCTAGTTCTGTCACATTTTTTGTCAGCTCAGTTTTCCTCCACTGCTTGGTTTTGAAAGAGCAAACTACATTACAGTTGTTCATAATAGTCACTGCACAAATACAATCAAATAATTTGCATCTCCCACTTTGGGAAAAATAGAGTTAATAACTTTATATTCCACCCTATGGTAATATCAAGAAATCCTGGGGAATTGTATCATTTCTAGTCCATTTGTTCATGTCATGCCCTGCACTAAGAGACTGAGTTCTATATTAATAAGTGTGAAGGTCTTTCCTGTGGGGGATTTGTGGTTTCCTGAACTTGCACTTTTACTGGCAAAAAACCCAATTACTGATGTTGTGGGCCAGGAACAGCTGAGTGAAAGCAGTGATGACTTCTTTAGCTGCAAGTGTAAGCAAGACCAAAATGTTCTGTACAATTCAAAAGCAGTGCACTTTTAAACTTCCCCGATAATTATTCTCCATCTCTTAAAGAGAATACTAAGAAGCTGTGCATTGAAAGAGTGTCAAGGATATGGAAGTGAACAAGATAAAAGAGTGTTACAACTAATGTAAGTGTGAAAATTGTCCATATGGTCTCCCTGTTCTAGGAGCTTTAAAATATAAGACCATATTCTTAAACAGTTCCAATTAAAGGACACCCATTGGGGTAAAAGTCTGAAGGATGATACATATTCTAATTTTTTATAAACAAAACCATATTCAGTTTGTAATGAAGATAACTTGGTCTAAATAGATCCAAGTATGGAGTACTGCAGTAAATTCATAACCAGAAAAAACCCCCCCACTTAACTGATCTCATAAGCCAGACTATATATAACACACAAACACATGCAATAGATAATTTTGTTGAAAAACATGAAAGAAATGTTGATTAATTAAAAAAAAAATCATGTGCCATTCTGTAATCCCTAAGCAAATTAACTGCTTGTTTTTGCATCACATTAAGGAAGTCAGAGGAATGAATACAAAACTTGAAGATGCATGGTGCATCTTCAGAGAACTGAATTCTGTCAGGTGAACACATTTCTACATCTTGTTCACTAGAAAAAAATACTATATAAGAGATTGAGGAAAAATGGCTCACCTCCTAAAAACACTAATACTAAAGCTGCTCTTAGCATTTTGTTAAAGAGGACATCTGAATGCAGCTGAAAACTTCTGGGCATAGTGATGGTTTACTCATCTTATTCGTGTCTGTGTGCTGCAAACTGGGGGCAGTGACAGCAGCCAGGCTCATGTCTCTGAATCTCTAGCACAACATAAGTTTTTCTGGGGACAATTTTGAGGAGACAATTCCCATTAATAGCTTTATCACACTCTGCCTCTTCTCCGTTTGACTTTTCTCCCTGCTTTGTCAAAAAAGCAGAGAAGACGGAAGTCTCAGAGCTGACCGTGGCTAGAGATTACTCCTATGCTAAGAATACTGCTTTGGCATTATTGAGAGTACAAAATAATACAAGGGAAAAGAAGAAATTGAATAAAATACTTTGGAAATTTTTGAATTACGAATATATAAGCGCATATATATACATATATATATGCATATGTATATCCATACATGGGCAGGCTGTGTTTCTGTGTGCATAAAATGGAATTTAAACTTTAGTATATATGTGCAGGTATTATCTCTTTACATGCATTATATACACAGAAAAACTTGTGTCTAAACAGCCTTTTTTTTTTTTTGCATCCAGTAATAATAAGTACTGTGGGTATTGTCAGACTTTTGTGAACGATATAACTTTGACTTTTAGTAGCAAATTTCAGTTTAGACCACAAATCACGGTTATAAAATCCAGAGAAACAGGAGTTTATGGTGTAAGACTAATACAACCTTCACTATAACATGGAAACAATGCTATGATACTAGTACTACATAGAGGTTGATAAAAGTGGAATTATTTTTATGCTGTCTCTGAAGTAATTTTCAGAACAATACAATGTCTATAAATGCCTACTATTAGAAAATAAACTAACTTTATTTTAGAGGAGCAATGTTTTGGTGCTGCAGTGAAGTCATGAAATCTGATAGCCCCATAACATGGGCTTTGTAAATATGTGTCTTCAATGTACTCCGGAAAGTTGTTGCTTTTTTTTTTGAAATGCTACGGACACAGGCAGTATGACATTGAGGAGGGAGAAGCTGTAATAATTTGAAATGCTAATACAATATATATTATTATACTTAGTTATATGTTTAATTTCTTAACAAATATGATATATAATTTTTTAAATTGATACAGCATTCAGATTCAAAATTCCCCTTCAAGGTACAGTGAATGAGATTTGATTTTATATTTTTTGCAATAAAGACTATTATTTTTTTTATTACATGTTAGCAAAAAGCCTTGCAGTTTAACCTCTCACAAGGAAAAGGAGGCTGAGCAAGTCAGTGCCAGGGATAATTTGTCTATACTCTGAGCATACCTTGCCTCAGTAGAGGGAAATGGATAAGACTGCCATTTCAAGCTGCCAGCTTCCTCTCATCTGTTTCACTGGAGTGGAGGAACATAGCTTAGGAACCTATACAAAATTATGGACAGATAATAACATTTTTAAAACAAATTTTGCAAGACTAGACAGAATTAAAGAAAGCATTTCTACTCTCTGCCCTTCTCTAATTATGTCCCTCAGAAAGAGCTCTTTTTTAAAAAAGAGGTACTTCTCAGGTACACAGAAAACACTCAGATTTTATTGTGAATGGTTTGTTTCACACACAGTAAGTAACTCTTAGAAAAGACGCTTTTTAAGACCCATAGCAATGTAGCACTGTTTTACAAGTACATAAACACAATTTAGCACAAAGTAATCTAAACTCCAGGTGTTTTGTGGTGGATGACAATTCTTCTGAACTCAGGAAATAAGAGGCAATAAAATTTTGTCACAGTGGTTAAAATGTGTACTGTTAATTTTGTGGGGGGTTTGTCCCGGTCTCGTGCTTTTCCTTGGTAATGTGTCTAATTTCCTCAGATAATGTTCTAATGGCACTAGCATCCACAGTAGATTTACTTTATTTCACCGCTTTTTGATGAGGCTTCTACTGTGTAATGAAAGTGTTTATTCCAGTGCCCCCAGAGATCTGCTTTAAATGGATGTCTTAGCCAGAGCGTTATTATGGACAAAGGCTAAAGAGTATAATCTAGAAATCTGTATTCATTACTATTGCTTTAGCTTCATGTTCAGCTAGAGAGCCACATAATTATAATAATTTATATCTATCTGGAATAAGGCATGGAACACATTCTGAAGAATATTTCTTTCTGCTCACTTTAATGTAGGCAGCAACTTGGCTCTGGGAAACTGGTTACAGGACTTATGAGAGCAAGATTCTCTTTGGGGCCCTCTCACACCACACACAAGGCTTACTTTTCAGGGCAGAAGGTCCTAGCAGACTCTGAACAAGTCCACAGGGTGTGGGATCACTGGGGCAGGTGGGAACCAGAACAGCACTTGATTTTCTCCATGTTGCAGTGTCAGTAAGAGTAGGGAAGAAACTTCTGATGAGCCATAGAAACACATTAGAGTTCTCTGAAGAATAATATTTTCCCCTTTGAGCGTCTCCTGAGATATTGTACCTGGAAACCAAAAGTAACCAGAGCTGTGTCCACAGACTCAGGTATTCACACAAAGAACCCCAGTTCCTGTGGATGAGGGTGCATGGAGAGAATTACTTTAAAATAAGATTCTAAACCTCCTCTGCCTGCACAGTGCAACTCCTGATATGCCACCTGCCAACACTGAAACTGTGAATTTCTGTTCTATTCCTCCTCCCCAAACTGTGGAATAACTTGCATTCACTTTGAAGTTTCAAAACTTTTGTTGGAAAGAACAGTAAAAGGATCAGAATATTTCACAAAATGCTATGAACATTTGCTCGAGACATTCATCGAACCTGCAATTCTTTCACTAAAAGTGTAATCAGCACAGACCAATAAAATACTGATCATAGTACTTCCAATTACTCCAAAGTCATCTCCAATAGCCCCACCACGATCTTTCCAATCTATCCTGCTAATTTTTTTCTCTAGTAGTTGCCCAGTTATAGTTTGCACAGTGCTGTGTCTCTCAGGCTATGACTGAAGAAAATATTTTTAAACTGAGATGGGATAGGAATGCCTTCCACCTGCTCTGCCCAGCCTTGCCCAGCCCAGGGCATGTGTTTCAGGACATAGAGGAGAAAGCTTTGCTCCCCACTGAACAGACTTGTTTAGAAGTGACATTTTATCTGGCAGAAACAGAGACAGCAGGGACCGATGCCTGACTGTCACTCCAGATGAACACCACTTGGTTGGTGTGTGAGTGAGAAGAGCCTCTCAAGCCTCTGCTATTGCAACACCCACACACAGTCCAACTGTGCTGGCAGATCTGAAGCTCTCCATGCTATTCCTCTGGTGTCCAAACACAGTCAGCAGGATGTCACCAGGAAGATGAAGACCTGCTGCTCAAACACAGAGCCATTAGCCTTTTCCAGTTTAGCTGGTTTTATGTGTAACATCCAGGACCTGTTATCATTTGAGACACTAGTATTGTTGAGAGCCCAAGGCTTGGGATCTGTTTCCTAAGGAAGTCATGGACTGTGAGAAGTGCTCCAGATATAAACACTTCTTAAATATGAGGGTATCCAAAGTTGGCTCAGGTTGTTCCTGGTAATATCAATAAGACAGAAATGAGAACAGGAATTCTGGATTGTGCTTTGTCTTGCTTCATGTTTTTGAGGCACATAGCAGAGCTTTTGATGAACCAAACACCAAACACCTCACACCTCCTCTATTTCCAGAAATGCATCCAGAAGAAAGCCATACACTGAATTTTGAAGGCATAATTCCTAGTTTAGGAAAACACTGCCACTTAGGAGATCTTTGAGAAAATGAAGCAAATTTAGACCAAACGACTGGGAAGGAAAAAAAAGAGTGCCTGAAAATAAGGCATCATAACATGAGAATGAAGTGAATATGACTTTGACAATTTCTGGGGAAACACATTTGGACATTACTTGTACTTTCTATTTCTAAAATCATTCTTAATTTAGCGTTGTGCTTGTAAAGCAGATCACAGATGCAGACTTCTATTTTAACTAGAATGAGTTTATATTGAAACACTTGAAAAAGAGGTAGGAAGGGGCAGTGTATGCCATTGCCCCATTTACTTCCTGTTAGTAGTTGCCCACAGCATTTATTAGCTGCCTTTAGCACTTTGCAAAGTGTATTTGTTTAAAAATTCAAAATACCTTATCTCTTTCCACTATATTGTAATTAATGTAATAGCTTGTTTTGTATTTTATGGATATACTGTATTCTCTGCAACACTTTTAATCTCTGCTTTATCTCAATATTCGTTAAAACAAACAGTATTTAGTAGTAACCACATTTTTCAGCTACATTAATTTTTATCTTTTGTTGTCATTGAACTGGGAAAAGATCCAAGGATATATAGGAAAATATTTCAGTGCAGTGTTGGTTTTATGGTTTTAACTTTTCTTTTTAACTCATAGAATCATAGAATCATTTAGCTTGGAAAAGACCTTTAAGATCATCAAATCCAACCATTAACCAAACACTACCAAGTCCACCACTCAGCCATGTCCCTAGGCACCACACAATTTGAAATACTTTTCTCTTCAAATAGGTATGTAAATAGAAACTCTGAGAGTACCTTATTTCTAGGGCATCATTACAAAATTTACCTTCATGGGAAAACTGAAGTGCAGTGTTATTGCTTTTTCCCAAATGGTCTTTAGTCGCAGCAAGGCATCCAATTAGGAATTCTATGTTGGCAGGTGAGAAGCAAACAGTCCTCTTCACATCCACCTGTGCTTATTTTCAGAGCAACAGCATATTTTGTTGTTTTTCTCCTTTTATAGAACAAGATGAAAGAAAAGATTAAAAAAAAGATACAGAGAACTTGAACCTAGTTCATCTAACAGAACATGATAAAAGTCTGATGAATATAGGAGCTGATTTAGAGTAAAGGATATGGAAGAAGTGTGATTACAGACTACCAGAGGGAAGAAGGGTCGTGTTTCTGTGCTAGATTTGAAATGGTGACTATCAAGTTTTGGGCATTCTTTTATACTATAGTGTCTATCACAACAGAATATCACACTGCTACACAAAGGAATCATTGGTCCTGAAGGGATCACAGACCTTCTTAATGTGAGAATGTATCCCACTCATCCACCCTCTTGGGACTGAAAGCAGAACTGCTTAAGTACCCTTATCTAATGTAATATCTGTAGGTGGTAAAGGATTGCCACTGGAGGTATTAAAACAAATGACTGGGCCTGTGCAGGCGTAATTCAGATAAAATCAAATCTTTAAAAGCATATTTTATTGGAGCATGTGAATTAGTGTGGGAATGGCAGAAGACAGAGTTATGAAAGTAATTTTTAAGGGAGAGGGAGACAATTTCACAAGTACTAAATTTATTGTAGAGCTGTACAGGAAAGTGCTTGATTTCTACTGTAATCAAGAAAAGCAAACATCGTCTACAACCCTTGCCAATGAACACTATTATACCAAGAGCATTGCAGATTTTTGTCTGGAGCAAACTGAGTCCCATCAGTTATCACTGAGTCAGTATTCAAGTGAAAAAGCTTTGTGCAACTACATTTTTCTTAGAAATCCTATAGTTGTCCCTGAAGCAATAGAGATTGAATTCAGAACCTAAGTTCAAAAAATATTTGGATCCAATAAGGTTTGAATATATTCCTTCTGTTTACGTTACACAAGCATGAAGGAATAAGTAAGTATCTGCTCTTTTCAGACTCTCCCCTTCATATGTGGTATTTAACACTGTCTGCTTTAGAAAGAGTGGAAGTAAGACAATAAAAACCAAAATACTTTGGCACTGTTTTGCATTGCAGTATTTCACTGGACAATATTTTCCCCCATGATAAATGTTCTTAAAATAAAAGTTGATGTACTTAGGTTTAAATTATAAACTTCCAATAACATATCTCCTTTCCTCCCTTTCCCTTTCCCTTTCCCTTTCCCTTTCCCTTTCCCTTTCCCTTTCCCTTTCCCTTTCCCTTTCCCTTTC
>JBBMKD010000102.1:97687691-97707303 GCA_037834095.1 Argya squamiceps | reverse complement strand
TTTCCCTTTCCCTTTCCCTTTCCCTTTCCCTTTCCCTTTCCCTTTCCCTTTCCCTTTCCCTTTCTCCTCCTCAGGTGTACATGCTGAACGTTTGTATCCTGAACAAAGCCCAGGGAGGGAAAAGTCAAGTACTCCTAGTTGCAGAACTGCATAGGGCTATTTTCTAGATATGTGGTTTTATGCATTTCTCTTTTCTTTCCTTAGTCTTGCAACCTTGAGGGAAAGAAGAGAAAAAAATCCCAAAACAACCTGTCAAGCAGATGAACTGGAAAGGGAAGAATTAGGAACAGCTAACATATTTCCAGAATTCTGTTGCTATATGCTCATTTTCCTGTGCTAAACATCAGCCAGATCCTGTCCCTTCCTTCTTACTGCCTTCCTCCACTTTTTCTTGTTGGTCTGTACCTCTTATTTACTCTTACCTTTGTCCTCCTCTCTTTGCTACTCTGATAAACAACATCCATCATAAGACAAAAAGAAAATTAAACTTCTTTAAACAAAATATGGTACTGACGCAGTGCTTGCCAACTATGTCTGTTCTTTCAGCTTGTGTGAGCAATTCTTTTTCAATAGTTTTCTGTCTTGCTTATTTATATTACATGATTTTTGGGGCAGGGACAGCCTAACTTCTCAGTTAGACTAACTTTTTGAAGTACTTAGCAGATGGCTCCCTTCTCAGATTTTTTTTTCTTTTACTTTTTTTTCTTCCCAAAGCACTTGGATAAGTGATATTATGTTCCTCTCTATGTTCGAGGCTGAACTGAAAGTATCATTTTACTCTATCTGGAGCTTAATTCAGCAAAGCACTGAAGCAGTGATTTTAAACATGACTAACCCCCCTGAATACTGTAGGAATACTAATACTAAATTTTTTGTCCTGTTTAGAATATTTTAGTAAATTTGGATTCCTATGGTGTACATTCTTAAATTCTCCACTCTTTCCAGGGAAGCCATCCTAGCCCGTGAAAATATTTTTAGATACTTTTGCAGGTTTGATACGAAAAAAATGCAAAGTTATTATCACAGCCTGTAATGAAAAGGTAATTTTTACTTCTATATGTAAAAAAAGTATTCAAATTTTCATGTTATCTTTAGACGTAACTCTTTGAAAAAGTGTATACAAAATAAATAGCAGCTGAATGTAATAATGGTAAAAATAAATAATTGATCAAAATATTCTGTGATAATGTGATCACCTGAATTATCTTAGCTGTGTTATTTCCTGAAAAGTAAATTTTTCTGAAATCAAAAATTCCCCCATTTACAAGTATTGCTAATTTTATAAGGAGTAAAAATTTTCTTTATGTGCAAAAAGGACCAGAGTGAGGCAGTGAAATACATGACATCTTTGCTCCTGAATAATTTTTGTATTTTGTGGTCATTTGAATCCCATGAATTTTACAGTAATTTTTTGCTATTATGTCAAAATCCTTTTTCTCTGAAGAGGTGAAAATTTGCACAAATTTTTCTATAACTAACTCATCCTGTATTATCCCCTAGAAAGACTTATGTAAACAAACATCTTCCCAGCAGTGACTTACAAAAAAGTTCAATTTTTTTTGGTATGCCTTTAAAATTATTTCAAAAGTGTTCTAGAAGCAGATAGTAGGAAATGCCAACCCAGTTTTACTGATATGAAGTATAGTCTGAGGAAGAAAACCACAAATTTGGAGTTATTTTTTGCCTTTAATGGAAGCTACTAGAATGATGGATGTGGTTAGAATATCCAACAGAATGACTGTACATTTAGGAAAAATTGGATGAGTAAAAGGTGAAGAGAACTGACATGTTCTAAAGTGCAGCTATTTCTGAATCAGTTTTTAGTCTCTGCTCAATGTTTCTCGAACAGCTTTATATTTGAAAAAATTAATCAAGGTAGAATGATGGTCAGTGATGGCTACAAACTACAGTGTCCTACATGAGAACAGGATCATTAGTTCCTTAAGTACCTGTCTGTTATG
This sequence comes from Argya squamiceps, assembly GCA_037834095.1. NCBI lineage: Eukaryota > Metazoa > Chordata > Aves > Passeriformes > Leiothrichidae > Argya > Argya squamiceps. The sequence goes on along the minus strand of JBBMKD010000102.1, from coordinate 97,705,342 downwards.
TTCACATTACACATTATCATCAGACTGTTGCTGAAGCAGCAGATGGTTAAATTCTTACACCACAGAGCTTTCTGAGCATTGTCAGCACTGCTAAGGAAGCCATTTAAGTAATTAAAAAGTGCTGCGTATAATCAGAAATCTCATCTGGAGAGAGAAATTTCTGATAAGGAAACTAATCAATAAATGCTTGTATGCATATCAGCAACCACAGCCTCTTATGCTTTATTATGTATGAACAATTAAGCCCTTTACACAAATCCGTATGTAGACTGAAAGCTTTAATTAGTACAGTGTCACAGATCTGAGCAGAGTTCTGATCTAAATTATTTATCAGTAGAAATGTGACTGAAAGATAGATTTAACTACATTTCCCCAAATCTGACATATTGAGAAAGAAGGCACAAAGAAAAAGCCCAACTTTCATCCACCAGTCTGGCTCTCTGTGGTGCGCAGACTGCAGCAGAGCCCTGACATTTGTCAGTTATAGTCAATATCAGTCTTACATGGGAGTTGAGGTGAAAACCATAAAGAATTGTGTCAAAGAAGGGCAGATGAGAGCTGTAATTCTGGAGTTCTGAATCTCCAGGTCGGACAAGGGAGTGGAGCAAACTTTGCCCTGATAAGCACTGAAAGAATAAGTGGAGAAACAAAAGGCAGCATATAAAAAGATGAAAAGTTGCTGAAGTCTCCTGCTTATAGTTGAGACCTTTCTTGTGGGGGTAACAGCCCCAGTGTTTTACGAAATGTGTGCAGAGCACATTGAGAGGGAAAGGTCGTTGTTCCAGATGTGACAGCATATGATATATGTGTTGAGATGTGGTAAAGAACTGGAACTGGGGGTGATCATCTATGCAGGAACCTTGTGTTATTCTTCTAAAATCAGTCATAAATCTGGTTCACTTTTTGATAAGAATTACCTTTGTTGCTTTGGGAGGACTGACCTGAAACAGAGAGTGGACAGAGCTAGAGAATAAAGTAGGTATTTATTGGAAGGCCTCTAGGATACACTTTGGGCAGGACAGGGCCTGACCAGGGATACACCCAAGGTGGACTTAGAATGGTCACAAAATGGCTGACTGGTCACTAGGTCTCACATTTTTATAAGTTTTGGTCCATTTTTATATTGGGGTTTAATTGTCCAATTACAGCTTCAGGTTGTAAGGTCTCATCCTTCTTGTTCCTCCCTTCAGTCCACTGTTGTTTATGCTTTTGAGCCTGAAAGTTGCCCTTGGTCTCCATCTGAAAAAGGATTTGTTTTTTCTCCTCACTCTGTGAACAGAGCTTATTGACACTTAATATGAGGCTCAGAACTACACCCCTAGGCAGCACAGAATCTGGAAAACATGAAAGCTAAAACTTAAGTCATCACCTTCTATCAGAGTAATATGGCATATAAAATACAAACATTGGCATCACACCTGTTCTAAGGTATTTTCTGAGACAAAACTGGGAAAACAAATGCATTGCCAACTAAATGTAACTGCAACTTTCCCCTGTACAAAGACCAACAATTTCTATAGTCAATCTGTTCTGAAATATCCTGTGCAACGTATTGTGGTCTGAAGCTTTTGTACTTTCAGAAGCTGCTGGAAAAAACTACCAGCTGCTACCTCTCTGGAGTAAATCCACATTGCTACTGAGAGTAGAATGGACCCCTACATGCAGAAGAGAGGTTAGTATTGGCACAGATATCCTGGGAAACTTGGAGTTTTTGGAAGTGTAGGAGAGAGAGGTGGGTGGGCAATAAGGGAGATTGTCAAAGCCTGACTAGAAGAAAGAGGCAAAAAGTGAAAGAGCTCTTCTGTATATTATAACTCACACACTGAAGCCTTATGATTTTTTATATAATTAGTAAAAGATATTTTATATTATTATTAAAAAACCCCAAAACAAAACAAAACAAAACAAAATCCCAGCCAAACAAAAACCCCACTAAAAATAGTATTTATTCTAATATGGATATATTACTTGCCTGTCATATATTGTAAATAGCAAGTTTTATTTTCCTGTGGTTAAAAAAAATTATAAATAACTAAATAATAGCAAGGTACATGTGTTAAAGTATAGAAAGTGTATAAAATATACTAACACTGAAATAAGGAGAACTTGTCTTGGCCTTTTGACCAACGGTGGCACACATATGTGGGTTATTTTTCTTCCCCACCCTGCACCATACTTTGTGTGTTTTTTGTGTGGACTCCTTAGTTCCAGTGTTCTCTGATGCCTGTTTTATTGCAGAAAGAATGGGGCAAAAAACCTCATTTTGGAAAAATTCAGTGGAGTTTGAGTAGCATGAAACAAGTAGCAGCTGGCAGAGAAAATGTAAAAGCATCTCAAACCCCTCTTGAGTGCTTGGCCTGGAATTTCTGGTGGTGTGTTGGATAAATTAACTTAGGGAGTAGGAGCTTCTGCTTGCACTACTCCATACACAGGTCTGGAAAACCCTAGATAAGATACCATGAAGTCCTCTCTAAAACTTTGGGAGTGTCTTGTAAAACCTTTTTGTTCCACCTGGATTAAACTGATTTTTTCCAGAGAGGCTAATTCTGCCATCACATGATTGGATCTCCTGTGCAATTCAATGAAATTGCTTGTTTTTGTAAAATTACTACAACAGTGGATTTGGGATCCTGAATCTTTCATGGTGTAATTTAATATAAAAAAAGAAAAGAAATGTGCAAAGCAACTTTACTCCTTTTTTGCACAGGATTTTGTGCAGATGTAACTTGAGAAGGATGGGTAAATGTAAGGGAGGTCTCTGGTTTCTGACCTCTTTTTGCCTCCTGTCTCCCCAAAAGAGTCAAAGGGTTCCCCTAAGGTGATCCAGCAAGACTTGAAAGATCACTTTCAAGGGTGGTGGGACTGTGTGCAAAGATTATGTAACATTTTTGTAGTCCTTAAATGGACGTACAAGAGACCTGTAGAGGGATTTTTTACATGGGTGTGTAGTGACAGGACAAGAGGCAATGGCTTCAAACTGAAAGAGAACGGGTTTAGATTAGAAATTAGGGAAAAAATCTTTACTGTGAAGGTGGTGGGACACTCAGTTTTCCCACTGAAGTTGTGGATGCCTCACCCCTGGAAGTGTTCAAGGAGAGGTCAGACGGGGCTTTTGAGAAAGCTTAGTCTAGTGGAACATATCCTGGTCCATGGCAGGGGTGGGAGTTGGCACTAGATAATGTTTATGGTCCCTTCCAATCCAAATTATCCTATGAATTAATATCTCTGTAACAAATAGCAAAATAAGGCAACTATTAACCATGAATATAAATTGGAAACTAAGAATAGTGAAAAACTGATAAAGAAGCAAAAAAAACCAAAAAGAAAACCTTAGAGCCTACCATATGAGAGTTTTTACCTACACCGAGAAAAAAAAGAAATCCTAAGAACATTACTTTTCCCTTACTAGATTGAAATGATATATCATAAATAATACATATTTCCCTTTTCTATTGAATAAATATTTCTGCTCTCTATCTGAAAAAATGAAATAAACACAGTGATTTCCAAGGCTGCTGATGAAATACTTTTCACACTAACAGTAAATCAGAAGCTGCAGCTCCTAAAGCAGGCCAGTTTTAAAACAACAGATCTGAGCAACCTCTTGTCCCAAAGGTGAAAAATGAAAAAAGTAAGAAGTTTCCTAGTATCTCAATGTTAATTTCTAATACAACTTAAAGCAATTAGGAAATTCCAGATGACTGAAAGGCATAAAAAAAAAGAAAAAAGAAGACAAATAATTCAGTGTTTTAATTTTAAAAATATACAAATGTGATGACTCCATTAGCTATATAATTCTCCTATTGATTCTGTGTTAACTAATCAAATAGTTTAAGTAGGACTGTAAAAGTTGATAAAGCAAAAGCAGTTTTCTCCAATTAGCTATAGCTTATGGTAGCCAGGTACTACCCAAAAATATCCCTGGTGAGTTTACAAGTTAGACTCTAGAAGGACCAGTATTTTTTTTAAAATTTATTTAAAATTTATTTAGCATTACTGAAAACACTTATCAGATATGCAATTCAGAAACTGAGTTAAAATCTGGAGGGGTTTCAGAGCAAAGGTATAAACAATTTGGAAAATGTGTAGCAGTATAATATGATGCCCTGGGCATCTAGGATATCACAGAGAGGTATAGGAACTGATAGTCACAGAGTATATGAAGAACAGAGATAAGATAAGCAGTAAACTGATATAGCAGACAAAATATGAAAATATCAGGTGTTTAGAAATAAAGAAATAGAATCATGGTAAATTTTTACCGTGATATAATGAACTCTTGGAGTAAATGTTTAAAGACTGTATCTAAATCTCTGATAAGAGAGAATTCATAGAAATTCTGTTACCTGGAATTTGTATGTATTGGTGTGTATATATAGTAATAACCATCCTAAAATTAAAAAAAAAAAAGGAGAAAAGAATAAAGAAAGGTTTAACAGACTTTTTCTGCGTAGAAACTGGGTGGGTTGATCAATGAAGTGCTATTATGATGTGGTGTTAAAAATATACCTAAATTTGCTATATGCTACTAGGTCTATGTGATCCTTCCAGTGGCTTCAGTAAATGCAAAAACAGACTACATGCATAACTATCCACCTACTGTGAGAAACAGTTCATTGAATGTTTATGGTCTGCTTATGATCTGCTGACTTACATGATGATCTACATCACTATTTTTTTTATTCTTATTTCCTAGAAATTTAAATCAGAAGAGACTATGAAATCACTGCTTTCTTGCCTAGATGTTGTAGGGAATTGGACATCCTTCACTAAACCTATATCATGCTTTTTAAAACTCAAATAATCAAATATAGAATGGCAAATAATCAACAAGCATGATTTCCATGTAATTTTTTTAGTCAAAGGTCTATGCAACTGTTCCTGTAAGATTGGAGTTTTTCCAGAGAATATAGCCAGGCACAGAAATTAACAGAGAAGTTTTAAATGAGAAAGCTGAGAAGTTATAGCATTGTGCAGGTATTTGACTTGTTTATTTGAGAGTTTAATAGGTTTTTATAAAGTATAATCATTTGGGATTTAAGGTCAGGAAAGTATAAATATCCTTAGCCCATAAATTTAGAAGGAAGAATCCCAGCAAAGAGGAAAATAAGGGGATGTGGATGTCAAAAGGGAAGACAGAGTCACCCGCAGTAGATTAGGGACAAACAACCCTGTGACAGAGCCAGAATGATTGAAGTCAGTGGCTTTTTGCCCTTATCAGGAACTAGCAAGTTATGGGCTTGAAATTAACTGCAATGAGACTGGATTAGTCAGTTGGATTAGTTCAAAATGCTTCTTGATGGCACCATAAAGTATCCCAATGACTCCCTATTAGGAGTAAATCCTTAGCTGTAAATTATGATTAGGATTAAACACAAGGCCAGTTGGCAGTTGTCGGCAGAGAGGCAGGGACTTCCAGGTGCGGAGTGAACTCCCCCGAACGAACTCTCTCCTGTGTGCTCATCCATCCACACATTCAGACCACTGGAGCAAGGATTAATTCCAGCATTCTGGTAGCCATTTATTTCCAAGATGTATTAGAGGTGGTTTTGCACAGGCTGCCTGAACAATATAGTTCCAATAGAGGATGTGAGAAACCGTCTTGATATATCATCTTAGATCATCCAAAAGTTGCTGCTGCTGGCCCTAGTGCCTTTTGTTTCTCTTTTGGAACATACCAAGACCTTAATTTATTATAAAAAATTCAATGAGGATGATGCTTTCAATTTTCTGAGATGCAGTACATAAATTTACTGGACTTGAAAAACATGAACTGACTTTTGTACAGTCACTTGAAAGCTTTAGAACTGATGAAAGGTTAGCTGATCTCTGCTATTTCTTGTCACTTAAAATCTAGCATTTCTGGAGTTAGCTTTAAATTGGATTAAAGAAATACATCTGAGGAAAATTGCCTTCTAACAACCAGAATGTCTTACAGTTTAGGGATGCATCAAATCTACAATGAATATGCTTTTTGTGCAATGAAAAGCCAGATTTGAATTCAATTGGATGATTTTACCAAAACAACACTCTATCATATTACCAAAGGTTAGAAGTTAACCTTTTACTCTTCACTGCTTTGTCTTCTAAACATACTGGCTTGATTGTAGGCTGCTTTGTGCTGTCACTCTGAGACAAACACTGTGAGCTTGTTTATTCCTATTGACAACAGGTTTAAACAGGCTGGCATTGCTATACTGTGATCAAAGAAGTAATCATTTGTGGAATAACAATGCACAGAACATTCTCATTATGTACTATGCTTTCATGGGTGCTGCACATTAAACTGAATATTACACTTGGAGGAGATAATTCAGAATCAGAAATCAAGAATCATAGTATAATTTTCTCTCTTTGACTGGCTATCAGGAAATTATACAAATGAGAGTGGAAGCTGGCATTAAAACACTGCTGCTAAACCGTAGTCATGACATCTTTTAAGCATGCCTTTCTGATTGCTTATTGAAAACCAGGGAACAGTGAACCTCCTGAACAAGAAACATTAGCAAAAGGAGCACTTTCTAAATCAGAGATTAAGAGTATGGGTGTCTAATTGTTTATTTCCAGCCATTGATGATGTACTTTTATAACTATATATACACATTAGGATAGAACAATTCTCAAAGATATTAAAACAAAATTAGAATATTTGAAATGTACACAAACCGGTATGAAATACTATTGCAAACTAAAAGGGCAGATGCTTCTATAGATCTAGGCAGAAGCATCGATAATAAGTCAAGAGAAAAAAAGCCCAACCATATAGTGGAAAAGAAACTGCATCTTGACTCTAAGTGGTGTAAAAGCCATCTGGTTTTACTTTATTCAGGGGGTCAAGAATTCCTAATGTTTCAGTTTGCTCTCCTTTTTTAATCTCAAGTTATCATTTGAACAGTCAGGAGACTGTTCAAATAGAATGACCTCAGAGCAACTTGGAAGTAACTTAGCTGAGAATTGTCAGTCTCCCTGACTGGGTAGTGGGAAGGAAGGGGCTCCTCTGGGGGCATCAAATCTAAATTGTTTCTGAAGATTTCTAACGGTGCTTTAACTCCAGAAGTCAAGTTAACTGCCTAATGCTAGCAATACTTTCCTCAGGTGCCCAGACTAACGTGCTGGAATTTGAAAGAACTTCCAACTTTACTTTTATGTGTACCTCAGTGCATCCAGGCTTTCAGAGGAGAGTCTGGGCGTGACCTTCTTACTGATTGATGTCCCTGAAGTGTCTGAGAGTGATGAACTGCTGCTAAGGCCAGCTTTCCAAAGATGGAGAGTAGAACCGTGAAAGACAATAATTTTGTGAAGCATTGAACTGGAAAGGACCAATTCACATGAAAGACCTCTGGATGCCAAGGAGTTCAGTAATTCCTGAGTTTTCCAGAGAAAAATCCTAAAGAAAGGGCTAGGTCATTTGAATTGGAATGTCCTCTTCCAATCCAGTACCCCAAAGTGCATGAAACACGTTCGCCTTGGGGTTCCACAGCCAATATGCTCTACATTTCCTCTAATGGTAAAAAGTTACATTTAAACAAATGCATCAGCATAATTCAAAGAGAGAAAATGTCACGTGGAATTAGACTAATCATCAATCCGTACTGGGTATCCTATAGTGGCCAACAACAGATGTTTCGGTGGCAGGTATGAAACCTCGGTAGAGAAAAATTCTGTAATGTCAGGTAAGGGTGTATTTCTATCCAGAGCATAAATTCTTGACATATACTACATATTTTTTATTAAAAAAATATAAATAATTGAACATTTTGCCTAGTTGGAGGTAGTAGCAACACCCCGTGAAAAACAGTGCACCTTCATTCCCTTTTGTCATTTAGAAGGGGATTTTAGAAGCATTTGAATATCACTGGAAAATAAAAATTGGGTCTATGCTCCTACCAGCCTGGGACTTTTGTGCACTGGGTTAGGTCAGACTGGTGCACAGCTTGAAACAAGCCATCTCAGAAAGTCACACAAAAAGGTGTGAAGGTGAAATAACATGGTCTTTTCTGGGGTAATAATGGCACTTCATTTCTTCAGTCTAGTGCAGGAAAGAACATAAGTTGTAACCAATATTCCTATTTGCCCTTTTGAATGTCGTGCATTAGGTCTGCCTTGCTGTCTGACAGCAATCTACAGAACGAAATGATACCAGATGAAGCTATTACCTCTTTATTATAAAAACCTCAGCTGTTTTATGAGAAGCAGGCAAGCAATATTTTTATGCGATGAAACTCAACTCTTCAGTATAATGGGAAACACAGAATATTTTTACACTCTTTTTGAATTACTACATCTTAGTGTAATTTACAGTACCTTGCTGCAGTTACAAGAGGTGAGCCAAACCCATGAGTTCAGCTAATCTGGGATATGTCCAAATTTGTAAATAGTTGGAGGGCATTTTGCCTACCTTATACTGAAGAAGAGGTGGAGACTAAAAATTGTTCTGGTTCCATTAAAAATACAGTTCTTGAAATATTTGATTCAAATACATGTAAGCAGTGAATTTGTTTAAAGCCCTTATTAGCCTTCCATTGAAACAGTCAAGCAGGCTAATATGCCTCCAACTTACTGTATGTATTAAATTTACTAGTAAAAACTATACAAATCCTTAGATTTATAGAGACCCGCATCTGCTCCAGAATTATCAGTTGTTGGTGCTCCTGCCAAAATGAAAGAAACCTAATTTTTTTATAAGTGAGAGACATAAGGAAAAAAGTTCTGTTCTTGCCTTCCTTGTTACACAGAGGAAGGTTTCACATGCATATCAGGAAAAACCAAAATGTCTGTTCCTGCAGAAGTGTAAGGGAAACCTGAAGACAGCATGATAAATGTGATCAACACTGTTCCTTGAACTGGATTTTACATCTTTGACCAGCACCAGATACAGAAGGTGATTCGTTTTAGTACAGATTTTATGCAAGACTTTTCCGTTTTATAGAAGGTCAAAGGTGATCCATGAATACTCCTAGATGAAATTTTCCCTCCAGAATGAGATACTTCATTCCAAAAGCATAGGAAAGAGGGACGGAAATGACCTCTAATTACTCTCAATTTTATATGACCTGTTGACACCACTAGTCTTATCAGCAGAGAACAACCTTTAGGAGATGATTGGTTGAGTACAGTCTTTGAAGTCGTGTGCTGGAAATGTGATTCACCAGATTTAAAAATGTTTGCAAATCCAGTGTCCTTCAAACTTGTAGAAATTCCCCTCTGACTTTCAGCTTAAGAAGAGTACATATTATACACTGGTTTCTAATTGTACTTCTTCAATTGCATTTGATGTGCAGGGACATGAAATAAGCGCAGATTAAGTGACTCTGGTTTTTTTCCATTCAGTCTTAATTACCCTGATGACTTGTACATTTCCCAGTTGTTAAATACGCTTGGCTTGTGGCAGATATTACAACTTTGTTATGCTGATGTTTCATGTGGCATTGAACCTTACTGGTATAAAAAGGGATGAATAAAATTCTGTATATAAACAGTAGGAAAAGTAAAATTTATCTGAGGAACTTCAGCACATCTTCTCCTGATAATTATAGTTTACAAATTTTAAACAAAGATTGAAAGCTTTAAGAAGGTCCATTGATTTCTAATGTGGGTCTGAACGAATTAAAGAATCATAGAATCGTTGGGGTTGGAAGAGACTTCTGGAAACCATCTCGTACAACCCCTCTGCCAAGGCAGGGTCACCTAGAGCAGGTGACACAAGAATGGGTCCAGGTGGGTTTTCAACATCCATGATATTCCATGACCTCCCTGGGCAGCCACTTGCATTGCTCTGTAAAAAAGTTCTTCATGTTGAGGTGGAACTTCTCTTTTAATTTATGGCCATTACTACATGTCTTGTCACTTGATATCACTGAAAAAGATATGACACTATTCTCTTGACACTCTTCTTTGAGATATTTGTATGTATTGATGAGATCCTCTTTCAGTCTTCTCCAGACTAAACAGGCCCAGCTCCTACAGTCTCTCCTCATAAGAGAAATGCTCTTTGTGGCCCCCAACTGAACCCTCTCCAGTAGCTTCTTATCTACTTTGAGCTGTAGAGACCAAAACTGAGCACAATACTCCAGATGTGTGCGCACCGGGGCTGAGTAGAGTGGCAGGATCACCTGCCTTAGCCTTCTGGCCACACTCTTCCCAATGCACCCCAGGATCCCATGGGCCCTCCTGACCACAAGGGCACTGCTGGCTCATGGTAGCAGTGTCCAGCTTGTCACCCACCAGGACTTCCAGGTCCTTCTCTGCAGAGCTGCTCTCCAGCAGGTCAGCCCCCAGCATGTCCTGGTACTTGGGGCCATTCCTCCCCAGGTGCAGGACCCTGCACTTTCCCTTGTTGAACCTGATTAAATTCCTCTCCTCAATTCTCCAGCCTTTTAAGGTCCCACTGAATGGCAACAGTGCCTTCAGGTGTATCAGCCACACCCCCAAACTTGCTTAGGGTGCATTAGATCCCTTTGTCTACATTGTTAACAAGCAAGGCCAATAAGACTGGACCCAATATTGATGCCTGGGGAATGCCACTGATTCTAGACCTCTGACTGGGTTCTACTCCACTGATCACAACTCTCTAGTTCTGCCATTCATCCAGTTCTTGATCCACCCCACCATCCATTCATTCAACAAATGTCCTGAACTTTCCTACGAGGATGTTATGAGAGCGTAGGTAAACAACATTCACTGATCTCCCATCTTCTACCCATTCTGCCATGCTGTCACAGAAGTCTATAAGAGTGGTCAAGCATGATTTACTTTTGGTGAATCCATGTTGACTACTCCTTATGGTCTTTTATTTACTTTGTGATGACCTCCAAAATTATCAGCTCCATTATCTTTCCAGTGATGGAAGAATGGCTGGCAGGACTGTAGTTTTCTGGGTCCTCCTTTGCCCTTTTTGAAGATGGGAGTAACTCTGGCCTTCCTCTAGTCATTTGACATTTTTTCCTGTTCTCTGTGATTTTTCAAAGATAGTGGAGAGTGGCTTAACAACATCTGCCAACTCCCTCGGCAACCATGTGGGTTCATTCCATCAGAGTCCATGAATTTAAATGTGTCTGTATATGTATAGTGAAGAGGTCATTTGAAAAATATCAGACTTACAAGTGTGCTAGTTATTGCACATTCCCAGTAGCCACTCATGAATGATACATTTTTAAATGGCTAAGCTATGTGTGTGGTAGTAATCTTCCCTAATTCTTCCCTAATCCTTATTCCCTGTTTTGCAGACAAAGAGACAGCTGAAGAACTGAGCTAGTCAAAATGAAATGAGAACAGAATGTTTTACATTTAAGGAAAAAAGAAAAAACACCTGTGAATAATGGGTGTAGAACTGAACAGTATCTGCTGTGAATGACTACCTCTAATAATTGTCTTGATAATCTGGGAAGTGTATGTGGCATGTCCTCAAACCTTTATGACTTTGAGTATGTTGCACGCCTTTGTTTTAGCAAAACTGAGGAGTCCAGATATCTGCTAAACAAAATAGCTAATATTAGGTACTGTGGAGACCTCAGCTAGCTTAATTGCACCCCTCTGCTGTTTGTAAATGGATCCAAGATACCTGTTGTATATCGTGAGATCTTTTGTAAAGGATGAGAGACTATCTCTTCACAAAGGAAAGTCAGCAACAAGTTCATTTGCATGCATCAATATTTATGATGATAAATGTTAATTTGAAATTATGTATTAAAAAGAAACAGGCAAGTTTATGTGATGAATTCCAGATCTAGTTGTAATGAATTTTCTTATTATTTAACAATAATTCCTAAAAATTGAAAATCCAATTTTTTTCAAAGTATAATTTCAGTGGTCTCTGTATGTACTCAGTGCTTTCTTAATCAATGAGAGTTTCATATACTAGATTTTGTTGTCTGAGACAACAGTAGAGTAAAAAATTTGTTTCATCTGACTTGCTAAAAAGTGGGAAAATATGACTGATGAAAATTACATTTATAACATATATATGGATATTTTTGTAAGCTGGATGTTTTGCAATATATATGTAATCTCTAAACATATTTTAAAGTGGCATTGCCTGGTTAACCTAAACCTGTTTCTTTTTTGTGGTCTCCAAAGAGTCCACTAAAGCTACAGATTTAATTCTAAGGAAAATGAAAGGCTATTGAAGAGTGCAAACAGAACATTACACTATTCACAAGATATAAATCTTCTGGGTATGTGGTAAAGGCAAGAAGTCACATTCAGTGCTTAATACTGTTAGCTGAATTTCTTGGTATTACTGGCCAAAATATGCCTGATGATGTTACAAAAGTTGTTTGATGTTATATCTGTTTATTTACCCGTGTGTATGCACATGCATATACATACCAAGTACATGTGTACAAACCAAGTCCTCTTGTTCTGTTAATGTTCTTCTAAGACCTTCTCTTTGTTTTCATCTTTCTAATTAGGAATCTTTTGTTTTTCTGGAAATCATATTTGCTGTAACTGAAGTGTGCCTTGAGTCTAGTGGACTGGAAGGAAACAGATGGAAAAAGCACCATACTGCTCTGGAAATTGTAATATCTGCTGGCAACTGCTTATTGTGTTCCAGGAGGGCTGATAAAACTCGAAGTTTCTTCAGGAACTGGGAAATATTTTCTGCCATGATGGAAGTGTCAGGGTGAGGGCAGAAAAAAATTTTTGGTTCCGTGGAAAAATTTTTATGAGCAGAAGTAGACCAAGGCCTGTTGGCTAAAAAGTAAGAATGGACAGAATTCACATTATTGGATGATTTTTTTCCCAGCTTTCTGTTTTTCCAGGCACAAGACCTGCACTCAAGTCTGGTTTGAGGGAAATAGAAAACCTATGCTGCCACTCAGGAATATAGCAACAAAGGCCAGATGTGATGATAGACTACCATTTTCTATAGTCTTAGTGGAAAAGGCAACTGACTTTTATGTCACATATATTCCTTTCCCTGTATAGGCCAGGAGGGTTGGGTGAGAGGAGGCCCTTCACCTGCTGATACAGAAACAACTGAAGTTACATGATGGTTTTTCGTTTGGTTTTTTTTTTTTCCCCTGTGGACAAAGGATTCACCTTTTCTCATTTTTCTGAACTTTCAGCTAATGTTTATTTCTCCAAAGTACCAATAAAAGCCAGGTTGTAGGCAGCTTTTAGGAAAAGTGAAGCCCACATAAAATGAAAACAATAACACAAAAGGACAAAGGGGAAAACAAGCAAAAGAAAAAATAACAGCATTTTTTTCCTCTCTAATTTTCAAGACTGAAGAAAATCTGTAATTAACAATGGTAGCTACCCCATGTATGTTAGAGGTTATATTCTCTGCTTTCAGAATTGCACATACTCCTCTTGCACTTCATAGGTCTTATTTGCTAAGCACAAATAAATGTACAGTTTTGAAAGGCTTACAGCAACTGTTTAAAAAGTATATAGACATAGGAAAAATTGAAATCACAGAGCAGTAAAGAGGAGACAGGTTGCAAAAGAACAAAATAAGTTTAAACTACAGTGCCCCTTACTTGTAAGGAGTTTACCTTGACTAAAAATTTTAAGCAACAAATATATGTGGGGATTCAATGCTTTGTCTCCTTAATGATTTCTGTCATTAAGGTGCTGAATTTTTTACTCTTACCCGGGAAGTTTAAAACTTTCCACTGAATTTTGTGCTATGCATTAATTCCAATCAAATCACGGTATATTTTGGCATACCTATTGTATTCCTTGTGATTTTTGAAATAGTATTTAAACAACAAATAACTTTGTGAAAAATGCTTTCATTAAACTGACAGTAGTACAAGAAGTGGACATCGTATTTAAATAGTTCTGCTTTCGGAAATTTTGCTTCTGAAAGAAAAAGAAAAAATCTGTTATAATGCAGAGTTCTTCTACGATATCTTGCAAGTTCAGTAGCTCCTGGATCAGCAGAAAATTGACTCCAAAATTCAACAGCAGCTTTTCACCAACTGGTGATGATTACCCTAAGGGTGACCAACTGGCTCTACTTCTTCCTTCAGGACCAATAAGTCACCCAGGCTAGAAGGGCCTCTCAGCACTTTGAACACACTGAGACCTGACAAAGGCTGCTACCACACAGAGGGCTGGCTGTGACAGTGAAAAAAGTCTGCTCCAAAGGAGTAGCTCCAGATCTGTCACAATTATTGGGGAAATAAGTTTGCTCCCATGGAGTAGCTCTAGATCTGTCCCAGTCCTGCAAACCCCCTTGATCAAAGACCCTGATTGCCTGGTCATGGCTGAATGGACAGGCTCTTCATGACCCTGCCAGAAGTGTTTAGCCTAGCCATATACTTCTAGTTCTAGAACTTATGGTCCAGAGATGTCTTTCCTAAAATGTGGATAATAAATGAAAGAGGATGAACTTGCTCTACTAACCTGTGTTTGTACAAAATACAGAAGGATGAGAGAAATGTCTCTACAGACAAAATAATGAATAATGAAGGGTTTGTGGTTTGTTTTGTGTGTTTATAAAGAGAAAAAGTGACTGTTGCGATGATCTTGTATGCTAGATTATGGATTTTATGTTCTCTTTTAATCACAAACTGCCTATTAAGAAAGGCCAATGATTTTGTGCTATGTCTCATATGCTAAATAAAGATCTAATGAGTTAGCTTCTTTTCCGAAAGTAAGGTTTCAGTTTTCATGGTTACTGTATTGTCTTCCTCTCTTACAGTAATCTGATTTACTTGATAGCAGAAAGCTGATTAATCCCTAAACACTGTGGCCTGTGTATTCACACGACAGCTCTTTGCAGTGTTTAGTCACCTAAATAATCATGTTTCAGTCTTCAGAAGTACTTAACATTCATAGCTCAAGTTGACTCTGATGGAACTGGAAGAAGCTCCAGCACATTAAAAAATGTTTTGTATTTAGTCAGATGTACATATATGCTGCATACATGACCAGCTTCTTTAATTCTTATTTATATGGTCATAAATATGTACAAATATATATGCATACACACATATCCACATACATACGTTTATATGAAAATGCCGTTTATAAATTTTTGCTCTTAGTTTGGGAACACAGTATATATTAAATCATGAAAGAAAACAGATCTAAGTCCTGTAGCTCTTTTTTCTGCTGTGAAAATCAAAGTGATATTTGGTCAGACAATCCATCTGTTGAGATGTAGTTTCTTTACGTGGCAATGCTGACTGATATCACCAGATTTGGCATGTTTGGAACTGGGGAATTAAGTCCCCACCGTGTAGTATTCTTTTTCAGTAGTCTGCTGTGACATTTAGATTACTGAAGACTGTTCAAGGGATGCTAGAAGCCTTGGGAACCCAAACTTTACTGTGTGCTGTAGGGAATCCTTCCTGTAACTTTGCCTTTTAAGTATGTCAGCACACAGCAAGAGTTAGAAAAACCTTATTTATATCTCAGGACCAGCCCTGAGTACAGTAGCCTTGGGAATCAGAAACGTGATCCATCACCTCATCCCTCAATTCTCACCTTCCATCTTCTATCCTCCAAGATTTCTTTTTTCCTTTATAATATATTCACAAAATACTGGGTAAGAAACTTTGGCTGTGAGAATGTGTAGACATTCAAATATGCATGATACACATCCAAATAATGTATTCCTATATACAATCTTTAAGAATTGTAGGCATGTAGTAAGCGTGTACTAATTGAAATATGGAGGCACTAAACACCTACTGAGAACATTTAATTTTTTAAAACATTACCATGGTAGCAATGTGTGCTTTGTAATTCTAGATAACAAGTTTCTGGTTACCAGTTTGCTTCTGAGCTCTGTAATGTGAGAACAAATGCAAATGTAAGCCTCTATCTATTCTTATGGTCATATGTCATCCTTACCAATTGGGCAATAAAACAGCAGGACCAGACTGCTGTTAAATAATACAAAATGTGATGCAGGAATACGGAGATAAATGTGTGCCTATATAAGTTATGCCTATCCAATATTGGTCTGCTTTGCATTTCTGAGGTAAAAAGCCAAATTCAATGAATTGAATATGCATTTAGTATAAGTCAGCATTCTCTGTGACATTTTAAATTTATGAAGAGTCCGTGTCTTCAAGAATTAACTTAAATACTTGCTGGATTAGTGGCTATAAGATAGACATTGTGACGGATGCAGACAAATCAGGAAGAAAGTGACAAAAGTCATAGCTATCACAGAGTGTGTCAGTATTATAATATATGTATGTAGATACAGAAAAAAGCACATGTACATGAAAAGCTATAAACATACCATGGCAGATGCTTTCCTAAATTTCAGCATCATAGTGCTTCCTAATCTACCTAAAAATTATTCTAGTTTATTATAAACTAGATTTTTTCATGAATATCTGAATATAACTTCAGAACTAGAGAGCTTAATATTTTTCAGCAAAATAGAGTAACCCCCTTCAGTCTCTCCATTATCATATTTTAAAAAGCGGTGGAATTTTCTAAGAAAGTGGCATTACTTAGGAGACTTTACATTACAAATTATAAAGAAGAAAGAACCCTGATTTTCCTATTTCTTGTATAAAAGCAAGTCCATTTCTCTAACTTGCACTAATTCTTTTTTACATGATTGACAAGGAAAGGACATAGTAGTAGTAAACTTTTTCTCCTTCCTTCCTTCCTTCTTTAACAAAATATATGATCAACTCTGAAATTTACAGAGAGAGGCTACATCCAGACTAATATACACATATCTGAATCGCTTGTATATTCCTGTGTAATAGTAGCTCTGCTGTATCCTTGCACAACAAAATCTCAGTTATCACAAATCAGTGTACATTCACAATCATATTCACATTCACAAGGAACAAGAGTCACAAAGTTCTCTGTAAAAAAATGTAGATTAGTGTTTTTTCCTTTGGTTGGTTGGTTGGTTGGTTGGTTGGTTGGTTGGTTATGGGGTTTTGGGGTTGTTAATGGGATTTTTTTTTTTTTTTTTGTGGTTGTTGGTTGGTTTTTTTGTTGGTTGTGGTGTTTTGTGTTGTTTTGTTTTGTTTAGAAGCAGAATGTCTGTCCATACAGAGAAGGTAATCAAGATTACCAACACAAATCTTATTTTTCATTTGAATCTGCACAGGTATGGGCAGATATGCAATAAATCAATCAAGTGCTCTAATTATTGTAAGTACATATAAGAACAAATCCTGGTTTTAATAGTCTTTCATGTATTGTCTTTGACTTTGGCCTTTTTTTAATGAAAACATTGTACCCATAGGAAAAATATCATTTAAACCCTTTCCAAATATCTGTTAGTTCTTTTCAGCAGATTAAGAAAAATCACTGCTTTACAGATCAAATGATAGGGTCATCCAGGAAGACAGGAAATTCTCATTTAAATAAAATACATTATAAATTACATTGCATTTTTTCAACAAAGAATAAACTGCAGACATTTGAATATTGTCTGAGATACAAATAAAAAAGAAACTGCTGTAGGAATGTGTGTTTCTATATCTACCCACAAAAGCACTGAAAGGTCTGTTTTTAGACTATATGTATGCCTTGATATGGTTGTTTTTTATGTGATGTTTAATAAAATGGTGTTGGACAATTTTATTTTCATTCACTGCTGGCCTGAGAGTTCATCCTACAAGACAACTCTGGAACTACTATGTCCTGGGTTGTAGAATAAGATATGCACAAAGTATTCTATCACCCTCTTCATCAACTGTTGAAACCAATTGTTG
>JBBMKD010000102.1:97667496-97687591 GCA_037834095.1 Argya squamiceps | reverse complement strand
TTTTTTTTTCTTTTTCTTATTAAATTGTATTTCTGACTTGGAGCCTCTCACTTGTTTTGCTTTCAAACCATTACATACTACTATCTCATGATGAGCTGGTTCAGCTCACCAGGCTGGCAGGAAACTATCTTTTTATGCTTTTCTGTCAGTTTTTTAGGGACCTCTGTTGGATTATAGGAGAGTTAGGCAGATCTGAAAACTGGAAGAAAGGAAGAAGACAGAGCACAGACCGTATTTTGGCATAAGGGAACCTCACCATCTTGCTGGGCTGTGCCCTGCAGTCTACCCCACATAGATCCAGAAGATTTATTGAAATGCCTAAAAGCCTGTTTTTGTCAAGATATTCTAATTGTCTCTCCAGGGTCCTGCACAGTGAGTAAAAGCTTTATCAATGAGGATAATTGCCTGGACATACTAGTATGTGTAAAGGGATGTCTGAGCTTGTGTTGGGTGAAAGCTAAAGCAGATTGTTAAAATACCTTAGCAACTTGCAGAGTCAAGGGCTTGGAAATAATTATACTCTAGATCTTCTATATTGAAGGATTGACTTTTGTTTCCTCAAAAGTCAGGGTACCACCATAGGGAGAGGATAAATGAGATAAATGAAAATAGTTGGTCATCAGAGCTCAGGTCTGCCTGATTTCCATTCCATTGCCTTCCACATTTTCTCACCTGAAGATGCAAAATATTTGCATCTAGAAACAGCCTTTATACAGAGATGTATCTTATCTGGTTCTTGTGCTCTGCATAGCAAAATTATTTAGTGAGTCAATTTGAGTTTGAAGCCTGGAGAAGCATAACATGGGAGACATATTGTTCCATCTTAATATTCTGTGCAGTGCCTGAAGTTAGCAAGAGCTCTGAAGACTTGAACTTCTGAACCTATTTCTAACAGGAGCCAACTGCCATTATTCTTGCAGCAAAGCAAAGAAACAACCCCTGTAGTCAAGAATAAAAGAAGGCACAGACAGGGATAAGAATAGTAAGGTTACAGAATTAAAACAAAACCAAAGGGAAGTTTGAAATTCTGGTTGCTGCTCTGCTGTGTGCTCTTCCATTTTGCAGTTAGCTTTGTCCTCTGTGATTTGCTTCCCTCACTTAGGCATGCCAGTACTACTCTGAACACCAAGTGTGGAACATCACAGGATGAGTGTAATGAGAAATCTGCCAGTGTGTCACTTCTGTCTCTGCCAAAATAGAGGTTAAAATCTGCTTTCAGGCTGCTCATTCTAGACAGAAAGGCTTTTCTGTCCTGCTTCAGAACTGCATAACACCAGGAATGCCAAGCACAGCTAAGGAGCTTGGCTTCAGTGCTGTCATTACTCCCCTGCCTCTTTGCATGCTGTCCGTGGTGGCCCAGCTGTTCACCGTGTTGTGGGCATTCCTGAAGGGCTCCCACTATTCCTGTGGATAGTGAATACCCCTAGAGAAGCATTAAATCCTTGAAAATATAAGAACATGAAGCTGTAACTCTCTGGGTGCATGGGCTTTTGCAGAGATTAATCTATAGATGTCTCCTGCTGATTGGAGTTACTCTTTTTAGTAAGTAACTAAGAATTTGATGAATTCTAAAATTAATCTGAAAAAATATTTTAAAAGTCCCTCTAATATCTCATTCCTCTAGGAGAACAGTTAAATCGAACTAGCTAGAGAGCTACATATATTGGGTTCATGTGGCAAGGTATTGGTACTAGGGGGCTACAGGGCTGGCTTCTGTGGGAAGTTGGCAGAAGCATCCCCCATGCCTGACAGAACCAATGCCTGCCTGCTCCAAAATGGACCAGCCACTGGCCAAGGCCAAGTCTGTCAGCAATCCTGCTAGAACCTCTGGAATAAAACAGTTAAGAAGGGGGGGGAAAACCCTGTGCATTGTGCAGATGGAGAGAAAAGTGAAAATATGCCAGAGAAACAGCCCTGTAGACACCAAGGTTGGTTAAGTAGGAGAGGGAGGAGGTGTTCCAGATGCCGGGGCTGAGACTCCCCTGCAGCCTGTGGTGCAGGCTGTGGTGAGACAGCTCTGCCCCTGCAGCCCATGGAGGTTCAAGGTGGAACAGAAACCACATACATCCCATGGAGGACCCACGCTGGAGCAGGTCCAAAGATGCTATGACCCTGTGGGAAGCCCACACTGAATCAGGCTCCTGGAAGGACCTGTGGACTCATGGGAAGGGGAGTCCACAGTGTAGCTGGTTTGATGGACCCAGACAAGAAACCCAGACTGCAGAATTCAGTGGTGAACTGCAGCCCTTGGGAAGGACTCCCATTGTGGAAGCTGGTGGAGGACTGTCTACCATGGGAGGGACCCCACAGTGGAGCACGGGAAGAGTGTGAGAAGTCCTCCCTCTGAGGAGGAAGGAGTGGCAGAGACAATGTGTGATGAACTGACCACAGCACCATTTGCTATACCCCTGTGCTGCTGCAGAGGCATTTGTTGTTTACTATGTTTGCCTTCAATGCAATCACCACCTGTGCAGAAACACTGTTTCCTGGAAAGTAGCCAGACATTGTCTGCTGATGAGAAGTAGAAAACAAAATCTTTTGTATTCCTTTGTTTCTACACATGAGCTTTGATTTTGCATTATTAAACTGCCTTTATCTTGATCCACAAATTTTAAAATTTTAGTTTGTCCCCACATTCTGGTGAGGGAGAGAGTAAGAGAGTGACTTGATGGGCATCTGGTGTCACAACACCACCCAAACCTAAAGCAAATTGTATGTCAAAACAAGTCTCTTGGGTCTAAGTAACCACAAATAAAATTGTGGAGTGCTGTGGCTGAAGTTCTTGGAGGAAAATAAAAGCCTGAAAGTGCTGAACAGTATTTTCTTTAGACATGTTATGAAAAAAATCTAAGTGCCCAAGAATGCAGAATTATCATGGATAATGAACATCATCACTGACCACTTTACTTTCAAACATATATTTGATATTTTCCATGTGGATAAAAGAAAATGTATATTAAGGTCAAGTCTTGCATTTGCTTCCCATTTTGGAGCTCTTTATTTGATTCTGAATTATTTGAGTTATCTTGTGCTATTTCTTTTACTGATTATCTAATGAAAGCATCCTTTGTTCAACTACATATTTCCATTTTCTCTTTGTTGATTTTTCATGTATGATTAAAACAACTTTCAGAACATTCTACCACTACAGAGCATCTCATTCTACAAGATAAGTTTTCTTAATCTGATGCTTTTGTCCCTTTGTAACTCTTTCAGTTAGATTATTAAATTATGTTCTTCTAAATTCATTCTTCTTCAACTTCCAGATCACATAGAAAAGCCACATGAGATGCCTCACAATATTGCCTATTGGATGTGCTTGAAGCTTGATATCCTTTTTCATAAATTCCTCACATTATTTTTAGAAAATTGCTGCTGTGTTATATATGGCTTTTTATGGAGCTATATCGTACAGCCAGTTCAGTATTAAAAATAAAAATGTAAAACTGAATTGTCCACTTAAACTGAAATGCTGCTTTATGAAGTATAGGTCATTTTTTTTATGTAGCAGTATTGGCAGAATGAGTCATCCTTCTAAGAATATAGCTAAATTGTGCTGTGGTTAACTGAGTGTAGGCTGCTTTCTGAATGTTTTGCCTCTTACATCCTTACCTCTGGTCTAAAAAGATTATCTCAGAAGATGTGTAGAGTTGCAATCTACAATTCTTCCAAGAGTGCCTACGTATTATTATGCCAACTGTGCCTGCCACCACACAGTAAGAGCAAAAAGCATTTCTTAAATCAAAATCTGGAATGCAAACACCTTACACTGTATTAGACAGGGCAGGAAACAGGTCAAGCTGAGCAACCAGTAATACTTGTGAATATTGGTTCCAATTCAAAAGTCAGTTTTAAAAGGGATGTTTTTGCGAACCTGTTCTAGTCTCTGCAAACACATGAGCTTCAATAGTGTGCCCGTTCAAACAGTGGAGGCTTACTTCAAACATAGACCCTGAAACTGAATTTGAAATTTTGTATTTTATTGCCCATGCCTCAAGTGATATTGTTTCCACAACCTGAAAGAAAGGCTTATTTAATTACCACCCCAACATACAATATATGGGAAAGAAAGAGTCAGATATTGAGGTATGCTGTAAATAAAGTCTGTTTATATACTCAGACTCTACAGTACAGGGTCTGTTCTAGAACTCACACAGGTCATATATGAAGTTTTTTTTTTATGATCCAGTTCAAGTGTCCTAGCAAGGCCATTCCCATATTATATAAGTTACAAAGGGCTGACACAAATAGCCATAGTTTCCTTGAATACCAGGGACAGCAGGAATATTTATCTACGGTCTTCATTTTCACCATCAAAGTGAAATGTATAGTACCTTAAGCTTTTTATGAATAAGAATGATGTGATATTCAGCCAAATAAATTATGAGGTTTCTTTTTTCAGATAAAAATTACTGTCAGCAGAAGCAATAGCCAAATGGACTGTTTATTCAAATGCAAGATGTTGATAGTTTCATCAGCACTGTTTTGTTTTTAATGCTCATTATGATCATCACCGTAAAAAATTATGATGGAAATATTCTTATAGAACTTCAATGAGCCTCTTGATATTGTCTCTATTAGGCATAAAAACTTTATTTTTATTTTGAATTTTACTCTGAAACACCTTTTGAAATGAAAGTCCATAAATTTTTTGTGGAAATTCAACATTATTTCCCAGAGAAATTTTGGGGATGGGTGTGTGTTTGTGGTAAGTTTACAGATAGCGCACAAAGAAAAAGAAGCCCAGTTTCCTTAAATAAATTCACTGAGAGATGCAACTTCCTTCTAATTAGTCTACCAAAAATAGTATTGGGTGAAGCTCTTAGGTCTATTCCAGAAGTCTCAGATGAATGAGAATTCTGCTGATTTGGCATGCACAGAAAGAAGGGTGCAGGGTAGAACCCTTAAATGAGTTACATGCTTTTAATCATGGGGAAGCCCCAAAGGAGATACAGTTTAAAGCAAGACAGCAGAGAAACCTATATAAACATCACCATTTATTTTTGGGACACGGGCTAGGACTACAACAAATCATAAGATGAATTTCTTTATTATTTCACAAAGAATTTTTAAAATGTAGAGACTATATCTTTTCTGTCTTCTTCATTTGATAGAACTACTTCACCATCTCTGAGCCCTAGAAGCCTATTGTGAGGATTTTGACAAATTTAAAACATCTTTTATCTCATCCTTTTTTTCTGAATCCTGGCAATGTAGATGCAAATGCAAATTTCCTACACAAAGAACATTTAAAGAAAATCGTGTTGTCCAAACAGAGTTTCCATTTATAGAATTTGAATTTAAATCAATGAAATAAATTCAGTCAATCCCTCTATACTGAATAAAGCTTTGTATCAAATTACTTTTCTTTGTTTTTCTTCTGCACTTTTCTTCCAAAATGATTTAAACATATACATATATTTTCAATCAGAACAAAAATTCATCAAAATGTTTTAATAACTTTCATATCTCTCTCTCATTTTTGATTGACAGCTATATTTGAATCAGTACAATTAGTGTATTAGAAGGTCGTTCTTTCCCTCCAAAACCAAAAATACTCAAAGAAAAAAAAATCTTCATGATACAGACACATATTTCTGTTCCCACACTTGGCAATTTGGCAGTTCTAAAGAAGGAAGCACTTAAACATTTGACACTAAAAGCAAAATACCCATCTTTACTTTGACTGTCTGTTTTCAATAGAAATGTCCAGCAAAAGAAGACATGATTATTCTAGAGAAAATATTCTGTAGCAAAGCTTACAAATGATGCATTTCAATTCTTGAACTCCCTGTTATAAATAACATTAGACAGTACATACCAGTAAAGAGCTAGCACTAGAAGAAATAAGCAACAAATTATAAACAAGCTTTATATCAGTCATATGAGGTAGAAGTTGGTCTAATCACAGAAAAAAAAAGTATCATTGTGGACAGAGAAAAGGATGTGAAAAAACTCTCTGTTCCACCTAATTTATGAAAAAATCAGAATGTTGTCTTTTAAAAGACAAATTTTGTATAATAGTTCCAACTATTCTCCTTCACTTCACAATGTGCTGAGCCTGGCTGGGATGGAGTTAACTTCTCTCATAGCAGTCCATATGGTGCTGTGATTTACATTTGGGTCTAAAACAGACTCGATAACATAGCAGTGTTTTGGTTATTGCTGATCAGTGCTGGCACAGCATCAAGGCTTTTTCTCTTCCACTCCAAAGAGACTAGGCTGGAAGTGGGCAAGAGATCAGGAGGGGACACAGTGGGGACAGCTGACCACAGCTGACCAAAGGGGTGTCCCATATTATAAGATGTTACACTGGGCAATAGAAGATGGGAGGTGGGCGGGAAGAGGAGGAAAGGAGAGGATGCTGGTGGTTATGGTGTTTGTCTTCCAAAGCATCTGTTACACCTATTGAGGTTGTGTTTTTCAGGGAATGGTCTGATAATTGCCCACAGATTGGAAGCAATGAATGAATTAATCTTTCTGCTGTGTTTATTAAATTGCCATTATTTAGATCCATGAGTCTTATTTTCCTTCTATTTCCTCCTCATTCCACAGGAGATTGAGCAAGAAGATGAGCGGGTATTTGGCTGCTGTTTAGGGTCAGCCCACCATGGAAAAAAATGTAATTTTATATTAAAGAAGTCCAATCTACCTATCTCACTCAATAGGGAAATCACTAATATGTAAGACCACATGAATAACACTATTTTCTTTCATGTCCCAATGTCTGCATAAAATTCAATGTAAGTCAGTGGGGCCCTCAATTAGTCTGAAATAAAAAAAGAATTGAATAGCAGAACAAAGCTTTGTGGCAATTATTTCAGCCACATGCTATGAAGAATTTTATGTTTTCTCATACTAATTTTTTCAACTGTTCTCTGTATTAGAAACCTGTTGTTTCTTGTGGAAGCATCAAGTTGTGTTTACCCACAAGAACAGAGTAATCCATGAAACCCAGCTGAACACAACTGAAGTAGAAATTTGATGAGTTTTTCCTCAATCTTATTTTATTGCACCACATTGCCAGTTGGGAAGCCTATGGAAAATTGTCAATTTTGCAAGGACTTGATATAAACAAATCACTTCAAGGAATCAGGGTTAGAATCTGAAAACTGCAAAGGAGCATGTTACAGGTAATGTGTGAAGGAAGTCAGACAACATGCATTTATGAAGGGAGGACATTCTCACCTCCAACTTCGGCCTTATAAAAGAGTTAAGTGTCTCTTATAAGCTAATTGTATGTTGTGTGGTTTTGTTTCACTTGTCTGTAGTGAAACAAAAGCATCTCAAAAGAAGATTAGTCTCACTTGTCTTTAATGAAAATCTTAAAATGGGGTGAATCAGGTTTTGGATCTGTTTTTCACCAGACTGCAAGAGAGCCCGGGGCAATTTGTTGGGATTAATTGCTTAAACTGTTAAAGCAAAGTGAGATGGACCCTAGCCTACCAAAATAAAAGGTCTATTGATTTCTAGTACACCTGGAAGACAGCAACTACCTGAACAAATTGGAATTTCTTTTTACTTATAAGTTCTATGCTCGTGGACTGGTTCTGATCTCTGCAGCTGGATGTTAAAACATCCACTGGCTTTTCTAAGATCAAGTTACCCAATTTTCCCATTTCCCTCTCAGCAGATGGAAAGATGGACAGGAAATGTTCTGTAACAGATCACTGTTAGCCTAAGGTAATGTGGCCTCTAGGACTTTTTGATATCTACCTCCACCTGGGTCAGGGATAAAGAGTGATTCTAAGCAGTTAATCAGTATATAAGAAAAAAATTGAGTCTGGTTCTAATTGGAACCATTTTGCCCGCTGCAGCTCTGGAAGTACAGCTCAATCATTTATTAAAAGACAAAACCACTTCCAAAGTCAAAGGAAAAATAAGGTCACTTTAATCAATGTATAAATTTATTTTAAATTTAGGCACACTGATGAAGATTTAGAGTTTTTCTTTCTCACAAAATATGAATACCCAGCATTTTAATTTAAAACAAAAGTCAATTACAGACCAAAAAACCCCAAACAAACAAACAAACAAAATAACAGGATTTTATTATTTTATTTTATGAAACTTTGAATAACAGTAGCTTATTAAAATACAAATTACAAGATTGGGAGACAGTATTTTTATAGTATTGCAGTACCTTAAATAATTCTACAAGCACCAGTGAACTCAGTGGGTGACTCCCTTTCAAGGGGAACAGAGGGCCCCACATGCTGTCCGGATCCATCCCACAGGGAGGTCTACAGCGTCCCTGGGGCCTGGGTATGGGATATTACTGAGAGACCCCCTGGGTTGATTCAGCCCTCTGATTGTTACCCACTGCTGATCCTCCAGGCTGGCAGGGATGAGATAGAAAAGAGGAGCACCAGGGCAATTAAAAGGGACTTCAGGTCTCTGGGTCAAGTGGTTGATGGGGCAGGAGCATGTGTGGTGTTCTGCTCAGTCCCTTTGGTTGCAGAGAAAAATGATGAAAGGAATGGGAGAGCCCACATTATCAAGAAGTGGCTCAAGGGTTGCTCATCAGCAGAATTTTGGGTTCTTTGATCATGGGGCAACGTTTCCAACATCTGGCCTGCTGGAACTGGATGGGCTTCATCCCTCTGTTAAGGGCAGAAGGTTTTTAGCTCATGAACTGGCAGCACTCATTGAGAGGGCTTTAAATTAGGTTTGAAGGGGGAAGGGGATGCAGGTGGGCTCTCTGGAAGCAGGCCCAAGGGTGATGAGCCTGAGTTAGGGGTGAAACCAGTAGGTTTACATAGGTGCATATATACCAATGCACACAGCACGGGTAACAAACAGGAAGAGCTGGAGTTCATGGTGCAACAGCATAGCTATGATGTAGTCGCTGTCACAGAAACGTGGTGGGATGACTCACATGGCTGGAGTGCTGCACTCGATGGCAACAAGCTCTTCAGAAGGGACAGGAGAGGGAGAAGAGGTGGACGGGTGGCCCTTTATATTAGGGAGGCTTTTGACAACATGGGTATTGAAGCTAATGACAATGAAGTTGAAAACCTATGGGTAAGAATTAAGGAGAAGGCCAACAAGGTTAGAATCCTACTGGGAGTCTGTTATCATCCACCCAACCAGGAAGAAGACAACTTTATAGGCAGCTGGACAATGTTTCAGGATCACCAGCCCTTGTTGTTGTAGGTGCTTCAAAAAAGAGATTTTGAGGGCACAGGAGCAGACTGTCCCTGTTTGCTGAAAGATGAGTAGACGAGGCAAACATCCAGCCTGGATGGGCAATGAGGTTTTGAAGGAACTTAGGAATAAAAAGAGTATGTATCATCTTTGGAAGGAGAGTCAGGTCTCTCAGGAAGTATTTCAGGGGGTTGCTAGGTGCTAGGGCATGTAGGAAAAAATAAGAGAGGCCACAGCTCAGTTCAAACTTAATTTGGCAAATTTGTAAAGGATAATAAAAAATGTTTTTACAAAGGAAGAGTAAGAACAACCTTTATTCTCTACTGGATGCAATAGGGAACTTAGTAACTGCAGATGAGGATGAAGCACAGGTGCTTAAGGCCTTCTTTGCCTCAGTCTTTTGTGGGAAGAAGGTTTGTCCTCAGGACAGCTGTCCTGGGGTTGGTAGATGGTGACAGGGAGCAGAATGGTCTCCCTGTTATCCAACTGCTAAGCCCCTTGGATGTTCATAAATCTATGGGCGCAGATGGGATCCATCCCAGAGTGATGAGGCAGATGGCAAATGAGCTTGCAAAGCCGCTCTCCATCATTTACCAACAGTCCTGGCTCACTGGTGAAGTTCCAGATGACTGGAAGCTGGCCAATGTGATGCCCACTCACAAAAAGGGTGGGAAGGAGAATTCTGGTAACTATTGGCCAGTTAACCTGACATCAGTACCTGGTAAGGTTATGGTGCACTTTATACTGAGTGTCATCAGGCATCATGTACAGGACGGCCAGGATATCAGACCCAGCCAGCATCGGTTTAGGAGGGGCATGTTATGCTTGAACAATCTCCTCTTATGACCAGGTGACCCATCTGGTCATTTGGACTTCAGCAAGGCTTTCGACACTGTCTCCCACAGCATACTCCTGGAAAAGCTGGCAGCCTGAGGCTTGGACAGGAGCACTCTTTGCTGGTTAGGAACTGGCTGGATGGCCGGGCCCAGAGAA
Organism: Argya squamiceps; assembly: GCA_037834095.1. NCBI lineage: Eukaryota > Metazoa > Chordata > Aves > Passeriformes > Leiothrichidae > Argya > Argya squamiceps. The sequence goes on along the minus strand of JBBMKD010000102.1, from coordinate 97,677,451 downwards.
TAGTAGTAAATGGTGCTGCATCCAGCTGGTGGCCAGTCACCAGTGGTGTCCCTCAGGGGTCTGTGCTGGGGCCAGTTCTGTTCAATATTTTTATTGATGACATAGAAGAGGGTATTGTGTCTTTCATTAGTAAATCTGCAGATGACACTAAGCTGGGAGCATGTGTCGATCTGTTGGAAGGCAGGAGGACTCTGCAGAGAGACCTGGAATGGTTGGAAGGATGGGCAGAGTCCAATGAGAGGAAGTTTAGTAAGCCCAAGTGCCAAGTCCTGCATTTTGGCCACAAAACCCCCCTGCAACATTACAGGCTGGGGATGGTGTGGCTGGACAGTGCCCAGGAGAAAAGGGACCTGGGGGTACTGGTGACAGCAGCTGAACATGAGCCAGCAGTGTGCCCAGGTGGCCAAGAATCCTGGCCTGGATCAAGAATAATGTGGCAGGAATAGCAGGAGCAGGGAGGTCATTCTTCCCCTGCACTCAGCATTGGTGAGGCCACACCTTGAGTGCTGTGTCCAGTCCTAGGCCCCTCAGTGTAGGAAGGACGTTGAGACACTTGAGGGTGTCCAGAGGAGGCAACGAGGCTGGAAAGGGGCTTGGAACACAAACCCTGTGAGGAACGACTGAGGGAGCTGGGGTTGTTTAGGCTGGAGAAAAGGAGACTCAGGGGTGACCTTATCACTCTCTACAACTCCCTGAAAGGTGGCTGTGGTCAGGTGAGGGTTGGTCTCTTTCTCCAGGCAGAATGAGAGGACACAGTCTTAAGCTGCGCCAAGGAAAATATAGGGTGGATGTTAGGAAAAAGGTTTTTTTGAAAGAGTAATAAAGTACTGGAATGGTCTGCCTGGGGAGATGATGGAGTCACCATCCCTGGATGTGTTTAAAAAAGGACTGGATGTGGCACTCAGTGCCATGGTTTAGTTGAGGTGTTAGGGCTGGGATGGACTCGATGATCTTGAAGGTCTCTTCCAACCTAGTCATTCTGTGTGATTCTGTAAATCACACAGCCCAGCTGTCAGTTTGGAAAATGTCATTGCTGTTTTAATGAGAAGTCTGTATTTTCCTGAGGAAATTCCAAGGCTCTTCTGTCTTGGAACAAACATGATGTGACTTCAATTCAGTATTTACCTACAGAAGTATTTTTACAAGATTAAAAGGTGTTTCAGTTTTTCTTCTGTCTCTGTGTGTCTCTGTGTCTCTGTTTTCTCTGTTAATTATTCATCAAAAAGAGAAAAGGTCTTTATTATACTAAGTGATCATCCCTCCTAATTTCTTCTAACTGATAGTTTTAGAATACTTTTGTTTTGACTATAATGCTGCTGAGACCCTATGACTCTTCATTTATTATGTTGTTGGTGTGGAAATTTCTTTCATTTTGATATTTCAGCAATTAATTGTACCAATTTGAGTGATAAAGGGTGTCAGAGAAGAGAAAAAGAAGAAATGTCATAAAAATGAGATGTCATGTCTTATGATCTAGTCTACCAGTGTAAAAAATTCAATACCAGAGTTAAGTCTTCTTAAGAATTAACTTTATCATGGTACTGCTGTTTTGGATCTATCCAAACATTTAACCCTTTGGTGTGGCAAAAGTTTATGTGAGTATTCAGTTACTTCAGATTTGCTACTGCAACTGGAGCTTGTAGATAATATTTACACTCACAAATTTCAATAAATGAGAGAAGAATTATTGAGGAATTTTCCAGCTGGATTAGGAGGAACAAGTTATAATATACAGGAAATAAGCTCCACATGGAGAAATTAACTTTTGGAGGAGAGAATCCTTTCCAAGTCGTGTGTGCCTGCTTGCTGCACTCAGCTCCATTAACTCTGCAATGAGCTGTTGCAACATCATTGCAATTGAAAAGTGCATTAAAGGAGACTAATTGGGTGGCTGACATATATTACTTGTTCCAGTCTCATGAATAATAAAGTTTCATGAAGATTGAGGTTTAGAACTTTTCCATACAAAACTGTCAATGAAGTTTGCAAGCCAAGGCAAAGAATTGTGGGCAAGTATTACAGGGAAAACAAACCTGGTCACCTCAGGAATCACAAAAACAAAACTGGCAAAGGAAGAGCAGACAAGAACAATGCTGTTAAGGTGTCAGGCTGAGTTTGTCCACATGTAAGAGAGAAGAAAAAACATAATCTTAGTGAAAAAATTAAGTTTACCTCTTTTCTGCTGTAGAAATTGAATTTCTCAAATCTAATCACTAATGGGCCAATTGAATTTCTCAAATGCTTTTGATCAAAGAATTTAAAGCAAAAAAATCTCCCAACCTTCGTGGGCTTTTTTAATTGGATTTTTATTTTTTTTTCTCATTTTTAAATTTTTTTTGGTGACAGTATTTCCTTAGGAATCCCTAGAGGACCTGAAAGCTAGAAGTAATCAAATAACATAATTGGGGATGGCAAGTTAGCTGCTTTTCTTGTCCTTGTTTTCAGTGGACTGAACAAACTGAACTCTTTTAATACGTCCTTGCACACCATGTACTGCAGCCCACCAGTCATCTTTGTTGCTTGTCCGTGGGCTCATTCCAGGACATTAGTTTCCTTGCTGTCCTGGGGAGAACAAAACTGGACATGGAGTTCCAGATGCAATCTCACAAGTACTAAGGAGAGATGAGGAACAGCTTCCTTTAATTGCTATGCTCGTCAATACAGCCTAAGATGCAGGTGGCTGTCTTTGCTATGGTGATGTGCTACTTACACATTTGACTTTTTCATCAGGAATGCTGGACTTTACATTTACCTTTGTTGACCCACCTGAGGTTTCTGGCAGCTCATTTTTCCAGACTGCTAAGATCCATCTCAATACTAGCCCTGCCCTTCACTCTATGGACCACATCCACCCCAGTTTGCTGTCATGTGTGACCTTGCAGGGAGTGCATGCCATTCCATCATGCAGGACATTAATAGAGATGCTAAACCTTGCTAATCTCTGAATCAATGCCTGAGGAGTGTCACTAATAATTAGTCATCTGTTGGCCTTCATGTCAGGGATCTGATGACGAGTAAGACGATAAGACTCATTGAATGCATGCTGCCAGAAGGAATCTGTTTAGGGAGGCAATGATCATGCCTTGAGCTGTTGAAAGTGAAAGGATGAAACAGGTGATGAAAGTCACACTGAACTTTTAAATAAAACAACTTCTGAAGCTTAGAACAGGATCTTATGAAGCTCTTTATCTGATCATTGTCTATCAAACGGTGATATTTTTAAACCCCATTTAATCTATGTCAATGCATAACAACTAAGAAATCCATGAGGTTATAGACTCCTGCTCTGAAGTTTAATATGAGGAATCTGTATTTTTTGGTAGGGTTTGATAAATGATCAATTTCTAGTATTTTAAACTCAAGCAATGCCATTTGAGTGTCGTTTTTATATTTTGTGTCTGCTTAGAAGGGCTCTGCAATCTGTCAATGTAATTACTATGGTATTTAAGGCCTTTTCATTGTGTTATGCCTAATGTTAATTTTTTAACAGCTGAATCATATTCAGTAGCAAATTTAATCTTAAGGTCTTGGCAGTACCTTGCTTAACTGCCTCTGAGATCTCTTCTATAACCTTTGTAACCTCAGTTGCTGCAGCCTGCAGCTGAAACCCACTTGTTTTTTCTTTTGGTTGACAAAACTCACAAAAACTCATGTTTCGGTTCTGACCAAAGCCGCAAACACCAGAATCAAACCAGAAAGGATTTAATAATTTATGTTCTATTAGAATTCAGTTATCATTCAGTTATCAGATGTGATGCTGTAAAAAATGCAAAGGAAAAACTTTGTGTTGCCACCAAAGAAGTAATAGTTGGCAAAGAATTTGATCTATGTGACAATTCCTCTCCTATCTAACCAGATTACTTGTTCCGTGGGCAAGTATCTCACTGTGCTGTTGCCAAAAAAAGATATGCAAGCACAAGAAGCTGTAGGAAACCAGTTTGACTACCATTTCTGCAGGTCAGTTCTGAACTTCTCGGTAAACACTGACAAAATGACGTTAAATGAGACATCTTTCTGTTAACTGCTGGCCTATAATATTTAGGTAATGGCTTATCTCTCTATAATCCCTTGCCAAGCAGAAACACAAGGTAGAACAGAACTCAAAGTGTCCAAAACGTATTTTTAAGCCACTATTTCTATTTATTCTTTTTTTCCAAAGATCTAGAATATTAAAATAAATTAAATTAAAATTTAGGATCATTTTGGCCTGTAATGAGTCTCAGCATGGGGATTGTGAGCTCCTGCATAATTGGACCTGTTTTAAAGGAACTTAAGAACAAAAGTGATAGTTATCTAGACAGAAAGAGTATTAAGAGACTAAAGCAGACTTTAAGTGCTAGACTTAAACTCTGACAATATCATGTAAGTGATTTCCTTCTCAGTAAAGTGCATAACAGCCACAGTTCTGAGAATAAGAAGATGTTTGGTTTCCTTTAAACCAGGGTGGATTCACCAAGAATGTAGCACTTTATTCACCTGAACAGCCTTTTAGAATGAATGGAGAGCATCCGGACATAGATCTCTTTGTAATTTTTGATAGATAGAATTTGTTATTTGCACTTATTGGCAACAATGTTTAATTGTGAATCTCTACATCTAAATTTGTCATCTAAGTGGATTATATATGACCACAGAGAAGTTCAGTCCTTCTTTTACTTTATGTGAAGTATATAGTGCAGCATGAGTGTTATCTTACTCTGTAATCCCAAATTTCTCATGGAAAACAGGTACCTGATATAAATGTGATTCATCACAGTTTAAATGGAATTTTTTTTTGCATTGCAAAGGTATTATTTTACATTTCAGGACACAAATTTTAATTACCAAAATTAACAAGGGTAACAAAAATCTAGCAGTTATTAACTACATTGTATTTTTAAAATGTATGTCTAAAAAAACCTCTTGTGAAGAAGACAGTAAAAGTGCAATAAAGATTACCTAATTCCCCATTTCATGTTTATTACTTCAATAATTCTAAGTTATACAAAATGACAATGTATTCAATCATGTATAACGGATTTTGTTTGTTATGCTGGATTTTTAAAATTCAGCAATTAAAGAAAGTGGCAATTTATTTTGTTTATAAAATACAGTTTTCATCCATACCCAAAAGTGCCCTTTAATTATTTTAGAATGAAAATAATTTTGTAGAGCATAACACACTTCATTTCGGCTACTTCTGCATAGAGATTTTTAATGTTTCTTCAAAATCCTTCAGAGAGTTTTGTTTTGCCAGCTATGTTAGTAATAATTATTCAGCAATTAAAATCCTCATACTTCCTTATTACTCCATCTAGCACCACTCTCCCAACAATGAATCAGATATAAAGGCATGTTCCACGTTGAAAACAAGCTGGAGCCTTCACATCACCTCAGACAAACTGTTCAACTTGATTAGAGAATATGGAAAATAGGGGCTTACAGTGAATCATGCAGGCAAGACTGCAGGAAACAAACATTAATTGCAGGTGCATAAGTCAGGACAGTCACTAATGAGTTTGGAAGTAATAGAAGGAATGGCTTAAAGTCCTGACAGTCAGCAGGTTACATTTTAAGCCTAGTCCTTTACCTCTTACCTTTTGTCTTGTTGTTTCTCATCTTATTTGAAGTTCAACACCCAGCACAAAAGGCATATCATTTTCTGCTAGTGAAAATATGAAGATTATTAGACTTTCAGAATTTGCTGCATACTATACTGAGAGAATCCACTCACACTGACACTAATTATTTTTTTTCTTTTATCTTTCTGCAGAAGCACCTGAAGGCCTTAGCTGACATAAAGGTCTAGTTATGCTGAATGTGCCATATTTGTAGCTTAATATTTTGCAGTCTAAATTTGAATGACCCAAACAAAAAAGGTGTATAGCTAATCTAAATGTGAGAGCTGAGAGACAAGGAGATTAAGTTACTCATTGCACTAGAAACCAGTGTGGGAGCTGGATGAAGGGGGTGGTCCTCCTGACAGTGGTGACCTAATTCTGAATAATGTCATGAAGACTGCTCTAGGGAGTCTGCCATTGGAAATCCAACCCCTTGTCAGCTGTTAGGACTCTGTCCATGAGTTAAGCTGGGCCACTAAAGCATATAATGGATATATTACGTGCATTTGTGTGTGAGGGTGAAGGGGTCTGAAAGTTGTTGAGAACTCTTTCTTTCCCAACAATGATACATTTGAGTTTCAGGAAGTCTTTGAAAATTCAACACTGACTTGTTGGGAGAGAAAATTGCTTAGATTTTTTTTAAAGAAATTGGTGGAAAAGAAGAAAGTTAGAAACAAGCAGTTGAATCCCTGGTGTCTTCAGACTGCATTAGGGAATTCTGGGAAGAGTTGTACACAAAGTAATTGCTGTGGCAGCTTCATAAACCCTAAGAGGTCGTCCCTGGTTTCCATTTTTTCTCATGGAATTTTCACTGACTCCAAATTGGTATAATAAGGGGTGCAAGTGGGACTTACACATAGGACATACATGCCAGTGCTTCAGGCTTGACAAAGTTATATAGTCAGAATAATTATAGCAAATAGCCTTATAAGTCAAGGTTGAAGAAATTAATCACTTCAGATGTTGACTGCTGAGGACATTTGCTATCATCTGTCAATGACTTATGAAGACAGCTCCTGACTGACAAGATTTTACTTTAGATAGCATTTGAATGTACACAAAGTATGTTATATGGCAGGATTATTATTCTTTCAATTTCTTAAATTATTCCTCTTATCTGGGTAATAAAAAGGTAGCCACTTGTCTATCTACATTTATACAAGATACCACAGCAATAAAAATCCTTCACATTGCTTTCTCTTTTTTTATATTATCATTAATCTGCTAATTAAGAACAGCTGTGGTGATGGTCTCCACGTGTTGATTCCCATCAATATGAGTTACGCAGAGGCCAGTAACTCATTCATCATAAGGAAATGACTGCAACTTTGAGCAGGCACTAGTCTATTAGGGCTAAAAAGAAAGGATGTGATGCTGTATTTAGCTGAAAAAGAGTAAGATTTCCTTATCCCAGAGTGGAGTCCTCTGTGTAGCCATTATTTTTAGTATCTGCATTTGAAAGAGTTTGCTAATAGGAAGCAGTAAGAAAAAATAATTTCTTGTTCCCTGAGCCATTTTTCGGCTTGGATAACTTTGATTCTTTACTGGATGTCTATTGTTCAAATTTCAGATTATGCCTTCAGTGTTGAATACGTGAAACACAGAAATGTGTTTCAAGTTTAATTTGGCTTTAGTGGTTTTAACCCCAGCTAGATTTAATTTTCCTATTATATACCTTACGTACTGGTATTCCTTTCTCTCCAGTTTGCCAGATCTCACCCCTTTAGTCAACTGAAAATCTCCCTCCTTCCCATTATTAAAAAAAAATTAAATGGGTTTTGGATTTGGAGAGGGTGACTTTTGTTCTATTCTTGGTAATATATTAGTTGGCCTTATGTTTTGAAATAAGGTAAATATGTTAAATAATCTGTGTTTCAGTCCTGCATATAACTTTGAGACAGCAATGAAAACTTCTGAAACTCTTTTAACTTCTAGGTCATGTTCCTGTATTTAGAAAATAAAAATGTCACTAATTATCAAATAGACAGAGTTTATGGAGAGAAATACAGTACCAAAGAATGAAGATGTTAGAAACTGAGATCAACATTGATTTGGTCATTACCATCAAATGGGGTTTTTTTGTTAGTTTGTTTCTTTGGTCATCTGTCTGCTTGGACAACACTGCTGGTTGGCAAAAGTAAGAAGCAGAAACAAGTGTCACCGATTTGTTTTTTGAAGACATTCATCCAATGATCTCAAAGCACTGCTGTTGTCTTATTTTTTAAATTCTGAAGGTATGTGGGAGGTCAATATGAGCCCTTTTCTTTTCCTCCAATGGAATTCACCACTAGCACCAGTCATGAAGAGTGCTGGACAGGAGGAATTGGAAGAAGTGAAGTAGGTGAGACTTTTGGAAGGGAGAGAAAAGACAACCTAAACTTTATTTTCATCTACTTTTAAGATGTCACCTTCAGAAACCTTTCTGACAGAAATTGGTTATCCCAAATTTATTAAAATACTTCTGTAGAATACAATTTTTCAGGTTTTGAGTGGTCAAAATGATAAAAAGTTTTATATGGTTCCTTGTTTACTGAAAACTTCCCACAGTGTTTTTACGTCTCATTTCCCATAAAATTATTTGACTGTGATGTTGCATAATCAGTACTCTTCAAGATACTTTGAAATGAACATTTCCACAAATGTGTTCCTTAAATGTTCTGTTGCTGTGTGTAATTTTATTCTAACTATCCCAACCGCTGTAAGAAAAGGCACACTAAGAACTCTGAAGTGTTTTATTCCTGCTTTTCTAATTGTGAAATATTCAATACTGGGAATATAGTGCTGTTGAACAAGAGGTAGGTGTTCTACTCCAAAAATGTTCACTTTACAATAGTAGATTTTTGTGTGGTTACAATTAATACTAAGAGATGATATACAAGACGTAAATTCAAGTTTTCATTATGGTTGGGAGACTGTGTCAAAAGTCACCTGTGACCCAAGTTCCACAGATATAAGAGGGGAAACTTATCATACAATCAACTTCCAGGATTGGGAAAATGATAAGGTGCACATCAGTAAAATATAGATTCTGTGTGGAGAGTGCAGGGTTAGGTTCTTCTCCATTTTCATTGATTTGTAAATTTGTAGCTGTGTGTAGCTTCACACCTGCTTGGTGTGAAGAGGAAATCTTTGTAATGTAACTGAAACCTGTGTTTTCTTTTATGGCCTATTGGTTCTATTGGCCCTCCCTGTGAGTGTTTATAAAGCAAAACATTATACAATATTGGGTGAGTCCCAAGAAAGGCAATGTGCCATTGCTAATGAAACTGCTAATGGTAATGTCTTTGGTGATGTGTCATTGTCATTCTTTCATTGATATAAGAAAAAAGAGGCTGTCTCTTGACCTGGATACTTATTGTTCCACATGTAACTTAGAACTTTGTAGGTCAACATTCTCTGAAAGAAAGTATTTATTCCGATGAACCTGTATTTTCAATGAGTTTTACTTTTCCTGTTTGTGTTTACAAATAGTGGATGGATTTAGGTCTTTTCAGTACTTCATCTACTGAAGTGATGTCTTGCTCTTGGTTATTTTTAATTCTTTCCTTTGATACAAAGGTAGAGAATACTTTCATCTCTTTATGTATAAGATCACAAACATATTTAATGAGGATACAAAAAAACCGCAGTTATGATTAAAAAGTGTCCCATGTCATCAAACTGTCTTGTCCCCACATGATTTCCAGGTTATTGTAAATATACATAGCAACTTCAGAGTATTGGTGAAGCAGGAAATATGTATCATAATTTTGATTAATCAAATTATGACCATAGTACACTCCAACACTCATTGACTCCAAATATGATTTAAATCTTATTTAAGTTTGGGGAGTTCAGAGTACTTTTAAATTACTACAGAAGTTTCATTTGTTGACATGTTCCAATTCAATATTCAGCTTCTGTATTTCTTGGTGGAAAATGGCAAATTTTGGAGCCCAGACATAGAAAAGAGAATACTTCTTTGTATATCAATAATATTGTTTTAAAAAATAGGTGGCCTTGCAAAAGGCAATACCATCTCCTAGCACAGAATGCTCTTCAATATTTATGTTCATTCTTTATAATACTGTAGAATTTCCAATTAAAATAAAAGTCTGATTTGTAATGTAAAAAATATTAGACCTGACAGGGAGGATGAAAAGACCATATCCAGACACTATTGAAACTAATATTTTCAATCTAATTGATTTTAGTCAGATCTACTAAAGCTCAGAACAAGCATTAAAATGACAATATATTACTACTTTGTCTGAAGAACTGAAAAAAGTCACCCTGAATGAAATATCATAGGAAAGGAAAGGAAAGGAAAGGAAAGGAAAGGAAAGGAAAGGAAAGGAAAGGAAAGGAAAGGAAAG
>JBBMKD010000102.1:97638085-97666953 GCA_037834095.1 Argya squamiceps | reverse complement strand
GGAAAGGAAAGGAAAGGAAAGGAAAGGAAAGGAAAGGAAAGGAAAGGAAAGGAAAGGAAAGGAAAGGAAAGGAATCATCACTACCTGGTGATGGGAAGTAGTGAGTTAATTCCTCTTTGTGTTTTTCATCCACATGCAGCTTTTGCTGCATCTCAACCCACAAGATTTCCCATCTTATCCTCCTGTCCTGATGAGAAGGAGGAGTGAAAGACCAACTAAGTGGGAGTTTGGCAACCAGAAAAGATCAAGCCACCACAAGTGCACATATCTGATTTTAAAGTTTCTGGGTTGTTTTGTTGTTTTTTTCACAGGGATAATGAAATCAATGAAGGAAGTTTGTGGGATATGAATGTGGTCTGGATTTGTGAGTTTAAATAGACTGAACTGGATTTCAAGTTGCACCTTTTGTTCCTTGAAAATCAAAGCTATTATACCTTGTGGAGATATCCCTAATTCTGTTAATTTAAAGGACTGTCTGCTCCAGGTCACAAAAGGAACTGTGATTTACAAGGTTAACTGAGTAATTGGCTTGCTTCAGACAGGAACGTCGATCCTCATTTTGCTTCTAAAGACATTAGGTGATATGTTAAGATACTTAATGCAGATTGACAAAATTTCTCATATATTCAATGAAGTCTCCAAAGTGGCATATTGTCTGTCTTCGTTTCTCACCATTTGGGCTTATGCAACATGGGGAGTGTACATTATCAGTCAATTAGTGTTTTCTGCAGGTGCTTCTCTTTCTCTCTCCTGTGCTCAGTGTCCCACTATTTATTTTCCTTTTCTTCCTCTATCAGAAGAGAGTAGTCAGAAGGAATTATTTCTGGGTTTCCACATGTAATGGCAAAGTTGGTCTGTCATGATCAAGGTAAAAAACAAACACATTACATACATTCTAAGATTCTCTGAACAGCCAGTTGTGTTCAGATCATAAATGCACCCTCATTCATAGATTGAAAATGAATTGGAGTCTAGAAGTTTGTTTCTTATTGTATTTTTTTTGGTGAACTTCAAAGAAATTTATCACCTGTGGATGAAGTTTTAGGTTGACTGTCAGATTCAATAAACAGACTGAAGCAAGGCTGGCAGTTCCATGTATATTTTAATTAAGGCACAAGTGTCCTTTTCCTAGAGCTGTAAAATAAATAGCTTATTAAAGAATCACTTTTACAGGAGCATATTTAGGATAAATGGAGGGAAGTAAACTTTGACCTTTTTCAATAATGGAACTGTGTTCTCATGCAAGAACAGAAGAGCAGACTTATTCTACTTTGGAAATAAAGTCAGAAAATCCAAATACTGTGAAATAAAGAAAAGCATTTTGAAACACAGAGTTATATACTTATTGAAATATTTATGCGTTTTCAGTTTAAAAGAAAGAGTATTATTATAGTATGTGGCTTTTCTTCTAAAATATAACATTGTGATATTACAGTTTTCATTTAATTAGTTCAGTGGTATATGAATCCACCAGCAGCACACTCATTTGTACTCCAAATTTTTGGAAAAAGGGCATGTATTTCTGTCACATGTCATCAGGAAATAGTTTTGTTGCTTTCAAGAAAATGTTGCATGAATCAGAGTCATCAGGACCTCTAAGAGGTAACTGTGGTGTAATAAGCTTTTGTGAGAAGACCAAAGATCTTCCATCTATATGTTTCACCTCACTCAGTCACTTTATAAAAAACTTAAACAAATGCAGCAAGTGTTAATCTACTTTAATCTACTATATCTACTATAATAATAATTTAAAAAAATCCACAGACTCAACACTACTTTTATTAAATCATTTATGTATGATATGACATCAACCTTTTATATTCTAATGACTGCAATCCTGAAGATCAAACGCTGTTATGTTTTTTTAGAAGAGAAATAATAATATTTTGTTTTGTCCTTGGTTTTGCTTCCCTACATTGAAATTACTATCACCTGCTTTGTATCTTAAATTTAATTGTAGCTTTATAGTTTCTTTAACACAAGCATATAACTAGTTGCCAGGAGGTACGCACCTAGATAACAGCGCCAGAAATCTTAAGGTTACTCAGCATATTTACAAAGAGTATACAAAGTCCTACTTCCCTAAATACAAGAGACTACCACAGCTGATGACATTTTTCTTGCCTTCATCCCTGGTGGTATTTCAGATCCTGATCAAAAGGCTTTCTCCTTAACCTCTTTCCAGGGTTGAATCTCATTATTTTCCCATTCACTGCTCTCATGTCTGCATGTGGCCTTTTGTGCTCCTTCTCTCTTGTTCCTGACCTTTATTGGTTGTTTCACTTCAAGCCAGTTCTCAAAAGACTGACTAAGCAAATCCACAGCCTTTCTAATTGCAGCTGGAATTTAATTTTTGACAGTGAGTTTGTGTCTGTGTTTTGAGTTTCCCCTTTTTTTTACATTTTAGCACAAACAGGAAGTTCTTGTATTACCAGTGCTTCTAATCCAATACAGTATGTATAGAAACTTAATATTTTGATAGATATGGATATTTACCATAATTTTCAAATATTAGTTGCTGTTCCCTTTTGTGGCTTTTTCAAAAAGAAAAGCTACTGCAGAAGAACGAGCTGTTGGAGGAATATTATCTGAAATTATATTTTTGCAGCTCAATTTATGACCCTTGCAGCTTTCAAGTACCAGCTGAGGTACAAAACATCAGGCAAGAAATATGAGTTATATTGTGATATACACTGGGAACAGACAGACTGGTCTCCTCGTGTATCTAAACGATGGTTGCTGTGGCTCTACTCGTGCAGAATAATCTGACTGTTTCTGGGGAAGTAGTGGCTCTCAGTTTAACATGAGTATATATATATATATAGAGCACTTTAGAGTATTGAATGAGGATCCAAGCTAAATAGGTTGAGAAGTGTAAGAGGCTACATGACATGTTTACATGTTTTTTACATATACCCTTGAAAACTCCTGGCACCTTTATTTGCTACTGTATTACATAACCCTCACAGACCTTTTAGGAGTATACAGGGTTGTCATCTTAGTTATCCTCAGTTATATAGCACCTACCACTGCTGAACTTGAACACTTACTCTATTTGCTCATGGAAAAAGAAAAAACAGAAAATGGAAAGCTAGCAATGAAAACACAGAACAAGTGGCGTCATCACTTGAGATATTAAAAAATTCTACTCGCTCCAAATTAACCTCATTATTACTTCCACCATTCCAGGAGCACACACACATGCACGCAAACATATAGACACACAAACATATACATGTTTACTTTGCCTGTGACTAGTTTCACTCTTGATGCTCATAAATTTTTCAGCTTTCTTCTTATATTTGGTGGTTGATAGCTGGAAACACATGAAAGAATAATCCATAAGGAGAAACTAGACCTTAAAGCAAACTATTGTCAAGGTACATATGAAATACATTGGAATGAACGAAGGCAATGTTCCCACGCTTGGAGTTCAGCCCTGCAAAAGCTGCAAATGTTGAGATAACAGCTAGAAAATGAGGAACATATGGTTGTTTTTGTGGTTTTGTTTATGTTACCAGCATAGATATCTGATAGCTGGTATCATGTTAGTAGTGGTAAATGGAACAGAGTCAAGTTAAAAAATTACAGCCTACCTTTCAGAAGATTAGTTTGGATGATGGAAACATGCAAATGTATTTAGGAGCAAGATGGTGACTTTGTAGTTCAATGACCTCTGTCTCATGTCTACACACAATTTCTAATAAATTGTTCTGAATTGTTCTTCTGACCACATGCCAAGGAAATAATACTGTTATTGCCAGGTCCCAAATAGCTCTGCAGTAACAATGTCAGAGTGAAACTATTAGTGGAATTACTATGTCAGAAAGGCATCTCACAAGCTGAGGACAATCTGTGGCACAAGACCTCAAACTACCTTGTGATCTGTCTTGGCAATTCTGTCATATTTTCAAGTTAGTTTCAACTATAACTTCCAAGAGATGGCAACATTGCAGGCAACTAGTGATGTCAGTGTGCATAGCCTGAAAGAACTGGAAAAACAGGAGGGGATTGAGAGACTCTTTTGTCTTAGATCAGCTGCCCTAGTGCCCAAAGAATTCCAGATTTAGCAACCATAGTTTCCAGCATACCTGTATCTACTTGTCTCCACCCCTAGTTTACACTCTTACAGTACTTTTTAGTGTTTTCTTATAACACTGGAAGACAAGGTGGGATACGGAGACATTACATGAGATGAAATGAAACTCTCTGATGTGGGGAGAGTACTCCATGGACCAGTAGATGCTGAGGGCTGGCTAGCTGACAAGCAGCTTTGCAGGAAAAGACATGAGAATCCTGGTGGTCAAGTTGAACTTGAACCAGCAGTGTGTGCCTGCAGTGGTGGCCACCAATATCCTGGGCTGTAGTAGGAAGACCACTGCCAGACCTTACAGTCTGCTCAGCCCTGGTGAGGCCTGGTTCTGGGCTCCCCAGTACAAGAGAGCAGCCTGCTTTAGCAGAGCCCTTTCGGGCAGTGGGATCAGGTAAAGGGGTAAAACAGGTGGTCTCAAGAGGACCCTTCAAACCTCAATCATCCTGATGCTGTGTTGGGAGCAGAATAAAAGGAAGTGGAAAATCTAGGTTGTCCTGCTATAACTGAAACAACAAAAAAAGAGGACAGTGTAATCTGTAGAAAATGTATGGACATATTAGGGAACTATGGTTTCTGTCAAATGCATAGGGTGGGAAGTGAAAATCTACTGGAGAAATGAATAAGGATGGGTGAAATGGAATATAGTGGTCTCGGACAGAGGAAGGGTATGGTGCTTATAGAAAATCTAGCATGAGGAGGCTGACAGAGTACCTGCAGTTTTAGGCAGGAGGAAATGAGTTGTGCAAAGTGTGTTTCTGTTCTTAAAGGGATAGGTGGTAAGGGAGCACATAAGTGTCTCAGAGGGTCCGGCAGAAGAATGTGAAAAATCTCTGCTATGTTTCTGGTTTCAGCGTCACAAAGAGAATGACATGGGTGAGCATTTGAATACCAGAATATTAGCAAACTCAGCCTTATGGACCCATCTCAAATGGAGAACTATGATGAGAAGAAGAGCAAGTTAGGAATTTGCAGGATTAGCAGGTTGGAGGCAACAGTCACAGATAAAGAGTTAGTGAATGCTAGGCAAGCAAAGCCTGGGATATAGGCAACAGACACAGGAACAGACCAGATGGATTAGCAGGTGGTGTGGGCACAGCACAAGGAAAAGATGGGTAGAATACTGAGAGAAGGAAGAAATATGACCAGATTCAGTAAAACTTATCTGATTTCCAGTTCATGCTGCTAAATTTTGGGAAGCAGAATCAGAAATCCATATGGGAATTTGTTGTTGGTCCAGGACACTTGCCAAGACCTGATTTAATACAGAGCAAGTAGTAGATGAGACAAGATTCAATGGTTTGGCTTATCAAAACTCTTGATGACTGCTTAGGTTTAGTCTAGACTTAGAAAGCCCTTCAATCTGTTCTGTGTGAATTTAGGACAGTCTCTTCCCAGAATTGCCATGTAGTGAAGGACGTATGATTTTAGGATAGGCACAGGCCAAGGAGCTCCTATACCACCGCCTATACAGAGTTAGTAAGTAGTAGTGCACAATATGCTTTAAATCTAAACACTGGTCTAACGCCTTTAAAAAATGAAATATAGATTAAATGAATTATAGATTATAAGCCTGTTAGTGCTACACAGTCAAGGAATGCTGAGTGTTTTAGACAGCCTACCCCAGCCTCCCCCAAATTAAGAATCACTTGTTCCTGCAGGCCAGACAAGAAGATAAAAGACAGAACTTTTCAGTAAGAAGCTGAAGTTGTCAGGACTTGTTTCCTGAGGGATGAATTATCTTCCAGCTGTGCTGTGGACCAGTCATACTCTGCTGAATCATGTGAGTAACCCTTTTTAAGTTAACAGTTGTGTAGCTCCATATACGAAAATTTTCATCTGAGTCAGGACATAACTCCACAAACAGTATCATTTTTGGCACTTTGGATGGCTTAATAGAGATATATAAAGGAATATATTGTTTTCTTGCTGGTGGCAATCTTGAGTTTTATTGCATCTCTTATTTATGTCCTGTATTTTCCTCCATTTTTATTATAACTGAGATAATTCTGTGCTATACAAAGGTAAGAACTTCCATTCAGCAAGAGCAACATTAATGTAGCTACCAACAGTGTATTTTGGTATTTAATTGTATCAGGAATGTCCTATATTTTTGCCTTATATTTATGGAATTTGAAACATACTTTTTTTTCTGTTTGTTTTTGTTTGTTTTTAATTTTCTTTTATATTGATCACAATGTTTAAGTACACAGAACTAATTTGCTAAACTTACTTATGTATAGAGGACCATGATTATGACAATCTTTTACTATAATGCATAAAACCACTATGGAAAAATACTTCTCACTAGGATATTATCATATATAATGTGGTCTGTGTATGTGCTGCTATCCCAAGCTTCTCAATGAAAGACCTCTTGATGCCTGTCTGTGACATAACATAAATAGTGGGTTTCAGCTGCTTTAAGTTTGTGAATACCTAAAAAATTTTTGAGGCTGGTGAGTTTCTTATAAAATAAATGTAAATCTATTAACTACAGATATATTCTTCTTAGCTATTTGTTGAAGAAACTTCAAATTATGTTCAGTATCCACTGAGGATTCAGAGATCTTGGCTTGAAGACCACAAGTGTAACATGACCTTTAAACTAACTAATTGATGTAATATCAATTTATATAATTTTTCACACCCATATCTAAGGTCTATATCAAGGACAGATTTATGGTTACCTATGTGGACAATTTTACCCTTTGAATGAAATGAAATCGAGAATGAGTCTACTTCACATCTCTCATACAGCATGCCTTTTGCTCAGAAATATTTCTACAAAACATCTTTTCCATTAGAAAAAACTGCTTGAGAAAAATAAAATATTTTATGGCAGAAATAGGTTTATTTCATATTTCAAAAAGAAAATGGATAAATATTTTGGTTTGATTTGGTGGTAGAAGCTATAACAAAATAGTCAAACCCAATATTTTTAAAACCCTACTGAAATATAATTTTTTCATAATTTGCCATCTAAATTGTGGATGATATTGTATTGTTTAACTGGAAATATTAACATATAAGCACCCAACTTTCTGAAGAAAATTTTCATCCCAGGTCAAAGTTTCAAAGTTCAAAACTAGGTTTCCTCAGGAAGAAAAACCAAACTGGTTGTAAGCAATTTAGAGGGGAAGAGAGACAGAGAACATGCAAATATCCAATATATTTAATTTTCTCATGACCTTTTGCTCTTTGTCTTTCTGAGCTGGAATACCAGAGCTAAATCTTGTATTTCTTCAGATGCTTTGGGGCAGTTCCTCTTTATATCATCAGATTTTTTTGTCCTTTCTTCCTTTAAAAAAAAAAATAAATTATTTTATCCTTATCAGGACTTTGTTTTTTCTATTGCACCAGTTTTTGGTATCTGAAACATCTTTTTCATCCCACAGTACTGGTTGGCCACTTTAGGATGGACAGTCACCCCATAAATTCTATAGAAATGTGGTTAAATCTCTAATCTTCATCCTTTTTAAACAACAGGAATCCATCTAAAAGTGAGGTTACTACAAAACCACATTAAGAATTCACAATTTTGATCTGGCTTTACATCTTCTTTATGATTTTATAACTACCAACTTAATTATCTCCCAACAATTACTCTCAAATTACCATTTTTAGTTGTTTGGGTTTTTTTTCTTTAAAGTTGCTTGAACTACTTTAGAACATACTTGGCCTATCAATAAACATTATGTCTCAGCTTAGCAACCCATGGATAAATTTTTTTCCCCAGGATGATTAGCTGGTTTTTGGATAGCTGTTAGTGCTGCTATTTGTAACATGCTGATGAGGGTAATTCACTAAAACTAATTTATAACCCATAATGGATAGTACCTTTATGCCAGGAAATTATCTCCTTCCTGACAGTGGTTTGGATTTTGGTCTCCCTCCTTCTGCTCTGACAGTAAAAGTGCACAAGTAGATTACGTATGAAGCCCTGTTTGTGTCTGAATCTGCAGTGACACAGAAAAGAGTGACTTTTGCTGAAGCACCTTTACAATTTTCTTAGGCTCAGCTAGGGTTTTGTAGACCTATACAACTGTTTGCTGAAAAAAATTATGTCAGTGGTAAGAGGGTTAACATCTACTGTTTAGCACTAACACATGAAAGCAGGAAAAATAAAACCGATGAATAAAACATTAAACCACCTTTCATCATCAATTCCCCAACTCTGTCACCATAATGATAAATTCTTTAAAATTCTTACTGCCATGGCACTGAGGCCCTGCATGACCTGCATGTTCTTGCCCATCCCTGTGGCTCTCCACACCCTATCCATGTCCTAGGACCTCCTGTCAGCCCCCAGAGCCTTCCAAGGGAGGTGTCCAGTGCCTGGGGCTGCCCTGGTGCTCCCATTGTCCTGTTCCTGGCTAGGGAGGTGGGATGGGCTCTGACTGCCAGGCTCTGTCCTGGCAGAGCCATGGTGAACCCCCATGGGCTCTGACAGTGCCTTTCTCATGTCAAGAGTGCAGAGATGAATGATGTTGTCAAATCTACCTGCATGGAGCAATTGCTGTGTCCCTGAAAAAGCAAAAAAATGTTTGAGGCATTTTTCCTGCTCCTGAGTTCTCCAGTGCTCTGGATAGGAAAGGTTCTTCACAGTGAGCCTCCCAATCCTTGCCTCTGAGCATGATCAGATGCTTCAAAATGCTGAAGGAACTGGACTGTATTTGCAGGGAAAATACATGTCAAACCGTACCTTTCTGTAACTGGATTAGCCTATTCCTATCCAATGGTGGATTACGCTTTAACTATCCTTAACTGTTTTCTAAAAAAAACTCCTGAAAATTCAAAAGAAACATCCCAAATATATCACATTTTTCTGCCTCAGTGTCTTTTCCAAACATTTTCTCTAGAAGTGCTGTTTGGTTTAATTTATGAATCCCTTAATGTAAACTCTGCCAGTGTAGCCTGACAAAAAGATCTCATGTAATTTTTTAACATATGCAGTAACTCTCTTGTGGCAAATATTCTCCCTCCCTCTGCCTCTCCTACTAGATATATAGCCTCCCTTTACACATACGTTTGTATGAATATATTCATCAGGTATATATATATGTGCTTTTTTAAAAAAAACAAAAGGTTGATAGTTCTAGGCCTCATAGGAATAATAGCTCTTTCTGTGGAGAAAGGATGTCATTTTACTGATAATGTAGGAGTGTAGCAGCAGCTATGGAACACCTCTTCCCTACTGTTTTTATACAGACAAATATGTTTCCATCTAACAATGAGGATTTATGATCACTGAGCCAAAGGCATGGCTCAAATACACTACTGAGTAGCACAGCTAAATAGAATACATTAAGACTGAGATTCCAGAGGTTTCAGAAGCAAAGCATTTTCACAAGGTCTTTGTGGATGCTCAGTGATACTATCAGGGACAATAGCTGCAGAACAACACCACTAGGAAGGTGACTGGAACGTACAAAGCACTCACGTTTTCCATAAGAGAGTCACCTAAAAGTCAAGATCCTTGGGAACTCACCCCAAGTCCTCAGCTTCTGTAGGGATTCAGGCTCTGGCGGTGACAACTGAATTTTGGCTATTATGAGAATTCCTGAAATTTTTGAAGTTTGGATTGGACCTAGGAAAGGCATGGTGGCTGCTTACCCTGGAGAAACATGACGAGGGAGCATAGCCTGTCTGGCACAATTTTTCCAAGCCAGTGGACTCCAGAAATCTGTCAGAAATCCAGGCAGGATTTGCTGTCCTCCATCTGCCTGGTTCAAAGTCTAGCCATCTGGGTAAATAAACCTTTACTCCCTTCGTTTAAACTTTTTTAATAGAAAAATAAAGAGCAGAGTTAAACACCATTAAAAGAAGTTTAAAATCAATGCAGCCATGTGGCCATCAAATAATGTACTTTGCTCAAATCGTGGTATTTTTTCATTTGTATTGCCCATTCATTCTGACTATCACCACTGGGACTAGTAGAGCATTTGACATTCATTGTTTCTAATATGTACATGAAACATGAGGTCTCTAGAAGTAGGGGAAGATTTCCTGTCTGTTGCAGACATTCTGATTTACCCGCAGGCTCTGTGTCTGGCTTTGTCTTTGTGAGGATCTGTCACTGGAGAAATCTGCCAACTTGCTGCCCTTTCACAAGACTCCCAGGTTTCTGAGGTCTGAAAATTTTCTTACAAAATGGATACTTTTCTGTTTTGGAACTGTATACATCAGAATAGAGGCAAAATTGTGACATGAAGCTAACTGATGCTCTGCTAGCTTTTTTGTCAAAGCATTGGGGAGCCCCGGATGCCCATGTCCATAATTTTAGGGTAGTCCAGGCTAAAAACTCTTATGGTTATCCCTATGGAACTGAGAAATTGGATCTTCTACATGGAACTGGTAAATTGGCCCAGTTTGGGGTTTCTGATTCTTCAGGTTGGATCCAGGAAATGTTTGGATGCCAACTGCAACTAACTGGTTATGCAATTTTGAAAGGATGAAAACTCTCAATTTACAAGCTAGCAAATTATGAAGAGGATAGGTATTTTGAACATGCAAATGATACTTTTTAAGTAAGAAAAAAGGTGTATCTGCTACGGTTTAAGAGGTAACTAAAAGAGGTAGAGTAACTTATTAATTAAAGCAGTACCTGTTCACAAGTTTAAATTTATGCAGTACTCCTAGTGACTAAGAAGATATAGATACACTTGGCATCAGTTCTGCCTCTCTTGAGGGAAATAAGAGATGTATCAAACTCAGCTGCTCCCATCATAATTTTCAAGGTAATGGAAGTACCTTACAGATCACTGAAATAAATTTACCAAAATGATTGAAAGTTATGCTTAGTTTTTGCCTTTGAGATATACCATTTCTGAGTTTGTAGGCATAGAGTGTGGAGATGAACATTTAGTAACTTGATTGAAGCTTTTGTTATAGTAATACCATGGCCATAAATAACCCTTCAAACAACACAGTTTTGAAAAGACAAGATCTGAAATTTTCCATTTTTACAAGATTCTTTTGAATGATAAATAAATATCAAAAAGTATGACAAAATGATCAAAGTTGAGGACAATTAGTAGTAAAGGAGCATTCTCTAAGCAGAAGGAAATAGCACCTGCATGTACATGGTGAACAGATGCACATGGAAATAAACTCTTCTCATGAGCTCTGATTATTGCATGAATGGCAAGACCTCTGGTAGGATGATGAGGATTTGTGTAGGGGCCCTTAAAGTATGGGCTGAAAAACCTTATTCCTTTCACTCCCCCAGGAAAGCAAATGTAAATTTGGTTTTAAGGACAGCTAACACTTTTCATTTGGTTTTAAAGATCTGTTTTAAAGCAATTTCTTACTTGGCAGATGGGTAATTTTGTCTTCGCTTACATCTGTTGAGGTGCAAATTAATTTTCACTCCACACTGCAAGTTATTCCATTTTTGCAACAGAAATTGTATCAATAAGATATAAATTCACTTCTATGCTAGCACAAATTTTCACTGACTGTAGAAATATGTTGGACTCTGCAAATAGAGAATTGTTTTGAATTTGTGTTATTCCAATGTTAAATATACCCAGAAAGATAAAAATATTTATATTTGTACAAGTGGTTGGAGATTTAATATTTCATACTTTTCCTTGGAATGAAATTACTCTTTCTTATATTATTATATTAATTGGACTTAATGTAGTTACTTTTAGATAGAAGTTAGTTGCTTGGAGTAATTACGCAGTTGATAATATGTAGAAAGGCAAATTTCTCTCTGAGATGATGAATTGTATTTTTTGACATGCAATGTGTCATAAGGCATTATCATTAAAATGTCAGGTGACTTTTCTATATCAGTAATATCTTCTGTTCTGCAGACATTCCAAGTTATGGTTATCTACTTCAAAATATGCTCTGGTTCTGCTCACTTAGGCACTTTAGCATTAAAAAAATATATATAAACTTTCACTATTTAGAAAGGCTGAAAGGTTTTTTCACAGCAATAGTAATCATATTTTACCTAATTTCAGAAGTAATTTATTTTTATTCAAAGAATATCCTAAGAACAGTTATGGGATTTTTTAAAATATAGTTGTTATTTACTTTCATATGTTTTTCATAGTGGTGTGTTGCTGAAAACAACACTACAAAAATTAAAAAACCAAATCAAATGATGCAAGAATAGAATAAGTAAACATGTACATTTTTTTGTCTCTTAACAATTGGCCTTATAATAAGCCAAAATTAAAAGTGCATGAGTAGTTTACTTAATTAACATTAACTAGAAAAATAAAATTTGATAGATTAAATAAAAGTCTTTTTTCCCAGAAGCTAACATACAATTGTGACTCTGTGTCCAATAAAAGATATTAAAACATCTATTAAATTAAACTTATGATTTAAATTAATTAATTACATCAATGTGCCAGTAATTATAAGTTTTCTCAGAGGAAAAATACACTTTGTAGCCCTGACAGCATTGCTGGCACAGATAAATAATACTTTTTATAAATAGAAACAGATTTTAGTAAAACAGATGTCAATGAAAATAATTTGAAATTTTACCTAAGTCATTGAGCATAGATTCTGTCTATCAGAATAAGTGGTAGGAGTGCTGTGCCTTGAATCCTTTAACATTTTCTGCAGGCAGATGTACCAATCTTATTAGATATTTTAGTAAAATCTGTAGAAATGTCTTAATATTATAAAATCTGCATAGAAAAAGTAAATGTGGAGTCTGAAAGACACAACTAAGTGTTTTAGATGTAGTCAATGTCGTATGGGTACAGTTATTAGATATATATTTAAAATATGTACAAATCCACAAGTCATGATGCAAATGTATGCGATTTTTCAGTAAAACGGCTCCAGTTCTAAAGAATTATGCAATGCTATGTTTGTCTTTGATTTACTGCATTTTGGTGTTGGAATTTGTTTTAAACTGGATCAATCCTGTCAACTGTTGTCCTACTCTTTATAGACTATGCAAATAATCAAATTTAAATACATTTGTAGTTACCCACCTTGTCATATATAGCTGGTAGAACAATCAATTTCTGGAGAGCAATAAAGAAAAAGGACATTTTTCAAGGACTTCTATTTGATTTGTATTTGTTGCTGCCTTTGGCTTTTACACAGTAGAGGAATATACAAACACACTTCACTGCTTTCCTTAGAAAATAATTTTCCACTTTGGAAGAAGTCTGACAGAGGAGCTTAGAAAACTTTGGTTTTTTTTTTTTCTTTTTCTTTTAATTCCCATTCCCAAGTGCAAATATTCTCTATTCATGTTTAAAAATTCATTCAATAAAAATACATGAAACACATATTTAAATCTCTTAAATTTGGCCAAGCACAAAATGAATATCCACAGTGAAATTTACTTCTCAAAAATTCCCTTGAAATTTCAGTCATCTTACTCATTTTTGTGCTGAGGTTTTTAAAAATGGGGCATAATAATTTTTCTAAGAGAAAAGTGAACTCTACTAACTCCTTTGAGAAGAGTTTTCTTGAGGACACTTTCACAGTAGTAGATTCTGGCTTTGTTCTGCTGGAAAAAGAGAACAGCCTGATGAATGAATGCTTCAAAAAACACTGAGTAAGTGAAAACATTTAATATGCAACACAATTCTAAATGCAGCCCTAATAACAGCTGTTGGCAGTGCCGTGTCTATAATATGTAGTATTTACACTCATTTCTGCTGCTGTGTTGGAGCAGCAATAACTATTTGCAGGGTGAGGCTGTGCCTCCTGGGTGCTACAAAGAAGGCATTGAGGTGCTGGAGCATGCCCAGAGAAGGGCAACAAAGATTGTAAAGGGTCTGGAGGGTAGGTCATATGAGGAGTAGCTGAGGGAGCTGGGGCTCTTTACCCTGGCAGAAGCTCCAGGGTGACTTTATCATTCCCTACATCTCTCTGAAATGTTGGTTTCTTTTCTCAGGCACCCAGCGACAGGACAAGAGGACACAGCCTCAGGCTGCACAAGGGGATATTCAGGCTGGACATCAGAAAGAATTTCTACGTGGAAATGGTTTCTAAATATTGGAATGGATTGCCCAGAGAGGTGGTGGAGTTACCATCCCTGGAGGTGTTTAAGAAATGACTGAATGTGGGACTGAGTGCCATGGCCAACTTGACAAGGTTGGTCAAGGATAGGGGACTTGATGGTCTCAGAGGTGTTTTCCAACCTAAGTGATTCTGTAATTCTGTTTCTTTCAGAAATCCAGTCTTTTTCAAAGTGTTTTTTTTTCACAGTGAGGAACTTTCAACTATTTTTTTCTTTTTTTTCCACATAGTGACCTGAAGGAGTTAATATAGCTGAAGAACATGTACTTACTTTGGTTATTAAGAATTCAGTTTTCCTTGCAGAAAAAAGGCCATGATAATATACTGGAGATCTCTATCACTGTCTGAAGTCTGTTCTCCTCAGCCAGCATCAGTGGCATGTCTAGTTGACAATTTTTTGACCTTCCTGTGTAAATTGTGGTCAGATCATAGAACTTCTAACCAGACAAAGGGTCAAGACCAATAGCATGGCTTACATCTTTCTCACAATTGCATTCTATATGGCATGAACATGGATGCATACTATTGGACATGTATGAAGCTATGAAGCCCATATTTTTAAGGCATACTCTCAGGCTGATATTCTTGAATTTTATTTTGTTTTATGCTTACCTTAAAGAATCAAACTGGTTCCTGTAAGACTTGTCACCAATATGGCAGCATTTTGTGCTGAAACACTCATATTTTTAGTGCTGTATAACTAGTCCCACCATGTCTTTCCTTCACATAATTTCTCATATACTACTAACTTAATAAGCAAACATTCAGACTTGCAGCATCCCTGTACATGTGGGGAGAGGAAAGTGACAACTGAAGTACAGTTAGTGAAGCACACTTGGAAACATCTGCTCTAGACACACGAGCTGAACTTAAAATTAATGATAATTACAATGTCAATAATCAAGATACATAGTATATGGTTTTCAGTATGATTCTTATGTTAACCTGGATTGCTAATCATGTCATTTCAGTAAAGGAAAAAATGGAAAAATTAATATTTATATATTAAATTATTTAGTTATTTAGTTATTTAGTTCAGGGGTATTTTTGGGTTTTTTTTAAAATTAATGAGTAATCTGCCTCTTCCCAGAATAGATATAAATTCTCGGTTCAGCAACACTGTAACTTATCCAAACTGATAAAAAAAGGGGAAAGGAACCCAACAAAAACCTGTTTCTTTTCTGCAATATTCTAAACATTTTTTAAAAGGATGTCATTTTAAACTAAATCCAGAATAGAGTTTTATTATATACATGTGCATGTACTTTCTGGAAAGAATAATTTACAAAACTTCTAGTCTATTCAAAGTTCTCACAGAAAAAAATAAAAAAGCTACAAAATAAAGGCAAAAGAATGTTTTTAAAATATCACTTAAACATATTTTATGCAACTACTACAATTTTGTTCAACTTTTAGTTGAAGACACTTCAAATCAGAATTCTTGACAATTCCTCCTGTCATTATTTGTATCAAACAGTGCATTTAAAATTAAACAAAATAGTGTGAAGACACAAAAGAACCACATTTGATTTATATGCCTTGCAGACGGAGAATGAATGAAACTGTAAGCAAACATAGAACTTGGTACTGGAATATGCAGAATAATATTTTGTTAGCTAGAGGAACTTCAGTATAACTTGAAAACACACCTATGGCTGATAAGGCAGCAAGATTAAGATGAGAGGGACAATACAGTTAAATCATTACCATTAGACAGTGTTTTCCCTTTCTGAAGAAGGGCTTAATACTATTTTGTTGTAGGGCTTTCTATCATGAGGATGAAGTAAAAGATTTTTTTTTCTTGCTTTACAAAAATATTTTGCATAATTGTGAAATCTTCTTTCACTCCTCAGAAGCGTATGTTATGTCAAAATTATTAACTTCTGTTCCTCTTATGATTGCAGCACAGAAATCTCAAAAACCTTATCAGTCTGCTGAATTTTACAAGCTAACATTTCTCATGTAATTTTTATGGTGATGAGGGAAGTTAGTTAATCTCTGATTTTTTACACTAATTGGACATTTAAATTAATAAATTCAAATTAACTGGAGGTAACCTCTTTCTGAGATGGCTTGCCTTCCGTGAGCTGCTCCCTGCTCGGTCACAAAGAGGTGCAGTAGTTGTCACTGTTATGCCAAGGCGTGAATGTCCCAGCAGAGATTAAGTCGAGCTTTCTTTTGGAACTCAAGGGCAAAAGATAGTGTTGCAAGCTTTATACCACCAGCATGTTTTTAAAATGATAATTAACAAGCTCTTAAAAAAAAAAATTTAATATTAAAGACTAAAAATCCTCAATCATCATCATCATCATAATTTTTTTGAAACATGGTAACTTAGGGAACACTTGAAAGTTTTGAGGTTGTATAAAACTTCTTACAAACTTTCATGTTAAGAACCAAGGATGGAGTTCAAGCTGTTTCTACATGGGATTTTAAGACCAAAATAAAGATTTCATAGCCTTGAAAAATAACCCTACAGAGGAAACTTACAGCTTCTTATATGTGCACATGAAATTTCTCTTTGAGCACCATCCTTGTCATGTCAAAATATTTTTACTTTTCCTTGTTTCTCATACAATCTCCTGAAACAAGACTAAGAGGAATGGATATTTTAATTGCAACTTAGTCCTTGTTTTGTGGGAAGCAAGGCAAAGCAAGCCAAACAGCATTCCCACAAGTCTTTTGATATGTACAGTCTGTTTGGTTTGTGATTTAAGCAGCATTGGAATATATGCCTCTTTCTGCTAAATCAGAAATCTAAATGCACAATCTTAGACCATAGGGACAACAAATATGTTTCTGGCATACTACAGGGAGCTCTGTCTGCCAATCAACCATATTGATTATTTATATGTCAGACATTTCTTTACTACTATAAACCATAAAAAGAAAACTCAACAATATCAATTAGATTTTTTTCTGCTGCTACACCTCTAAGGTCTAGATTTATCTCTCTGTATTCACTTAAATTAATCAGAAACAGATGCTTTTGATACAATAGTTGAGAAATTCTTTTGAGTGATCAGGTGCACGTGCATTAAGCAAATTTTATTTCTGAGCTATTGTGCTGAAAATTCATAAGAGTAAAATATCACATATAAAATAATTTTTTCACCATTTCTTCATCAGAGTCAACTTTGTGTCAGCTGTTGTCTCAGTTAAAGACGTGCCTAATTATTTTTTTCAATAAGAATATTTCTGTATACTGTTTTCATTCCAAATATCCCAATATAATTAATTTATTTCATACCGTACTTCAGTAAATTGTCAGCCTTTTATTTAAAGTCTTCTTCCTGACCACAAATTATTCTATAGTTGAGAGGTTTGTAGACTCTATCAAAATTAATTTAAGTGCGTTTAAAAAAATCCATGTTTATCTCTAAATAAAGAATTTAACTATAGGTAAAGACTGCAATGGTGTTCAAGCTGGAAATTGCTTGGTTTGCATTTTGCCTAGAGGCTTGTTATCTTTGCCTTAATCACTGCTAAATCCTCCTAAGATTCAGAGCTTTGCAGGCAAACTCAGATGTAAAAGGAAGAAAATATTTAGACACCTACAAATCCCTAGAGAGGATATGAGCCACCTAACCTTGCTGGGGGTTTAGCTGCCAGCTTTGCCTCTTTATTTACCAGATCTCATTCTGTCACTCCAGCTGAAACTGGTGATCCTGACACCCTTGTAGTAGCTGCAGCAGCAGCTTTTGTCCTTGCTTGTTCTCTTTCATCACACTTCCTTGCCACTCCTCTCAGGAAAACTTTTTAAAAGAAAGCAAACAGGAAAAGCAATCTTTCTCTTTTCTTTCCAAAGTCAGTTCTTAGTGAATATGTATTGATGCAGTCTACTCTCATTACTTTTGCTGGACATTCCTGCCCAACTTCAAGAGGATGACTTACAGTTTTCTGTGAAGTCCCAGCCTCACTTGCAAGTGGACTGGGTGCAATCCTGATTGTACAGTTTGATCTTTCTACATTCAAATCTAAGACATGTATTTCATCTTCAAAGTGTATATATAATGGAAAAATCTGACAGACAGGATGCTGGTAAAAGGAAAGTCAATGGAATACTGGGAATCAAAGCCAGCCTGAGCTCAAGGGGGGATTTATGTCTGCTGGCTTTTGATGAGACTTCACATAGTTTCTCAATGGTAATGGAATCTGCTGGATCAAGAAAGACATTCTCTCATTCTAATGTATATACATGGGTAGCCAAGGCATGGGATGACAGAAAAAAGAGATCATGTATTGCTTGGAAATCTAGAATTACTCCCAAGGAATCCATACCTGGATAACAAAGAAAAAACCCAAACAATTAACAGCAAAAGCCATCCAAAACTACTGATAAAAGCCCAAACAAGAAAAGTAGGTCCCTGGTAGACTTATACTTTGGTCTCTGGCAAATTAGAATGTAATTTTTTGGATGCTGTTCAGGCCTTACACCTTTCTCATTCTTTTCTTTCTTCTTCATTTTTTTCTTTCTTCCTCTTCTATACTTCTGTTCAAGACACACATATTGAATAAATGGAAACTGTAGTATCAAAGGAAGGATGAATATCATAATCCACACAACTAACTCAAGCAAAAGCAAAAAAGAATGCCAAGGTTTTTCTGTGGTTTCATCTCAGTTACTGAGCATTTTTTTTATACTGCTATAGAAAGTTAACTTATTGTCGGAAAGAAGATCTGTGGAGGGCTACTATTTGTCTGTTCTTTATATGCTGGACACACCCAAATTACAAAATTACAAGAACTACATGAACTTAATTATTCTAGGTCACAATCTTCCTTAGTTTGCATGCTAACACGAACAACTATATTTACTTCTTCAATCATATTCATCTGACTGATCTGGAGAGAGCTTTGTAAAATAGGATGAGAATTTGGAAAAGCTAAACAGAAAGGATGAAGCTGCAGTTATAATGTTCCTATCAAAATAGGTATATCAAATTTACTACAATTTCACTGTTCACTTATAGGCCCTTCTGAAAGAGTCTTACATGGAAAAGCTGTAAAAATTTTGTGTCTGAGAGGATAAAGGGAGTCTTGATTTTTCCTTGTCCTTCTTTGCCGAACTAAGATCACTCAGGGTTAATCTTCCAGTTCACATATGAATTGAATGTTCTAATCATTGTAAAGAAATATGTCAGTCTTATGCTTGGTTCAAAGGAATGAAGATTTTTGTCTCCCCAGTTCACAATTTCTTACTTTTCCTCCCTGTCTTTAGGAAAATAGACAGAGCTTTCTTGCTTGTCTGTTTCTCAAGAATTTTTTCCTCTACTGACATGCTCTTTAAAAAATGTTTTTGTACAAATCAAATAAACATGCAATAGCGAGACTTATCAAAAAGTATTTTTCCAAGAAAATTTAAAAATCAGCTTGTTTGAATTTAATTCACAAGCAGCTGAGTATGCACTTGAAGATAGCTTAATTTTGTAATGAAGAACATTTGTATGGGAAATGATGAGATACTGTCAAGAAATGCTTTTTCTAGAATGTCTTTATAGAACTGTAAGATCTGATACCTTTGTTTAGATAGTATGTGAGTGGTGTAATTTTCTCAATGCCTTATCTATCAATGGATAGATCAGCCTTTCCTACTTGAACACTTTTCTTTTCTGAAAGCAAGACAAATCCCCAAACTCCTTATACTTTGATTGTAGGCCATAGCCTCAGTACAAGTTTGTTGACAGGAGTATGACTATTGTGTATTGTGTTATATTTCAGTGCATTCTGAATGTTACTACAAAGATAATTTTTTTACTTGTCTTTGCATGCTTTTACCTTCTTGTTATGGGTTATGTAACCAAAAAAAATGTTTATTCTAATTTTCTATCTGTTGAAACTGGTTAGGCAGATGTTTTCTTTATCTCTTGGTATAACCCATTCCTCATAACTCCAGGGGGAAGGGGGTGGTGCCTTCTCATAATGGACCAGCTGTTAAAACCAGATGGGGCAGTGTTCTTAACTCTTCCACAACCATCCTCCCTCCAGGAGGATATCTGCTGTTAATGGGCCATTAAGGCTCACCATACAATGGATACAATTACATCATCCCATTGTGAGATGCTCCACTCAGTGGGAGGAGCCAAGCATTCCTACCTAGATAAAAACTGGGACCCAGGAATACCAGGTATCCTGTTTTTCCACTGGATTTCTGGGAGGAAGACCAGATGCTTCTTGCCACCACTGGACCCTTCTACAGGATACTCTCTACTCAAACAGAACCACATCTGTTACTCCAGGAGAACTTATTTGGACTGATACCAACACTCTGACTAGCAGGGTGTCAGGTTATATTTCTGACTCTGTCAGGGTTTCTAGGATTTTGTTTGTTTGCTTACTTGGTTTTTTTTTGTACTGCTACATTGATATTCTTAATATTCCTAGTAAAGAACTGTTATTCCTATTCCCATATCTTTGCCTGAAAGCCTCTAATTGAAGAAATAAAATAATTTGGAAGGAGGGGTTTACATTCTCCATTCCAAGGGAAGCTCCAGCTTTCCCTGGTGGACACCTTTCTTTCTAAACCAAGACACTTCTTTGAGAGTAAATCTAATGTAATCAGCTCTGGTCTAAGGATTCTTTATATTGGTTTCCATAACAGAAAAAAAGTTACATTTTTAACAACTTCCATCTCCAATGGACATAGAGCATGAGTTTTTGGTTTTTAATTGATCATTAACCTGTGTCTTGGTTTCAGCCAAGGCCGACATTAATTTTTTTCAGTAACTGTGAGGGGCGGAGCCTGGACCTGTGTGGGTGTGGCCAAGACACTAATAATCTACTTAATCTTATCTCTTTTCAAGGGAATGGGGTAAAGAATTTTTTTTTCTGTGTTCTGAGAAGAAAGAGCATGTAGAATGTGTCTTTCCTAACATGAGTGGACATATGGACATGTGGACATATGCCAATAACTTTGGAGTTTTAGTTACTTATGACAGTCAAAGGGGTTTCAGCCAAATGGGTAAGTAATCAGCTGTAATATAAGCTTCAAAAGTATGTAAAACATGGAATGGGCATCTGTGGATTGAGATGGAAATGGATCTTGCATAGTGCAGTTCAAGCATGAGAAAACAATGATTACAGAAAGTAGAGCTCAATTATCTGAAGAAAGAGAAGATTTGTGTAGGTCAAACCTTTGAATGTAAGTCGATTAGAACTTCCTCAGTAGTAACGAATTTTGTGTTTCAGAGTAACTAGAAGACTTGCAATATAAAGAAGAGGTTTTTAAATAGAGGATAGATAACAAGAAGAAAAACAGAGGGGGTGGAATTAAGAGTGGGTCAAGATGAGTTACTTCATAACCTAAGAATTTTTAAGAAATGATGCCAAGACATCAGATCAAAAGAACAACTACAGAAATGAATACCATGTCTTTAAGATTGATAAAAGAACTGTATACAGAAGCTGTCCTAAGATGCTTTTGAAATTATTACCAAGTGACTGTCATCCTGGAAAAACAATAGACATTTCCTGTGGAATTTGGTCAAAACCTCTCCTTTTTCCTCTTTGTTTTTGCTGCATAGGTGATGTTACTTTTGCAACTGTATACTGGCTTAGAATAAGACATCTGTGGGAAAGAAAAGTTTTTAAAAAACTGAAGAGACATCACTAATGTAAAAAAACCAAACCACTTGATGCCCACTGTTAAAATGGAGAAATATATAATTCTGTCTTGGGCAAGGTAGGATACTGGAAAGTCATACTCAGAGGCATCACCCAGTGAACAAAGGCTTGTCTATCTCTTGATAGGCTCATTATATTTTTAAGAGCTTCTATTAAATTACCTTAAACATAGCCTGTAAGAAAACAGCCAGTACTGTAAAAAAACCCCAAACCCACTACTATTGTACTAAAGGGAACCAGACCTGAAAGAAGCCATACTTTTTCCTGTATCACAGAAGTCATCATTTTATATGTCAGAGAATAAATGCAGTCTGGTGCAGAATACCACTAGTAGCATTTACCTCTCCAGCAGATAATTAGCATCTAATTGCCTTTTCTTGAAGATCACCTCTTCTCCACTCCTCCATGTACAGTGCTTTGCTGTTTCAACTACATATAGATGCCTATTGTTCAAAAGGTAAATAAATTCTTATTGTGAGAAATGCCTGTTCCATTTCTTTCTGGATTTATGTTTTTAGTTATTGTTATTCAGTAACCAAGCCATAAATAATATTTTTTCTTATCAACACTAGGACACATATAATTATCCTCATGCCATGTGGTTTAGTAGAAAACTGGTTTAAGTAATGTCCAGTTTTTATTGGATTGGCTAAAGACTGCAAATCAGGGGATCCATCCTGACTAAGTGGCTTCTCACCCAGAAAGAAAATTATCAATTTCTTGCCCTTTGTAGAGGAAAAAAAAATGATAACAATAATAACAACAAAACCTCTGGGTTAATACATAAGTTCTACTCTCCACCAGTTTGGCCTGAATTATTCTGGAAAGAAGAGAAAATGGAAGTACTTCAGGATTCACCATAGAGGGTTTTTTATTCATAGAAATTATTATGTAAATTTCTGACTTAAAGAAAGACTTCCTAATAAATACTAAAGTTGTAGAAAAATGGAAACTCAACTGGGATTACATTCACATGCTATACCTCTTGATCCCTAGTACTTTCCTTTTGGGAACAAATAATTGGATGATTAAGTGTGATCTTAAGTAATGACCTTCTGAATATCTCCAAAAAACATGCACCTGGGAGATTTAAGTGGTATACTAAGTATCTGTAAGAGCAAGCTGAAAGTGTAATTACACTGAAAGCCAGTGTAATTGTTTGGGGATCAATTGTCAAACACTGGCAAACTTGAAAATAGTTAATGAAAGCTCAGTACACAGACTCATGTGACTTCAGTGGTTTTCAGATAATTAAGGACCAGGTTAGAAGGTAGTGTGAGGAAAATAGAAAGCTATTTAGTTTGCTTTTGGGTTTTGAAGGGATGAAGGATGTAAATATTTTTGTTTGAACAAAGTCCACTTAAAAAATCTGTTCTTTGGCTCAGATAGAATATTTAACTATTAAGAAGTGACATTTTTTATTAGAAACAATGATGAACAGCTCCCTACCCCCACTTCCCTTCCTGTCACGGGCACAGGAAATCCCTCAGAGCTGCTCTGCCACTTGAAAAAGTGTCTTCAAAGTTGGGGGACAAGAAATCTCTGGATTTCTCCATTAAGTTTCCATTATGAAGCTGTTTGAGCAGGATGGAAAGAGGGTTTCTGTGTTGTACAGAATGGAAATCCTCAGTGTGAACCTCAGTAATAGTAAATAGCAGGGTGATGTGAAGAATGTTACATCCTCACGGTGTTTTTGGTCTTTGCCCTTGGTGCTGGACCTGTTTAGAATTATTTTCCCTCACAGCAGCCAATATAGTGGCATGCTTTGCATTTGGGGCTAAGACAGTCTTGACAGCACACCAACAAGTGTTTGCCTATTGCTAAGCCATGCTTGCACAGCACCAAGGATTTTTGGTTTTACCCATTCTGACCCCTTTGGGGGAAAGGAAAAGGAAAGGAGGTCATTCATGGTCATGGCACTTGTTTTCCCTGGTGATCATTATGCATGCTGAAGCCCTTCTGGTGGGGAGTAGGGAATAAATTCTTCATTTCTCTTTGCTTGTGCATACCCCCTTTAACTTATCTATTTATCTCTCTTCATGTCTATGCACAAGTCTTTTTGTCTCCTATTTTCTGTCTGCCCTGCAGGAGAGGGGAATGAGCAAGAGGCAGGGCAAGTGCTCTGCTGCTGGCCGTACTCAGCTCATCACACCCTCCCCTCTGTTCCTTGGAAATACAATTCCTAGGAAAGGTTTTCAAGGTTTGTCCTTAATAGTAGGATTTATACATCAGAAGGAAGAATAGTTAGCTTGTCAGTATGCTACCTTTGCTGCCTACCTCTAGACATGCTGATAAATGGTGGGGTTTATGCATCATTTTAGACCTTTCCATCACCTTCACTCCATGTAAAAGGGAAATTTCCATAGATCCTGGGAAATGGCAAGAATGTCACAGAAGGAGCTTTGAGTGTTTCTCATTCCCTACAAATAGGTTATTTTCTGAAAAGTGTTAGTTGCTTAAAGATGCAGACATGGATGACTCTGTAACAAACATTTGCACAATTAACACTGAAAAAATCATCTAAGATGAATATTAATGTTCTAGAGAAAAAGTGAGCTGTGTAGGTGTATATATTTATATTTATATTTATATTTATATTTATATTTATATTTATATTTATATTTATATTTATATTTATATTTATTTATACATATATCTGACAACCAAACCAACACTGCTTTTACACCAACAGAGTGTAAACACACAAATTTGTTTGAACAGGAGGATTCTCTATTTTTTTTCCTCAGGGACCTCATCCTACCAGTCAATCTAAATGGCCTCACCCTCCCTGTCGACTAACATCACCAAAGAGCTCTCTAACACCAAGGGCAGCTGCTTATCTAAACAAGCAATGTCATGTGAGTGTCTCTAGAGCAATATGATGTCTCTATTGTTAAATGTTTTCTTTCAGCAGAAGAATGCACCTGCTGTCTAGTTAGGAGGCTGATCTCTCTGAAGAGCATTTGCCATATATTTGAAGTGCCAAATGACAGATTGGCATTTGTATGCAGTAGACACAGTTAGTCTCCCTCCTGTTCCATTCTTCTGTCTCTTCTCTCAGCAGCATACCTTCACATCCATCCTGGCTTTTATCTCCTTCCCTTGCTCTTCAGTATGGGTCCTTTTCTTTCTCTCTCCTGAATGAAGACATCTGGTGTCATCTCCACATTCATAATGCTGTGTTTCTTATTGGTCCCTTCTCTTCTTGCTGCTTAACTGGTGGTGTAAGTCAGGTTCCTCCTGCAGCTGACTCTATTTCTGCCTTTTCATTTCAGGAAACTGTATACAGCACCAATACCTGACAAGTTGCTTGTTTCAGTTTGATTTTGGAAAGCTCCAGATTAATATGCTGTTAATTCAATAAAACCATCTGTGTATCCATTAGAAGGTGCTGAAATCACACTAAAAAGTACTCAAGCCAGTGTTGCAGAACTGTCACACATCTGAAAACACTATTCAGACCACACGGCATTCTGGTCATGTTGGTATAAGAACTTATCAGGTAGAACTCCCACTGAAATTAATGGGACACATTTGAAACACTTGCCACCCTAAATAAAGTAAGAATACTTCATTCAGAAATACCTCTCTCCTGAAATTTATGTTAATTTTACTTAAAAATATAAGCTTTTACTTAGTTATTATTGAAGCTAGCAGACATTTTTTATTCCATAAAAACACAGGGGTCTGACACAACATTATTTCTAAGTCTAATACAGTTTCTAGTTTAGCTTCATTCCATTTTTTTTTAATTCAACAGATTTACTGGGAAAAAAATTGGTAACAGAAAATCATTATCAACTAAATGTTCATAAACACATTGTGAAACTTTATTTCAAGTCAGGAAACATTGTAACAAGATTGATTTTGCTGCAGCTGTGCTTCCACAGAAAGGATCTAAAAAGACCTGAGCAATTCTGAGTCACTTTTGCACTTTTTGCTGATGTTCTGGAATTCAATCCACTGCAGAACATAAATAAAGCTAGTCTTTGACCCATCATGAAAAATGACCTCTTCTCCTCTTCATCCTTCTCAGTTATACTTTTCCTATGTAATATTTTCATATTTTTGAGCATCCACAGGGGATTTAGTGTAATTCCAGTAGCGAGCGAGGTTTTTAAAGGTCTCTATTTGCAATTAAATAAATTATCCAGATAGACAATTCAGTTCTTAACTTTTACAATTTGGTAAATGGTTTCTATGGTGATGAACTCTTAGCATTCAAAGAAGGATGGATTCAGCTGATGCTTGGGTATGACAAGCAGATTTTGAGTCCATTGCATTGACCTTTGGGGAGAATCTGCATCTATACTACAAGTGTTCAAGTTCAGTTTTATAACCAAGACTGAATTTTTGTCTGCTATGGGCTTCTTTGCTCTCTGCACTCAATTATGGCTGTAGAACAAAAGACAATATATTCTGTCAACAGAATGAAATAATGGTGCTAGGTAATAGAGTTTGAAATGTTTACAAACCTATAAATGAAAACTGCTCCATTAATATGAATGAATATAATAAAATTCCTTCATGATAATTACTACATGCATAATATTGCACAACAGAGCTATTTTTAGCACATTAGTTACAGGTTTTATAGACTTGAAAAGGCAGTGATTGTTCCTAAGTATTGTCTTCTGTGGTACAAAAGAATGCTCTTTCACATCCTTTCATTAATGTTAAAGGCCTCACTCTGTAGTGTGCATTTAAAAATCACTCTGATTTTTAAACATGGAAGTGGAATTACATGTTCTAAATCATAAATATATTTGGAGTGCTGATCCAAAAAATACTCTCTTGCAGGAAAAACTACCAGTTCCTCCTTTTCTCAGTACTGCAGCCTGGTGGTCCAGTGTGTCTTGTCACAAAGTAAGTCTAGCTAAAGTCCATTGAGAAATTAATTATCTCAATACAAGGGTAATGAGATAATTGAGTCACTGAATGTGCATGAGTGATGATGTTGGCTTTGGTTATGTCTCCTCCCAGATGAAGGAGGCACTAAAATTTCCATTGGGTTTCAGGCAACCTAGTAATTACACATCCGCCTTTACCTGCTGCAACTTTAGCTCATTACTAAGAGAGGCCTTGCAGAGTGATGTAGAATATCAACATGACAGGGAATAAGCAGGAAGAATTCTGTCCTAATATACTCACTAATAAGTGGGAAAAGAGAGAGAAACCAGAATAGTAAAAAAAATTCAAAAATTAAGGTTTTGCGTGAAAGATTGGAGGAAATTTGGAAATTTATCAAGCTACAGGCTATTTGGGAAGTCCTAAATGATGTGAATATCAATCACACAGCGTCTGAGTTTGTGTGGATGAAATAGTGCAACACTCAATAAAGTATTACTAATGGAGGACAAACTTGGTTCCTGTGGCTGCTCCAGAAGAAAAAATTCATATTATGAATAACAAGTTCATTTTTAAATGCTTATGGATAAAAGAAATACATAATTGATCAGAGATTTTGTTTATATTACTAAAAATATGTAGGTTATTTCAAACTATATTAATAGTTCTCTTACTGATGAAAATCTGGCATACAAAGCTCTGTTTAAACTACTTTTGAAACTTCAGCCTTTATAAGTAAATTAACCGTCAGCAAGAGTCTGTCATGGGCTGGAAAAGTTTCATAATCAGAAACAGAATGTCATAGCAGGTGTAGGATTCAACTTTTGTAAGTGTAGGAGGATAGTAGTTAACTTCAGAAGCCCAACAACGATTTCCTGTGATCTTTCTTTCTAATCAGTCAAAAAGGTTTCCAAAAACCTCACAGGTCTTACTTTCCTTCAGTTTGGATCAGAGACTATAAGACACTTTAGTTCTGCTACTTTGAATTTCCATGGAAACCTTACCTATGTGCTGGATCTCCGGAAGGAATCACCTTGTTGTTTGATAGATTTTTCACACTCTTGGACAAAATTAGACTACTCCCAGAGAATCAAATACAAACTCCTTATAATTTTTTTAAGGTTAATACTGACTATTTTATTCCATTAAGGTAACTTCCATCCTGCAAAACCAAATCTCAAAATGTTTCAGCCCTCTACTCTATATATCTACAACAAACGTTCTAGAATCATAGAATCATAAAATGGTTTGGGTTAAAGGGACCTTGAACATCATCTTGTTCCAGCTCTCTTGCCATGGCCAGGGACACCGTGCACCAGATCAGGTTACTCAAATGTTTGAGCCCATGGAAGATGGTCCTTGGATTTATATCCACCCTTCTTTGAAATTTCTGTCAACTCAAGATTCAGTATATCTCCAGGTATTTTTTTTTTTAGTAATTAAATGTACTGATGTCTCACATTTCTTATTACAGACCTCAACCACAAGATTATAATTTTTCTTGTACTGACCATTAAGTCTAATTCACTTCCTCAC
Source organism: Argya squamiceps (assembly GCA_037834095.1). Classification (NCBI taxonomy): domain Eukaryota; kingdom Metazoa; phylum Chordata; class Aves; order Passeriformes; family Leiothrichidae; genus Argya; species Argya squamiceps. The sequence goes on along the minus strand of JBBMKD010000102.1, from coordinate 97,638,845 downwards.
AAATCTTCCTGTAGACTGGCACTTAGTCACACTGACTGATTAATTGATTATACCAATGCTGAGGTTCACTGGCAGTGCTGTAAAATAAGTTTGCGGTTTCTGTTTGTGTAATATTTTTTCATGGTTATCATGTAAAACTCTTGGCAACACTTTGAGCTTTTCTTTGATGAGAAAACCCCTTAACTATGCAGAACTGGTGGTCCATAATAGTATATTTCAGTCAATGTCACTTGTGTAGAAGACTCTTTTCTCATGTTTCGTATTTCCTTGTTTCCATATGCCAAAAATATCCTCACCCTTTTAGTTACATTATTTCATCCTTTATTTTGTTATGTATTTTGATCCTTAATTCCCTCTCAATGTCACTGGAATCCAGAATGCAGCTCTTCTGAAAATTATGGCCTACATTTTTATTTGCTGGTGTCTGAACTTGTATCTGTCCATGTTAGAACTTCAGTTATTCAAAGGTATTCACATTTTAGACCAAGAGCTTGTCCTCTCATTATTTAATATTCCACATATTTTTACATCATTGCAGAATTTTACCAGCATCCATAAAGTATATTATTTTCATTGTAAATATTGCTGAAGATATTTACTCCACCAAGCCAAGAATTAATCTAAGATGTCACTGGGGAGAAAATTTCTTTGTGGATGATTATTTCTTATTGACAGTAGCTTTTTTGTGGGAGTGCATTTTTTAATTTTAGGTTTTATTTATAGGTTAATGTTCTATTGTAAAATGGTTTGTTCTCTGTAC
>JBBMKD010000102.1:97532137-97637985 GCA_037834095.1 Argya squamiceps | reverse complement strand
CACTCTTAAAATATAGCCGTCTCGTTACCTGTGCGGACGCTAGCCGGCTTGGCGGGCACAGCAGCGGGACGGTAATACTTTTTTTAATCTATAAACAAGAAGAAAAATTGAATTATTTTTTTTTTGTCAATGGGACACAATTCTGCAATTTGTCAAACACAAATTTTTGTCATAGGCCTTAACTAAGTGAACTTTCCAGTTTGAGAGAGGGGCATGATATATGGAGATATTCCTATCTAATATGTAGGAAGATGAAAAAAAAAATATGAGCCTTTACTGTGAAAAGAAAGCCTTCTTCAGAAACAGTCTTTACTCTGAGTAGAGAAATTACCAGTCTTATCCTAGTCAGTCCTTTCTCTACAATATCGCTTCAGTGTCTCTATGGCCCAAAACTTGTCCTGAATACTCCCACTCCATTAACAAGTATCTGGATGAAGCCGTACTTCAAAGTTGGGATAGGAACACGGAGATTAACTTTGTCTTTTTTACAATTAGATAAATGATTTTTCAGGGAAAAGCTGTTCTGCTAAAGTTATTGTGAATGGAGTTGTGTAGAGTTATTGTGAATGGAGTTAAAATTACAGGTTCTTAAATGGGATGATGAATATTGAATGATTTACAAATTATGGGATCAAAAGTTGTGACTATAGGAATTTTAGTTTTTATGGAATGAGCCCGTATTTTTTCCCCTTGTCTACACTTCACTTGAAAACACTAAGCCATACAGTTACCCAAATATCAAAAGCTTCTACAGCAAATCTATGAACTAAAAGAAATCACCTGGGGAAAGAGATAGAGTGAATTACTTATTTCTCTCTACTATAGCATATCACCTAACTTTACAATAGTGAATTGACTTAGTAAGTTAAAAAGGAATATATACATAAGTCAGAAGAATTCTTTGTCACATTTTAAATGCATATCCTGTTGTCTTGCTTTTCAACTGAAACATGAAACCTGTCATTTCACATAAAATATGGTGATACTGGGTTATTTAGCTTTTTGAGATATTTCATTAGCAAGAAAGGTTTTTTGAGACAGAGGGGCAGAATGACCAATTAAATTCATTCACATTTACTACTTGCTTTGTCGCACACATAAATCACTGATTCAAAGGGAAAATGAAATTCAGGCCAACTTTTTCTCTCAGCTTTAAGCACAAAATCCTCATCCCAACACGTTTCAAAAGGCAATGAAAAATTGAAGTTTAACCATCCTTTCTTTGTGTCAGTCTTAATTCTTCCAAAAACATGTATGTCCTAATATTTAAAAACAAGAAAGTATTTTTGTTACACACACTTTTGTACTTAAAAAGAATTAAGGATTTCCTTTTTTGTAAGTGTAACCTCAATTTCTTGAGGTAGTGTTTTTATTAGGACATGGTAGCAACAAAGAAGCAAATTGTAAACATTTATCACTGAGCATTGCATTTATTGATTTTCCCATATGGAGTACTTTGGGTGTGTAGATATACGTTGGTACCAATGAAAAATGAAAGGTTATAATGCTTCGCTGACTCTGGATCATCCCCCACGAGAGAAGAAAACTTGGTTATAAAGTGCCCAAGTTGGGCATTATCCATTTATTGTGTTTTAAATGCACTATTTGAACCTTAAATAATGCTGAGGGACAATTTCATCTCTTGGTGTAGTCCCACTGAAGTGAGTGGAATTGCACTAGCAATTCAATTTGCCTCTGTGTGCTTGTGCATTTCTGCCTGCGCTTGCCATAGTTTATTGTTAGACTTCCTTCAGTAACTGTGAAGTATGCTGTCATCATAATCCAAATCATAGAGTATATCATCAAAAAACATCTCAAAGGCTGTATAAATAAGAATTCACATGCCTTCTCCAGCTATGAAGGGAAAAACAGTCTCCATCTATTTAACTTCTCAAGGCTAAGTCTATTTTTTGCCACTGAAATGTGAAATTGGAAAGTTCCCAGCCATGCTGTCTGTATTTTAATGAGCAATTTCTGTAAGATTGGACAAAATTCTGACCAGGTCTCCCCTATGGAGAGAAGGAAGGGTCAGAAATTATAAGGCCAGGGAAGAAATGGACAGGATTGTAATTTTATATGTAGGATTACATTGTTTTAGCAGGAAGAGTAGGGATTTTTTTCAGGCTGTTTTTCATGAATTTTAATGCTCTAAGAGGCATGTCACCACACTGCAAGAATTCCCTAGTCCTCACTCATATGAAGTGTTGCTTCACACTTTCTCTAGTACATACAATAAACACAGTGTTCCCCTGCAAAATTTGCACATGGTGGGCAAGGAGAATCACTTTACATACTCCCAAGAAAGCAATTGAGTGAAAGCCAGCTTATCTCTTTGCTGCTGTTGAGTATATGTATATGTATATGTATATGTATATGTATATGTATATGTATATGTATATGTATATGTATATGTATATGTATACAGGAACTGAGGCATCATGTGGGGGGAGGTTTTAGAAGACAGACCAAATAGGACAGCTTAAATTTTTAAACTTTATTAGTTCAGTCATTTGCACACTATCTGCAATTGATTGGTTCTTGCATATTGTAATCTTTACGGGTACATTTAAACTACTGTTGATCTTAACACTTTTATGTACTAAATTATATGTAAATATGGAGATCTGATACCATGTAGTTAGAACTGATGGCCTTGGTGGTCCTTGTTTATTTATTTATTTCTCTCACTTAGGCCTGATGTTTTTGTGCATCTACCTATGACTTTGATAATGCTTATCTCCATTTCATCTGTCTTTCCAGCCACGTCTGTTTTGTGTTCAGCAGGATGTCTGCCTATTTGTAGTGCCATCACTTGCCTGTTACTGTGGCAACTTCTTTTTCTTTGAACCTTTCCTATGTTCAACTGTTCTAACCTTTGTTTTCTCCCTTGGTGCTCATGTTGCTCAGGTATGAATTTATAGAATATTCATAGTGTTATGAAACGCTTATACACGGTTTTTAGTTACACTATATTAGTATGCTTATATTCACATTCAAGTCTAGTTAGTATTAATTACATCCTAATTTGTGGACTTTTATTAAGTGTCATGGCTTTGTTTTGGCTTCATCTCAGTGACAGTAGGTTACCTCATGCCTGCTTGTGGGATGAGCTTATGTATTTGAATAGCTACCATATAATGCTAGTGTGCCTCGTATCTATGCCTGAGCTCATTGCTTATACAACGTCTCTGGTAAAAGAAAAGACTCTAACTTCATATCTGTCTTTCTCCAGATTAAAAATGGTACAAAATTATCCAGTTATATCTGATTTTTTCTTTAAAATTGCATTAAAACTGAAGCAAATCAGGTCTTGATTTTTCTGGTGTTTTGCTTGCCAATATTGTTGCCAATGAACTGTTCTCAGAGAGATCTTAATAAATCTCAAGAATTGATGGAAAAATGGCAGCAGAGAACAGAGCCAAAGCTTCTACATAAGCACATGTATTTGGATAAAATATCTCTGCCCTTCAAGTCCCATGAGAAGGCCTCCATTTATCATTAAGCATCTGGTCACTTCTATTAAATTTAGCTGGTCACAGGAATTGTTGAATCTTTTGAATCTTCACACCCAATTTCTTTCTGTAGTTGACAATAGTTAAATAAATTTCATAAATATGTCTCTGTATGTGTGTACTTTTTCTCTTCTTGCTTATATCCAAAGCATGAAAAGACAGTCAGCTTTTTGCCTCAAGGAAGCTTTCATCAAAGTTCCATAGGAAATGAATGACACCAGTCACAGGCTTGTCCCTAAATCTTTTTACTGAAATTTTATGTCAATGACAAGCTTATTTCAAAGGTAAGGCACTATAACATAAGGACTGCTCTTCTCCGCTCTTCTGTTTAAATGGATATTTCATTTGTCCCAGGCACACAAATTTGCAACTATGCACACCTGTAAAATTAAAAAAAAAATTGTTTTGAGACTCAGTAACATAATTTTCTCATGAAGTCTGCAGAGTCTGTGTGGTGAATCAAGAGACAATGTTTTCAATTACAGCACTTTGCTGTAGACTGAAAATTGCTAGGTTGAATAATGCCTCGAAGTTCTGAAGTGAGATAAGATTCCATTGCTGTGAAGCAACATTTGCAGCTATCCAGACGTAATGTTTGCACCAGATTTCTACCTTTCACTCAGAGTAATGAAGAAGGGGAAAAAGAAGAATTGTCCGGGAAATCTGCACGCTTTTATGTGGGTTTCTTTGCCTAGCACCTGGTTGATAATGCTGATTGACTGTAGATTTGTTTCTAGTGGAAAGACATGCTTTTTCTAGTGTGCATGAATATAATTTACATTACCACTAATTTATGGTTTATCTTCTGTCTCTAGGAAAAATTCTCATTTTAACAAAAATCTTACAGTCAAAGATCTACTTTAGCATTGGTTTTCATTTTAATTTCTCCTTAGAAGTTACATTTACTAAATGGATTTTCTAAAAATAGATTAGAGAAATAGCTGGAGAGCAGGGGTGTGGGGGGAAAAGAAATCATCTTGTCTAGAGAAAACAGAGAGAATACTCTCATGGACAAAAAGACAGATGTGATAAGTCTTAGGAGCTGGAACCAGATACAGATATAGTACTCAAAATTAAAATTATCAGATAAAGTACACGTCATTCCACCTCAATTATAGTCATCCCTTTGATTTCAATGTAATTTTTGTGATTATCTAGTTAGCACTAAACAGAATTGGATAATGAAGTTAGTTAAAATGTACAGACAAATCTATATTTATGTACAGAGTGTGCACAATCAGGTATTTTGCCAGTATAGTTTGCTACTTCCTTTGCATTTGCAAACTGTAGTTTGGGAACACATGATCTAGCAATTGAAATGTTACTCATTGTTTAAAAAAAAAAAAAAAAAAAAAAAAGACCAGAGAGATCAATGAACAATGGAATCCCTGGCAATTGTCAGAAAAAAAAGTAAAAGATAATGTATATAATATTTCTTATGCAAAAGATAACTGAAGCAAGCAAAATTATTCACAATCATTACTGAAGCTTATATGGCAATTTCTCAGCACCAAGTTTTGCTCTATGTTCTCTCTCTCAGTCATTTGCTCTCTCTGTGATAGATAAAATTCCCACGACAGCATATATCAGTTGGTCTGTAACTGTCAATAAAGTGTTAAGAATTTTGTAAAACAATTTTTTTCTTTTCTAGCAAATAAAATTGATACTGCTGCTGAAATTGTAGAAAATGTTCATCTTAAAAATAACACAGGCATTATTATTAACTTTTGTCTTCTTTCTGAAAAGCATGGTGCAGGACCATTGAGGAACTTCACCTTCTCTATTCAAAACAAAGCATATCTAATATTTCTTGTCTCCTACTTTCAGAGGACTCTAGAGACTTTTGCTCTTTCCTATCTCTGTGTGGGGAACACAATAAAAAGCAAAATAAACAATAAAAAGAAAAAGGAATCATTTACAGGGAACATATCTTCTGGGTTTCCTCGTGTGTCTTATCGTTCATGTTTGTCTTCCAAATTGTAAAGCCTGTAGGGAATGGATTGTTTTGATATCTGCATGTTGTGTAAGGTCAAGGATACAGTCAGTGCTGGGTAAATAAGTAAACAGTGGTCAGTCAAACTCATAGAAGTCATACATAAAAAGTTATTTTTATATATATATATGTTTATATATATAATCAATCTATCTTTGTAGAAATGATAGCTCAGAGTTCAAAACCCAGGTACTCTGTGCCATCAGTTTGACCCTAAAATGACATTATGTCTTCTGAAGGCACTTCTTTGGTTTTTTATTAATGAAAAATGCTAATGATAAATCAGTATTAATCCTGCTGATTTGTTTGTGATAGCACTAAGCTTGATAATCCTAGTTGTTTTTACTGAGGGTTGTACAATCTTATGGTTTATTTTCAAGGATACTTAGAACAACAGTCCTTTAACCTAAAATTCACTCTGCAACATTTAACAGCAGCAACGGAACTCCTGTAAGAAGAGACATTTCCTTTATTGTTATCTGAACATAGTATATTTAAATTTGTAGGCAAAAGCTTAAAAGCTGCTGCAGTTTCCTTGGAGAATACAATGTCCTTGGAGACTTTTAAAATACATGATCCTGTGATATATTGCTGCAAAATGCAAAAGAGACAAGTGGAATAGAAAACCGATAATGTTAAAGCCTGATCATCTAACATTGACTATTATGTGTTCATTCTTCAGACAGTAAGTGTGTCCTGATATTCCAGAGTCATTGTGAGACTGGACTATGAGGTGACTGAGGTGCTTCACTACTGAGGGTGTATCAGGAAACCATTATAAGCTGCTGTTTTCTGTTCATGACTGAATCATAATCCAGTTACTTGGTTCAGAGTGTTTTACATATATAGGGGAAAAAAACTTCACATTGCATTTTCTGTGAAAATCCTCAGCCAGAATAATTCACCTTTACTCTAGCTGTCAAAAACTAAACTCAGCAAAATGGCCTTTATTAATATTTTGCAGGATAATGCCTATGTATCAAACATGTCTTCTGCAGTCCCTTTGACTGTGCTTTTCACATTCAAGCAGACATAAATGGTTCTAAAACTACAGTTTTAAACTTTCAGATTTTTGTCAGAAAAGGCTTTTCAAATTTTACTGCCCAAAGAATTTGAAAATAGTGCATTTCCTCAAAACTCACAGAGAATATAGGATGTCTTCATAGTTCTATTATACAATCTCTCAATTTAAACCCATGGAATGGAATTGAGTTTTCTGGAAAACCCTTGTTTCAAGGACTCTAAGCAATGGCTCTCCTCCCTGTTGGAATGTGTCCTCCCTGTCTTCTAGAGGGTACAGATGAGGAAAATAAATAGGCTTCACTGAATAAAGGAAGGTCATAAATCGGACGGGAACAAAAAATCAGACAGTCCCCATGAGAGAAGACATCCTTGTCCAGGCAGCAAACATGAGGGACATGAGAAGATTTCATATGGAAAAGGGTTGGGCAGGTCAGGTGCAGTTGTCTAAAACTGTCTTTGGGCTTAAGCAATGCTAATGAAGGCTCAGAGCCCTCACTGTCCATCTGCTCTCTCCGTGGGGATACCACTGAATCTCCACTGGCTGAAGCTTGGCTTGCAATGGGTTGTGAAGTTCCTCACCCAGTATATGCAGCCTGTGCCAGTGTTAAATGTTGAACAGATTTGTGAGGTGCAGCTGTCCACAGCAGGACTAATCATCTCTGAATATCAAAGGGCAGTGCTGGGATTTTTTGTAATGCAGAAATCCTGGTCTGGAGCATAAGGTGCATTTAATGCTTATGTATTTCTGTGTTGAAAAATGGCTTTTAAAAAAAATTTTAATTAGACTCTTGGAATAAATTGTTATTAACATCACATCTTAGAAGTCAGTGCATTTGGGGGCCCCTTCTGTCCTTAAACCTATTTTCAGCTCAAGAAGCAACACGAATTTTGAAGATACAGAGCTGGGAGCTCTGTAAATTTTTTGCAATATCTGGGAGACGGCATGACCAAGACCCTACAGTTATTTGATGTGAAAAGAAGCTCTCTTCCTTCCCAGGAGAAGGGCATTCCTTACAGTTTAGTAACTTGGTGGGTGGAGCAGTCCAGTGTTTTTTTTATTGTTGGGATGATTCTGTGTAAATAGTTTCTTTGATTTGTATCTTTTGTTATTACTACTGTTTCTTTTCATTTTTTTTATCCCATTCCTCTTTCCAGTAAATTGTTCTTATCTCACCCTGTGATCTTTTCCTTTTGTGGCACCCATTGGAGAAGAGAGGGGAGTGGTGTGAGGTCTTTTTAGTGGGAGCACTAATTTAGAGAATACCAATCCTAAATCACAACAAGAAGTTTAACACAAGTTACTCTGGATATTGCAGTTGCTGGAGTCTCCAAAACACGCCACTTGTCATGAGTTCTTATTGTATTGTAAGCAGCAAAGGTTTTGGCCTATATGAAAATTAGAACATAGCAAAAATCAGACTTTGAGAAAGAAAAAAGGTGAACCAGATCTATTCAAAATTTTTTAGAAACAGTACAAAGAACAGCTTCAGTTCAGCAGTGGGGCAGATTGTTCGGGGTCGCATGCAGTCTTGGCAGAATAAAACTGACATTGATTTGGAGGACATTTATGACTGATGAATTTGCTACTCTGCTCGATCCTGACAGTTTTTTTGTTGTTGTATGGAATTATTCACCACTACTGGCTTTATGGAGCCACTGTGCTGCAGGTAAACCTCATTGGCAGGATTTTTCAGCCAGAAGTTTATCTTCTTTACTGAAGAAAAAATGTGACAGTCATCAGAATAAAACAGAGAAGCAAAAATTCCTTACAGGGATGAGATCGCAAGTTCCTGCTGTGTCAGAGACTGGGTAAGTTTAGTGTCTCTAGCCATTTTTGGGGTGTTTGGAATGCCTGCTCGTGTGCATCTGGTGAGAGGTGGGGCAGGCCAGGTCGTGTTGGGTGAGGCAGTGCCCTGCCCTGCCCCGCCCCGCCCCAGACAGCTGGTGTTACACCAACTATTTTTTTGCAATAAATAGGAAGCACAGGATGTCTAACCTGAAGCCTGAGCTTCAGACTCTGACTAAAAAAACTAGTCATGCCACATTAGATGAAGAACCTCTGGGATTTTTTTTTTTATTTCACTGGGGAAATGACCTGATTTAGAATTAATTTTCCTCTCGCACTATTTGGTCTGGATCAGGTGTCCAAGCTATTCAGCACCCTAATTACATGAACAATTTTGCTACTGCACAGAAAGGCACAGTGAGAGGATGAGAAAAAGAGTCCAAGAGGAAAAATGAGGCAACTTCTTTAAATGGCAGCACCTGTCTGTCTGCCTGGATGTGACACAACCCCCTGGAGAGGCATCAGCTTGTGTATGTGACACCCTGGTCTGAGAAGAAAGAGACTTGCAAAAATTCTGCACCAAATTTAATGTCTTGACAGGAGAAAATTTCTGATTTGGGTCTCAACTTCTTTGAGAAAACTGAAGAATTGCGTGGTGTACTTTATTTTTATTAAATCCCCACTTTGTTTCCTCTATGCTTTGTTCTCCATTCTCTTCACTGCTTTGATTTAAACACGGTTTTACTGGTTTTTCCTTCTTTATTTTTTTTAATTTTCTGTTCTTTTCTTCTTTTAGTGTTTCTGAACAGGAGCGAGGCTTGCAGGTTATTGCAAGTGCATTCCAGTTTCAGTAACTTCTTGGGGAATGATGTAGCTCTGGTGAATAATTGCTAGAAGACAGGTTTAAACACAGAGTAACTCTTAAACTGTCATTACCTCGTAGAGTCAACTAAAGTTACTGGACAAGAAGCACATGTGCTGTCAGTAAGGATTATGGCAGGCCATATATAGAAAAAACACTTGATTTTTTTTTCCCTGGAGCACAACTGGTTGAATCCTGCTGCTGCATTCTGTAGCATAGAAGCAATGGCAAACTTCAAAGCATAAGGACAGAAGGGCTCAGTAACAATACATTGTGTCACTGTCCAATTAAGAAAAGCAAAACAAAGTTCCTGAAATAGCTTTCAATTAACATTTGCTGCGTCCCATAGTATATCTAGTTTCTTAAAGGGCCATTAATTGTTAATATACTGCAATTAGCTGTTAAGTATGTGATTAATATTCTGTTAGATGCTTACTTAATGCTATTTGGCATTCATTACCAATTAATAGATATTTAAATGAAGACTGCTTCCTCCTCAGCGGAATGTCTGATCTCCTTTTGCCCCTTCCATGATTACTTTCTGCTTTGTTTTTCTTCAGACCATTGCCTTTAAGGTTGTAGAATTGTTCTTGTTCTTGTGGTTCACTTGGTTAAGCAGAAAATAATCAGTTTTCTAGTCCATAATACCTATTCAGATAAGTGTGCTGGGATTATAGATGCATCAAAGCACACCAAAATTCATTCAGCAAAATATATCTTGACTCCCAATATAAAAGGTTTGATGAAAGAAAGTAAAAATGTCATAGTGGTTGTTTTCCTGCTTTCTCCTCTTTTGTTCCCCTTTTTCACACCTTTTTTTTTCTCCAGCATCACCAGCTGCAATAGATGCGAGTAGGGCAAATGAGGCAGGGAAAATACAGCAGCAAATAAATATGGTAATATGATTACCTTATGGAGAAAACTTTTAAATTGCTTTCCAGGAAGATAAACCTATTTCAACTGTGTGGTACACAAAGCTAATGCAGATGGGAGAAATTGCGTTAGTTACCAATCATACCACCCTTATGAGGTCGGCACCCCATTGGTTGGCATTTGCATTCACAATTGTCCTTTCAGTTTAAAATCAGACAGCATAAAAGGAAATTGTCAAGTCAATTCTTGCATGTCCAGCTTGAGATGCATAAAAGAAGTCCAGTATTCAACAGCAGCAATAATCTAAACCTTGAAAATCCAGCCACCTTGAAAGTCTTTCCTGTTGTGTTAGCAAAAATGGCTAATCACTAAGCACAAAATAGTTTTGAAGGACCATTAGCTGCACTTATATTACTAGGTGGTCAATAAACAAGCAAATGTTCTGAAATGTGTTCCAACTGTTGAATGAAGTTTGAATATATTCACTTCTTAGATTTGTTAAGTTCAGAAAGATGAGTAATAGAATTGTCTAAGAAATAAAATGATGTAGAAATATTTCCAAATTAAGGATAAAGATTTCATTTTTCAACCAACTTCTGCTGATGAACAAAATCTCTAGGTTATGAACCATAAACAGTTAAAATGCATAATGTATTTATTAAAAATGCAATTATATACATATGTTCTTAAACTTGGTAAAAGCAAAGCTGTTGTTTTCCATCTTCAGTTTTCATGTATATGCCCTTGCACCATGGGAAATTCCTAAGGGAGAGTGATATGCTCTTTCCACTGGCATTTTAAATCACTTTATAAAGCACTTTAGTTAATACTTGAAATTTTAACAGTTGAAATTTAAAATTGCAATTGCTAATTACAACTTTACACCTGCCAGAATGTCCTGTTTTAAGAGGGTAGGCATTAAGTCTTTACATTAATTTTCATGTCCTGATTTTTTTTTCAGACTCCAATGTTTCAGAAATTTATTTCTCTAAGCCCCACTGTTCAACTGAAGAAATCTCAGAAACATTTCTGGTTATTTTTGAAAACTCGTGGGATACTGGAATTCAAACATCCCATCTTTAAAGAAAGAGGTCATGGAATTAGGACCAAAAAAGGTTAGCACTGGCAACGACTCAAGTTATTTCAATTCCTCAGAAGAATCTGGAACAAATAATTCAGCAAACAATTTCCAAGGTGGCAAGGAAATGAGCCAAGTCAAAGCAACAGAAGTACTAAGGGAGCCAAATAGGGAAGATGCCCTTTTTGATTTGTTGTTTGTTAACAGAGAGGAACTCATGAGTGGAGATTGGAGGTTATCTTGGCCAGAGCAACCACAAAGAGGTCTCTGTTGACAGGAGGAAAACTACCAGCAAAACTTTACACCAGCACACGAGGAGAGCAGACTTCAGACATCAGGCAGGATGTTGTTAGGAATTGTCCACTGAGATATTAATTTAATGAAATACCTATAAGGACAAGTACAAAATAACTCCTCATAGCTCTTTATACCTTGTTTTATCAAGAAGTCTATACTTGGATGAAGAATTGGGGAACTCCAGGAACTTATGTTAAGCTCTTGAAACATGATATTTTTCTTTTTTTCTCCTTCTTTTCTTTTCTTTTCCTTGGTATGATAAGTTATACCAAGAATGCAAACATCAGTTAAGAATCACAGGATAGATCTGAATGATAAAAAAACCTTATTAAAAAAGTATGGTATAAGAACATTTGTTTTAGACTGCATTTAGGGCTTCTAATTAATACTTAATTATACATAATTATTTATTGGGGAAAAAAGTAAAAACAAAGTCAAATCAGGCTTGTAGAGGAAACCTTCCAAAGGGAGGCACTACAGTCAGTTAGTTGAAGATAAAAGCCCATTTATCAATCAGATTCACCAATCAATTGTTCTTGACACAACTGAGTACATGGTTAGATGGGTTTATAGGTCGAACTCTGAAGCTTTTAAAGGTTGTTCCATGCGTCTGACTGTGCAGTCTGGCTCTATCAAGCCAAGGCAGGTGAGCAACTCATCCAACTGCTCTGTTGGTATTTTGTACTCTGAATTATTTCAAACGTAAAAATTCTTAACTTGAACTTCAGATTAATTTAATCACCAACACTACTATCAAAAAGAAGACAATGTGGCTTTGAGGGCCAGGGCAGCCAGAGCTACTTTGCCTGCCTGCATAGCCAAAGCCAGTTTATATATGGGAAAGCTGGTCCTGCACTGTTTTAAACTGATCACTCTCTTCATGCTTCTGATTAATGCCTGCCTCCCAGAGCTTGGTCTGGATATATTGTTTTAAGCAGTTTTTAGAAATTACTTTTCTCTCTATTAGTAGATCACTCACAATCAAATTGTTAATTGGCAAACAGAAGGCAATGGTGTATACATTCTGTTGATTTGTACCTGTCTGCTCTGGGCTAATGGAGTGATTAATAAACATTTCATACTTAATTTCCACTGTAAGAAAAGCAATATTATTCAATGACTGACTTTTACCTTAGGCTTAAGTTCAACTCATTCCTGTGCAGCTTATCTGGAAAGGAGAATATTAACCTTAAAAACCGTGGGTAATTATATTTCAGCAATGCATGGTGGATTTATTCACCTCTTCACTCCCTTAGTAACTTTCTGCACCTTATCCTGACATCTCCTTTCTAAGCTTGCACCTGACATTTCATTACCTCTGAGTATTCAAAAAATGTCCCAAATGATACTGATTTCAGAGGGTTAGACATTTCAGACTAGGACTTCTAAAGGGCTGCATAAGCTTTGAATGTTCTCATGTTGTTGCTTTATAGCTTCCTCTGACCCTTCTACTTTTATCATGTTTCATGGCCAAATTCAGCACAGGGGTAGAGCCTGCATTTAGTTGTACTATACTGAATTGAGATTTCAGCATCCTTTAAACTACCATTGTACTGACTGTTTCTTATTACATTTTCAGGCTTCTTTCACCTTGATAAATTAGTGTTTGCTGTGGAGCCTTTTAAAATGTGTCCTTCATAACTGAATCCCAACAGAACTAAATTTCCCAGGAAATTATTAAGCAAAGTGGGAGGAAAAAACTCTTCAGAGTCTGCACCAGTCTAGATTCTGAACTTCACAACTGTAGCTATCTTAAAGTGAGGAAAGAGAAGCCATAGCAGAAAACAATATTAATTTTTGTTAGAAAATGTGGATTTTGTTTTGTGAACATTTAAGCAAAGAAAAAGATTGGGTTTGCATTTTTGCATGATTTTTCCATTTAAGCAAGAAGTACCTGATTTAGAGCAGATATTTATGTATAATTAACAAGATAATACTGCACAAATCCACAAAGCATGTCTTAATGTAATAAAAAGTCTGTTTTCTCTACAATTCCTACTTGTGTGACTTGTTCATGCAGTGGAGATGTCATAGTTATACTGGGACACAGGAAAAGAAAAAAAGAGAGTTATTTCATATTATACACTTCAGCTGAATACTATGCACTTCAGATTCCCATGGTGGACATTTGGCCATTGACCCATTGGAGAGAGTCCAGAGGAAGGCCATCATGATTATTAAAGGGATGGAGCAGGTCTCCTGTGAGGAAATACTGAGAATTTGGATTGTTCAGCCTGGAAAAGAGAAGGCTTCAGAGGGACCTAATTGTGCCCTTCCAGTACCTGAAAGGAGCCTTCAAGAAAGATGGAAAGAAACTCTTTACAAGAGCATGTAGTGACAGGACAAGAGGGAATGGCTTCAAAGTGGGGGGCGGTAGGTTTAGGTTGGATATCAGAAAGAAATTCTTTCCTATGAGTGTGGTAAGGCAGGGGAACAGAGAAGCTGTGGTGTCCCTATTCCTGGAAATATTTAAAGCCAGGCTGGATGGGGCTCTGAGGGACATGGTCTAGTGAAAGGTGTCCCTGCCCATGATGGGTGGTTGGAACCAGGTGATCTTTATGGTCCCTTTCAACCCAAGCCATTCTATGAATCCGTGATTCTATGATTCAACGATTCTGTGACTGTACATCAGCTACTCTGTTATGTTTTCCCCATGCAAAAAAAAAAAAAACCAACAAGCTCAAAAGATAAAGAATCTCTTTGATCCAAAATGGCTTTTCCCCCATAAATATAGACAATAAATAAAATCTAAAAAACGTGGTAGTGTAATACTGCTCATCTAGTTATAGTGCTCATGTAAGACTTCTCCCAACTATCTTTTTCCTGATGGCAGGCCTCTCCCTTTTAAAAGGGTGGCAGCCACACCCATCTCTCTGCTTTCCCTGTGCTCTTCTGACTGTGGTATTTTCACTGACCATTTTACATCCTTCTAATTTGAGAAGCAGTCACCACCACCCAGAAATCCCAAGGACATATGAGCATCTCTGAATTTCAAAATCTAAACAACTGTTTTCACCCAGCTTCAGAATCTCACACAGACACAATTACAATGGACAATGGCCAGGAGACACTAAACTGCATCAAAACATATACAAAGGCAGAAGCTAAAATCTGCCTAAATGCACTACCTCCCCATCCCCAATATACTAATTATATTGGCACAGTATGGAAATCTTCAGCAAACAACCCCCAACAGGACCTTTTTATAAGAGGTCAATGATAGTAATATGGGAAAAAAGAAATGTGTGTGTCCTTTTTGAAGTTGAGGGAATGCCAGGAGTTGAGTACAATTCATATTCTGTTCCACTTTGCCTTCTCAGTTCCTACACTTCTGTCTTTCTGCCTGAATAAACTTGATTTTATGGCAAGTATAAAATGCAAGGTTAAGGAGAAATGACCATTTAGCCTTTATTTTATTGCAAATTGTTCCTAGAATGTTTGCCCTTGTTCTGTTGTTTGCTTTTGGTTAAGTGCTGAGCTCTTGTGGTTCACCCAGAGGTGCCCTGGAGTCTTTAGTCCTTCCAACTTATCACCTGACAGCAATGATTGTATAGTGTAATTAAAAGTCAATGCTAGCTTTTGGGATATATGGTATAATAAAAGAACCATCTGAAATTAGGACTTAAATAATGAAGGGTTCAGGGACATATAGTTTGTTATGCATTTTAATAGAGAAAGTTTGCAGCTAATTGGAGGCTAACTAAACCCTTTGGACACATTTCAAGTCACGTCAGTCCTTTTTTTCTCCCCAAGGAATCTGATAGGCCATGTAGCTTAGAACTGCCTTTTTCTATCTTAATTACCACATTGAATTGTGCTAATGGAGGTTTACTT
This sequence comes from Argya squamiceps, assembly GCA_037834095.1. Classification (NCBI taxonomy): domain Eukaryota; kingdom Metazoa; phylum Chordata; class Aves; order Passeriformes; family Leiothrichidae; genus Argya; species Argya squamiceps. The sequence goes on along the minus strand of JBBMKD010000102.1, from coordinate 97,622,727 downwards.
TAGAGGCATGTGTTATGTTTATAACCCAGACAAGAGTTTCTACTACACTTTTCAGAATCTAGTTTAAATACCTCTCTATCTGCAAATGGTAGAAGAAAAAATTTAAACTATTTTGCTCTCTAACTAATGCATTGTAACCCATGCATGTGTCTGGAGAAAGCAGGTCACCTGAGTTACTCTGACCCACCCCAGCAGCTTGTAAACAAGGTTGTCATTATTCTGTATTTGAGATATTACTATGTCTGATTTTATATAATATTGCACTTTTTATTGGGCTACAAGAATGGTCCTTGCCATGAACACACATTCTTCATAGTGGCACTAAAAAGACTCAACACTTTTAAATATGCTAAGCCTGTGAATGTAAATCTGTGTTATTCAACGTGTGTAATGAAAAAAACATTATGACAACCCCATTTATTACCTGCTTGTGGAATTTTTGCAAAGCTTGGTCAGTGAACCTAGTAGGCTGACCCTCATAATTCAGGCTGAAGTTAGGGAGAAGCAGAAGCACTTTAAAAGAAAAGTGAAAATCAGGCCTGTTGCATTTTGTAAATGTCAGGAGAAAATGCTGAATAATGCAAAAATCACAAGCGAGAACAAATGCCTCATATTTTACCAAGAGGTATGCATGCATGCTCAACTTTTTTAAGAAATTGGCAAAATAGTTGAGTAAAAAAAAAACAAAAAAAAAAGAAAAAAAAAGAAAAAAAAAAGTGAGATCTTGGGTTTTTTTGAGGTTAACATACAAAAATTTGATCCAAAATATTATAATTACCTCATCTCCAGTTTTCCATGAGTCTGGAAGCAAAGTGGTTTGTGTGAATATATACAGGCAGAATTCCAAGTCTGGAGATACTTCTCTGTTCTGTTGAACTGAGACTCTTTTGGCCAAGAAATCTACCAGCAGCAAACATATATATCTCAGAAATCTCATGTCTTCCTGTCCTTCTCCTGCCTCCAAAAAATAAATGAAATGTATTTTATCTATGCATATGTACCAAAGATTTTAGTTCATAGGACTTTCATAGCTACCTAAGCTTATTTTGGTATAAGGAAAAGGCATGGGTACAGAACAATTTTTCTTTTCTGCTCTCTTGAATTGTCTCTTTATTGTTGCAGCAGTCCTCTGACCTTCCAACATCATTGTACACTGTTGTGTCATGCTGAAAGAGTTTGGATAACCTTTGATCACAAGACATATTTGCTGCATTTAGGTTATTTTAATTTTTTGCAAGATCAGGAGACAACAAGAGGCCTTAACTCCTTTTTCAGGAGACTCACACCTCCTTGGCCTTCTAGGTGAAAAGTCGGAGGAGATCCCTGATCCAGGTTTCTGTATGTTAAACTCTCAAATTTTTATGATCATTCTCCTTGAGGAAGGAGGGCTGCTGTTTCTATGCAGTAGTTGGTGCTTGGTGCAAAAAAGGTGATGGATACCCTATTGACATCAATGTTCAGGAAAATGATATTGAATAAAATCAGGTCTTCTGATTAGTGGATGACAGAGTGCATGATCTGGAGCAGGAAACAACACTGGACTTGAAGAAATGTAGGACAGAAAGATACTTCGAGTGTATATGTAAGAGATGACCTCAGGCCTTCTCTTTAATTGTTGCTGCAACAGGGCTGCCTTGCTGTTTAGGCAGCATGGTTTTTGGAAAGGGAGGGTGAGCACTTTTTCCTTGTCATCCTTTTCCTGATTCCTCATTCTCTCTTCCTCTTCCTCTTTGCTTGTCAAGTCCACAGATAATCTTCCAGTTCTACTGTTGAAACTCACTCATTTCACGGCCTCACAGTTGAGCACTGAATATTTTTGATGCAGAAGTACTCCTTCTGTTATTGCTTTTTGAAAATATTTCAGGAAGAAACTAGTCTGCCCAAGTGTAAAAAAGGAGACAAATTTACCAGGGAAATAATAGCAAAACAAATGTGCTGGTGATATCTGAAAAATTACTGGCAGCTACTTCTGGCTACTTCTGAATTCAACCAGCTATAGCTTGTAGTAAAACATGACAGTTTTAGTAGTTAGTCTGAGCTCAACCACTTTTCATGCTTAAATCTGATACATTCTACATTTTGGAGAGAACAGTAGCTACCTTTAGTAGTTCTATAGAGAAAAAAATTACATTTCATTACATATTTTCTTATATTACATATAAGAATATAGGACTTATTTTGCTCTTTTTAAAATTGAAATTAACTAGAGATTAATTAATATTTCCCTCAATGAGATCCTTTTATACTTTATTGGACTTTCTTATAGTTACATTTTTCCTGAACACGATTTGTGTTCTGTGCAACAGAATTTTTTCCTGCTACTTAGTTTTTGAATTGATTTACATATTTTGGACAAGTTAAATCATCTTATCACCTGTTCATGTGCAGTATTTTCCATCATTCTTACCCTTTATTATGCTTACTTTAGCCCCTTGTGCCTTTCCTTCATAATTTGATAGATCTATAATTCTGCAATAATTTATGCTTCCTCCATTTGCATTGCCTTACCTATTCCATTTTTCCTTTGATTTGACATGCAAAATCTGCCTAGTTTTTTCTTTTTTATTCCATAGTCCCATTTTGATTTTAAAACTGACTTGTAATGTATATCTATAAAACATTTTATATTTAGTTCTCCTTTTCATTTCTGACTGTAAAAATTAGGGTATTTTTAACCAAGTAATGTCATCTTAGTTGTTCTTTTGTAGATTAAACATAATTCTGTTTTCCTGGATTCAGGTCTGTTCACTCTCTGAAGACTAGTTAAGTTTTTAGCACACAGTTCCCATATTTTCTAACATTTCAGTATGTTAAACTGTACATCTTGATTGGCAACTGAAACTTGAATTTAAATCCTGAAATATAACTAAAAGGTCATAAAGACTAAAGAGAATAAAGATGGTAGATATGGCACAATTCTGTGAATATGCCTAAACTGTGCTTAGAGGTCATCCTGGGAATTCATTTTTACTTAGAGTGCTTTCATCTGATAGTTGTCTTTTCTACTGAAGTCTCACAGTCCTCTGATATTCAGAAGTTTGTTCTTTTAATAGTCATAGAATGAAAAAAAGGTGTCTTCATTTTTCTTTTCCAACTTGTGAAACTCTTCCTCTTTAAAAGTAATGTATTTAGTTTGAGCAAAGCCTAGATGGCAAGGAAAATATTGGGTTTGTATCAATATACATTTTTTAAGTTATTTCACAGAAGTGTCTAAGTAACAACTCCAAATAGTAACTATGAATTAGAGCTATATTACAGAAGTCATATTGAAAGTTATAAGTCTTACTGAGTCTACATATGTAACCTTTTGAAAGAGTCGCTCCTTGAATAACAAAAAGTTTTAAATTATATTCTTCTGCATCACATCCATGCCAGAGGTGCTTTAGGTACTTATGTTCTCTGTGCTCCAGGGTCACTTCAGTTTTCATTTACACAATTTGCACATCTAGGTGTGATTTAGAACACCAAATCGCTCTAATTTGCATTAACAGGAATCTTTAAACAATCTCTTCTGGATTCTTTTACTTCTATAAAGTTATTAAAAGGTCAAAGCCCAGTTTCTGTACCCTAGGAAGTGGGCAAAAATAATATCAGAGCGTACCTCACGCTCTTTTTCTCTTCACTGCTCTCTTTGTGAAACAGCTTTCTCTGCCAGTCACCTTGAGCAGAAAAAGCAAAAGAAAGGACAGGGCTATACTATCTGATGATCTTTGTCCATTTTCCACCCCCCATTTACTTAATCTCTGAGAACTAGGTAAACAGTTTGTACTCTCCTCTTTGTTGATACACAGGTGAATCTTGCTATTTTTTCAACTGAGCAAAGACAGCCTAATTCTTGGTGAACTTCTAAGCAGTTTTTGAGATATCATTACTGCTAAATTTGATATTATATTTTCATATCTATTATACAAAAATGCTGGATGCTGTTTTAAAAGCAAATTAAAAGAAATTATATCAAGCAGAAGAATATTCAGTAAATAAATATTCATGTTATTACCTCCCCCTTTTTTTCAGAGAAGGATAAAAAGATCCAGATATCACATATGTTCCCTTGCAGAATGTTCTGAGGCACAGTGGTACGTCAGTTTGAAATCAGATGTAAGATATAGCAGTGCTTATCAAACCAACACTATTCAATCTCAGGCTGAGATGCAGAGCTTTATATGAAGACACAACATGTTCATGGAACTGGTCAGATACAGCCTTATATGCATGAAGCAAGATCGGTAAAAAATCCAATTCCATGCTTGATCAGAAGCAAGTGACAAGAGAAAGAAAGAAAAAAAAAGAATCCAAGACAGGCAGAACATGGTATTTTTTAGATGAAAAATAAATTGGACTGGTTCTACCAGGCAGTTTGGCAGAGTGTCATTTTTCTATGGCATGAACTGAATTGTCAGATTCCTACATATGAGTAATGGTCACAACTTGGAAATACTGCTTTTTGCAGAGAAGAGAAAAAACAAGCATATAGAGAAAATGGAAGGACAGCATCAAGACCGTAGAAGGGTCAGCTGTTGGCATAAGGCTCAGTAGCACAAAATGGCTAGAAAAGGTTCTAGAAACAGAAATATAACCGCCCCTTTTCAGCCATTGCCAGATCTTTCTTATTCTCTTAGGCTGTTTGTGAAGCACCCGGTGTGCTGAAGCATCCTGTGGCAGTAAGGTTTTGTACTGAATGTGGTATTATGTGGTGTAATTCCTGAGCAGGCCAAGGAGGTGAACACTAGTGATCCTTGTGAGTCTCTCAGGATACACTGTGATTCTATGATCTTCCTTCTGTGGGTGGGAACAACAGGATATAGATCAAGGATGAGGGGTAAAATGGCACCAGTCACTCCAACAAGGCAAAGCTCTGAAGGCAGCAGATCTGCAGAAGACTGTCCTTGAGAGCCAAGGCAAATGGCTACAACCTCACCTACCCTCCAGCTCTGCTTGAGAACTTTTGAGAGAGCACACAGTCATGCTCTGTGAGTGATTTGGCAAAGTAGCCACTGCAATATAGACAACTGGGCAGGGCAAGCAGACTTTACAGCTTTGCATAATTTAGTTCGAGGATTATGTACAGCACATATAAAAAAAAGTGACAGATGCAGCATTGAACTTTGAGGATTAAGGGTCTGTACAGTGAAATACACCACCATGAATATTAACCCACTCTCTCGGAGTAACATGTTTTTAATGAGTCACTAGCCAGTGACATTAAACTGTATACTAACACTTGGGGGAAGTTGTATGATAGTCTGTGCTACAATATTATATTTAGGTGATTGTTTCACTACTGTAATGCAACCTTACTCCTCAGCAAGACAACCAGAACTGAGCTATAGGTGTATACATAGGGACAAATTCCGAGGCAAAATTCCAAATGGAATTTTAATAAATGCTTTTTTAGATGAGCAGTGGGCTATAAGTGAGACTCCTTTTGTCAAGATCATTCAGTTCGGTGTGGGAGAATGCCTCAAATTTGTAGATATACAAACTAAATCTGGAGTTTGGTTTTGAAAGCAATCTTTGCTCAGTTCTGCTACCATTTGCACACGTACACACTTATTTTTCTATGCATTATTAAAAAAAAAAATACTGTGTCAGCTGTGTCATTTTGAGGTTAAGAAATATGTAATGGATATGAATCGGATGTCCCGAAAAATGACATGGACTAGCAATTTGTGAAATAGATGTAGAGAGCTGACAAGATTGGAAATTTTGGATCTAGACCCCCTGGCAGAATATTCACGAAAGTGAGATAACAAATGGAATTTTTTACTCTCTGAACTGCTATCCTGAAAATAAATTAGTGAAAATTACTGCAGTATCCCATTTATTAATGACTGAAAAAAAAGTCCATTGGATCAAGATAAAAATCTGCCTTTCTTCGGGATTTGTGTACTATTAGTACACTTAACACACACATGCCCATCTACTGCAGGAGAGGGGGGAAAGAGAGTCTTAGAATTATTCACTAACACTTAATATTTGTAATAATAGAAATATTTCTGCACAGAGGCCTTAAGATGTTTGTTGTGCTTGACAAACAGACACTTGTTCAATTACACAGAAAAGGATATTCATAAACTCAATTTAACGGGTTAAAATTAAGTCTATAATGTAAGAGAGTATAAAAAAGCATAAATGAGGTTTTTTTGCCTTCCTTCAGAAAGACCATTGCCAAACGACGCATGCTTCAATGCACTGAAAGCTGTTAACAGAGAACATGGGAAAGACAAAGATATTTCTAAATCCATCAGACATTCATGACAAACAAAAAATCCAATAAAAAAATCCAGAGGAGAATTATCTCAAAAAGGATTCACTTATTTTTCTTTCTGGTGTCATCTCACATAGCTGAGATTGTAAAAGGAGAAACAGCTTCCTACCTCTACAGTTAGATTCTGGAAAAGATTTTACTAGCATGAAGCAAAATCAATTTATAAAAGGTTATCATTCAAATGTGATTTTTCCCTTTAATTTCTGTAGGAGCAGGAGTGTCAGGAAAGGAAGAAAATTTTGCAATATGTCTTATTCTTTTCTTACTGAAATGGCACTATTATATTTCTTTGGGGCACAGCCTAATTTTTGATTATGCATATCAGTCTTTGGATTCTGACCCTTAGCAAAACTACTGAGTTTGACTACAAACACTAACACAACCCAAGTGTTAGATAACATTTCAAAGTAGTATCAACAATAATCAAATAAGGAGCAAAGTCTGAATAAGAAGTTCTCTATCCAGGTGTTCAATTTGATTAATTCTCCCCCATATCCTTCCTCTGGGGGCAAACTGTAGGTGTTGAACAGTATTTTGAATTAATTTTCTTCCTGAAAGCCCAATCATTAAAGTATTTATATGCTACTCTCTTTTATATTAGAGTAAATAAGGTCAGAATGATAATTTTAAGTGTTAGAGGGAAATTTTTAAGCTTTTGTGACTGCCAGCAGCAGTTGCATTTATGGTCTTGAAACATCATCACATTTTTGCATGCATGATCAAGTCTGCATGTAAACCTGCCTCTTCAGGCACTTTTAAATCAGAATTTTTTATTCTGAGACATTGACACAGAAACATAAATCTATGCATATGTTTATGGTGAACATGGAAAAGAATTACAGAGATCAATGAAACAGGGAAGAAGTGGCTCGGTGACCAGAGATTTTACTCATTCTTTGCCCTGTGTTGTATGACAAATACTCCAGGGAATGCGACAGTGGTGGCTGCAAGTGCCTAAACACAAAACACTTGTTATTTCCTAGACAGTTTGAGATAGAAGTCCTCCACTGGTGCTGGTGTTCACATGACCTCTTTACTTCTGCTCCTGAGCAGAAGGAAGGGAGGGAGGTTACAGACATGTTTTTTTTAAATGTCTGAAGAAGACCTTAATATCTTGTCCTTTTCAGCAGATAGTGAATTATCATCAAGTGTGTTTGAAGTCCATTACTTTTCTATACACTTCTTGTCTTCACCCTGATATGGGCGTATGTTAATTGTTTCACAGAACACAGACTCTCAGGTGAAATGCTACCAAATAAGGAAAATTGTTCAACAGAAATAGCACTTCTGAGTTCATTATAACTGATTTTAAACAATCCTTACTGCTGCTTAGGAGGGTCCTGAAATAGTCTTCTTATCAGGTTTTATTTCCAATTGTTGTGTATGATGAGAAAGCAATAAAATGAAAAATTTTCCTCAGAGTTATAATGACACTTGTAGTCTGTCACTTCATACTGTCTCCAAAAACAAGGACATGTTTAACAGTTCTCAGGTTACTCAATTTATTGCTTATAATTTACAGAAGTTTGCCTGATCTCAAACTGCAAGAAAATTCAGTGCCTTGTTTTTGGTTTTGTTTTTTTAAAATTTAGTTTAAAAATAAAAACACCTTGAGTGCAGACGAAATAACCAGCAAAGCATAGTTATTATAGATGCACAAATAAATCTTGTGAAGCAGTCCTTATGAAGCCCATGATGCAGCTCTCAGGGGGAGATCCAACTGTCATTGATTTCTTCAGTTATCTTTGTGGGACATAGCATTAATCCATTTGCAAATCCAACTTTAAGTTGTCAGGTTCCTTTCAAATGTGAGGGTAAACAGCAACAGAAAGGACAGCAAACAGTAATGAAGTGTAAGCCAGATTTACTTAGCACGGACCCCTGAAGGTAAATAAATACACACTGGCCTGCCACATCAAGATCAGAAGGAGCATTAGCATAGTATTTCACAGAATTTAAATCAGTATTGGCTTGTTTCCCAAAACAATATAAACTTTTCTGATTTACCATGGGGACATACTAGAATCAGTGTAGAACTGTGGCTACAGCTTATTTTGTATCCTTCAAGCTTTCTTGTGTCAGTGAAGGAGAGGAAGAAAGACAAGTGGGAGCTCATAGGCTCTGAGTTAGGATCATGTATTCCTCATTAGAAGTCTGTTGTACTCAGAGAGGTGGTCCATAGTAATATCAGCTCATTTGTTTACAGCTTTTTGGGAAACTAATCATGCTGACATTAAAATGTTTTCCCCAGTCTGGGAAGAGAAGTAACACCGACTACACAGAATCTTGAAAGTCTTTTAGATTAGTTAGTTTATGCCAGTAGAACCTTAAGTAGAGCCCTAAATAATGTGAAAGTCCATCACCACATCATCTCTTCCTGGTTCCTGCCAAATTTATCAATAAAGTGCCTAATGGTTTCTTTGTCTTCTGAACTTGCAACCACTTCACTAAAATTTTAACTGCCTCTTGAGCAGCAAAACAGGTAGATTTTTTAATAATAATATAAGACACCCGAAGAAAGTAATTTTTTGAAAATATAATAGGGACTCTTGCAGCTTCACTACGGGAAGCTAAGCTCTAAGATTGCTCAGTTGTTTCATGGAAAAGCGAGTTGGAATTATTTCTCTGATTTGTAATGCTCTGTTAAAACAAAGAAGGTAATAACATATCACTTTTACTTCAGTAAAGATAAGGTCTTTTCAGTCTGTGATTTAATTAAGCAGAAAGCAGCAAGCCTACTATGAAGTCGTTCTGTATTGGCTGGAGACAGAGACTTCAGTGTTATTAACACGGAGGAAGGTGCCTCTGAGACAATGGGAGCTGCTGAGATCCTCTGCCCTCCCTGTCTACTCTAATGTCGTGACAAAAGAGCTGCTGGGACCAGGTGTGCAGGTGATCAGTTATGTATGTTCTGACTGCCACTTGCAGTAGACAAGGACAGCAAAATTGCACTGTGAAGATGCAATGAGTATCTGAAGTTTTTTTTTTGTTTATTTTATTTGTGGGATATTTGCATATCCTTGCACATATAATTTCCACTCCACAGGCATGAGCTATGCGTATATACTGAAATGCATTTAATTTTCTGCAGATTTGGATGTGTGCTTATATAAGTGGATTAGGATTTTGACAATTCAGAGGGCATTTGTGTTAATACCAGCAACAACTCTGCATTCTTAAAGGTTACTGTTTCCTAAACGTTTTTTACAGAGCCATTTTTAAGCTGATTCTTTCCCATTCTTTACAGAATCTGCATAGTTAAAAGATAGAAAGTTTTTCAATTGAGCTATTTCTGCACTTCCAGAACATAAGCATAGCCAGACAGAGAGAGAAAGAGAAATTTCCACTGTCTATAGATCTCATCTACATACTGGCTATCTAACAAATGAGACCAAATGTGCTGACTTAGAAAGGAAGGGATAATTTATAGGAAAGATAACTAGGTTCTTTTTCTGTGTATCATCTCTAATGGGGCCTGTTTTGCAGGTAATAAAAGCAGACAGTAGCATATGCACTAGATTTGCTCCACACACATCAGAATTCAGATGTTTAAATGAGCTTTTGCTCACCCAGCATCTTTTTGGATGCTCACTCCAGACAAGAGAGGCCACCTGCTGCATGCCACTGCTCAATGGTTCACCCACTGAGACTCCTGAACTCTTCAGGCAAAAAAACCTCTTTCACAAGGGGCTACATGGGCTTGGCTGATGAGCCTGCTTTTGCAATGCCTCTATATCCCTCTCTAAATGTGTTTGAGCACTTAAAAATCTTTGACTTCAGACCCCATTCCACTCTGAGTCATGAAATCACTCCAGATGTAGAGTATGGGTAGTGTTGCAGCACTCATAGCTGTCTTCTCACAGAATAAACCCTTGGATGAATGCAGGGTTGTGTTGGGAGATAGGTAGTTTCCAGGGGTCAAGGCCTATGGCTTGTTTTGAGAGGCCTTTAAGTGGTGTTATACATCTCTGAATTTTCCTAAGCACAAATACACAGGGACTTGAAATAAAATGGACTAAACTTTTAATTTTGTGTAAAGATAGTAGGCAAGGCAGAGGTGAGGGAAGGGAATGGAAAGGCAGGGAAAGATAGGTAGATTTATTGGTTTGAGTGTTCTGTTACAAGGTAAAACAACATGTGGGCAGTGTAATTTTCATAGGATCTGATCTTTTTTATTTAATGCTCCTCTACCAGAGAGATACACTTGTACAAGTAGAAATAAAACCACTAGGAACTATTGTGAATGAAACAACAGATTATTTTCTAAGGGACAGGGCAGATAATTCAGAAAAACTCAAGAGATTTTGTGGCATGTGACAATGTAGGTCAGTGGATGCAGAAAATGAATTGTCAGCAAGTTCTTGATAAAGTGGAACTCCACTGGAGTTTGGTTTGAAATGAAGTGAGAATGCCATCAAGGTCTTCCTAACACTGTCAGTAAAATACTCATTCAAGAGAATCACTAACTAGCACAGAGATATAATACATTATTTACCATTCCAGGAAACACTCTAATTTTCTGCTTATTTCAACCAGATGAATCTTCTGTGGAACCCAATTCAACTGGCCTCGAGGCAAAGGCAAAAAGCATCAGTTGTTCTCAATCTTTGTAGCCCATACATTCAGGACCCTTTCTTTGGGATGTTAGAGGATCCTGTGAAGAGCTCTAGCTGGGGTTAAAATATACTTACAAGCAGAACATATCAAACCTGACCTCTTACAAAAACGAAAACCCATTGAAGTTTGAGATAAAGTCTGAGAAATATTCTTCCTCTGGAACGAAATGAGCTTGGCAGCATGTATGGCTCTGACTAGTAATCTACATGTAAATCAACAGCAGCCCCATGATGTGAAAAGCCTTGTGTGTGTCAGTAATACTGTATTATATGAAGAGAACGGTCTTAAGCCAAAATATGTGGGAGAAAATGCATATTGATAAAATTGTATATCCATTTTTTGGCAGTACAAGTGCTCACAGGAAAATGAGAGTCTGACTCCAAGAGAGTGTGGCTCAGAGATCTACAGCCAACACATTTCATTAGGGTTGCTCTCTCCCACCCTCTGTCTTCTCAAGTAATGATTTTAAACAGAATATTGTGATTCAAAATAAACATTCTCACCTCCCACAAGTATATACTCTTCTGTTTCCTTGTGTAAAGGTTGTAGCTATTGAAGAATTTGTTCTTTTTTGCAGCACATGCTTCACAATTTGTTACTTTACTCTAATTTTGTCTCATTATCAAAACATCGCCAGTTTTGGGCTTTTGGGAGGGAATTTGTGAATTTGTTTTACATTTTAAAAGACAGATGACAAGTTTTGTTCTTAAGTTTGTGAGCTTGACTGAATAGTACACTATGTTAGTTTCTTCCAGTGCATGTTCTGTGTTATCAAAAAAAGTAAAATTTACCTGTTGATAGAAAAAAAACAATTTTTCATTTTTCAGTAGCGAGTTTTTTTATGAAGTTATTTTTTTCTTTACATTGCAGCTCTGCAGTTAACAATCCTTTTACTGTGGAATAGCATTGACACATTCTTGTTGCTCTCCACAGGGGATGCTCACAACTGTCTGCTTCAGGCATATAAATTAGGCATGTTTAGTTTCCCTGAATTGCCCTCCTGCTTGTGTTGACCTGATTTCACAGACTACAAAAAGGAGCTATGGCTTTTACCTTTGGTCCTCTGACTGGAGTCTGCATTAATTGTCCCAGGCAAATGATTTGAATGTCCATTCCTCTCAAGTGAATTAATTAACATCTGTGCTATGAAATGGTGTCCATCCTCAGTGAAGCTACATATGGTTCAAACAGTGACCTGTTAGCCACCCATTTCTTGGGGGTCTTCATACAATGGCTACATCACCCATCACAGTAATTTCTTTAAGAATTTTATAGGCATCAGATTTTCCCTCTGCTATGTTTAGACTCCATGCATGTGAAAACAGAGCAGAACAGAACAGAGAGGTCTTTGTGGTATAGAAATCTGCACTTTGTGCGTAAGCCTGTTGGATCAAAGTTGCCTCTTATTCATCTCATAAAGCATCAGCAATAGACCTAGAGCCATTTCATAAACAAGTCAAGTTTTCCTAGACAAATATTTTAAAAGTCTGACGTATTGCTTTTCTTTCTTTCTTTCTCCTTTCTTCTTGAAGCAGGAAGTATGTGTTCAGGTCTGCCTATATTCTTAAATGGGTCAAAAATTGTGTAGACAGGGATTACTCTGAACTCAGAGTGTTTTGGCAAAGCACAAAAATTCCTTCCTTTATAAATTATGACCTACTGCTTAAGCTTGTGCTCAAACCACTTGTTCTTATTTAATCTAATTCTCTAACAACCATTGGACCTGATTTTTTTTCCTCTGATGGGGCCTACACTGGTCCAGCTCAAGGAGAGTATGTATGTATTTATACATACATACTCTCCTTTATAAATACATACAAGTATGTATTTATACATACATTGATCTAGACTGAAACAAACTAAATTCTTCTAACCTTTTATCACCAGAAAAGGGTGACCATTCCCTTACTTATTCTAAGATGTGAAAAATGCAAGTTCTTTATATGTGAAATTTATTTTTTATGACCTCTAATAAAAGTTCCAAGATAACATTTTTTTCCTAGCATATCTGAAAGTTATTAAATCATTCAATTAAATGATTAAAATGGTCTGAAAGTCAATATCTGTTTAAACCAAGGAATCTTCTATACCTCACACTAAGGTAAGTCAAATGTCATTTTCCAGAAGTCACTGGAATTAACTTTCTGTGAAACATCAGGAAATGAGATTATCATATTGGAAACCAGTTTCTAAGTTACTAGAAACCAGTTTCTAAGATATTGATAAATTTCTGTGATTTTTATTTTCAAAATAAGAGAATTACAAATATGCCATTTGCATGTCTGACGACTTCCACCATATAACTCATGTATGAGAAACATTCCCTCTCAGAGTTGCATAAAGAATACAATTAGGTGACCTAATCCATTGGAAAAATAAATTAATTGCAGCCATTATAAATGTTGGGTGATGAGAACAAAACAGAACAGGTTAGTTGAATCCCTGAGGTAATTAGTAGAGAATTTTGACATATTTGATGTTTATAAAAATCTTAAATATAAATCTTACCTTATTGGAAAACATGTTTTATATATTAAGCTTTTCAGTTCATTAAGCACTGAATTGCCTGGTGATATTAGGTATTGTAAGAGAAATTTCAAGGGGGAAACACTTCAAAGTGAAATTATGCTAAAACTAAAATATCTCTTCCCTTATTATGCAGGTGTCACTGAGAGAAAATAACTGAAAAGTAGATTTTCCTTCATAATTTTGCATTTAGGACTTTGAGGTCACTGACTGCAGCTTGAGATGGCCAGTGACAGATGTAAGTAATTTTGAGTGAGTTAATTTTAGAATATTTCAGGGAAAAACATATTTCTAATGCAGTTCTGTATTTCCAACGGCAAATCAGAGTTCTACCTTTCTATTTTCTATATACATATAAATACAGAGAGAGAAAGGGAGAGAAGGATATCATATATAGATATGTGTAGACATAATTGCATGTATATTCCTGGTGACACGTTTAAATACACAGATGCACATATATTTGTACATAGATATATATTTCGAGAGACAAAAAGAGAGGCAAGAAAGATTTTGTTCTGCTGTTCAAAGTCAATACAAAGATTTTAATGGAATTTATTACCTTTCATTAAAAATTGGCTACACTAATTTTTTTTTTTAAAGTTGGGAGGGGGGTTTAGAGGAAAACTGCTCCAAACCTCTGATTATCTCTATTGTCTTTGTTCAGCAGAGGCAGCACGTTCTTCAGGATTCAAGCTGGGTGTAATGCAGATCTGTTGACATCTACAGTTATCCTTAGGGTTGTAAACTTAATTCCTACGTGCCTTTGCAGAAGAATCCAGTAGAGAACATTATCACCATCACCAGAGAAATGGTGCTGTCAACAACTGCCCATGTGATCAGACACTTATCTTTTGATGTTCAGTTACCTTCTGCCTGTTAACCTTGTCAAGGAGGGGCACAGAGGGGAGCACCAACCAAATGAAACCTGTGGTAATTACTGTAATTCAGAAAGAAATATATTCACTGGAGGCAGGCAGTTCCACCCTCACAATCAACCTTTCTGCAACTCAAGGAAAACACAAACATGGCCTGGCTCAGACAAATTAGGCATGAACAAATGTTGCACATTAAATGAGTTAAAGGACCTTGCTGAAAATTACAAGGGCTGCTTAGGGAAGCAATGAATCCCATTAAGGCAGAAACAGGCTTAAAAGCAAATGGGCTTTGCAGAGAGACTTATATATATATTTACTGTACTTAGTTATCTTACCCAAGGCAATTCTGGCCACAACACTGCAAATATATCCAGATGATAATAGTACAGTGTTCTTTGGGAGACATCCAGGGGGAGAAAAAGAGATCATCAGCTGGATGCTGCAAAATTACTGCTTCAAATACCAATACCTGGCTTGTCTGTAGCACTTTCCATCAATCTAATTTCAAGTGCCTTACAAAAGGATTTAGAAAGATCTTAAACAGTTAGATGATTTAGAAAGCCAAGAAACATTTGAAGTTAACTTAAAAAAAAAATCTTCTTCCAGCAAACACACAGCCTTAAACATAAAAGCCACATTCTCTTTTTGCTGGCATTCACCAAAGTGCATTTCTATTGCAAAACATATGTAAACAACTATACCTGAAGGAATTGTCAATACATTACTAGTTCTCCTTTTGCTCATCAGTACAGCTAAATGATC
Source organism: Argya squamiceps (assembly GCA_037834095.1). Classification (NCBI taxonomy): domain Eukaryota; kingdom Metazoa; phylum Chordata; class Aves; order Passeriformes; family Leiothrichidae; genus Argya; species Argya squamiceps. Next base: position 97,607,676 of record JBBMKD010000102.1, on the reverse strand, counting down.
CTTTCTGCAAGAAACACTTTGTTTTAACATGCATTAGCCTTTCCTCCCACTATAATTATGGGAGGACTAGTGGAAATAATTTTGCTTCAAACTGTAATGATGATGGGTTTACTCCATTTCCCTTTTTTTCCTCAGCTTTTGGACCAAAGGAATTAATGAAGAACAATGCTATGATAGGTTTGGGGTCTTTTTCATCTTTATCCTTGGTCCACACTGAAAGAAACACTGAAAGCAGTTTTGTATTAAAATCTGTGCAGCTTCCAGTAGTGTATGAAGGTGGAGTCAGCAGGCGACAGGGCAGAATGTCATATGAATGTGTAAAATATGCATATTTGTAAATATGTTTTGAATACAAAGGTTAAAGAGAGGACAAGCTGAGCTAAGTCACGAAAGCATTATGAGAGGATGGTGGAAATACAGATCATAAGGTGCCATGTTCAGCATAAATCATGCGGCATGTAATACATAATGAGGGTTATTCATCAGGAGCTTCGCAGCAGCCTCTAACATCTCTGCAATCAAGACTACAATAAACTCTACAAAGTGGGAGCAATTTCCATCAGGGAGAGAGTGTCCCCTCCCTCATCTTTATTTTTAAATGCATGATGATCACATGCTAATTGTGTAGACCTGTTACTGTGAATGACAAATAACCACTTCCAAAAGGACATTATGGCTAACAGCTCTTTAGGGGTCAATTTTGTTCCTCATCATTAAAATCCCCGTTCTGTACAGAATTAGGAAGTATAGTCTTGCCACAGGAGTTTGTTGTCCAAAGAATAAATAGGGCATGTTGGTTTAAGTGCTGTCTTGAAAACGATCTGCCCTGCACAGGCTGAAAAGCTGGTGAGGGAAGCTGCTGCTTGGAGAGGATTTGGAAAAGGAGCAGGAGGGTTTCAGAGACATCAGCCCACACACTGCAAGTGCAGTTTTCAGGATTATTCCACCTCTGAGTTTACTCTGGGCTTTGGGTTATGTCTACATTGCTTTTTGCTCCGTGCAGAGCTTGCTCTGCTGGTGCTCTGGGATGGCAGAAATCTCTGTGCCTGTGTTACCTTAGTGCTGGACACCCGGAGGCAGGCTCAGTGCCCCTGCTAACCATGCCAGCCAGCCAGCAGCTTGAGCAGGATGAGATTGCATCTGCTCTGGATGTAAGGAGCCTGCCTGTATCTGCTGAGAGATGAAATACCTGTGGCTTTAACCCCAGTTTAAGTGGTGACACCCTCTGAGCAGTACCTGGCACATCAGAGATGTTTTGGAACTTCCCAGCAGTGCACAGGTCTAGTCACTGGTGAACTACGACTTTTCCAGGCTCCCAGTTTCTGAGATATATCTGAGTAACAAAAGAAAGGAACAAAACTACCTGAGAAAAGAAATAAAAAAGCAGAAAAAATGCAGTTAAATGTATCCAAAGATCTGAGACTTCAGGCCAGCAGAAAACAGTTCAAGCAAGTCTCAGACAACTGAGGGTAGCATTTAAGGGAATACTAAAACACTTTAGGGGATATAGCGACTTGCCAAATTTCCTTTAAAATCAAGTATGGGAGACAGAAATATGAATATATTCCCCAACACATATTTAAAAAGTGAGGTTACGAAAGATGGTGGCCAAACCATTTCTGTGTCCAAAACAAGACTGAAAAACTAGTCTTACAATTTATGTGGCCAATGAAGGTGCAGCTTATGACTGAGATCTGCTGCAAAATATCATTAATTATTTTATTAATCAATGGCATAGTGGTTAGAATTTAAAAGCAGACTTCTGGCCCCCAAATGCAGACTGTAGCATGAAAAGGCTGAAAATTTGCCACTTTGAAAGGGGGAGAGGACACAAAATACAGAGGATGCATCAAAAGGAGTCCTAAGCAGGTGCGTGCAGAGTGCTGAGAACATGATGCAGCATGTCATGGAAGCCAAAGAAGCCTCAACAGAGACAGGCTAAAGCAGCAGCAGATATAATGTCATGCACTATGATGCAAAGCATGGCGTTTGTGTTTGTGGAAGGGGAGCATTGAATGCAGATTTAACTTCTTGAGAACCCCTGAACTGAGTAGTCTGATTTAGGTATCTGCTCTGTCCTAGATGGAGAGAGTTCCTTACACAGCTAATGGCAAGAGACCAATACCTGCTAGAGCAATTCATCCCCTCCTATGACGCTTGATGAATTATGCATTTATGCTTGTTTTACTTTGTCCTATATTAGCCTTTGTCATAAAATGCAACCAAAAATGTGCCAGCTTCAACTTGAATATCAGCCAGAAATCTGTTGGTTTGGGTTGTTTTATGCGGTCTAGGTCCAGATTTTCAGAGTCAAGGTGGTTAAATAAGAATGTACATTTACATACTTAAAAAAATATATTAAAAGTACTATATAAATAATTTAAATTATTAATTTCCTAATATCAATAATTTAAATTAATGCAACAGAAGTATTATTTTCATGAGACAACATGCTGGGGTCCTCAGCAGAGGAAGAACTTTGACTTATTTGTGCAAGACCAGAGGAGGACACAAGATGATGAGAGGGATAGAGCTCCTCCCATGAGGAATTTGGATTATTCAGCCTGGAAAAGAAAAGGCTTTGAAGTGACCTAATTGTGGCCCTCCATTATCTGAAGGAAGTCTGCAAGAAAAATGGAGAGAGGCTTTTTACAATGGTACATAGTGACAGGACAAGGGGATGGAATAAAACTGAAAGAGCATGGGTTTAGATTAGATATTAGGAAGAAATTCTTTAGCACGAGGTTGGTGAGTCAGTGGAACAGGTTTCCCAGAGCAGCTGTGGATGCCCCATTGGTGGGAGCATCCAAGGGGCTCTGAACAACCTGTTCTAGTGAAAGGTATCTCTGTCTATGGAAATGGATGCTCTTTATGGTTCCTTTCAACCCAGATCATTCCACAATTATATGAGTCAATGACCACTATTTTATGTAGTTCTGAAGAATATTTTTAAATTATAACAAATTATAACAAACCAAGTAGTTACTGATCCATTTTTCAACTACCTTTACCAGAGTAATTTATGTGTATAGCAGTGTCCTTCTAGGGTTAAATTTTATGATAGTTTTTTTAACTCAAGCTTTTTTAAACAGAAGAATGGGATTCAATCCCACTTGTTTTTCTGAAGTTTTAAATTGCTGCAGCACAGGTTTAGTGACAACATTGAAATACTTACGTGGCAGTGGATTTGTTTCACAATTTAAAATGAAAAGCAGACTTGTCTAATGAAGAAAAAAATGCAGCCAAATGTAGACCTTGTCAATCACATAGATTAACAAGGGTGGGAACAGTGCCTTCAAAATGCTATAAGTAATCAAAAAGATGAGATTCTTTTGAACATTTTAGTGCTCAGGAAAAGGTGTTTTTCTGACAAGAAAAAATATTTCTTTCAAGATTCTTTCACCTCAGAACAGGAACCAGTACATCTTTTATTCATATTATCTGTAGAGCTTGTTGTTGTATCTGTATCTTAGGAGCATCCTCTCTCCTCCACTGAAATAACCAAAAGTGCTAGCTGGTGTTTTTCAGCTGACATCAGGTCAATAAAATGTGGACAATAGGAATTGAATATTTATACAATAATAGGTAGTAGACCTGACATGTTAGGGACACTGATTACTGTATCAATTTCGCTTACATTTTCATTGCTACTGCAGAATTCCTCATGCACTTACCTGCACGAAGTGCAGGTAAAAAGCTGGTGAGTACAATGTTGTTACCACCCCTAACTTGTTTTAGCTCTAAAATATATCTCTTGGCATTCAGCTAGGCTTCAGCACTGCCAGGTATCAGTGGTTCTCCCCTTAATATACACTCATCTTCACAGTTTCCTCAGTGACAAAACAGGCATGCACATTCACTGTCCATAATTTTAGTTCTCAATGTGAAAGCTGCTGGCTATTTGAGATACTAATATTTTGTAGCTCCTGACATCCTGATACCATTGGAAAAGTGAAATATTGAACAGTAATAATAGGCTACAACTAGAGGAGACTTTCCCAGATAACTTGGGAATGTGGAGCATACACTGATAAGGACAAGTGTCTGCTGACCTGATGTAGCACAATACTCAATTCAAATGCTCTCAAGCAGAAGTAATGTAATCCATTAAAAGCAAATAAACAAAAACCCCACAAGCACAAATTAATTTCTCTTGTCAAAGATTTCCATGACAGAAAGAAAAATGAAAAGCGGGTGGTGGAAAGGGAAATGACTAGGTTGGTGGATTAAAACAGATATTTTTGAGAGTAGGAAAAAGGAACATTGCCATAGTGAAATAGATGAAATTGCTAAGGTTTAACACTGAAGAAATCCATATTTATTTAAATAAATAGGCATCCAGAGATTTACTTAAAACCCAGTATTTCATGTATTTTCCCCAAGACAGAATTCTTTGTGCACAAGGGCAGCAAAGTCTCCCTATAAAAGAACAACAAGCTGGTAGCATATGTGATTTTTTATCTTTTCCAAAATGTTAGATTCCAGAATGAAAGCAAACAGAAGATCTCCCATCAAAAGATTTTCTTTTAATTAAAAATTGTATTAGAAAGCAAATCAAACTACAATCTAGCTATCTGTACTAATAATGAAGGAAACTTTCCTTGGGCAGGAAAGTTTAAAGCTGTGGTAATGACAAAGGAAAGAATATATGCAACACTGCATTTTTCCCTCAACCTTGTTTTGAGAATTTCTGTGAGACCACATGCTTTTAAGTGTAACAGGCAGCTTATTTCCTGTAAGGTTTTAGGATCTCGCAGATGCTTTCAAAACGGAAGAAAATAGTTATCTCTGCAAAAAAGCAAAGTGTCGTAAGTGACCTTATAAACCATTGAGTTTCTTTGTTGCCAAAGGAATCAATAATGTAACAGTGTGTTTGGATAGCAGAGAAGTAGCCCTCGTTTCTGTGATCTCCCAGTTCTGTAAAACGAGCTGTTCAGATGAAATTCTCTTGCATGAAGAAATTTAATTGGCTGAAAACATCTATTTTTTTCCCATGGTAATTCCTTGAATGTTTTTAAATTTCACACAACACAGAACTCTAATATATAATTACATTGTAAAAATAAACATAATTAGCTGATCATCTGCCTTTCCATCATCAGTGACATAACTACAGAACTAACGTTTGAAAATAGGTCTTTTTGAAGCTGATCAAGAGTCTGACTGATGAGGAAGATTTAATAAATAAATGGGAAAAATAATTTATATTTGTTTAATTATGTTTTTATGCTTATTTAGTACTGGATGACTTGATTATCTAAATTACTGGTGTTCTTATGTCTGAAAGACTTTCAAAAGTATTCATATTTTTGTGTGACTTAAGTCCTTTTAAAATCTTTATGCCTGTTAAATAATGACATGTTTGGTAACACAAATGCATCATTGGAGGTTTTTTGTCCCACTAATGTAAACTTATCTACATAAGTCAAATTGATGCTGCTCCTGGTGTATCCAGGAGGTTGGCATATGATCTTTGCAACATGAATCTGTTACTTGCAATTGCAGAGTAGAATTTAAACAAAAATTCTGCATAAGGATTTTTTCTTTCTTTTATTTTTTCCTTTTTTTTCTAAAGTCCCCTAAGACCCAGAGGGAATTCATAGTGTGCTTTTTCATGGCAATAATTTACAGTATCATCAGTTTTCATGTGCAGCTATGTCTTATCCAAACAATCACCAAGATTTTTAATACGCAGAACAAAGAGTGAAAGATACAGTGTGAATCTCTGCAGAAATTCTTTGGGAATGAATAAACACTTAGAGTAAATGTTGGCTGATTTGATAATTTGGTAACTAACTTTCCTGACATAAAAATATATCCAGTATGTCTGGATTAAGATTATCAAAATAAATCACCAAAGGACTTCCTAGAGATTTCTGATGATAATACATCTGGTGTAAACCCTAATCAGCAATTAAAAGGTTAAATGTTGCTTTGTCGTCTTCCTGAACTATTTATTCATGCATTTTTCAAAGTAATTTATGATTCATATGAAAGAGACCTGTTGTCCTTGTTTGGTTAAGATTCATGTCAATAAACTTCCTGTTGCTTCATGACCTTGTTCACTGTTGATCCCATGCCACGTCAACGTTTTGGCAGAAGATCAATGTCAAGTATGTTTTCACCTCACAAACCCAGCTTTCCTTGCTTTATTCAATCTCTGATCTGCTGCCTGCAGCTCTTGATGTTTTTGATCATCTCTACATGGTCTTTTCTTTTTTCCCTCCAGCTTCCGTATCTTAAAGTATGTTATGCGACTTGTGCATTGGCAAGACCTTTTAATGAGCAAAATTTTATTGTGGAGTGTTGATTTTGCTGCTTCTGATGTACTAAAAACTTGACGGAAAGGAAATAGACAAGTAAAATGTGTTAACTAATCAGGTCAATATTTCTTTAGCCCTGGTCAGAAAAGGTGGAATAAATATTGATCCATTTGCCTTTTTGAATAATAACTCCTGGAGCATTTTAGATGAATAGCTGTAAACAGAGATGGTGAAAGTCCATTTTAGAGACATACACAGAAAAATTACAGCATCCTGCAAAGTCTAATAGCTGAATGTCAAGCCCAAGATTGCAGACATGTCTGTCACTTAGCCTGAAATTTGAAGATTATTCTATTAATCTTCAAATCTGTTGGCACTAATAAGTGGAGGACAAAATGAACTCTTGCCAGAAGTTTAAAATGTTAGGTTACACCTTAATTTACTACATATATGTAAGCCCATGATCAAGAATAAAGGTGTTTAAACTGTGTTTTCTCTACATTCTCCTAAGGGTACTTTTGGCCTTCAGTGGGTTGGTTGGTGTTTAGCAAAGGTTTGGCAGTCTTAATCTTCAGAATGCGAAGGAAATTACATTTTTCTCATGACAGTTCAGACTCTGTTTGGGATTTAATATTTGCTGACAAGGATTAATTGCTAACAACTCTTTCATCCTTTGAAAATGAAGCAGGGTTTTAGACATCCAGCTCCATTTGGTGGCTAAATGGGTACTTTTAGGTGGTAAGATAATACAAATGCCATCCTGAAGCCTGTGTGTTTGCAAAGGGGTACGGGGAAAGCATACTGACAGTTCCTACTGGAAGGAGCAGAAAAATGTGTCTTTTGACATGTCTAGCAAAAACCAGAAGTGTAGGGAGATTTCCTTTTCTGCAACCCTTCAAAATATTATTATAACACTCCCAATATGTTTAAAAATATTTCTAGTCATTACCACCCAATATCATAACAACGGATGGAGTCAAATGGAAGCAGAGGGACTGAAACAGTGATTTAAAATGAGGTTTTAGTGAAAGGACAAATATTTTTAGAAAAGGCACTACACAGAATAGCAATTTTTTTTAATGCCAGTGCCTTTAACTCTAAAACACAGTACTTTTAAGTCACCTAAATGGTTTTCCTGGCCGTATTCATCCTTTGGGCTCTGGAAGTCAGGAGGGGTCTAGATCTTCAGAGCATGGATTAGCCCAGGGATTGGGAGTGGGTAAGGTCTTCACCTCCAGAAAGGTTGTGAAACACATTAAAAGTCAGCAGAAGGCATGGATTTCTGTCCTTGTGTAGAAGAGTTGGGTTTCAGTACCATAAACTAATCAGAGTGGGATATAGTTTTAAATCAGTTCCACTTTTTCTCAGGCTGCAGTACAATGCCATTACCCACTCATGGTCTCTGCAGAACCAATCAAGCATCAATAATTTGCATGAGCTGAGAATCTGGTCTGCATGTTTGGGGTGCAGAAAGGAACAGTGAGATTAACAGGTGCTTCTCTTTACTATGCAAGATCTCCCTGCACAGTTAGTTAAATGAAAACCTTTTACAATGCCTCTGTTTTTCTTGTCAATTAAGGCTTCTCCCAAAACAGGTAGGATCTTATATAAGTGCTAACAGCCATTTCCCTAAAAAGTCCATTTAATTTTTATATCCCTTATCCATGGAAAATAGCAATTTCAGGACAAAGCTCATTTCTATGAGCAGGCAACGTTTTTATACTGAATTGCTTCCACTTGGCAGAGCTAAAGAAGTACACACCAGCTTCTAGCTATAGAAGACTTATCAGCTATTCTGGTGTGTGTATCAATATTTGTGTGTATGTATACAAACATCATATTTGTAGCAAGGTGTATACTTCATGTATATTTCTTATTCTTAGTTACGCTGTCTTACGAGTATAAAATCTGGAACTCACATTTTCTGACACTGTTTCATATGCATGAAATTTCTATTTTTCTCTTTGCTGTTTCTAAAGTATTTTCAAAGTTTTTTTTAATATTTGGGTGGGTTTTTTTCTATAGAACTGAATTCTGAATTTTTATATATACTCACAATTAATTTCTATATACAAGGTCACCTTTTCATATGACTCTGGCATTTCATAAGTAAACACCAGCAGTTTTTTTGACAATTCTTGAGCCTAGCAATATACTCAATCTATAGATGAAATTACCATATAATATAGGTGGCTTTTGAAATATAAAGTGCTTGCTGACAGTGGATATTCTGGCAAAATTTTATGAAAGAATGCCTGAAGGACTGGGGGCTTTTTTATTATCCATGCTTTCTATTTTTCCTTTCCTTATTGATTCCTACTATAATGCAAATCGATGTGGACTATTTAGGGTAGATTTAGTAAAATTATTCTTAACAGCTACTTTGTTTATACATGATTAGTTTAAAAGAAGAAGAAAATTAGGTTGGCTAAATATGGGAATATTTTCCAGCCCATTTACTTGTGACTCTCCAGGGTGTGGTGGTGGCCACTTGTCCAAGCGTGGCTAGCTCTGGGCCCCACTGCAAGCTGATGGCTCTTGGCAGCCAAGGAGCGCAGCGTGACTATAGTGTGGAGAATAAAGGAGGAACTCTCCAGGGGTTTGAACAGACCAGGAGTTTATTGGGACTGGAAAGGACCCTCACCTCATGGCTGGTGCCTCAGGAGAGACCCCGCAGCCTCCGAGACGGGCCATTAAAAAGGGAGGTGGGACATAGGGGAGGGATTGCCAGAGAGCCAATGGGACATAACAAGGGAGTGGCTGGTAACATAATAGACAGATACATTAACAAATCATGGGGAAATGGGAGGGGGGAGCCTGGATCCTGCCCAATCACTCGACGCCTCTCCTAGAATCTTCCAGACTCAGGGAGAGGCCCCAGAGAGACGGACAGGACCAGGGGGTTACATAACTCAAGACTGACAGTTAACTGTCGTTGGGGGATAACTCAAGCAAGGACCAATCAGGGGACTGTAACTGGGGAAGGGTAGGGGAAACAAGAAACAAGTAACAAAGGAGCACAGAGAATAATCCAACTTTCCAATTTACAATCACACATTAAACTTAAGAAAAATGCACCCCTACACCAGGGTACTTCAATAGTGGTGATGCCTATCTCATTATTATGGCTATTGATTTCCTGGATTTTTCCCTTGCTGTTCCCACTATTGATGACAGTCTACTCTGAATAGCTGGACCAATCCCAGTCTAACTAGAATTCCCTGAAAAAGATTTAATATACCGTTTTCAGTGAAGTATGAAGTATAGAAAATGGGTGAAATATCCTGTAATTTCTTTTGTTTGGGGCTTGCTTTGAAATTTTTCTGTTGCTTTATAGTGTCTTGTGAACTTGCCCAGGTTTTGCTTAGATTAATGAGTTATTACTCAGCTGAATACCCACCATCAAAAATAAGGACCTTCCCTTAAGACTGTAAGAAAGATTTAAATAATGAAAGTTGCTATAGCTAATCATTGCTCCTAAATTTGTGTTATTCCACAGTAAACTAGCATGCAATCAATCTACAGAGAAATTCCCAACAAAACTTGGATTGCCACCACTGTATTTCTTCAAATGTAACATGTTTCTCTTTATTTTAACCAGAATCATTAGGTTTTATCTAACGCCTTCTACATTACTATTATTTTTCCATTATCGCAGGTGGAAAGGTGTGAAAATCTAAGGTAGAACTGGTTAGGGATTTCATAAGGATGCTTTTTTTGTCTTCAAAAAAGAAATAATATTTTGAAATGAAAACTTGTGAGAAGCAGTTGGCAAGAAGGAATTTTTCCTTTTTTTTTTTTGGTAAAGAAGGATAAAAGTTAGAACTTTTGAAACCTTTTCAGATTTTGTAGGTCAATGTTTCTGACTTTGAAGAAAAGATCAAACTTCTCTTCGCAAATTTAATTACACTAGCAAAATTAAATATTAGCAAAAATAAAAATTAGGCCTTTGCTGAATCATAAATTGACTTTTTCTCTCCAAAAGTGGTTGCAAGACGTCTTGACACTGTTGTACACCACAACACAAGACTCCGCCCTCAGAAGGCTGAAAATGACTCCTTTATTTTTGGGATGTGTCTCCCTTTTATACTATTCTATACAGACCAATTTGATTGCTGACAAGAAGACAAACCTCTTCAATCACATTGGTCAGACCAGAGGGACATCAAGAAGAATTACCTCCTAGGTAAATAATGTAAGCATAGGTACAGTTACAAAACCACTTCTTTTGTTCACAGAAAATTCCCTGGGAAAAGAATTTCAGAAAACCAAAACATCTCAGGCACGAACCAGGGCTACAGGTTTCAGTTTGGATTTTAGATTGAGAACAGAAAACATTTTGTATTGTGAAAATATTCTGGGTTTCAGTGAAAAATTTGATTACTTCACATCTTCTCCATGGAAGCTTTAATATTAGTGCATGGTTAGCTAAATAAGGGCAGAAAAATGACCCCACTTTTCTCCATCTCTTGTGTCACCAAATTTATGAAATAAGATTTCTGCCAGAGTAGCCTAAACACCAGAAGTATAAAGGATGCTTCTTGCTGTTTGTTATAGAATGAGGGAGATGAGGATTAATCATATCCATGGCTTTGTTTTGGATCTTTTCGTGCTCCTGCATACTAAATAGAGACAAAACACTTTTGCTGCTCACTATATTCTTTCAGAAAAAGATGTCCAAGAAGTCTGTTTATAGTACAACCCAGCATAAAAGAATTATATTAATTTCAGTGAAATAAATTTCCTAAAATGAGCAGGATTAAGAAGATACAGTTATTCTACCTATGAAATATTGTAGGGCTATAAGAGGCACAAGCATGTGAGTTAAGCAGGACCTATATCCAGAGTGTCAACACATTTCCATGAAAAAACTAGACAACTGTAACTAACCATACACATCAGAAAACCGCAAGCTTTCTAATCAAGGTTTTGATGAAAATCATAATATCCTAAAGATATCACATGGGTTCATTGCACACAGAATACTGCATGCTAAGACAAATAATCACACACTGAAGGCCACACGACATCCCCTGCATTCAAAAAGTCACAACACCAAATGATAGAGAGGAAAACCTTCCATATGAACTTTATAAAAGACTTTGAAAGTTCTGCTAGTTATATCAAATTCATGGCTACCAAAGAAAATGAGCCAAACAGCTTTCAATTTCTGTTAGCTTGTTTTCAACTTTCACAGAAAATATTTTTTATCAGTAATTACAAGCAATTGTGTTAGATTTTACAGAAGAAAATAAGAATATACACACACTCTTGAACTGCATTTTCAAGTTATGACCTTTTTCAGCTGAACAGAGCTTTACTGATGTATGAAATAGAAACAATTAAATGGACTATCAGATAAATGCTACTCATTAGTAACAGTATTTGAAATACTGGACTAGACTGATCAAGGAGAACATTGTTCTTTATCTATATATTATAATTTTAAGTACTTTAAAAATACGTGCTTGTTAAAACTAAGCATGAGACCAATAACTATTCAGATTTTTTTATTTCTTTAACAAAAAAAAAAAAAAAATTAAAGATGTGAAGAATTTGAAAATTCAGAGATGTAAAGAAGGAAGGCCTGGATAGAGAGTTGCACATACCACTCTCTTGCTTTTGATGTATTTTTATCTTGTTCATTGAAGGTGATAGTGTCCTACAGGGTAACTGGTCCATTGTTCAGTATATCATAATATATACACACAGCAATGGGTAAGACTAAGTGAAATTCTTAAATGCATTACTGCCTGTAAAAATTGTAATTTCTAAGGTGTCTTGGTGGAAAAAGTGAAAATCTCAATTTGTTCTAACAGTAATGTTAATGTAGCTTCAGTAAATACCTGAATCTCTCAGCTTTCACTGTTCTACGTCACACACTTCCTTCACTTGACTCACCTACTGCAAGACCAGTAGATAAGGTGGCTTAATCCATCTCCTCTCCATTTACATTCTTCAGTCAGTTAGTAGTGGAGCGATTTTTTTTTACCCGCTTGGAATCAGATTGTCAACATTGTAGTAGCAAGTAGTTTGACCTAGCCATCTTCTGAGGTCAATATCCTGGAAAATAGAAGCATAGAATCATACAATATCCTGAGTTGGAAGGGACCCACTAAGATCATCAGAGTCAAGCTCCTGGTCCTGCACAGGACATTCCAATGAGACACCATTTGCCTTAGAACATTGTACAAACAATGGTGCTTCCCTGGGGAGGCTGTTCCAGTGCCCAATCACTCTCTGGGTGAAGAACTTTTTCCTAATATCCAAACAAACCTCCCCTGGCACAGCTTCAGGCCATTCCCTCAGGTCCTGTTACTGGTCAGCACAGAGCAGAGATCAGTGCCTGCCTCTCCTCTTGCCCCCAACAAGGAAGTTGTAACTGCAATGGGATCCCCCCTCAGCCTCCTCTTCTCCAGGCTGAACAGACCAAGAGACCTCAGCCACTCCTTGTATGGTATGACTTCCCCTCAAGGCCCTCCACCATATTCATAGCTCTCCTTTGGATGCTCTCTAATAGTTTTATACCTTTATTACATTGTGGCACTCAAAGCTGCCCTCAGCACTCTAGGCAGAGAGGGACAATCCCCTCCCTTGTCCAGCTGGTGGTGCTGAGCCTGATGCACCCCAGGACAGGGTTGGCCCTCCTTGCTGCCAGGGCACTTCTGACTCAGGTTCAACCTGCCCTCGACCAGGACCCCCAGGTCCCTTTCCATGGCACTGCTTTCCCAGTCTGCCCATACATCCAGGGTTGCTCCATCGCAGGTGCAGAATCTGGTACTCATCTTTGTTAAACTTCATACTGCTGGCGATTGCCTGGGCCTCTGATTTATTGAGGTGCCTCTGCAGGATCTCCTTGACCTCAAGAGAGTGAGCGGCTTCTCCAGTTTGGTATTATCGGTGTACAGAAAGGTGAGTAGTTTCCCTAGGTTATGTATCTTATATGAACTAGAAGACCAACTGCTGGTGTGGCATGAACCCAACTTTTAACCTGTTAAGTTACACCTAAATTAGTACTGCAACTAAATGGCTGCCAATGTGAGACACAAACTCCTCTGATGAAATGGTGATGAATGGTTACTATCAGGTACTTGTGACATTTTTTCTTACCTATGGTTCATTTTTATAGCGTAAAAAAATAAAATCTCAAACACCCCCTGAATTTCTCAAAGAGTTTTGAGAGAGGTAAATTTAGGCCAGAAATCTTTTTTTTTAAAGTGTTAAGATAAATGAGTTCAATAGACTCAAGTAAGGTATGATATAAGACATGATGACAAAACAGTATAATGTAGAATAAATACTTGAGAGAGAAGGATATAGAATACTTATATTATTTCTGTTTTCAATTTCAATATTTAGAAAGAAGACCATTTTACCTATCTTTTCCTACCTTTTCCTTTCCTTCTTTTCACTGGACCTATGGAAAACTTATTTTCACCTAATTTGAGCAGAAAATAAATCACTGAAGGTCAATTGCTGCAATTTGATATTAATTTTTAATATTAGAAACATATCTTGCAAGGACAATTGCAACCTACTGGCACTCACAAAACGACAGTGAGCCCAGAAAGAACTTGGGGTCTAATCTTGAATTTCTGAAGTCATAGCTCCTACTAACATTGATGTTGCAAGATAGAGAACCTTGATACAACTTTCATTGGACAAAGCCGATATTTACAGGCATCTCTTAGATTTAAACTGGGGGAGCTCTATTTATTTTCTTGGAATGCTTGTACCTGTGACCAAATTTTGATAGCAATGTACTTTTTGGATGTTTCTGATTTGACTGTTTAAACATTTTAAATACAAACATATGTGATGAATGTATTAATAAAAACATATTTTTTAAAAACATGTTTATGATTCAAAAAGAAGACCTTTTGAAAAGATAGTTTAACTGTTTTTACCACAGTGCAGAAATAAAAACTAGAAATATCTTACAGCTATTTTACAGTAAGTTTGGCCAAAGCAATTTTTGAGAAGACCAGTGAAAATCACATTATTGCAGGTTCTATGAAAAATGAAACCACTGGATCTGCTTCATATTTCTTATACTTTCCACACAAAGAAAATATATAGTGATTTTTTTCCACTCTCCTCAAGCGAAAAATAGTCACTGCTGTGAAAATGCCAACTGTTCTCTGCAAAAGTAATGACTTTTCACATGGAGAAGAAGAGTGAAAATAAGTGATTCTTCCAGCAGGGCACTGGAAACGTTAAGTTATATACAATTTTGTCCAGAAGTGAATGTACTTAAAAAGGGAAATCTATTGAAATATTATGCCTTACCAGATTTACATGTTCTTCTGAATAGAAGCCAAGAAATTGCTGTTATTAGCCTTATTTCTAAGTTTATGTTGTAGTCATTAAAGATAATGGCTGAAACACAGTAATGAGGAGATCTGTAGTTCCTGCACTCTTGATGAAAATTATTTGCTGGTTTTAGATTTTCTTGTAGTTATTTATTTGATATTCTCATCCAGCCCCATCCCTGAAATACAAGTATAGGCTATCTCGGGATGGTAGAAGAGTCATTTGTTTACTGCTTTTTCTCCTAGCTACTTCTGCAAAACTGGGGCTCTTCATTAAATAGACAGTAAGAAAATAAATTATAAACTGCTGAGGCACTTTCCAAGAAGATTTTCTTGTAGTTGCCACAGAGATGCTGCACAAACATAAACAGGATTTTTATTGAGAGGGTGGACGGTCTGTACAATTGCAGACAGGAAAAGAAGTTCATTGTATTAGAGGTTAATTTTGACATGATAATTTATAATGGAAATCTTTGTACAGAAAGCATTAAAACAAGTTGTAGACATGGAAAAAAATACCATCCATTTTGTTAATCAAAGACAAGAATTAAATAAGATTTGGAAACTATCTTTAAAAAGCTTCAAAAGTGATTAACCTTGCAAAGAAAGGACTGTTGGAAATAATTCCCAGTTCAAATAGTTTAGTCTTGCATTACAGATACATGCTTTACTCCAGAAGTTAGACCGTGGTTCATGCAGAGCCATGTTGTTTGGTCCAGCCTATTCTTCTCTGAAAATGAAAGGAAAAAAGAAAAACAAACAACAACAAAAAACCACCCCCCCCACCCCCAAACTTTGCTCTCTTGTTAGTGTGTAAAAGGAATAGAACATAAGAAGAAACAGATTCCAGAATGCCAGGGTAGTAGAAATAATGTTATCATCAGCTTTATTTTTTTCAAAGATATCTCAATTTCTCCATGTTCTTTTATTCATTAATTATTTTTCCCTTAGACAACACTGTGTTACTCTTAGCTGTCTCTTACTAGCAGAAAACTGTTAAAAACACCAAGTGTGTCAAAACCAGATAACACCAGAAATAAAATTATCTTCTCTCTGTCTTCTTCCTTTCACTTTTTCACCAGTGACTCATAGTGGTGCCTTGATTAAATCTTATCTAGTAATCCTCTGTATTCCTTTTAAGCTCTATAGTTCCACTCAGAGCTGTGTCCCTGCTGTCTTTACTCAGACATTGTTCAGAAACCACAGTCCCAACAGAGGTTGGGACTGTTTGAGGCCAGGACTTGCTACCAAGTCTTCCTTCTCCAAGCCTACATTCTTATTGATTAGTATATGTAAAATGAATTTATGCCTACTGCAGCAAAACCTGCTGAGTGATCTGGATAAGATCTTTTAAAGAAGCAGGTCAGGGTCTTTTCTACCTCATGTTTCTAGAATAAATACAAATTAAAAATCTAGATGGTCAAGTAGAATTAATTAAAATCAAAAATAATTTTTTTGTAATTAATGATATTATTTGGGATATTATTATACCAAGACCACAACTCTTCCAGCCACTTTATCTCTTATAAAACTATTACAAAGTGCTTTTATTTTTTATTAGCTTTTCTTCATATGATTGCAATATAAAAATATTCACCTTATAACACCTTAGCAAAATGTGCTCTTGATCTAAATATCTTTTTTATTTTTGCTATTCAACTAGACAATCTTATTTCTGATTTTACTTCCTGATATTTTTTGAGGAATAAAATCTCTCTGGAAGACAAAAACATAGACATAGTCCTTCTTTTAATAAAGATGATGTAAATAATGTCTAGGTTATTCATTCTTGCAACAAACAGTAGAAAGTCCTTCATTTCAGCTGATTGCCAAAGGGAAAGAGCTCTGTTTTAATTTTCCTGCATGTGGACTATAGAGTTAACACATTCCTTTCTCCTGGGGAAACAAACAAACAAAAAACCCTAACCAACCAACAAAAAAAACCAACCAAAAACCAAACAAACAAAACCAAAACAAAACCCCCCAAAAATAAACAAACAGGAAAATATGCCTCAATAGGACTCATCATATTGCTTCCTAAACTAGGAACCTGTAAGATGTCCCTCACACCACAGTTAAGTGTCCCCTGTAATACTTGTTTAATGCAGAATATTTAAAGCAGGGACTGTACTTGTGACAGCCCAACCTGCATCACCTGTTTCTGGGATGTATTTATGAAGACAAAGGAAAGCATTCAAAATATTTTTGGGGAAGATTTGCAGCTGACCTGATCTGTGCAACAGTCTCATTCTATCCAAACGTTCTCCTCTTTTGTTCTTTTGCCTTTTTACATCAAAACACACGATCCACTGGGCTACAATGCTAAACAGAAAGATTTTGCAGGATGAGTTGTGGAGTGAATGAATCCCTAAATTTTTCCTCTTTCTTGCTTGAAAATAATGTTTATAGGATAATGGTTGTACTTTAGTAAATGTGGAACTACCTGTCTTAGATAAATAATGTTTGAATGACAGACTGAGCATCAAGAAAACAGGTAAAGGGTTAGAAATGAGCTCAAAGAGTAAATTTGTTCTAACATGGAACAAGTTGAACCCTGGAAGTCTAGACAGCCACTTAAATTTGACAGCACTGTTCTCTTCCTTTGACAGTAATAGCTGCGAAAAAATACCATTGTATTATTCCATATAATAATGCAATGTATTCTCAAAAAGTTAAATACATAATTAGAGAATATGCACAGCATGTGGATGGCCACATATGGCATAGAGTGATTAAAAATGTGTTTCATAGAACTTACACATCCATGTTAGCACCAGTTAATACGTGGTGTTATTCAACATAAAACATAAGTGAATATTAAAAAAAAGTCTTATTCAAAGAGGACTCCGATTTGTGCAATCTCATGACTGAAGTAGGAAAAAAAACCAAAAAAAGAAGTAATGTCAGTGTGTCTTGCTATAGTTAAAGAAAGAATTGTCCTGACTCTTACTGGAGTCTGTGTGTGCTTGAATTACAACAGGTCTGCACATCTCAGAGATAGCTTTTATATCTCTGAGGCTATTTCAGCTAAGGTAGCAACTTTAAAAGATAGAATTTTTACTACCTGAAGACAAGAATCACTGCCTTGTATTGATAGCAGGCAGCTAAAAATGTGGAATGTGTACCACATTGTGTTATACAATTGAAAAAAAAATCAGAATGGATTCTCTAACTGGCAAAATTCTAGAACTTCAATGCAAATAAGGAAAAGACAATTGGTCAAATACCTCTGCAATTACAGGAAACATCTTCATTAGTAAATCTTTCATCTTCAATGATAGTTTCATAAAAGACATGCTTAATTAATAATATTATATGTATGTATATTTATATATAATGGCAAGTCTGTGTGATTGGATAATATTCTCTGAAGAGAGAAATAGAAAGAAGCTATTTAGTTTCTAAAACTATAGAATAGTTTTATTAGGCTTACTAGAAAATTATCTAAGTAGAAAATTAACTTACGTAACTATATTTTAAATTTAAGTAAATGACAATTATAAGATTACTTTGGTTTTACTTAAGTTTATTTTGAAATATTCTATTCAGTCTTTTTATATATAAACTATTTCCTAGTTTTTAGATGGAAAAATATTAATGTAGCAAAGACCATTTCTTTTAAAGTTTTTTGTTATTAACTGCTATTTTTCCCCTGCACATAAATGAAATGCTAGGGTCATGAAGACAGTTAAGTGTCTGGAGTGTCTGACATATGAGGTGAGGGTGAGAGAGCTGGAACTGCAGCCTGGTGGAAAAGGGGGCTCAGGGGATGAATCATCTCATCAGTGTGTTTAAATTCATGATGGGAGGGAGTGAAGAAGACATTCCAATAGTGCCCACTGAAAGGACAAAAGACAGTGAACACAAACATAAATACATGAAAATTCATGTTGAACTCTTCCCTGTGAGAGCTGCTGAACACTGGAGCATGTTGCCCAGAGAGGCTGCTGAGTCTCCATCCTTGTAATATTCAAGCCTAAGCTGGACACACTGCTGAGCAACTTGCTCTAGTTAACCCTTTTGAGCAGGAGACTGGACTAGATGACCTCCAAAGACTTCTTCCAACCTCAATTATTCTACATTTTAACTATTCTATGTAATGGTACATACATGTTTTAGTCCACTTAATAGAAAGCCCAAGCAGAAAACTCACAGTCTGAATTGTATCTTTTCTGAGGTGTTGAAATATGGCAATTTTTCCAGGTAATGTTTACACTTGAAAATGTAAAAAAAAATTAATTTTCATTGATATATTATTGTTTAGGTTATAAAGGTTTTAGTTTAAAAATAGGCACTAGACTTGAACACCCTCTTTTTACATTGCATACTAACTCCACAGTCTCTACAATAATCCAATGTTTTATCATCTTCTTCAGAAATAATTTTTCTTTATGTCTAATAATAGTTTCCCTTACTGCAACTTGTCCATTACCCTTCAGTCTTCCAATGTGTCCCTTCAGGAATAGTCTGGCTCCTGATACATTACAAACTATCAACATTATCAACAACTGAGCAGCAGGGGAAACTCCCACTCATGGCACAGGTGCCCATCAAAAGAGGTTAAGCAGTGGTGGCAAAATACGTTATTATCAACTAACAAGGTGATTATCAGAGCAATCTCTCAACCTGTTCCAACTGCTAAGCAATAAAGAACTTAATCCAAACCATACCTTTGGACAGTGGCATGTGAATGAGGAATTGTGGAATTAGATAGGTTAACCCAAGCCTCTTTCACAGTTCCTCAGATTTATTATGGTAAGTGAAAGTGATAAGAGTTTTTAATGGAATGAACTCAAACAATTATGAATGGCAGAGGGACAAGAATTTAAGTTCAAATGCTTAGATTCATTTGATAATATGTGAGAAGAATAAATTACAGGACTTAAAATCTGAGACTGAATTTACTGGAGTGAGAAATTAAACATAAAATATTTGACTTGTGAGTTCACTATGCCAATTAGGTCCAAGAAGTCACAGAGATAGCTCTTTGCTGGAACATGACCATATTCCTACTATTTAAGAACTCTAGAATTTATCGAAAGGGATCTAAGAAAAGGAAAGGTGGGCATTCTAGGCCAGAATAGATTAGTATTACACAGCAGAAGCAAACAAATGAGCTGAGTTTAGAAAATATATATGCAGAACTGCATGCTGAGATAAGCATATCTCCATCAGCAAGGAGATAAGCAGACTTGTTTTCCAGCAAAGACCCCCAGATTCTTACAGTTTTGTAGGACCAATGAGATATCACTGCAGCTTGCCTGTTGTGCACGAATACAAATGCATGGACATGCACACATACATTTGTATATGTGAGACCACACATCTAAGTACATGGCAGAGAAATAAAAGGTGTTTGCTGTTCTTTCTGCTACTTAACTTCCTCCATCTCTGTACAGACAACATCTTGAGAGACTTGGTGAAAAAATAATTCCGGCTTTCATCACCAGGTTTCACTCTTTTCCAGTACTCCATGGCCACTGAAAAATCAGTGCCAACCTGCTTTTCATTGCAAAGATATAGTGGTGAGCTGGGTATCCTTTCCTTTCCAAAGCACAGGCCCTCTACAGGGAAAGCAGGCTGTGCAGGGGCAAGATGGTCTTCAGAACACTGAGAGCACTTGTGGAAGTAATTTTGGTATTACTACACAGATTTTAATCCCTTTATTTAAAGGAATTCTGGCACAGAAAGAAAACAGGATTCAGATTCAGATCAGGAATAAATTTTCTCAGTAGTGCGACTCTGTTAGCTTCAGAAAAAAGGACTCTGGGACTTGCAGTGGAAGTCCTGTCAGCTGCTTACTACACCAATAACTTCTGAGGGTGCTAGAAGAAAACATCATTTGAATATTTGCAAGGAACAAACAGCGTCACTGAATCATGCAGCTCTGGCTTTCAGACAGAGCAAATCAAGGCAGATGTCAAGCTGTTTCTTCTGTTCCAGATAAAATCATAGAAGCATCAAGGTCAGAAGAGACCTTTAAGATCACCAAAATCAAGCTGGTAAAACCTCCAGCTCAGAGAGTTTGATATCCTGAGGACAAATGGGTTTGATATTGAAGACTGGGGCAAAGAAGGCATTAAGCACCTCTGCTTTTCCCCATCCCCTGTCACTACCCCTACCTTCTGCATTCAACAAATCATGGACACAGTCCTTGGCTCTGCTTTTGCTGCCAGTGTATTCATAGAAACTTTAAAAAAATCTTTAACTATAGTGGCCAAATCAAGTTCTAGTTGGGATTTGGCCTTTCTAATCTTCTCCCTACATGAGCTTGTGACATCCTTATAGTCCTTCCAAGTTACATGACCCTCCTTCAGGTAACAGTTTCTTCAGGTAACAGAGTCCACAGTTTCTCTCTTTTCTTCTCTGAGTTCCAGCTGAAGTTCTCTGTTTAGCCAGGATAGCCTTTTTCTCTGACAACTTGTCTCTCTCCATGTGGGGAGAGCCTGGTTCTGAATATTTAACAATTCCTTTTTAAAGCACATTCAGCCTTCCTGAACTCCTTCACCTTTGAGGACTGACTCCCAAGGGACTCTGTCAATCAATGTCCTAAACAAGCTGAAGTCTGCCTGCCCTAAGTCCAAGGTGAAGCTTCTGCTGGTGCCTGTCCTACTTCTCTCAGTACAGAAAACATTGACATTTTCTGGTCACTGTGCCCAAGAAAGCCACTGACGCCCACATCACCCCCTCACCCATTTTTTTCCACAGTGAACAGGTCTAGCAGGGCACCTCGTTTGTTAGGCTCATTCACCAGTTGTGCTAGGATGTTTTCTTCCACACACTTTGGGAACCTCTTGGAATCCTTCCTCTCTGCTGCGTCGGATTTCCAGCAGTCATCTGGCTCAGTTCAGTTCATTTCCATTTTTAGTTTGTCTTGCAGACCTAATTCATACTGTATCACAGATTCCTGTATGATTTTTTTTATTTCTAAACTTTTTGAGATGATGAATTATTTCAAACTCTGGTGTTTCAAACTTCTATTGATTTGTAGTATTTTATTTTTTTCTGCCCAAGTCTCATCTAATGCAAAACATCATGCTCCATTAATTTCAGTTAAAACATATTGATTTACATCAGCAGATCATCAAGCCAATAGCATTTACCTGAAATTTATTTTCATAATGCTTGTGTTGACAAAATCTGTGTATTAGCACCATAATAGCAAGTGTTTTAGGAAAAAAGAGATGTAGCTCAGAAGATAAATGTGATGTGAGACAGAATGAAGGTTAGTGGGTCTTTGCTGAAGGAGGCTGAAAACTAGTGAGAGTGCAAAATGTCAGCCTGAATAACTATTTCCCACCCAGTATGAATTTCAAGAGACATAAATTGCAATGAGAGAGAAGCTAACTTTCTACAGATGTTAGCAACACCTTTTTCACTTAGCACATAATAAACATATGGATTGGCCTATCAGGCACTATTGCTAAGGCAAAACAAAAGGATCGTTCAAGAAGCAATCAGATGCTGTTCTACAGAAGTCGAATACTTAACGGATGAGTCCTGATGGTCTAATGGTCCTGATGGGTACTCCAACTAAAAAAAAAAATGCTCTTTTATTCATTCAAATGTAAATATCACTTCAGTAGCACCAATTTGCTTTTTTTGGCTTGGTGGGGGTACTGTTTAATTTCTTTTTTTTTTTTCACTACAAGGAAAAAGCAAGTACTGTTTTCCAGTTTCAACATAAGAAGAGCAACATCTGCAACACACAGTCTTCCTCTCTCCTGTACCTGAAATACACCTAACTCACAGAAGCAAAAGAGATCTGAGATGGCAGCAACTGAGCTGCATTTTTATATGGTACAATATGTTCAGAAACTTGAAGAAAGGCTACCTGTCACAGAGAAAGTCACCCAAAGCAGCTTAAGTCAGAAATGCTCCTTCTGAATACTGCCCTTCAGATTAAAAGATGGAACATTTCCTCCTGCTTTCTATTTCTTTCCAAAACTCCAAAATCATCTGTTTTCATATCAGTTTCTGAGGAGCAAGCAAAGCAGCTTATCTGTGTGCTTCCAACTGTACCATATGGAGACTTGGAGGTTTCTCAGCTGAATTATTCATCGTGTTAGTGTTCCTGAAGTAGATTCAGGGTCCATTATTTCACTGATTTTTTTTTTCCTGTCTTAATGTAGAGTGGCACCAGATAATACCTTCTGTCTTAGTTTTGCTGCATGCTCTCTGTCAGAGACAAAAAACCTCCCAATATCTACCCAAATACACCACTGCTACTTTATTATTTGAAAGATTTCCATTTAAAAAAGACCTCAAATTCTGTTTTCAAAAATTTCATGAGCTTGAAAAAGCAACAATATTGTTGAGCAGCAATATTTCATGAGCTTGAAAAAGCAACAGATCCTCTCCTTTCACCACTGCTTGTTCTCTGTCTTTTCAGAACAAGCGTTGAATCAAAAAAAAAAAGAAAAAAAAAAAAGAAAAAAGTTTTCAGCACTCCCCTAATCGAAAGCAGTATCAATTAATAGCCATTTGCAAAGTCATTGACACAGGTATATTAGTGTTGCAGAGAAATAAATATCCATTCAGGATAGGTAAATACTATACCTCATGATTTTTCTTGGGAGAGTGGTGGGCTTTTCATGGATTAATGTAATGTCAATTTGGGAATTAAAAGTGTCTTGAAATACAAGAAATATTTTGATCCTGAAAACATGTACAGATGGATAATGAAATGAAAACAGAACTAAAGAGCTGGCCAAACTCTAGTCATAACAAAAAGTTGGAATAACATAACAGTAAATTTCAGAAATTATATTTACATGTGTGCTCTCAGTAGAAAAGAACCCAGACCAGTCCTCCCTCTACCCAGCCCTCCCTCTACCGAGCATGGTCCAATTTGTAAGTTACTCTTACTATTTTGTTTAATAACTTGCTCATGCTCAGCAAAAATGAAAACCTTAGCAAAAAGACCACATTTTCTCTCCCTGAAGGCATACAGTTTTCCCAAAAATATCTACTGTCTAATCAGAATCAAAATGATTTTTCTCATTTCAAAAAGGATATAATTTTAATCACAAATTAATTTTAAAATATATTATTTTAAAAGAAGTTCTAATACTGAATGTGCTTTTTGTAAAAGAGGCTTAGGTGGAATTTATACAGAGAACAGTATACATAATAGTATCGTCCTTGGGCTCAAGCAGTAACAACCTAGTTTTCATAATAGAAAAGTAGTAAAAAAAAGTGAAGTGCTTTTCTAACGAATATGTGACACATTTTATTTCCTTGTATAATGAAGCAAGCATGCTTTGGTATGAGCTCTTGTTCACTTTTCTATTTTTCTTTCCCATTTCTATTTCCCCACTTTCAACAATACTTTCAACAATACTATTTCCAATGTATAATAATGAGAATATAGCTTTAAAATACTAAAGTAAAAGCAGAAACTTGAAATAGGTGTTAATTTCAGTAGCATTTTCACTTCCACCAGCTAAATAATAAAGAAATTAAAAAATCAGATAATATAAATCTTCAGTTATTTTTGTGGCATGAGAAGATTGCCAGATGATTTAAAAAGAATTCCCCATGTTCTACTAGGTAGAGGACACTAGGTATATAACAGAATGGTAGGCTAGGACTGATTAAACAATATTTCTCTTTCATGTGTTTGCCCATCATTTCAACAGCAGCATTTTCTGTGGCAGAACTGTACGCCCTTTGTTCTTCACCTCACTGGCTGAAAAGAAGGTCATAATATTGTAGCTTGAATATGGTCAGAAAGTAATATAAATCCCGTGAAACTTTTCTTAGCGGAATTTTATATCTTGTGAGGTTCTACTTTGAAGGTAAGAGGCTGATTTGCTGTGGCTTTAGAAATTCTGGTGTTTTAGGATAGTCTCATTACCCTTGAATATTAACATCCCACCTTTGTAAGCATTTATTTATAATGTAAAAATACTAAGAGAAAGTGTCTGTAACAGAAAAATGTTTCATTTAATTAATAAAAAGGGAGAAAGTCCTGCTCCAGTCTTTCATTCTTTTCAGAGAAACACTATTTACAAGAACATGTAGTTACAGGACAAGGGAGAATGGCTTCAAACTGAAAGAGATAGAGTAAGATTAGATATTAGGAAGAAATTCTTTGCTTTCAGGGTGGTGAGTCACTAGAACAGGTTGCCCAGAGAAGCTGTGGATGTCCCATCCCTGGAAATATTTAAGGCCAAGCTGGGTGGGGCTCTGAGGAACATGATCTAGTGAAAGGTGGTCCTGTCCAAGGCATACAGGTTGGAATAAGATGATCTTCAAGTTCCCTTTGAACCCAAGCCATCCTATGATTCTTTGATTTTATAATTAGGTGAGAAAGAGATGAATAATTATGCTACCTTTGTAAAAATGTAAACATAACCAAGCAAAAAGATTTTTTAAACTCTGTTCTACAGATTCCCTGTAAAAAATATCATTGAGAAAACAATGTTCTTAGACATTCTTTTTAGTAATATGTGACTGACACTGTAAAGAGAATTCAGAATTAATATCTCTGTGAACTCTGCTGGAAAGTGATAGAAGAAAACTTGTCTACTGTAATCAATGACCTTAAGAACATCTGTTAAGGTAAGACTGGTAAAGAAATGTTATTTGGTGAGGAAGAAAGGAGGAAATTTCTGTGGGTATGGATGTCAAAATCAGTTCAGAGTCCTGATTTCCACTGTATTGTTCTAGGTATGCCAGAGCCTTTGAACAAAAGGTCATTTAACAAAACACTCAGCATTTTGTACTACAGAAAACTACTTGGTCCATATCCTCCTAGTTTCAACTTCTCCTTTGGGAGCTAACATCTCCCTTGTTGGAAAATCAATGCCAACATACTCCTTAACAAATGTTATTGTGCTTGCTTTTTCCCTTTTGACAATGTTTTGAGATAAATATTGGTGTTAGCCACCAGTGAAGAAAAATATGTTTCTCTGGGGGTTGTAAAAAATAAATTTTTTGAGTACCAAAATATACATTGACCTTTATGAAATTCTCTACATCTGTGCTAATGTAAATTTTTTGCTTACTTTTCTAAGTATGTGGGGTTCAGCAATACCATGATGAACACAACAAAGATACCTTAGTGCAAGCCTTTCTGTATAATAAAAAAGTCTTAGAAAATACATTCATTTTTAATTGTTTCATTTCTGAGATAGTGTCTGCCCAAGGCAAGAGAGAATTGAGTATGTATTTCTCTGGTGTGCAAAAAACATTTATTCAAAATATATGCAAATTAACCAAACATTCTCATAAACAGCAGTGCTGAGCTGATAACTAATGACAGTAAAAGCTGATAACTTAATGGTAAAAAGAAAAAAATCTACCATGACTAATTAATAGGCTTTAAAACTTTCAGGAGAACTAGATGTCTCACAAAAAATTCTTTAACTCTTACAAAACCATTTCTTGGGCTTCAGAAGTGCTATTTTTTATTTCATGAGGCAGAAAAGAGTCCTGACAAAAGGGACACACAACAGGTTATGACAGTTACCTAATGCATTCTATCTCTTGTACCAGAGTTCCTGCTTCCAGTAGATTTGAATGATCTACTCGTGAGGCAAAAGTTTCCTGACCCAATAACAGACCAGCATCTCCTAGGGCAATTGGTTAGGCTGACCATGCAGATGCAATATGCAAGAGCAAGAATTATTAGAGTAGGAATCAAATGGATGGGAAAATCATATGAGTGTAATTTGATGGCACGGTGAGTTGGCCTTGGGTGGAATCAGATGGCCACAGAGCTGCTCTATCACTCCCCTCTTCAACAGCATGGGTGGAGTGAAAATAAGATGGAAACAGCTTGTGGGTCAAGAAAAAAGGCAGTTTCATAAATCAAAAGCAAAGGCCCTGCAAAATAGCAAAGGAAACCAAAAGATCTTGTTTCTCCTTAGATGCAGGTGAGGTCCAGTCGCATTCTGGGATGTTGGGTTTCAGTCCATGTAGCAGGTGCTTCTGAAGAAAACATCCTAAATAATTAATTCAAATCCTACTTCCTCCTTCTTCTACTTAGCTTTTGTTGCTGAGCAGATGCCATATGGTATGGAATGTCCCTTTGATCAATTTAAGTCAGCTGTCCTGGCCCTGTCCCCTTCCAAGATCTTGCCCACCCCCAGCCTGCAGGTGTGCATATGTGTTATGTTGGAGAGTCAGTGCTGATGGTGTTCCAGTGCTGCTTTGACAGTAGCCAAAATATTGGTGTCTTATCAACATCCTTCCAGCTACCAGTACAAAACACAGCACTGTAGGGGCTCCTATGGGGAAAATCAATTCCATCTCAGCGATACCCAAGATGGATACACAAATGGGTTTAGTGAGAGAAAAGAGATAGGAGAGCAGTGGTCCTTAAGAAAAAAAGAAATCCATAGTTAGGGGCATTAGAGTCTCTTTTGAAGAGGGAACATATGTCTTTCAACACAGATTATTCTATTAAATAGAAAAATCATAGTGGAAAATTATCTAAGTCTGCAGTCACTATTATCCTCCTCCTCTTTGCTAGGAAAAAGACCAGGGGATACTTGTTATTTACCTGCTTTCTTAGTTACATGAGTGAAATAATGCTGTGTGTGATCTTTAAATCTTAAAAAAAGGAGAGATCTCACTGCTGTCAAATCACACTAAAGTGTTTACTTAGCAGAGCCAACAGGCTGTCCAAATAGGTTCAAAATTAACAGGCTTGGAGAAACACTGAAAGATAAAGTGCTACCAGAATGAAACAGTTGAGTGGAAAGTGGTAGTTTTACACAGAAATGTTCCAGGAGTAAATGGGGTCTAAAGAAAAATAACAAACAAAATATCAGTGCAGCTTTACAACAGCCTACACCTTCCCCTTGCCCCTATATAATCGCAGCAGGGAACAGAGCACTCCAAAAATGCTGAGAGCTGAAATAGCTTCTGCTCAATCAATTCACACAGGTCTTGCCTCTTATTTTAATTTAGTGGAGGTGAGTGAGCTGAAGAGGTTTTAACACACTGAATGATAATTAGCAAGGGATGATTCTCAAAAGGTTTGGAGTTTCATTGCTTGGAACTTAACAGACCCTATTTAGTTGTGGCATCTCAACTAAAAGACCCAGGTGAACAAGTTTCTGCAAAGATTTCTTCTGCTTCCTGCTTCACCTAGATTGAAAATATCACAAAACCCCCTACTTTTCTTACTTTACTTGAAGCACTGAAAGGAAGATTATTGATTGTAGTCATTAAAAGGGACAGGTGTTTTTTCTGGCTGTTGTAACAGCTGGCAGCATAATTCAATCCGATTAATATGTAAGGATTCACATATGGGTGGGTATTTTATGGATGGCTGGAACAAGTGACAACATTTAACAAATTACCTAAAATAGGTCTCAGGGTGTTTCTGTTTCTAGCCCTGAAAAAACTGTGGGTTCTAAAATATGTGTTTGGAGATTAACTTTTATGCATGTTCACGTTTGCAGTATTTTTTTACAAGCAAGTGGTACTTTTGAATTTTGTGATTCTTTCATATCAGTATCAAAAATGCCTCATTTTTTTTCTCATTTAAAATATTCCCAAAGTTTGAAACTGTCAAAAACCATAGCAAAACAAAGAAACTTGTAATAGACTCCTATTTGCAGCCAAAGACCAAATATTTATTTTAGAGTATGACCAAAATTACTTTTCCAGAAACACACAGAATGTAAAATTATAATATATATTATATATTGTCCTTAGAAAGACAATAAAAATCAAAAGATTTATGAAATTAAAGCAGAGGATCTCTTGAATGAGAAGCATGAAATGCATTTCAATGAGAGAGAATGGAGGAATTACCAAAGCCAGTATATTTTATCTGCCATGTGGTTTTGTGAATAAAGAGAACTAGAAAGCTCTCTATAGAGGATTTTCTAAATGTAAGAAACTTACTATATCACACTTACTTTTGTTGTAATGACAATAAAACATCACACTAATATCTGCTTCCGTGTCATAGCGATCTCTCTCTGAGTGCTCAGCCATTAAACAGGAAATAAGCTTGTTTTCCTTTGCCTTGGCTTTCCATACATAAGCATTGTTTTAACCTTTAAAACTTCTGCACTCCTGGGGTCTGAAGTTTGCAGATTTTTAAGCCTTTCCTCTAGGACACTATAAACACACTTGAAAAAAGTGACATGTACTACATGTGGGGAAGCATAAGTTATACCTTACACCCCTGAGAGTGAAAAGCAGCTGCTGTAGGCAAATATTTATATGCACCTGAGCGGCTTCTCATTTAAGGACCTCTCCAAGTGAAGTGTGAGGCTTGGCTAAGCACTCTCAACACAAATCCAGCTTTTTTTACTTTTGACTGGATTTACTTCTCCAGCTGCAGAATAAACTGTTTGGTTATAAATGTTAGCCATTAACTCTAGCACTTAGCACAAGGAAGATTGCACTCATATAACAATATAAAAGAGAAACTACTGCACCTCTCCTATGTGGCATCTCCATGAGCCATTAAGAGTGGAGAGGAATTCTGCATTTAACCTCAAGGACACAGAGATTGCTTGATTTGTGTCTGAACCTTCACTTCCTCTGAAATCCTATTGGTTTATGCCATGTAGTATCAAAATAAATAGACATTGCTCTGTCATAAGAGATTTTGAACTTAGCCTGTACTAAAAAAACCCCAATTTCAATTCAGGCAAGCTGTAACCTGAAACAAGATGAAAGCTGCATTTATATTTACCCTTACTCAGTTCAGTGTTTTCTGAGTGCCATCTTCCCAGTTTATTAATTTATTTTCTTATAATGTGGGTTTTGATTCATCCTCTCCAGGGAAGATTGTCTAAGTCTGTTAATGTAACTCTTTATTTTGTGCACATAAATTGTAAAAATCAACATAAAAAAAAAATCTGAATTTCACAGAACTTTTAATCTGGCTAAGATGAGGTGTTTCATCACAAAGATCATATATAGATGGTGCAGTGACAGACTTCCAATTAATGAGCTAAATTGAAAAATACATCACAAAAACCTGGAACAGCAAATATTGGGACAAAAAAACCTGCTTTGAAAGACTAGAACATTTAGTTACATTTATTATGGACTTTCCTCCTTTTAAATTTTTTTAAAGAAAATGTAGCTAAATTAAGTTAAAATTAAGAGCATCCATTAATTAGAATTAAACTACAGAACTTTCTGAAGCTTTTTTCATTATTACTTTAACAAGCATAGAAAAAAAAAGTACCAGGAATTCACAAATATTTTGTCTGACCAGTTTCTCAATTTGTTGTATAATAAACATGCAGTCAAAAATGTCAGTTCTACCTGAAAATACTTTGTTGTTAAGATTGCTTTACACTGACAGATGTGCCAAGAGTAAACTGAAAGGCAGAACATTGAATTTTACATGGTATAACTCCAGAGTCCTTATTGTTTTATCCTGTCTCCAAGGTACAGCTGAGGCCTCTGTGAGAAATCCTGGGTCTGCTTACAAATTATTCAGTTACTCACAAACTTGTCATAAAAACAGGGGCTCCAATTACATCTACAAGCTTATATTTCAAATTTAAGACTGGCATATCCAATGTTTACAATTATCTTATAACTTAAGAAAAAACACTACATTTTTGAGCTTAATGAAAAAGAATTGATACCAAAGATGTCTTAATAAGATGAAAGATTTTATGAGTTCAGACAAGAGTAAAACATTCCTCCCTTTTGGGTCACATGAAAAAAGTTTACTACAATGCTTCTGGAGTTAATAGTATTTTTCTTTATTTATTGTATGCTCATCAGAACAAGAGGGATCATTTATGAATTATCATATCTAGCCAAATTAAAATAATTTGCAAATACCTTAATTTTAAATATAGTAGGAAATTTCTAATAACCAAAATGCTTTTTAAGTTTTCTAAAATTTCCTTCTTCCAGAAATGTTATTTTAAGATGATGATGATTTTTATTACAAGAAGTAACAATAGAAAACAAAAAACCCCTTTTCATTTAAAAAATCCTTAAATATATCTGCTTACCTGTGCATTTTTTATTAGAGAGGAATTGATTAGTCTGTGTTACCGACAGCTTAATAGAAAATTTTTAATAATACATTCATTAAAATGCAGAGCAAGACAGCGTAAATGGCCAGGCTGAACAATTCAGTTTGTTGACCTTGGTAAACTGTACACAGATTTATCACATTAAAAATAAAATAATGTAAACACATTGACTAAAATTATTAGAACTCTGAGTCATATTTACTGCAGCAATAACTCTGATTTTGTGTTGTAGAGGGTCTGTTACCATCATAGATTACTGAGGTTACAGGTTAAAAAACTGAATCAAAAACTCAATATTCACTGAGATGAATATCCCATATTTTCTCTTCTCTGAAGTATTTCATAAAGCCCCATGGTACTACTACATCATATGTAAATCAGATTAATATAGGATCACAGTCTCCATGACTGTCAGTACAGTAGTTCCCTGCAGTATTAAAGTCCACAAAACCTGATTTTTAATATGTTGTGAACAATGAAGGAAATACAGGTTGCATGCAAAAATAGCTACACCTTTTGGAAGGACAACCAACCAGATGCTTTCATTTCTAGGTTGGTAACCTTGGGGATGCAAAAAAAAGGGGAGGTGTTAGTCCTGGGACCTTACACCTAGGATGTTCAGTAATAAATGTTGCTGTTACTGGTGCATATAAGGCTTTCAAAAAGTTTTTGCCATTTAAAAACCATGGTTAACTCCTAGCTTAAGTTTTGCCTTGTACATGCTCATTTTACAGGCCAAACTACTTGTGGTGGGAGGGGGTTTGTATTACAATTGTTTTGTTTGATAACACTCTTACAAAAGCAGAATTTTACGACTTGGCTCATTAAGTAGCACTGTTAGAAAAGGTTTTGCCTTTTTTCTAGTGGGCTGAATCCCTTCACAAGTGTACCAATTTATCTGTGGTTCTCAGGGGCACAGACAAGGTATGTCAGGTACCTCACGGGGTTCCTCTGTGGATGCAAGATCATGGGCAGAAATCACCTATTTCTTTTTTGCAATAAGCAGAAGTATGGTTTGGACAGTTTCTGTGCCACATTTTCCTTTATATGCAGTACAGAACAGGGTTCTTTTCCACTGGAAGAAAATCATAACCAAGCTTTTGTGAGGAATGAAGGTGTGACACCTTGCCCAGAGAGATTAGAGCTGCCACTAAATGATCAAGTGGTCCATGTTTTAATACATGTCAAAACTCAAAGGTGAAGTACACTAGTTAGCTTGTCAGCATGCCTTTGTCTTCTCCCGCTCTAGTTTTTCTGACTGTTTGAAGTAAACAATCACACATTAGAATCAGATTTCTAGGGAAAATTTGAGAAATTTTCTAATCCTCTGACATATGAGAAATAATGATTTTAATACAATTTTTGTGAAAAAGAACTACAAGTTATTTACCTCAAAGGCACTGGCATATGCATTCAAAATTAAATCAACACAGCACAGACAGAAACATATTGAAATTCAGCAAACATGATTTTGACATCTTTGAAGAACTTAATTTTAGTAGATGTTGCATTAAGCCTTTTGTTTTCTTCAAATGAAAATTACTGCTTTATCAAAGCCAACATTAGTCCTTATTAGTAAGGATTTGTTTCCTTAGTTAATGCTGCCAAGGTGAATAAAGTTAGTAGAATCAGTGTCTGCTGATTGAAATATCATCTTTTTCATTTTAATACAATTTTTTTTTTACATCAACACAAGATTAAGAGAGAAAACTGTGCTGATTACAACTTCTGTTCTATTTATGCTACATGTATACACCTCATCATTATTGCAACTTGGTTTCTTTGTGGTTAAAGGTATTGTAGCCTGGAGCAACTGAAGAAATCAGTTGAGTTGTGTAAATTCTATATTGTGCAAATTATTATGTTTTTAAATGGAATTAATAGGTGATCAGAGCCTGGGCCTTGGTTGTTTGATTTATATACATATTTTTAAATATGGAATTCATTAAAAGAAATAGCAATTTCTGCTAGATCCTGTTACACATTGAAGAAGCTGTGCTGATTGTAAGAGGTATTGCAATCTAACCAGTCTGACTATCCAGCACATAAAAAACAGCAGATGAAGGCAGTTCTAGGAATCAAAATGAAATAGTTATGCATCTTTAGGAGACTTCAGAATTGATGCTAATTTTTCTGGTAAAGCCATTGTCATTAGGTCAGATTAGCTGACAGTAAGAATTGCTCTGGTACGAAGTTTATTTCTGTATCGACAACCCACCTGCCTTCATAGGGGATCTTGCAGCATAGGGAAAAGTGAGGAGAAGAAGACATTTCAGGCACTGATTGCTGTGTGAGCTAAAGCACTGAATGCAAGCACCAGGGGAAGGGGTGGAGACTTCCAGGCTTCTGAACGCTGTGTACTCCCTATACACAGGGGTCATGTGCTTTGGGTGACCCTCTCTCCCTTAAGGCTGTCTTTGTCATCCACTCAAAGCAGGTGAACTTTGTTGACCTGACTCTTCAGAGAGTCTCTGTGCAGGTAGAGTAGCATTCCTTCTCTTTTAGGATTACAGCACATAAATACATGACAATTTTGCATGTATTTGTTTGCAATTTTTTGGTGTAGATGTTTTCAGCTAGGGCAGAGGATGAAGGCAGTTTTTTCACTTTTCTCCTTAATTTGAGACTTTCAGTTGACCTTGAAAAGTTGTAACTTCTCTTCTGTGTATTGGGAGTAACACTGAGTTCCTAGGATAAGATGGTAATGTCAGAAATTACAGCTCCATAAAACCCTTAATTCTCATCATAAAAATAATATATAAAGTAGAGAACTATGAGGGTACCTTACATATTGCACTGTCAGGTTTAGGAGCGCTACAATAAAATTTACAATGCCTTTTTATTTGATAGTCAGTGAGAAAGAAAGAAAATCTAGCTTAAAAATTGCCATGCTATAAACAAGTGAGCTTTTCCAGGGTTGGAGGAAGGGAAGCAGGGACCTTGAAATGCTGGGCTTTGGGGCTTTTACTACATCTTTAAAACAATGTTGCTAAGAATACCAGATGTTCACTCCAGGTGAAGTTTTAAGTACACAATAGGCTAAAATGTTGAGATTTTGCTCATTATGAGCCAAATGCTTTTCTTAGGGTACTTGAGGACACAGCACAAATAACTTTAGGACCTTCTGAGAGCACAATCAGAGAGCACCTAAAGAGCTGATTCGGGCAGGAGGCAACAGATTAAATCCCAAGTGTGTTATGGCCTCAGGGAGTTTTCCCACTGATACTAATGAAGGCAAGGTTTTATTCAGTTTCTCTAGGAAACTTTTATCATCTGTTTTCTGAGCAGTAATAATCGTCTTCTTTGTTACCTCTTTCCATTCTGACTATGATTTTTTTCACGGCTAAAGTCTAGCACGTCTCTCTGTACCCAACACACAGAAGATATTAGTTTGTTGCAAGTCCCACCTGTAGGAACTAACTTTCTAGCTGGAAAAAGAAAAGGTCATATTTCTTCTTCCAAATAGTGTCTCAAGTGATGGCTGCTGTAAAATGACAAATATGTCACATATGACATAACAAGCAAGGTTAAATATATATATTTTTCAGCTTGGACACCTGAATATAACAGATTTCAGCTTCAGTGTTTTCTTAAAAGAAATCTCACTAAAGTTGTTTAGTGTGTAAGATGTATTGTATAAAAACAGATAAACAGGACTACAGTATGTAGAATATGGAAAGATATAGAAAGCAAACAAATACAAACATTCAAGGTCAAAAATAAGGGACATACACAGAAGTGTTTTAAGAATAAATGAGAACAATTTTTCTTTCCATTTTAGTCACTCGTCTTCAACTATTTTGCCTAGGAGGGACAGGCTTAGTCATATCACACTTTGCACAGAATTCTGGCCACCAGAAACTCCTTAAGGGTTGGTCGTCTTGCAGAAGCATTTTTATTCTGACCTAGCTAGTGGTAGACTTTTATTCTGTGACTTTGTTATGGAATTCATTGACTAGAAGAAAATATATGTAGAATAGGGACCACATGCCATCTTTAGAATGGAGACACTGAAATGCTGTATTAACTGAGTGATTCTGAAAGCT
This sequence comes from Argya squamiceps, assembly GCA_037834095.1. Lineage (NCBI taxonomy): Eukaryota > Metazoa > Chordata > Aves > Passeriformes > Leiothrichidae > Argya > Argya squamiceps. The sequence continues at coordinate 97,573,075 of JBBMKD010000102.1, read as the reverse complement.
ATCATTCATGTTTGTTTACTTGCAAAACTGTGGCTTATAGAAACAGCTTTTTTTATTTATTTCTTCAGAGATTCACACTGCTCTGGTAAGTATTTTCATACATGGTTAGACTTTCATACATCATTATGTGGGCAAAAAGTAAGTCTATCAAAAATTTAGAACAACCAGTTGTTGTTCTGGAAGGCAGCAGATGCTAAATATTTCACAGATGCCTTCCTCCCATTTGTTTGGTTTCACCACTTACGTGGAGATAACTGAAACACGTTTTCTAAGCCTTGGCAGTGTACTTGATCAGCACTCTGGTGGCAGATGAGTTTCAGTGTAATTGTGTCCAACAGGTGTGAAAGGGCAGAATGGGGCTTTCATTGGAGTGTTTTATGGTTGTCTGCTAATTGCATTCTGCTTCTCCCAACACCCCCACAGGAATCTAACACACTTCTCATCTCTACAAGGTGTGGTAAGGGTTGGGAGAGCTACTGTCTGAAGAAACACTGCCCTCTTCCATGGGCACAGCCTGACAGATAGTTCATCCATGTTCAGATGGATTTGTTCCCAAAGCTAGTGGGCAACTATCAAATTGCATCCTCTTTCTTTACTTATATCCATCATGTTTGTTTTATTTTTAAAGAAGAAAGTACTAATTAATTCCGTTTGTATTTATTATGCTAAAAAGGATAATTTGTCACTTTTTTGTAAGGACTAGAATTTCAATAATTTCATTTTACCTCTAGTGGGTTAAAAATGGCTTATGGAAGAGATTTAATGAAGAAATTCTGCCTATCCCTGTGAATTACTAGTGTGCTATTTGGTTAAAGTTCTTAAGCCTTTAGAATAATTGAAATGTGTTGAATCTTAGAAAGAATTAACTACTGATATTTTTAGAAAGTAAATTAAAACTTTTCTACCTTTCAGTGGATAGGTCTTCTAAATTTCCTTTAAGATTTGTATACAGTATCACTTTTAGAGAGAATTCTCAGCACTATCAGCCTCCTGAATATTATTTTCAATGCAACATGTAAAAAAATCCAAAAAACAAGCCCAGACATAATTTCAGGTGACATCATTCTTCCACAGAGTTATTTTTCTTAAACAGTACACAAGTTTACTGTGTAAGTATCAGATTCATGCAGCATGTTAGGGAACAATATTTAATATCAGCTATTGTCTTGAGGCAGATATTAAAGCCTACTGAATTTCTTTGGTCAAACACAGTACTAAAATTAACTTCTGAAAATTCAAGACATATATTCAGATATAAGCCTGTTAATGGAAAGATAATCTCAAAGAAAAGCATCCCTAAATATTGTTAACTGTTCAGCTACAGCTAATAAAATCACTGAAACGCTGAGATATCAGTGTATAGAACTATAGCCATTGTTTCATCAAAAAAAAGAAATCAAAAAAGACTGAGAGAAAATAAAGCCTGAACTTTTAAATTCTTCCAATTCTTTCAATTTGGATTTCTTAAATCCATACAAAATGGATTGCAGTCAGCAGCAATTGTTGTAAAATAGCTACTTTAAAGAGGAAGCTACTTGATTTAAGCAAATTTAAAAGCCCACCCTGCAAAAAGCATGCTCAGAAAATGTGTATTTTTCATAGTAACATCCTGTGAAAAGGTCAGATAATTAGGGATCATGAAATGAAAAGACAACATTTTTTTACTACTTTTATGTTAGATGTTATGTTAGTGTTCTTTGTCAGCTAGAGAAACTTAAAAACAATCACATTTTTTCTTTCAATTAATTTACAGGGAAAGGAATAAAAAGACAGCTTGGCATTGAATGAATACTTACATTTCTTTAGTCCTGTTGAATTAATTTTTTGATACCCTTGTTGAATGGTAAGGTTATTCTGCAAGGCAAGAAAATAAAAGCACTCTCACCATATTTTATAAGAAACGTGCCTTTTTACTTCTTGCAAATATCTAGTTTGAATATTTGTAGTACTAATAAATTACCTCTGTCTTTCAAAAATGACCACATTTTGGGCTATGCCTGTGATAGATCCACATCGAAATATATGGGTTGGGTACAAGGAGGGGTAACTGCTCCGGGATGAAGACCCTCCTACAGCACCTGAGCTCTGTCCTGTCCACACAGTGATTTCTTCCTCATGAGGCCTGCAATGAACACAGATAAAACACAAAGCATTTCTATTCTCTTTCCTTTGCCATAAAACAAGGATTATTTCTCATGGCCATCTATGTGAATTTCACTGCTAGGACCATCATCAGAGAGTATCCTTGTTAGCTCTGCCCCTTTGAACTGCTCTTTAGAACTCAATTCAAACTAAGAGAGTAGCAAAAACAAATTTTCCAATCATCCTAGATGACAACATCCTGCCATACGAGGAAGTTTGATCTAAAATGGAACATACTAGCTTACTGGAAAGAAAGCATAGGCAATGAATTATTCAGGGTTTCTAGTCAACAAGCTTTTATATTGCGTTCTATCCCAGGATAAATGGTTCAGACTCAAGTACCATATTTGTCAACAGTAAACTAAACCTGCTGCCCAAATCCCACACTGACAGTGTTAGACTGCTTGTATATTGTTATGGCTGTCGTTTAAGGCAGCTAAAGCACAACTCAGAGCAGGGCTGTCCCTGTGTTCCTAACTCATCCCCTTGTGTTTTCACTTTTCATGAACTCAGAAAACTGGCTATGCCAGAAGAATTACTGGGGCTGAAACAACACCTGGGCACAGGGGATTGCATTGAGAACAAGGGTACTAGTGATGCTGCATGAACTCTGGATTTCTTTTATTTGTGTATCATTTAAAATGTTACTGCAGTCTTTTATTTCAATGAGATTATTTTAGAAATGTAAATCCCTTGGCCAGGGATTGCAGATTGTAAAGAGATGAGTCTATTTCCCTGATGTGATACTTCAGATGAGTCTGTTAGACTTGAACCAGCAGGAAATTAGCTCAGTATTATTGCTACATATACTGTTTTTGTACTTTTCTGTTATTTCTTCAGTGTGTTGAATAGAGTATTTACAGAACAAAAATAAAATTAATAAGCTAATATCAGCACAGATGACCTTGACGATTCTCTCCTCCAAATATCTTTTAAATAAATAAGAGAGTATTTAGAGGTAGTTTTGGGCACTTTAGTAATGGGGACATGGGTGTTTTTCCACTATGTTAAATAAGGACTGACGTAGAGCAGGTAAAATTGGGATGTTTGATTCAGACTTACAATCCAAAAAACATCAACCCTTTCAAGTGTTCTATCAAATCTGCCAAGCCTTGAAATCATAAATGCTTTTGGGGTCAAGCAGGCCAAATTTTTTTTCTAACTGTTAAAAAAACCAGTTTCACAGGCAGATGTAAAATAAGATCAAAGTGCTTGGCCTGTTATAAAAACCAATGGTCTTATCACATTGTTGGTGCCTACATTTGTCAGTGCTTAAATTTCTATTCCTTTTTTGAAATGCTCTTCTCTATGAATTCATTCATTTAGAATCAAGCACCCTGCTCCACATCTTAATAGATGTTTTCTGTTTGCCTCAGGTTATTTTTATTTTAAAAATATTTATAAATGGATGTACTTTTGGAGCCAAGTTACTGCACCAATCAGGTTTTAGCAGATATCTCAGACCCTTAGGTTTTTACTGGGGTAAAAACCCAACATCTATTGAAACAAAATCCACATTTATTATCTTACCACGTTGTGGCATCAGTCATACATCAATTTCTGGGCTGCGAATTACTAGAGCTGGACAGAACTCTGATCTTTTTTTTGTGTGATGGAATCCCACATGCCTTTATTATTTCCACGAGGTGCTCATTATACTGTCAGTAATTCTTTGTAATGGCTATGTTTCTGCTTCCTTTTCTCAGAAATGTTTCTATTCTATAGATGACTTTGCATTTTGAGAACTTATATTTGATTTTTAGAAACACTTGTTTATGAATGTTGAAATTAATCTCAGTTTTACTAATACAAACTTCACATCATTCTTCTGAAACATCCCATACAATATTATTATAAAAATACCCATAAAGAATAAAATGCTCAGATGCATATTAATCTCAAGAATACAATGTGAAATTAATCTGTTTGAAATGTGAAAAATATCCATGACTATCTATTTAAAATTAATGAAATCAGATTTCCAATAATTAGGGTCTGAATATTAGGAAATGCCAGAGTTGACTCTGATTTATCCCTATGTACTACGTGCTGCTCTAATTATAGCAGGATTGTACTTGATAAAAATATTTTATAAATATCAGCCAGTCTTCCATGTGCTGGTACCCCATGTCAACAAACACAGAGGCAGCAGATACAGACCAGATGGCCTAACTAGGAATGTGTTGTTTACATAAATTTGTGCGGTTTCATTGTGTGTTGTGAATGTGTAAACCTGGTCCACATTCCTACAAGTGACAGTTATCCATTTTTGTCTAATTTGTAGTAGCTTGTTTGCACTGTTAGTACTGTAGTTTCAGTTTTGAGACTGTTATTAACATGATCAGTTCCCTCGTTGTATGAATACAAATTAGTTTCATTTTGCAAACTTTTCTCCAAACTTGAAAAAGTAGCTTTGCTAATCAAAGCAAATATCTGTTCTTGATGTATACTACAAGCTCAATATAAAACTAAGTCATTATGTAAATGACACAATGGTTTCCTGGTTTAGTTCTTGTCATAAAATCATAATCACAGAAATGTTGAGGCTGGAAGGCACCTCTGGAGAATGTTTAGCCCAATGGTGCTGCTTAAGCAGGGTCAGCTAAAGTAGTTTGCCCAATACTGTGTCCAGCTGAGTTTTAAATACCTGTTGGTGGAAACTCCACAAATGATAACCTGTTCTAGAGTTTGACCACTCCCAAAGCAAAACAGCTGTTTCTTTCATTTAAGTGAATTTTTTTGGATTGCAAATAGCTCCCCTCGACATTTGTCTTTTCAATGCACACCATGTAAGATTCTGAATCCTTCTTATTAATTTTTTCCCATCAGTTATTTATACTTTGTATAGTTTATATAAATACAGTGGTAAGATTACCCTGACATTTCTCCTGCCTAGGATGAACAGCCCTGCTTCTCTCAGACTCCCATATGACTGATGCTCCTTGGTCTTGATCATCTTTGTGGCCCATTTTGTTGTATTTGCTGCAGTATTTTCATATGTCTCTCGGTCTCTTCTACTGGGGAGACAAGAACTGGACCCAACACTCCAGATATTTCTCAGTAGATCTAAGCAGAGGGGAAAGATGACTTCCTTCAACTTGCTGGCAAAGCTTTTCCTGATGCAGCTCAGAATACTGTTCGTCATCTTTTGTGCAAGACACATGGCTCACAGTCAGCTTGCAGCTCACTGGGACAGCAGACTTTTCTGTTAAGCTGTTTTCCAGGCAGTCAGATGCAGTCCACACATGCAACCTGCGTTTATTTCTTCCCAATCTATAATCACCAGGACTTGTGAATGAGAAGATCACTCCAGTAGTTTGTAGAAGGCCTCTTCTTCTTCTGGATCAGACAGCCAGTAGAAGCACATTACAACATCACCATGTTGTTGTTTCTGTTTATTTTGATTCATACACTTTCAACTAACTTCTTTCATGTCCAGACCCACAATGTGTTATGACTTACAGGGATAAAATTTTCATTAATGACTTCTTGCTTTCCTGTACAACTTCTTCAGTCTGTAAACACTTCTGCCATTAAATTGGATGAGAGTAGGACAAGCTCTTCTTTAATTGCTGGGTCATTCATCAAAAAAGGAAAGTACCATTTCAAACTGCAAAGAATCTTATTAGTAATCAGTCAGATTAGGGGCTTAACTGCTGTCAGCAGTGGTATCCTATCTTCTGTTTGGTGTACATTAACATTTGGAAGAGAACTGATTGTTTTAACTGTTTTAATCTGTGTCTCAATGAGACACAATGCAGTAATAGATCCTGCTGATTATTTGTGTTTCTTGTCTTTGTTCCTATTTTATCATTTAAATCAAGTTATTTCCTCTGCCTGCAATTTGTGAGCTTTAATTAATTGATATGAGATTGGTTTTGTGTGACCTGTAAGATAATTTATCAGTAACTTGTTTGCACTTTGTGCATTCAATTACAATATCTAGATTTTAGGCAACCATAATTAGCATTATATATTAATGATAAGATTGCAAGTTAAAAGGAAATACACAACTGTATTCTAAAACTACATGATTAATTAGAGATTTTAAAATAAAGTTCAATTTACGTTTTGGCAAAACAGGACCCAGTATAATATCTTCATGTCAAGGGAATACTCATTATTAGTAATTAACAAAAATTAAATGTGCCTCTCTTGCAGGCTTCAAAATAAGAACGAAAATGAGGCACAATTACAAGCAATTTGATGCACCTGGCAATAATCTGTTGTAGGTAAGAGCTCGAACTGGCCTGGGAAAAGGTTGCATTCTCTACTTTTCTAGCAGCTGCCCTTCTTATTTAATTAGCAGAAATAATTTTGTAAAATGGTTTTATAGCTCCAACAAATAATTTGCACATCCACTGCAACAATCAGACAAAGAGGATGTCTTGCATCTAAGGCAGTTTTTGAAAACATGTAAACTTTCACTGACATACTGATGAGAATCTCTTTATCCTTGCCTTACAATGAACTGATCCAGTGATCATTTAGGGTAATACCTAGATAGCCTAGGCAGGATGCTCCAGCTTAGGTCCAAAGCAGTGTGAAAGTAAAGGACACAGTAATTTAGCAATTGAGAGATACTCTGTGGAATCCTGTGTGGTAGGGGGATAGGTGAGGTTGCTCCAAGATACTAATGCTAATGGCTAAGGCTCTCTACACATTTCTTTTTTTGTCTGAAGCACAGGATTTGAGCTGGTGATACTTAGTGGTTGCCTACAGACTTTCTAGTACTTCATGTTCTCTGGAGAATTGTCCTAAAAGTGAGTTCCTCTCTCTGCACAGAACACAAACATCTTAGCCTGTTCCCTGATTTTTTCATTTTAGATACCGAAGTGGATAGTCTGAATCTTACCCTTTGGCAACAAGGAGTTAGGGGATTGCCTTGGATTGCACAGCTGATTGATTGAGTGATGTGAGGAAGTGGGTATTTTTTGAGAAGATTCCCCCTTGACATAAGTGAAAGGGCAAAGGAAAGAATGAGGATGGCACTTATTCTGGCATAGGCAGTGGTTAATCATGTCCCAGGAGCAAATAGAGCCACCCTATTGCTCACTGTCTGCCTGACTATGGAATAATGTGTCTGACATGCTGACCATGCTGAACTGGGCCTCTGTGCCAAGAAGAGTTAGAGGTCCATCAGGCACAAACAGAGCACAGGATATGTGGAGGCCATATCTCCAAATTAACCAAAGTATTCTGTAGAAAGAGGGTCATAATGAGATCAGAATATATGTAGCTGCCTAAGGTGATTTGTGTGGGCAATTTCGCTGTCAGGGTTTAGGTGACCACAACAGTAAAGAACTTGTGCATTGTCCCCCTGCCCTGGACTTCTGTGCCCACCTCAAAGTATCCCAAATTTGATACTGTAGTAGGTCATCTTTATCTTATCCTTTACCACAAGGAATGAGGTAACAATTTTCTATGACATAGTTGAAATAAACAGCATTTTGTGATATTGACCCTTATCAGAGTCTTCCTCTGAAGGAAGAAAAGTTTGGAAGGTAAATGGGGGAAGGAATTTGAAAGGAATAAAAAAAGGGGGAGGGGGAAGAAAGAAGATAAAGGAATGACATAGACAACCCAGTCATCAATCAAGTTGTTACAGTCTAATCCTGGCATCTGTAAGTATTTCCTGAGGCAGGCTGTTGTCTAATTCTCAGCTTTCACTATCTACATTGATTTGTTAGTGCTCCTTATTGATGTTTGATGCTATTGTTCCTTTACATGATTTGCTACATGTTTGTAGTATTGTTATTAAAAGCCTGCAGCTTCTCTTTCTTTCCTCATAATCATTATTGAGATATATCTACCATTGTGGTTGAAAGAGGAGAAACATCAGTGTCAGATGGATGAGGGTTGGAAGAGGGAAGGGATGTTTAATGCAAGCAGGAGCCTGAAGTGGCTATAGGAAGTGAAAGGGTGTATCATAAAAAGAAAGCTCAGAGTGCAGCAGTAGAATAAAAAGGAAAACCCAGGAGGAGACATTCTCCTCTGCCAGATGCTTTTATGGAACCCATAGAAAGGAAAAAAAGCAAAATTAAAAGTGCAGGAAAAAGTAGGATGGCAAAGATAAAAACAATCCTGGAGAATGAAACAGGAGAATCAGGCAAAGATGAATTTTAAAAAAAATGGATCTATAATAAAGTGAAAAAAAGCACAGATTTTTGCAATTTTTTTATAGTGATTTGGATTTATTGAGCAGGAGGTCTACATCTATGGACAGTGTTTTGGCTAACAGCAACAAAATATTTGATGTAGTCCTTGGCCTTTTAAGACAGTTTTCAGCCACATGAGAGAGCACGACCACAGCTCTATAGCACAAGAAAAAGAGACTGCAATCCCACGAACTGCAGTTTTCCCATACAGCTAAACAACAGAGTTCCCCGTGGAATAGGAAGAAATCTACTTATTAACTAGCCTGACCTGGTCCCTGGAAAATTGTTGTGGTTTCTGTCACATCAGTATTGCTCAGTCAGTAAGTTTTCAATCATATTGGTCATTTAAGATACTGATTAATCCAGGAAGAGATCACCTTTGAAATATTTACAACAATATTGATGTGCTGACTTCCTTTTCTTCTTATGACAGACAGAATTCTTCAGAAGCACTTATTATCTTAGTGCTATTTGCAGAGTATTTTTTTTCAAATTAACTTCAAGGCCCCAAAATGTGTTTGTGTTTCGAATAGGATTTTTTATTCAGTGCATGTCTGACCACACTCAAAATATGAAGAGGAACTATGAAGTAGCTTATTCAGACACTGATCAAGTAGTTTTCCATTTGCATTTTGGAAACTTCAGTCTAAATGCCAGTGTCACTAGGCTGCAGGTATTTTAAGGCTTTTCTTAAAATTAATGATTTTTAAAAGTTCATCCATAGTAAGGTTATATCTTAAAAAACAGCAAAAATCTTCTAAAAGGGTTTCCAAAACTAAACCTGGAAAATAAAAAGGAATATATATTTAGAACCATTTCATCTTGACCTAAGTTACTTTGTAAGTATTTTAGGGCTTGTGTAGGTAACCATAATACAAAAAAAAAAAACCCACAAAACCCCCAAAAACCAGAGTGAGTGAGAGAAGAAAAGAAAAAAAAAAAAAAACAACAAAACAGGGCAACCTTCAGAAGACATTCATCAGAACCTGACAAAGTTTTGATTGAAGAAAGATTGATTCTCTAAAGTTTGAATGGTCAGACACGCACTGAATTTGCTGAGGTTCATTGCTATATCCTAGAAAGTATTTTCAGCTCTTCTATCCTAATGAGCTTATTAGTAAAAGGCTGAAAGGACCACAGATTGTCTATCAAATAAGATTGTCAGTCACACACTGTTAGCAACTCTGCTGTGATTTATATACCATGGTTACAGAAGAGAGAGGTATGAAAAAATGAGCCTTTTTGTGTCCTGTGATCAGTGGCACAAAATACAATGTACAGCATTGTGCTTAGGGGTGGGAAGGTGTATGTTCTGGATGAGGAAGCCATAGAAAATTAGATAGAATGGTACCTTTCCCCTCTTGTTTCCTCCAGTGATAATTATATTGCGTAGAAGAAATTGAATTACCTGCAGCAGTAATAGTTATGTGTGAAAAATATGTTATTATACATGATTTAAAAGTGGGAGACACACTAGATATGGGAAGGGGAAAGCTGAAACTCAGTTCAGCTGCTGTCAGAAACAGGCATTTTCTACACTCCCTGTACTCAATGTACCTAGACACAACTGATTGTCAGTGCAGTTCTGTGTCCAACAGAGACCTTTGTTTGATATTTTTGATTGACTTTTTATGTAGCAGTAGGAAAGGTTGCTAACTTATAGAGGAACAAGGGGAAAAAGTTGGGATAATTTGGATATTACTGAAATATTTTCAAATCGTTAAAAAAGCCGGGTGATTTTAATAAAGTGCTTCTCAGTGAGACTAGTTATCTAAAGGGAATAAAAATAAGTCTTGCAAAAATACAGTTAAATTAGTGACTAAAGATCCAGGTAGGGCTGAGCTTAGCAGAGCTGAGAGCCATACACACAAGTATCACTTTAGTTAGGGTTAGTCCCAAAAGAGTCTTTGAGGCACAAAATTATCTTACATCAAAACATTCCATTCCAGTTTCTCCAGATGTTCCTTTCTCTCCCATTCAGCAAGGGCTCCTCTTTCCTTCAGATGACCAAACTGCTCTGTCAGTGTTTCCCTGTTCACCATTTCTCTTCTCTTGTGGCCTGGCTGATTCCTGTTGATAAGGATTGCATTTTAAGTAAGGAATTGCTATTGTAGTTGAGGTTTTTGCTACACAATGAGAATATGCATCAGTAGAAGCCTTTGGGAGTGACTCAGCTGGTACGTTACTTATTATAAATCTCTGCCTAGACTTTGGTAGAGAACATCATTTGCGCATCATTTGTGCAGCTGTCCCATCATGTTACTACTGACAAGTAAATTCAAATCCAGCCAATAATCTTATTACTGGAGTATTTAAAGTAGATAGTCACTTTGATGAAAGCTGTGTGCATTTCAATTGTTCAGAGAGAAAATTATGTGAGACAGAAAATTTCAAATCATCAAAGGCAGTCTGCTTCTCCGACATTTTAAGGAAAACAAGGGAAATAGGAAGGGAGAATAGGGTTTTTGTGATTCACCTCTCTGCTGTCCACTCCCACTACCAACTTCAGCACAATACTTTTTATTTAAAACTGTCCTACTGGCTATTTTAAAATTGTAGAAAGAGGAACCTTATCTTCTCTCCATAAGAAAAAGAAAAGAACATGATTAAAATATTCGGACAGTAAAGAAAACAGCTATTGTGGGAAAAACTTTTTAAAAACTAAAAGAGTATCTTAGATTTCTGAGAAGATCTTCAGACACATTCACCAAGTATTACTATTCAGTATCTGCTGCATAATAAAAAGCTACCAGTTTGTATATGATGGAAGAGGATGAGTTCATCAGAACCCTGGCTGAAGTAGAAAATTTGTATCAATAAATTCTAAGTGGATGAAAAATACTTCAAGATAGAATTTAATGTGTATTCAAAATACTTTGATTAGATGAACAGAGAATGCTTCAGGCCATGCAAAAACATATCGTTAGGAGTTCCTGTTTTACATATCAAATATGTGTTTTATATTGTGCTATTCTGCTGTCAAGACAAGCGGGCATTACTTGTTACTTGTCTCCATATATCTCTTACTAAGAGTTTTTGTTTTGTTTTGTTTTCTTGTGTTGATTAGCACGGAACATTTATCACAGTCAGGGCTTCATGGTTCAGCTCTTCTTTTTAAACAAAAAAGAAAGAAGAGCATACATTATAGGAATGCAAAATTTCATAACCTTGTCTTAGAAAGCTAGGCATTTAAAATCTGCTCCAGGAGTACCACTTATGTAGATAAAGCACATAGACTTACTAGAGATCAAAATAGTTAACAGAGAATTAAAAATACTTCACAGTGTACCATCTTGCCAAGCTTTGCATATCAAATAAATGTCTTCATTAAAGCTATAATTAATGATTATTTTTATCTTTATACTGGTGGAATAAAAGTCACTATGTTTGACCCAGATCCCGCTACGCCCAGTATTTGAAAATAGGACACATTTACAAATTAAGATTGGAACAGAATAGGACAGCCAAGCATATGCTAAAGGCAGGAACAAGACACAAGATGGGTCAGGATTCACACAAAAAAAATACATAAATTGGTTAACTAATTGGTATGTTGTCAAAAGTGATGAGGATGTGGTTTATCAGGCCAGATGACATGGCTTTTAAGGTGTATTTTCATTACTGATATCTACTTTCAGGTTACTTTTGAACTGAACATTCCATAATGAAATTTTTGGAAAATGCATTTTAAGTTAAGAGGATATATTGACAAATCAGTCAATTGTATTTATAACAATGTCAGCCTTTTTAAATTAAGAAGTCTAAAAGATTTCTTGTTTTCATTTAAATTCATTAGGAAAGATGTTATTTTAAGCACTCGATTTTTTAATGGAAAACACAACATAGAACTGAAGGACTAGGCAGCTATTTCTGTGAGAAAGTCTTAAATTCTCCATTTGGCCCAAAATTAATGTTGTTTATCTCTTGGACTAGCAATTATTCATTATTTTTTCCTGTTAGTCCCCAAAAGATATTCTTGAAAGTGAGATTTTTCTTCAAACCAAACACTTCACCCATTCAGGTCTCAGCTCCTTTGATTTTCAGGACATTGGTTGTGTATATTCTCCACAGCTTTTGGTGGTTTTTTTGTTCTGCAATGTTTTATTTTCTTGTATTATCTATACTTGGACAGAATTTTTCACCTCCTCTCATTTGTGATTATTGGCATATACACGATGTAGATTTTTACTGTGCTGAATGCTTGCATTTCACATTGTCCTCAGTGAAATTTGATGATCAAGAGTTCTGCAAATGAAAACATTTGTGACCTTTGCCTCAAAAATCTACACCCAAGGGAATCCTGCTGCTGTTCATTTCCCTTTCTAGAAATTGAATTCAGAGATTTCTCTTTTACAAATAATTGAAGTTTCTTGCCTTTTAGTTTGACTCCGTTGAATTTCTTGAAACACCATGAGCACATAGGGAGAATTGCTATATAAATCAAATAATAATAATATGTATAAAGAAAAATCACAAAGGGGAAGAAAAAGTCTCATGCTGTTAGAAACAAATTATACTTAGATATTGGAAAGACCTCCCATGGTTAAAGAATGAGTTATAATATTAACGGAAAATATATAATTCAAGCACATTTCATTTATTTGACATGATAACAGAAAGATTCAACTATCTGTGGAACCCAGATTTGGATTGTTTCAATTCACATTAATTTTTGAGAGGAAATGTTTAAAAAAAGTGTGTATAGGAAAACAATTCATGTAATGGTATTTATATGGCATGTCCCAGTTGAATGCCTTTTTTTTCCTTTGATATCTCTTATCTAGTATTGCTTCTGCCTTTGTAGAATGACCAATAGTACTTTTTAAAGGTCCTTGAGCGTATGCTTAACCGTAAACATAAGAGTATATTTGGGCATATGTTGCATATGCTCAAAAATATGTAAAAAAACTACTAAAAAAGATGAAATATTTGAATTACGCTGCATATACAACTGATCCATGTGCAATTGTATAAAAGATGCCTGTCTGAGAGTACAGGTAGGAAAAGGTAAAACTGTGTGGGTGAAATGTTCCCCAGGAGACACTGAAACAGCTGCCAGAGGCATATGCTCTTCTTCATGCAAATCGAACCATGGTGGCTATTCCTTCCACTTTATGAAGAAATGAGGCTGTAGATTTGTTAATTGGACTTCCACTTGTGGTTTTGTAGGATTTCTTGCCTGAGAGATCCTCAAGAGTCACTTCAGTATTGAAAGTACAGTAAATTTCCAATATATTGCACTGAAATATAGAACTGGTGTTTTATTATATATATTAAATTAAGCCTTTGACACTGACAATTGAGTTTTCAGGCCTACTACTTAAAATATATATTGAGAAAAAAATCTGGCCATAACAAAGTATAATCAAGATAGAATAAACAAATGGAAATGAGAGCAGAAATAGACAAACTTAAAAACTAATGTTCACCCAGTGTTAGGTGCCATGTTGATTAGGGAGCCTTCCTCTTGCAATCCCTTGCCTAATTTATCTTTTAATGTGAGACAGACTCCTACATCCACCTGAAGATTTCTAGACTTCTAGATTTTGACATATCTTTCAGATACAATTCTTATAGTGGGAAGACTGAGTAGTTTCCTGTTAATATAAAAAATACTATCTTCAATCATAGTGTGCTTATTAACATAGACCCCCTTAACTTTTCATAGGAAAATCTGTGAGACATTATTTATGTGGAAACAATTTCATTTGCTGCCTACAACAAGGGCTGGCTTGAACACTGCCTTCAAGGGCTTGAACACTGTGTAATAAGGAGATATTTCCAGGTCATTCAGTGCATATTCTCTTTTAAGTGTCCTAGAGAATATGCACAACTGGCGTTTGGAAGTAGACAAAGTGTTTTCTTCTGCTGTTACAATTTACACGTGAACATGTATTGACTCCTTATGTTGGGGTTTTCAATAAAGAGAGGGAAACTAATGACTGTATTTTCTCATAGCTGGTTTTCATATTGTTGTAAAACAATGAAGTACCATGCCATTAGAGAATATGCAGAAGTCTTACTGGGTATTTCAGTTTGGTGTGTGGTGCACTGAACAGAACTGAACAGAAGCTTCATGAGATTAGAATGTTATTTTCTCTGAACAGTTTACAAAAACGTAGCTAAATAAGGTTGGGGACTACTAGACTTAACTTTGCTTTAAAAACAAGTAGAATGCTGAGTACTATGCCTGTGGTGAACTGACCAATACATATTGCATTCTTTATAGCAGGAATGTCTATACAAATATATCCATTTGGAGGAAACAGCCCTTGTTCTGACAGGGCACCATGATATGTTAGAGCAGTACTTTTCTTGTCCTCCATCAAAGACATGGATGGAGCTTGCTTGTCTTTGAGCACAGGGTCTATAAACTTCTTTTTTAGATAACACACCGATGGCTGTAGATCATTGATTTTGTCCTTGACAAATTTTAAATGAATTTCAGGATGAAAAGTTTACTGGTTTTCATTATAAATGCATTTCCCATCTGCTACTGTGTAGAGCTGGTGAAAGCAAAGCAGAAATTGGACTAATGTAACTAGTATTTGTATGAATACTAGTTACGTTAGTAACTAGCAACTAATAAATACAAACAAATTTTTGTATAAAATTTCTTCTCCATTTTGTTTCCTTTTTTTGTGTTTTGTTGGGCTTGGTTTTTTCAGGAATGGCAGCTGTTTTACGTTGAAATAGCAGCTGTCTGTCATCTGTTTGTTGTGCTCTAGATGCTCCTCTCAACTTTAGTTCAAACTAAAGTGAACATCACTGAATGGAATAGTAACAAAAATAGATTTTATGCCCTTGAAAACTGTAGTCTGTATTTCTTCCTTTCACTAAGACTGATTACCAGCTTCTGATCTTAGTAGTTCTGGAAAGGTCAAATGAAACATGGAAGAAGAACCAAGGTAATGAGAATGAGAGAAAGATTAGAAGAGTAGAAAGAGAGAATGTGATTTATTCACCTTCAGTTTTTGTGAAGTTTATGAGGAAAGAGGAAAAAAGCAAGAAAATGCTGCAAAGGAAATCAGCAGTAACTCAGTAGTCATAGAGAAAACACTTTCTGAAGGCATACCTCAGCTCCTAAAGATGTCTATTTTGGCTTGATATCATATGATAGGTCAATCATAATAAGTCTTTTCATCTTTGGAAGCCTTAACTGTTGTGACAGTAAATGTTTGTGGGCTTTGTTAAGACTGGACTCAGATGAACAAAATGTTGCTGTTATGAATATCTAGTGTTCTCTAATGTTACTTCAACACAATAGACCAGTTCCACCATAGGGCTTTGTGTTATCCCTGGTTCACTACTAAGAAATTAGGTCAGACTATTAAAAATAACCATCTGCCCAGTGGGGATCTGTCTATAGGACCAGCTCTTTATATCAAAGAGCTTTATTCCTTGTCACATTTGGATTTTGTACTGCTAAAGAAATATGTCAGGAGAACAGCATTTTGAGGAATTTGCAAGATGTTTAATACATGGTTATTCTCATAATTCATTTAATAATTTAGGGATGGTGTCAGAATAATCTGTTGTTTTATAAAGAAATAAAAGAATGAGGAGTACTTTATTGAACAAAAAGGATTGGTAACATGTTCAAAGCTGCAAAGGTAATCTGAGGATTTGTGTTTAACAGAATTGAATTTCAAGGATAACCAAGGTTATGCCCATCCTTATATTTCCTCCTCCCCACTCTCTTTTTTTTAAAAAATGAGATTGATGTTTCTGTGCTACAAATAAAATTATAATCTGCTAGCAAGTTTGTTCATTGATACATGAGTGAGTTCTTGCTTTTCCCACTTTTAGCTATGTGAGGTGACAGTTTAAACAATCCTCCAGGACAGTGTAACCAAAAAAGTTTTCTCTTCATAAGATTTAATATCATTGATAGCTTTAAGGTATATAGCAGGTTGAGAAATTTTACCTAAGTGTTGATGTCACAACTTAATATTGTGTGTTGGTGAAGTTTATGAAATGGATGTCTTTGATCAGCATATTTTCATGAAAAAAAAAGAAAAAAAAAGAAAAAAAAAGAAAAAAAAGAAAAAAAAAGAAAAAAAAAGAAAAAAAAAGCTGTGTGGAAGGAAAATAACACTTTTTTTTCTCTCCTAAGAGAACATCTTTACTTCACTCTCTTTGTTGTGGTGAGCAGTGACAATTAGTTTGCTGGCTGAGGTAAGACTGGCTGCAGCATAAAGCATCTGGTTGCTACAGACTCCAGGAAAGAAAAGGGTTAGCAGCTAAATAATATGGCAGCCCAGAAGAGAAGCCCACAATTTTGTTAATATTGTGGCAGAAATTTCCAGCTATATGAAGTCTTTCTCTCAATTGCCTAAATTAGCTCAAAAATACTGAAAAACTCTGCATATTTTAAGACTGGTTCAAAAGGCCATAAAGTTAATAGATATCTCTATTTGGATCTTTGGAGGATAAGATACTGACTGATGTCAGGATCTGAAATACTGCCCAGTGTCTTGTTTCAGCAGTCCATCTCCATTCAGCAAAGCATTTAATCATGTACTTAGCTCTGGAAGGAGAGGTGATTTATATGTGCCTAAGTACTTGGCTAAACATGAATAAAGAGTAGAAATACATGTGGTAGTTATTGTCTGGTGTCTGTTGATTAATCTGATACTTCAGACCTGTTGTTAGTGAATTATTAATATTATCCAGGAAGAATTATTTTCTCTGGTGTATATCAAAGGAGATGGGCATGAGGATATCCACATGCAAGCATCATAGATTATTAATATATAAAAGATATGTTTTATTGAATTGCTTGGAAAAATGTGATACACACAATTCCTACTTCACTGATATTTGCTTGGAATGTGTTAATGTGTTTTTCAGGTTTTAAATTGAAACGTGGCAGCTTTTTCAAAAACCATGTGTGATAAGGTCATAAACACTGGGAAAAGCTTCTGTTATTGCAGTATCTTCGATATTTTCTTCAGACAGAGAGTTTCAAGAGTGTGGGTAGTTTTTTACCTCCTGAGGATCACAAAAGGTTTGATTCATGTAAGCTAGTAAAGTATCAAGAGCACCTTGGAGAAAAAGATTTATGTAAGAGCAAAGCAGCAATAATGATAATTTATTGTAGGCAGATTCTTTTTGAATGCAACAGTAACTGAGGGAGGGAAAAGGCCACATCAAGATTTTGGTTCACTCACAAAACTGTCATGAATACCCAGATGTTTCATTTAAGGCTAGTTCATTTTCTCGTGTTTCTAAAGCAGAGAAAAATCTATTAGCTCTTTTGTCACTATTATAAGATACTTACAATCTATTATTTAATCTTTCCAAATTTATTAAAACTTAGCCATGCCACATGTTCACAAACAGACTCATAACAAAGTCAACACTAAACTTTCAAAAAATATAAACCAGGTTCTTACCATGAGGACAGGCCTAGTAAAGTGAGATATTTTATTAAAAAATCCCCAAACAAATAAAAACAAACAATCAAACAAAGCAACAAGAAGAACAACAACAATACCACAAAAAAACCCCAAAAAGCTCCCAAAAAACCCAACCAAACCCATGGTTTTGATCTGTTTTAAGAATTTTCAAGAAATTTATTGGCTTTATGCAGGCCTATTCCACTCCCACTACCTGAAACCCAGGATTATTATGGAAGCATTTTTTCAGTGCTTTGCATTCTAAAAAAAAAAGAATTCTCTTTAACTTTCATAGCAAAATTGTAGGATTTTTGAACATTACAGAATCCATTTTGAAGTTAGGCATGAACAAACATGTTTTATAATTCTTCCCTTGAAAACCAGGCTCTCAACAAAATGGCAATTCTCATCTGAAGGTTTATATTCCTTAAAAATTGTACTGGTTTGTTAAAAAAGCAAGGACCAAAACCTAGACCTATTTAAACAAGTATCTGCCAAGGACTGATATTTCACCT
Source organism: Argya squamiceps (assembly GCA_037834095.1). NCBI lineage: Eukaryota > Metazoa > Chordata > Aves > Passeriformes > Leiothrichidae > Argya > Argya squamiceps. The sequence goes on along the minus strand of JBBMKD010000102.1, from coordinate 97,554,859 downwards.
GAATGTTTTTTTTTTCTCAGCAGCATTTCCCACAAGTAATATTACCGTATAAATATATTTTATGTGAACTAATCAGAGCAAAAACCTTTTGATTCTAAAAGTGGCAGGTTTCTAAAAATAAAGCTTTCATGTAGCTGAGGCACGAAATATTATTAGGGATGAAACGTGCTCTGTGGTTCTGAGGAAGCCAAGTATCAGCCTCCTCCAAAGCCTCCCTGCTGTGTGTGCCTAGAGCCTGCTCATGGGGGCAGGCTGGGAAACAACAATTTTGCTTAGTGCTGTGCTGGGGAAAAAGATGCAGTAAAGAGTAGAGACAGCCAGCCCAAACCAGGGACCAGAACAGATCAGAGAAAAGTCCACAGAGCAGAAATCTGGCCTGCTATTTATGACTATTTATGTACACTCAGATGAAAGAGTTCAATCCTTCAAAGAGAAGAGAGCAGTGAGGGATATGAAATGTGGTACTAGTGTTGCTAATGATAATAGACTCTTCTGGCAGTGGTTGTTAGGGTGCAGAGATATTACATTATCCCTTCTATCATAATTCTTACAAGGGACAGAGAAAAATGTTGTTGACCTGTAATTTATACTGACTTGCTTTGGACAGATTAATGTTTTTCTTTTTAATTAGGTAGATACAAAAAAAAAATCGCTCTGTGTTTATATATCCACCTAGCAATGGAAAGTCAGCAATGAACTGCAGCAAAACTTCAGTCTCCAAAAGGTCATTTGTATTTCCAGATGCTAGACTACAATAGGCAGATACATGAATTAAGAGACAAAGTTGGAGTCTAAACATTCATATGCATGGAACTGGGATGCTGAAACTTGGCAAGCCCAGGTTATACTGAATACATTCAAGGTGCCTGTTCCATTTGTATGCAGCTGCAAGGACCCATGGGACCTTCACTGGCACTAATTACATGACAAAATATAAGATCAAAGACATGAATCATTGCCAAAGTTGTCAAATGCTTCAGGATTGACCTTTCTGATCCTAAATTCAATGGGAGCATTAATAAGGTATGAGTTCAGTAAATGCAGCAGCAAGGACTCCATTTGAAAACAGCAATATAGCATACAATATTTCTGCAGTAAGTATGTATAGCAAAAAAATATTGGAGTGTACACAGAGCTGTCTTAGCAGTTTTGAAAATGTAAGAGTTATGTCTATGCTGCTTTGATTTCATTTACTGTACTCCTATGCAGATAAAATGGCATAACTCTATTCATTATTAAAGAGCTGGAGAAGATTTTATTACTATCTCATTTAGAACTCACAGATAAAATTTCAAAGTCCTATTTCAAGCCAATGTGGTGTATTTTAGACTGATCAAAACCTCCAAGATGCTTCACAAGATTAACTTGTATGGTATAAAAGCTGCACTGATAGCACAGTGCAGAACTCACTTTTTTTGAATGCTGCCATTTCTTGACTGGAAAGTGATCAAATAGCATCTTCCATGCATTGACTAGAACAGGAAGTGAAAGCACTAGAGACTGTTGAAACTGCCAAAACTCCCCAAAACCTGTATATATGAAACATTATAAATAGTGGGATGTATTAAATACCAGTTGAGACAGCTAACACTACTGTATATCTTAGTTTAATAAAAAAGGCTGTAGTCAATTAAGGTCTCTCTCTAGGTGCTTATCAAAATCCTGATATCCCTAATTGCTGTGCCTGATTCAGCTTGAACCAAGAGATAAAATCTCGGCCATTGATCATGCCTACCTGAACAGCATGAACTTTGGGAACAGAGTATGTCCTTTAAATGTAACAATAACAGAAACAGTCACCTTATTCTTTCAATCAGTGAGATTAGCTTTGCTAAGGGCCCAGTCTCTCCTTCTGGAAGACGAAAGTGAGAGGTTGAGAGGTAACGGTGAGGGGAGTCCATGATGAGCAGGAAAAAAAGGGATGCTGAAGTGAGTAAAATGGGAGCAAGCACAGGGCAGCAGAGAAAAGTGAAGCTGCATTCCAAGTCTGTTATGTCCAAGTTAAATTGCCTGGAGATAGAGATCTCATGAAATGCATCCTTGGCTGCACCACTCTTTGGCTTCTTGTTACAAACCAGCATTGCCAAGAGACATTAAGCAGTGATATTTGAAAATACTTTGCAGATGCCAGGCTGTACTTTCCTCTGTGTTAATGAGATTTTGATCATCTACTGTAGATATAACATACAGAGGAGGAGGAGCGGAGTTTCTGAATCAGCCATTTTTGTATCAAGGGTGGATCACTGGCAGAATAGTAGGATGTCTCTCCATCTTAATTAAAAAAAAAAAAAAAATTGAAATCACTGAACATTGTGCCAGTCCATTAAAAACTGGTACTTGTACAATCTTATTGAGACATCTGGTCACTTTACCTTGGCCATTGATGAGAAAATAAAGACAGTCAGACCTGGAATCTGGACAAATCTGAGATCAATTATTTCTGCTGTTTAGCAGTTTATTTATAAGAGAACTATCTGGTTGATAGATAATCTAAATATATGTTAGAGTAGAAGCCATAGCTATGTAAATTAATTTCTCTTTTAGAATAATTTTCTTCATTCTTTTTTTTGCCGTTCTGCATGGGAGTAAAACAATGCTCAGTTCATTTCCAGAACCAAAAGGACTCTGTCTTTTCCTTGAGTTATTCCGCCTCTTTTCCCTTCCTCATGCTTGGTTTTACCCCTCCATTCACCTACAGCACACACACAAACCCTTTATGTTTGTGAGCTGCACATTAACCCAAAAGGTTAATAAGCATAGGGCTCAGGTGCAGTCTGTACTCTTGCAGCATTACTAATGCTGTGGTCATGGGTTTGGAATGGCATTCTGGAAAATTAGCTCTTTTGTGATCTCTGTGCTGTGAGCAACTCTGCTGTTTTCTCTGTTCCCTAACTGCATTTTTATGCTGAGTTTTCTGTCTCTATGAGACTATGTGCTTTGCCCATTCCATTACCCATTCCCTGCAAGCACAACAACGTTATTTGTGAGACCAACACCAACTGCAATATGGTGAATATGTCACTGCCAACTAACTCACTTTCTTAAATATTCCTGCACGGATAAGTTCAGCAGAAGGGCTGATGGCAAAGTGGCTGATAAAAGTTTTGAATAGGAAAATGTCCATCAGAACTCCACTGAGTTGGAGACTTAGATAAACAAAACCCCTGGAAATATATAACAACAATTCAATCATCTTCCTTCTGAGACTGGTTATCAAAGTAGACATCAAGAATATTTAGATATATCTCTATTAAAAGTTGCTGAATACTTAACCATTATATGCCCAAGAAAATCTGAGAAACACTCCTTATGGAAAGAGCATCCATCTTCTTCTTTAAGCATGTCTGCAACTCAGATGTGAGGGATCATCCAGGGCAGTCTGGTGAGGTGAAGAAGTCAAACCTGCAGTTCAGGGTTCTGGATTGACTGAGTGCATGGCCAAGCATGGACATGGCTGCAATGCTCACGGTGTGGCTGTAAACTAAGGCATCCTCACAGCTCCCTTGTTGTCCCCCAGCAAGCCAGCTCTTGGCAGCCAATTGAACTCCACTGGTGGAGAATGTGTTCATGAGGCATGAGGTTTGGGAAGACCATTTAGTAGTTTTATTTAAGTACTGGCGATGATGACCGTCTTCTATATTGTGCTAAATGAAGTCCCAAATTTGCAACAAATTAACATCAATTTTTTAATAAAAGAGTTCAATACAAGTGTGTTATGTATTTTATAATCAAGCATTTATCTAGATGATCTTTAAACATCTTAGATGGAATTTATCTCAAGGAGACATGGGAGCATGGTAGGGAATCTAAAGTGAGAGTGTTGTATATCAGTGCTTCTGGGCAGGAACAACTGCAGAACAGCAAGTCCTAAGAGATCTGAGAAGAGTGATCAAAAAGAGTCTTGACTGTAATGCATAGACTCCACATACAGTGAAGAAAATGTGAAGCATCTATATCCACACAACACATATTTTTATTTTCTGTTGAAGCCTGGAGGCAAATATATTTAACACATGGTTATCATACTTAGATGGTGGTTCTATCTTCCTGTGAGGTCAGTGGCATTTCCTGAAATTCAGGGCCACACCCTAATTCAAATTAGTTGTTCATTTCGTGAGAGGGAGGATCACTCAGGACAAAAAAGGCTACATGACGGAGTAGGACCACAGAGATTTGGGAAGCAGCAGCCTTCCAGGACAACTAAGTATACGATGACTGATGCATCCAAATACACAAAACTCTGGAAAAGATGGATACAGTGGCTTTTTTTAAAAATGCATTTATTGCTTTAAAAACACATAAGGGATAAGAAGCTGTAATTTATGTAACTACACTGCCTGAAGCTTAGCATTGTGACAGCAGCTGTGGCCTTTGTACCTCAGGACCTTCTGACAGAGCGAGAAAGGAGAGATTCCCCACAGTTCCTGTGGGCAAAATACTTCTTCTTGACTTCTGCTCACAGGAGCAGAATTTGGCCTTAAGCGTAATCACCTGGAGGCGCTGCAGAAAATAAATGCATATGTGCTTCCTCTGAACGATTTGTCTGCAAATGTGTCAGTTGCTCAGCTTTAAAGCTTTGGTGGATGTAGAGATGTATAAGTACTTCAAAACTCAGAGGGAAAGAGATTAGGAATAAACAAAAATGAATGGTGACTAGTACTGTGCAGAAGTACAAGTATACTATGTGTTGATAGGAGCTCCTTTGTTGGAGAAATAAGGCAGCCTGCTGTCTTGCACAGCATGGTGAACATCACCTAGGAGAAGACCTGAACATGGTGACTGCATCTGTGGAGGCTCACGGTCAAGAAAATGAGGCATGAAAAATAAGTAGATCAAGGTGCTTTAACAAGAAGCCTTATTATATTAATATTTTAAATATTCAGTTTCTTTAAAATAAAAAAGTATGCAATGTACAGTACATATAATCATAAAGAGCCAACAAAAGCTGTTATAACAATGCATACCTTAGTTATAAAAGCTACCAGTTTCTGTGGTAGATCAGAATATATACCAATAATAATGTCTCTTAAATGACATTGTTTCAGTCCTTGTCTCATCCATGAAATCTGTCAAGGGCTTTTAAAATTGAACGGTTCTCATCTGGCTTAACAGAGGGGAGAGAGACTTTTACAGTATATGGCCCTTTTCCATGGACACCCTATATCTTACTCAGTCCTTATCTGGAGGAGATACTGCAACAAGTGATACTGCAATCTTGCAGTCCAAACAACAATTCTTACCATCTAACTGTTTTCCTTACTAGAATCCAGAGATTTTTCTCAAAGTAACATGTTTCAACTGATGTCTTTTCCCACTGACCATAGTGATCCTGTCTGAAAAAAGTCAGTTCTTTGCTGTCTGAAAGAACTCACATCTTCTTATCCAAAATGTGAAGACATACAGCTTAGTGTATTAACATAAAACTCTACCACTTTGCCAAGGGAAGGCTTACCAGCCCAGGTCTGTTTAGAACCCTGTAGTCTCCTGCCTTCTGCTCATGTGCTGTTTAGAACATTATTCCGAGTTTGGAAAACATGAGCATAGATGGTCTCCAAACCTTACTAAGAAACCAAACCTTCTATAGCATCCAAACCTCACTGTTTCTTCGGCTCTTCCACACTAAATCTAGCTTAATCATAAATTTGTCCAAATGGTTCTGGTTTTTTGTTTATTTATGTATTTATTTAGTTAATTATTTATTTGTTTTACATACCATTTTTGTGTAAATATTTAAAGATTCTTCTGTGTTTATTCTCCATGTATTGCTCAGTCCCTCTGGCTTATTGGACTCCAATGGTCAGGGTAAATTTGCTTAATACATGACCTCTTTCACAGAACTGAATCTATGCTGAATAAAGACCTCCCCTTGTAAAGGGACATAGTAGATACTAACTTTAAGTCACAGCTAGACAAGGTAGCTTTTCTAAAATAAACTGGCCCTTAAATGCAATTGTAGATAAAGAAGCAAAGTTATTGAAGCAGAATGTCTTCCCAACAAAGTCTTTGTCAGTTAGAGCATGGAAGTGACCATCTTTCTTCGTGAAATCTTTAAGGCATTTGTCAGTGTCTCTCTGCTTTTAATGGACTCCATTCCATTGCACAGAGTCCTGTTTTATTTCTTTCCTTGCCCTTTCCTCAAACAAGCATCATTTCTTTTATGTCTTTAGAAAAGTAAGAGAGAAATCATTGTCAAATGTTAATGTCCGGTGAAGGATATTCCACCATCCTTTCCAGTGAACATCCTCCCTCAGGAACAAGGCCTTTTCCAACTCTGAAGGGCCCTTATTGCTGTACTCCAAACAACAGAAATGCCCCTAGCTTCTTATGTCTCCGGGGATTAATGTGTTCTTCCTCTGAGAATACCACACTTACCAGGGAAGGGACTGAAGTCTGAGCAGTGAACATGAAAATACCACAAAAATTCGTTCATTCTCCAAAGAGCAAAACAGACTTCACATCAGACTAACACAGAAAGTATTTCAAGATCTCTAGATATTTTCCACTTGAAGTAATTGGTGGAGAAGAGAGTGTGAAGAATGATTAGGCCTTGACCTATTTTCCTTTGTACTTTTCTGCTTGATGACCCAAACCAACCCCAGTATTGATCCTAAAGAAAATAACACTATGTCTGAAATGGACTTGAGAAAGTGAAATAAGGCAATATAATTACTAACAGTCTGTGTGGTTTTACACAAAACAAATACTGTCCACCTAACTTAATATTTTTTATGACATTATGGATTTTGTTGGTAAAGGTATTTCTATTGATGTAAGACTCTCACATTTCTGCAAGGGATTAGATAAAGAAACAGGACATTTCAAAGAAAAACTGCAATACTTTAAATGGTCTTAACCCTGACAGGCTGAAGTCCTCAAACAAGATAGCAAACCAGAAAGCACACAATATGTCTTTGATTATTGTAAGACATAAAGTCATCAAGAGCAACAATTATATGCCAACAGCAAATTGCCTTTCCTGGGAAGTCGTGGCAAGAGGTTTAGCAGCTGAACCTTTAGGCTGGACAGCCTAACAGACAGACATCTTTGTTTTCAGCTTCATGTATCAGCATTTCTGCTGAAATGATTAATAAGAAGCATAGAAGAAACTGGGAAGAGTTCATGAAATTCTTTTCCTTAAATGAAAATTGAGTAGCCTTGGCCTATGTATTCACTGGCCCTCCAGCAGATGATCTGGACTGGCCCTATTTAGCATGTTATACACATTTCTGCAGTTCAGTAAAGCATTTCATTGCACGTAGCCTATTTCACACATATTCTACCACCTACACACTGAAACTGAAGATTACCCTCCAAATCTTACTGAGATACCAAATTAACTCCTAACATGGTTTCCATTTCTCCTACTGCTCCTCTGGGCATGTAAGTAATGTAGTATCTTCTTCTGTACCATCAGAAAAAATGTCCTGAAAAAAGTCCTTGCTCAAGAATAATTCATTTCATAAATTAAATTGCTAATTTCAAAGAACAGAAGAATCTGTTGTACTTTCATGGTTAGAGTCTGTACTCAAACTATGCAGCCAAGAAGTTGTTCATGTCCAGCACTGGTATTCACTGTATTTTCAGTATTTCGCACAATTCTGCATCTAGTTTCACACTGTAAGTTCATTTAACATCTTTCTCATGCAACAGTTCAGCTGTGCAGGCTAGAAGTAAAAAAAAGAAATACAAGAAACATATTGCACTGAATATTTGCAGTGCAGAGCTAGATAATACTTTGACTTATTTGTGCAGGACTATATTCACATGAAAATTAATATTTTTGGCTAGCTTTTTGGGTAACACAGTGTTCAATAGGTTTAATAATAAGAGATCAAGAATATTCTTCCCCACTCTGATGATATACCCAAATAATTTGACATTATGTAGCTGTACAGGAAGCTGCTTCCTTACCACAAGAAAAAAACCTCTTAAACACAGCAGGAAACATGAGATTTAGTGGCACTCATATGCAAATTCAAACACATGTTTAAATCGTTGCAGAGCTGAGGCCTACAGTGGTGTTTTGGGTTTATTTCAGAAATGAACAAAAAGACAGTCATCTTCTTGGAGACTCATGGGATAATGGGAACGCATCATGCTGTCTGTTGGTAAACCGCAGTGCTGCAGCCGGAAGCTGTGCAAAACCACCTGAAGCTGCTACCACCACCAAGCAAATTAGAAAAAAAATCAGAGGGAGCCCTCAGAAACAAGCACACATATAAGAGACCAGTTGGCAGAAAATCTAAATTTGGTTTTCTCTTTATTTTCTCACATCTGCTAACTGAACGCATTGCAATTTGATTACACAGCCAAATTACCATTTCCTCATACAGCCGCTGTTGCGAGATTAGTTTCTTCAAAGTGTGAGCTTTCCTGCATTTCTGCAGATACACCAGGATAGAATGAATGGGCATAAGCATATATTTTTATGTAGCTTCATATGATCTTGCAGAAAAGACATTTTAAAAATGATATAAATTACTGTTTATATATTTAGACATTAAAAATAACTTACTTTAATAGAAATGAATGTAACAATTTCTGTCATTATATCTGAGGAAAATGCTGATAAGGAATAAATTCATAAATGAAGCCTGCTTCTGAGGATGCTATAAGAAATTGTTCAAAAAGGTTTCTATATGTTTTTAGGAGCTGGATACATGCATAGAAAAATGCCATAGATAATTAATTTCATGTAATGTTTGTTTGTTCATTCATTTTGTGGGACTGGAAACTCGAGTCATGCCATCTAGTTTGTGGATAGCTGAAGCATTTACTCATAAAAAACCAGTGTATCTCTTTCCAGATGGCCACTTGTAATTTTGATATCTTCCCAGGCATTTTGGCTCCCCTTAGCCCTGCAATCTTGAATTGCCTAGACAGCTCTGTCTAATGTCTGTGAGGGTTCTTAAAGTAAACTTTCCTCTGAGCTCACAAAGCATACATGTGGTCTCTCAGACTGCTACAATAAGCAGTTGATGCTTTAAAGTGTGACTTGAAAATTCAGTCAGTAAAGTCACAGTCCTTTTGCACAGTAGTAAAAGATCACCAGGCACTTTCTCAGCAAAAAAAAAAAAGAGAAGCCCTGCTTCTTTCCCACTGGAGTTTTCCTAAGAGTGTCCTGCATATGCTGTCACAGATCATGATGGCCAGTCTTCCTGAACCCACCAGCTAAATAAATAACACCTTCATCTGGCTGTCAGGCACATCACAATTTTCTCCTGCTTTTGGAAAGATGGCTTTGTGAGAGTTGTCAGTGGCAGTAGATGGCAATGGATACCCAGTGTGCTTTCACTACAGGATGGAGTTGGCTGAGTTTGCCATCTCACATGGGGGAAACCTCAGTATAGGGAGTTGAGAGGCTGCAGAAAGTCCCTGTCTTCCTGGAGTTGAGGGTTTGGGCTCACCAGCTGCACTCATCAGTCTTGAGCTGTTGGTAAACTGCACACAGCACATGCAGCTGTGTCTGTACTTAGACATTGTGTATTTCTGCTCCCATTTCCTGAGTAAGTATTTAAATTGTTAAGCTGTAATATGGGAGGAGCACAACATCCACTCCTTCCTCTTATAATTCTGAACATAGAAATTATCTCTATTCACTGAAAAAATAATGAGACCATCACCCACTTTCACTAGGAAGTCTGAAGCTGTGGATCTCAAATGGGTGGAGGTGGTTCTTGAAATCCTCTAGAACCCTTCCCAAGCCCAGTGTGATGTCTTGCTCCTACCAACATCTTCTTAGTGTCTAAGTTCATTAGCACCACTTTTGAGCCCTGTACCATTTTCATCCTGTGTAGAAGAACTGACTTTTCTCATACCCAGTACAGAGAGTCTCAGTGTGCAAAACACAGAGCATTGGTGGGACCAGCAACCTAAAATTTTTCTAAATATTTTACTGGCCTCAAAGTCTCTATGACTGTCTAAATTTTCTTGCTACAGTTATGTTCAGGGGACTTCATGTTCAGGATGCTTAAGTGCTGAGATTGAGCACATGTTCCTGACATAATCTGCCCTCTGGGCTTGTGCTTTCCTTCTGTGCAAACAAGAATAGGATAAAATGAGGAAGTGCTGCTGCTTTTGTAGACATTTATTGGTATAGATTTGGGGTGGAGCCAGCATTTATATCTGGAGCCAGGAAATTGAAAGCACTCTTGAGGTCTGTAATATATTCGTAGTCAGAAATATCTTCTCTGAATGGGAAATAGGATCCCCTAAGAAGACTAATGAAAAGTATATAAAACATATAGTGTCTTAATCTCTTCCTGTGCCATAAGAAAGAGTAAACAAATATTTTTACCTCAAAGGGAGCTGGAAAAATCTTCATAGACAGGAAAATGCAGCTAAGGTGTACATAGTGTTAGGTGTGCTCTTCCTTGCAACTTTACAGCTGAGCTTTTCTGCTGTATCTAGCAAGAATATTTCCTCTTTTTGCAACATGGTAGATTTCTTTTGGAAACAGAAAAGAAGTCCCAGATACTTACAGCTAGTTTTATTATAACATCTGCCTCTGTTTTGAAATACCCTGTCTTTATATTTCAGGAGCTGGTCTGAAAATCCTTGGGTCTTATGGGACAGTTGAAGCTGTGACAGCACTAGTAACAACAGTTCCATCTTCCACAGGGAAATTGATAAATCAACAATGCAGTTAATACAAATATTTCAGTAATATCCCTCCAGTGGATTGAATTTGGCTGTCTGCTGGATGTCCACCAAGCTTCTCTTTCACTTCTCCTCCTTCACTGCACCTCCTCAATAGCACAAAGAGAGAAAAAAGACGAAAAGCTTGTGGGTCAAGATAAAGACTAGGGATATTATCACTGTTATCAAGATACTTATTATTCAAGACTGTTATCACTGTCTTGAACTGGGGAGAATAATTTAAATTATTGACAAATAAAAGTAGAGTAGAATACCAAGAAATAAATTCAAAACTAAAAGCTCACCTTCCCACCATACTCCCTTCTTCCCATACTCCATATCACATCTTTCTTCCTGACTGCTCTAGCTCCTCCCATCTGAGCAGAGCAGGGGAATGGTTATATGTGGTTAGTCCATAATAGTTCCCTCTTCCTCCTCTCACTTTCAACTTGCTTCAACAAGGAATCATTCCCAGGGACTGCAGTCCTCCACATACTGCCTCAGTGTGGGTCCTTTCCACAGGGAACAGTCTGTCAGGGACAGACTGTGCTATTGAACTCCCACTGGATTTATTCCTTCATGAACTGTTCAAAAATGGGTCCTTCTCCCTGATTGCAGTCTTCAGGAACTTTTCCAGTGTGGGTTCTCCCCATTGGTTGCAGTTGTTTAGGAGCATACTGTTCTGGCATGGGTCTTTTACTTGGCTGCAGATCATCAGGAAAATTTCTCCTGCATGGGCTTCTCTCCATGGGCTGCAACTCCTGACAGGGGCCTGCTCCAGTGTGGGGTCTCCAGAGCCTGTGTCTTCCTTCAGCATATATCCACTTGCTGTGGCACAGGGTCCTCTATGAGCCCAACTGTGGTTATATATTCCTATGGGGACCTCAATGAGCTGCAAGAGGTGAGCTCTGTATCCATGGTCTTCATCACAACTGTGGGGGAAATTTCTGTTCCTGCACCTGTATCACCTCCTCCTCATCCCCCTCACTTGATGTCTGCAGAGCTGTTTCTATGATATTTCTTACTCCTCTCTCACAGTGCCTGCTCAGAATTTTGCCCTTTCTTAAATATGCTTCCCCAGAGGTTGCCACCATATTGTCTGTGGTGGCTCTTTTGGAGTGGCTGGAACCTGTAGTTTTTATCACAGGACAGTCCCACTCTCCTCCCCAGAAACCCTCTCTCTAGCCCTCTGTTCCCAACACCTGGACACCTCCACCCAATATAATTGAAATTGTCACTGATACAGTCCAAAATCCTACCATATCAGCACCTCTGTTGAGTTGCCTCAGCACCAGCAGTCCCACAAACTTCAAAGATCTGGCACCCTCCCTGTGTTTGCTCAGAAAATGAAGGAAGGGAATATCAGCAGCTTATTCACACAAACTCTGTATTCCCAAAGTCAATTTGAAAACTAGCATGTAGAAATAGCAGTGATGACAATTTGGAATTTGCAAGTTCTTGATGGCACTTAAGGGGACTGGGATCAGTTTGAGTTATCACTCCTTTAGTGCAGAGTGTACAAGGCCACTGTAACACATATGGTAGAATTTGTTGCTATTCAAAAAGACAAATATTTTCTTCTCTTAATATATCTGTCTCAGTGTCAACTCTACTTATCAACTAAAATGGCAGCAGACAGATAGGTGGGTGTTGCTTTGGGTTTTAAAACAGTGTGAGGCTGGATTTGTCATAAGGATGTGCTATAATCTCTGCTTTCCTCAGCTAACTTCTTACCTAACTATAGACAGTCATATATTCAGTTAAGTAGGGCATTTTTTTCAGCCTGAGCTGTGTTATCTAAGACATCAGCTGTCACTTTACTGGATATTTACTGTTTCAAAAGGCTACACATATAGGTGAAATGTATGTATGTTCTCAAGGCTTTATGTATGACATGTCTTGTACACTACAAGCTGTCATCACCAGAAACTGTACAGCTGCAAGGTGTGCAACTAGCATCCTACAAAGACAAATAGGGGGTTATACATAGCATTCATGTTTTTCATTACCTTAAGCAGAGTTTTCTTTTATTCTGCTGAAAAGAAACAAGAGCAATGTGAAGCTCACAGTGATTAAATTATTGTCAATCTGTCATAAGTAGAAAGAGTTTAGAGATTAGACTAGTACCTGGCTGAAAGGTGAATATGGCATATGTTTCTATCTAGATTTGAATGTATCGTTTAGAACTGCACAATGAGAAAACAAAGTGAATGGTTTATTTTAGCGTAATATTTTTTAAAAAAGTCAAAAAAGTCTTTACAATGTCTGCCAACAGATTAGTGCTTCAACATTTTTTGTTGTTAACATTTTAAATCTCCTTTCGTCATGGATCAACTTGCACCTGGGTTATGATCCTGCACATACTTGTACTCCTCAGTCCCTCTTTTTTACTGATCTATTTCTTTACAGCTGCAGTACCATGTGAGAGATATCCCATTTTAATTTAGTGTCATTTATGGTAAGAGACACATTAGCCAAAGAATTAATGATTATACCTTATTTACAGAGTTAACTGGAACACTATAACTAAGCCTACCTGTTTTTCTGACTAGGTTTAATAAAGAAGACACACACATACACTTCTCTCTGGAGTATTTAGCCTCTTTTAAACATAAGAGAGATCATTGATCAGGGAGGGGGAAGTACTAAATCAACATGCTAGATGAAATGTCTTTGTATTCCTCCTTCATCACTTACTCCCTCGTATTACATAAGTACATAAATAAATGATAAACCCCCCTCAGGTTTCTCCCTGAGCCTTTCTCTCTTATCATTTGTATATTCTGGCATTATCATTAAGTGATGAATGACTGCTGCAGCATTGAATTTATATTGTCATTTTAGTTGCTTGAAAGTGAGTTTCCATATAATACCTTCATAAAGACTATCAGTGTAAGAAATACAAACACTGTTTAGCTGCTCAGGGGAAAGCTGAAGTCTCCTGGTCCTGGTTTAAATTATACCTAGCATTTTAAAAAGGATGAGATCACACCTAAAACTGAGGGGGAGGAAGACCAATGAAACCTGCAGAAACATGCCCTGTTGGCAAACCCCTGGCTTGCACTGTGGAGACAGCTGCTCTCCAGCCCTCCTGGCAGAATTGTCCTGGGAAGTGCTTCAGTACAGATGGGAAGGAGGGAGGAAAAAACTCCAAAATACTAAAAAAATCTGCACCAACAACACATGAGAAGACTGTATTCATGTTAAGAGTGAGATGCATAAATGCAATAAACTATGCATTAGGCAAGGGTCTGAATTTTTATTGAAGATAAATTACACAAATGGCAAAAACTATTCTCTAGTTTCCTACTTTACTATGATAGTTCCCAAATTAAACTTCACATATAATTTCTTAGGACTAACGCAACTCTCTTACCTCATATTTAATCTGGAAAAAACAGTTTTAAGTAGTACAAAACTAAATGTTAAAGTATAAATTTCTGCCCTGCATGTACAAAACATAAATGTGTTTCATTAAAATAAATAATGTTATTCTTGTGGGAGAGTTGATATCTGTTCAATGTATATACACTACATATAGATGGAGATATGCTTTCTATGCTCCTTTCTACAATAATTCTATATTATCTAATGATAGAATCAGATAGTCTTCCCTACCTTCATTCTCATCTCTAAGCCTCAGCGTACCCGTATAATAAAATTGTAACATGGTGTTCTCATGTTTGGCAGTAGCAGCTTGAGGGATCATTGTACAATAAACCAGCAACCACGACTTACGTGGGCCTGCAATTAGACTTCAATAGAGAGGACATTGCTAGCTTGGGTAAGAATCAATCTTAACAGTGTAAGGGCACAAAAACCTGCATTTCATGTTAAGTTTCACCAAGTTCTAATGCTCTGTGGGTAGTCTTTCTTAACGTCTACCTCATGAAAAGCTGGATTAAATATCATAGCATTGTATTGTATTACCTTATTGCTGCACATTCAAAGGTTTTCCAGATCAAAATTTTATTTATTACTTTGTCCCCAGTGCAGCGTACCTAAAGAGCAAATGTAGCAAACAAGAAGCAAGCCTATTTCTCTTAGCTAATCCTCAGTCTTTCATGGGAGATTTTCTTCAATTCTTTCAACTTATTTATCATAGTCAGTGGACTGGAGCAAGTCCTGCTGAAACTTGCTTCCATAGATAAGCTGATTTTGCTACAGAGGTACCAGCTGATTCATTTTTGAAGGTCCAGACACATTTCTGCCTTTATTTTTTGGTCACTGAGGAATGTCCTTTCCTGCCTGTGTGAATGCTTTGCCATGTATCCCATAACACTTTCTGACAATGTGACATGGATGACACAGGGCAGATAAATCTGTCCAAGGTCCTTCCCAGAGGGGCCTGACATCAAGTGCAGGAAAGGCCTGTGGGGTGTGTAGGTTGCTGTGTTACAGCCACCCTAGGCTCAGTCATGTGGATACATGGAGCACACAGTAAAGAGCATTTGGATTTCACTGTCCTCTGGCCCATGTTTCAGTGACCAGTACAAAAATAGTGCCACTTCCTTTGTGTCACTGTGAATCCCTGTGAAACTTGCTAACATCTTGTCTACCTGCTTTGACATACTTTAATCTTTATCAGTGTCTTGATTACTTGATAACTATGTATAGTTTCACACAGGTGTATTTCATATACAACCACATCTATACAAGCACACACTGAGTTACAGCTAGTTGGTGGGGCTTATCTGAAGTTTTTCTGGTCCTTTCAAAGGTGTACAAGGATGGTTCATAAGAGGACAGAAAAACTGCAATAAAAGAAAGGCAGGGGGGAGTCACCTGGTCAATTCACAGCCCACAAGAATTCACCTTTCAGAAAAAAGATTGAAGAAAACTTTGCAAAGGGAAGCTCACAGAATTTCATGTCCCCTTTGGCTCATTCCCTATGAATATCTATGCAGGAGATAACATTTGGCACTTAAAAACTAAGTAAATGGGAAGAGCTTAAGTGATTGCTTTTCTCTTTGAGCTAATGTCAGGCTGTTCTTATTAACAACGTAAAATGGGTTTCGTGATATGAATGTACAAACTGTAATCAGGTGCATTGATCTCTGCAGCTACCCAGAGGTAAAACAAGTGGAAAACAACTCTTTATTCCAAGTAGAGTTTAGCAAATGATATGTCTCAGCAGGTCATATTTGGGCTCAGAACGCAGAGAGTGTCTGGTAACAGATATATTTTTTCTTTATCCTCTCCATATCTGGAATTGTCCAAAGGAAGGATATATTGCGCTACCTCAGTAACTCCTGAATGTCAAAAAAGAGGATAAATCTAAAATTAAAAAGTATTCCAACTCTTTTGAATTTTAAAAAAGGTGAACAGGGTCCTGGAATAAGTGCTCTCTAAACATATGAATAGAAAATCTTACTGTTTTTCAGTGAAAGCTGTTGCTGGTAAACAGACACATCTGCTTGGTTTCTGTGTTTGCCTTTCCTGTTCTGTTTTGGGGTTTTTGTACCCTAACATATCTTTTTCTAAATGTTCTGGCTTATTCTGAAGGTTGATCCTTCCTGCTGAACTTTGACAGGTTGGTAGTCTTTATTTTGGTACAGCAGCAGAAGTTGTCTAGAGAAATACTTTCCTAGTTTGTCACTCTGATAAGCATTCCTGTTTCTTTATAGCAAATCCTTCTTTTTACTATTTTCTATTATAATAATTCTCTTATCACCCTTATGTGTGATTCAGGACTGCAATGCATCTCTCTAAGGTTAGATTAACAAAAGTGCTATTAATAGAACAACAAATCCCTCATAACCATCTACCACTTTATAGCCCTGCTTCTCACTGTCTGAGGAACACTCATGTTGTCAATGATTTCAGGGTTCATAGCCCTGGTCAGCTGGTCTTGAACAGTCAATCCACACAAGGATTTATTACCATCTTTGTAATGGCCTTTAAAAAAATGTCAGCTAAATGTAACTGTGACTCACTTCATTTCTGTATTTTGGAGACCTGTGAAATTCAGCTATATCTACTATTTTCCACAATGAAAGACGGATGTGTGCATCCATTTCATTCCATCCAATCTCTAATTCATAAGTGTTCTGCTACAAACCTTTCTGTTGATGAAACAGGATATCATATAGGCATGCTAGAAAGATATCTCTTTCAATAATGCCTCTGTAGCATACTTTTTAAAAACCATATCTTCTGGTGAACATGTATATTACCTAGATGCTAAGAAAAAATTAATAAACAAAACAGAAATAGCAAGAACAAAACCAAAAAAAACCCCAAATTGAAACAAACAAACAAACAACCCCACAAAAGGCTCCAGCAAAACCAAACAAAATCAAGAATATCCAGCTCTGAAGGGACTCAGTATATGAAGATGGTTTCTGACTTGCTGTCCAAAGGCAATCTGGTGAGCATTTACCAGGGCATCTTAAAATGTAAGCCAGTATCTTTTAATGGCAGATTGCTTTATTGCAAATGTGATAGTCAGACACAAAGCCTAAAAAGTGGAATGTTGTTTTGGAGAACCAAATACAGTGTTCTATTGTCTGCTTACTAAAAGTATGCAGGGATTTTTTTCCTCTTTTTGTTTATGCCTCAATTAATTTTTGGATGATAAAACTGTTTGGACTTGTGAGACTTAACATCGCTAGTTTTCCACAGCATCTGTGGAAATATGTGTTGCAAAGAACACATACGTAGGTTTTCTTGGATGAATACATGCCTAATTACTTAAAAACAGACGGTAAAGGTATTGTAGCTCTCAATCTTCAATATCAGCACAGACACGCGTTATTAGATTTGGTAAGACAGTTTTGCAAAAATTACTACACCCTACCAGCAGTTTCTTTCCTGTCTGGCAATGGTTTTGAGCATGATTTTTAAAGGCTAGCTAAATTAAAATACATTTATATCTATTCATTCAATAGATAGAAAGTTAAAAGACATTGGGGAGATGAAAAATTCAATTTTATCTGAACAGATTGTTACTAACTATGCACTGGAGTTCAGTTTTACTGATTATCGATCACAGTTCAACAATATATTTTATAATTAATAATAATAGCTAGGAAGCTAATGCCTTCTTTTGAGTCACTATAATTGACCATAATAGAAATGCTGTAAACACAGGCACCCTTAGAACACCACCATATTAACATTCAGAGCTTTACATTGGAATGCACCTTAGAGGATGGGGAAGAATATAACGGTATATGAATGTCCTGAAAAACAGAGGTTTGTGGTTGCAATTTGAGCATTCTGGATTATACCTCTGAATATGCTGCTTGTCAGCTCTTGTGTGGTGGTTTTGTCAGACCAAGGCATGTCAGTGGTGGGCTCCTTGTGCTGTTTCACTGCAGCTGCTTCCTGCTGGCTTCAGCTCTGCACACCAGCAGCCATTCCCCTCTGCTGGAACAAGAATGGACTTGGCAAACTTGCTGACTGTTCATTACCTTCCTTTGGATAGCTCTGAGTGTGAGAACCCCTTTGCTCTAACTTGCAAAGGGCCCAGCTTTGTCCTTGTGCCTTAATTTTTCATGTAATTGAAGTAAGGCATGAGAGGTGAAGCGTCATGCAAAAAGTTCTCCAAGAGGTAGGAAAAGAGGTTCTTAGCCCAGATGAGTCTTCACAGGGTTTTTACTCTGCATTAGCAAGACTCATGAGATTGGCTCTGAAATCATATGCACAGGTGATGTGAAGATATTGAGGATAAAAGAATGCTGAAAAGTAATTCATATTCAGTATTATAAGAGGCAGACAGGCAAACAAATACTATCTGCTTCTTGAAGGATACTGCTGCCTCACACATAAACAATTTAATACAAAATGTCATGCATACTAATAGGAATGGCATCACTGTTTTTTTAAAAAATAACAGGAGTAATTTAATTTGTGTGTGTGTCATAAACTATGGATTCAAAGTGTGATTTTTTTTTCTCTCTAAGGTCTCAGGCGGGTAAGTTTGCATACATCATAAGTGCTCAGTATCATTGTACAGAAGAGATGATTGCCTTTAAGCCTGGATTCTGCCCTGTGCAGAAGAGTAACAGGAATCTGGCATCTCTTTACTTGCTCCCCATTTACTCTTGAAAACTAAACCAGATCTTCATTAAATGTTATAACCCTGAACCCAAAAGACATAGATCAGAAACCTTCCCAGAAGCTTCATTTTACACAAACCTCACATTTACACATCCCTTGAACTTCTTCATGCTGCCTGGTTGCTTTCAACACAAATATTTTCAGGACCTATCTCTTTGAACTTTGCAAGCCCAGACAGTCTCAGTTTGCATGTGGCCATGCTGCTGAAGCTGGATTAAAATTCCGAAACAGAGCAGTGCAAAATCTTTAAGAGATTCTGATACTAGAAACATGCTCAGACCATGCATAAAACAAAGAAAAAATTGACTTTCTTACAAGTGTAACCAGATGAGGAGTTATAACTATTATAACCCTGCAATTATAACCACTTCACAGAAACCTGGTTACTGGGGTTTAATATTCTGATCAACTGGACAAGGTTCAAGAGCATTTATGGCCAGGTTTCCTAGTAGACTGTATGGGAACAAGTCTGAATGTGAGATTGTGGGTAAAGGCTGGGAGAAGAAGTAAAAACTGAAATGAATGAAAAAAGTGCTCTTTACTTCTCCAGCAGAAATAATGCAAAATTCAAATTGTGTAGACTTAATAGAAGGAAGAGTCTGATGGGATAAGCTAAAAATCATGATGTTCAGCTGACAGCAGGGGATTTAGTTTCTAACATCTGCTCCCAAGATTCATTCTATTCTCTTTAATCTGGTGTATCACTTGAAAAAGACAGTCAGTTCTAGAAGCAGGAGTTGGCACATAGGACTTCCCTGCTTTCTGGCAGTTCTTCCTTCTTCATGACATTTTACTGTTTTTGATGTGACATATTACAAAACGTGTTCCTGTACAGTCAGCTTCATTCCCAAACATCCTTCTTGATATGAAATAAAGAAAAACCATGCTTTTAATTTTTCATTTTTGTCACTTTTGACCAGATATTTTCCTTGATATTTTTCAAATTGTATTTCATTGTCCACTGATGATTTCTGTCAGTGAGTCCTTGACATCTTGAACACATGGAGTCCTGGGAAAAAGGAAGTGGTGCGCTGCTTGACCTGCATGCTGTTGTTTTCTTCAAAAAGCTTTGAGATCATGTTATCTGCAGGGGTTTTCCTTTGGGAAATAAGAAGCTAATACATCCCAATAGGTGGTGTGTTTCTGGACTGAACAGCGAACATCAGTTTTATGAAATTAATTTTCTGAAAAACTATGGAAAATAAATCAATTTTCATCAATCAAACTGAATCAACTTATGCAAAGATGTCATACAGGGAATTATAGCACTGCATATGGCCTGCCTTCACTTCTTTCAAAATAAGACAAATAAATTTCTGTATATTTTAAAAACATATCTCTAAATACAACAAATTCAGCTCTGGGGACTTGATATTTATTGCCAGTATTGCAACAACATATGTTGAGTCCTTGCTTCTTTGTGATTTGAAATTAACACCAATGTATTAAGCTGGTTTAATGCTAACATATACTAATGAGAAAACAGTTTGCAATCTGCTTTCTGTTTGGTTATGAGGGCCAGGTTTTCAGAAATGGCCACTAATGCTGTAATCATATTTGTATATACATTTATTTCATATATAAAATTCACAGCTGTGTTTCCAAACAACCATTTAGAAATGCACATCACTGTGGATGCTTTTACATAATAAAGTGTATTTTGAGAATGAGGAATGGTATGGAGAGGGAAAAGAAATCTTTCTTGATCCCTATCACTGTTAATACAGGAATGAGAGGGCATTTGTTGAGGATAAAAGGGAAGAAAGATTCATCACACTTAAAAAACACCAACCAACAACAAAAACAAATTAATAGATCTTCAAGCAATGCATTAACAGCCTGCAGATGTCCTGGCTATGTACTGCTGTAGATGCTAAGAATTTACACAGGATCATAAAGAGTAATTAATGGGAAAACAGTCTTTAAAAAAGATTTGCACTGAGTGTCAGAACATTACAAAGTCCTGGAGACAGGATACTGAATAGAAAGGTCTTTGGTCTGACTGTTCTCATGTTCTTTTCGGGCCACAGATTTCTAGATACTTGCAAATTATGCACAAAAGTTGTGACTAAAAGTTGGGTGGAATGTCTGTAGAGGAAAAAGAAGGTAAACACTCAAGGGTTTAAGATCTAAGTCCTGAAACTACTTTGGAACATACTTTCCTTTCCACTCCTACTGTCTCTTATAAATGGGGCATGAAGTCCTGTTATTTATAATCCTTTTTTCCCCCTTGCAATTCCCTCGCTTTATTTGTCTTTACTTTCCCACAGTTTCTTTGCAGTATTTTCTCAGATTGCCGTGCAATCACCATGCTATGTCCTTCAGAGTGGTGGTGAAGAAGTCCCTCAGACAGGAAGATGTACAGAGAAGACTCATGTATAGACTACTGTAAAGTCAGTCCCTTCAGCAAAAGTTCAAAAACAACTGATTAAGTTAAAGTGAAATTCAGTTCAACTAGATAATTTAGTATGGAGCTTTTTGCCACTCCCTAAGAGTACTTTAAGGAAAGAGTATTTAATTCTACTTAAATTTTAAAATACACAAGTTTCATCTGAAGTATTGGCAATCTTTTCCAAGGAAATCTCCAGAAAAGTGTCTTTCTTATCCCTATTGCATTCTTACCTTCATGAAAACTGAACACAGTTTTTGCTCCTGCCTGGATTTATTTTCATTGCAAGCATTTTTAATTCAAAATTACAATTAACCCTAGTGTGATTATGGCCAAAACACTGCAGCTGTACTAAAGGGGAGGGGTGTAAAACCTAGATGGTTGGAGTGAAGTCATTCTCCTGTCCTGTGCCTCAAAAATAATAAAAGAAGAAAAGTGACGTGAATGGATGGCTACTACTGCCTCACAAGTAGCCAAGTGTATGATGTACAGTTTACATCAAAATGTTTTCAGGATGCTGTGGGTTTTCAGCTCTCCTGGTAGAAAGAAAGGAATAATCTTCACTTTTGGAGCTCTCAAACATTCTTTGATGGGAAGAGGAGCAGATCCTGAAGAAGAAAAAAATCTGTGTGTTTATTACTCTAGCACCTTGTACAATATAGTAATCTGAACATCTAAACCAAAAGCATTTGTTAATCGGTCTGAGACAGAAATGCATTGTAGAAGTCTTGAGGCTTAGGAAACAGCTTGACATTAGAAGCACAAAACACATTGTACAGTACTTTGCAATAATGTTCTTCTATTTTCCACATGATGCAGAGGTGTTTGGTCTGTTTCAATGTTAGCTCAGAATTTTCTCAATAGGCTGCAGCTGGTTCAGTAACTGTGGTCACTTGGTCTCTGCATGGTGGCAATGAGGGTAGAGGCAGGAAATATTTCTGAATACCTGGTCTAGAGTTAAAAGATCTTTTGTTTCAACTTTCTGCATGGGAATGATGAAAGATATTTGAGTTTATGTGTTTATTTTCTATAATAGTTTCTTTCCAGACAGAACTTCTGGAAATCGAAAGTAGATACATGGTTGTCAGCATTCCTTCTTCAGTTCCAACACACTGAGTCATATATCACAACTTGAAAGCTATTATCAAGTACCTTGATAAAGTCAATTTGGTGACAAGTTCTCAAATGATGGAAGGAAGGTCTCACTTTGTGTGTGAGTGCATGTGTGTCTGCTTCTCACCCAATATGTGAGAGGCAGAAGAGGTGATTGAGAGAAATATGCATTTTATAGAGGTGATGGGGCTCTGAAGAATTTGTTCATGAGGAAAATTTTTTTGACATATGCAGGTTCTGAAAGAAAGGCACATGAAGCACATGTGGAAAATATAACAGAGGTAGACAATTTTTTGTTAATTTCCTGAATAGCTCATTTGTCAAGCAGATTTGTTCAACCAAAATTATTTGTTAATTTAGATTGAAATTGGCAGCTAGATAAATAAATGTGCTGGTTTGGCTGGGGTAGAGTTAATTTTCTTCACAGTGGCTGGTATGGGTCTGTGGTTTTGATTTGTGATGAACACAGGGCTGATCATACAGAGATGTTTTTGTTGCTGCTGAGCAGAGCTTACACA
>JBBMKD010000102.1:97510656-97523164 GCA_037834095.1 Argya squamiceps | reverse complement strand
ACAATTGGTTTCAACAGATGATGAAGAGGGTGATAGAATACTTTGTGCATATCTTATTCTACAACCCAGGACAGAAGAAAATGAATGGGCCATGACTATTTACTAATGTTGTTCATTTGCAGTCTTTGTTGAACTTAAAAGGTAATGAAGCTTAAGATAATGCATTGTCTGGATGTGGTTGTAATTTTAGTAGCCTCAAGGAAATATATAGTTGAGGAAGACACTTCAAACACTTGGGAATGTCTCCTTTTTACTTTGTTACGGCCAGTTATGCCTTTCAGATATGTTTTTAATAAAATTCCCATTTATAATTAGATTAAGGATTAATAGCTGTTATAAACATCCTTTAGACATGAGTTGCATTTATTATTGAGAGCTACAAAGCATCTGAGATGGCTGTGACTGTGAGGGATGTATTGACTTTATGTCCGGAAGGTTCAGTTACTGATATAGTAAAACACTTTTCTGTCCTGTTAACTCTTTAATGATTGTAGTACATTTCTTAATTTTCATACAAAGCCTAACTAGTTTCAGGAGGGCAGATGTGTCTCTGTGTGTTAGTTGGAATGAGATCTGGTGGTTAAGGAAGATGCAAAACAGACATATTTTGATAAAAGGTATTACTAATGAGAATTAAATAAATACTTTTAAAAAAGGCAAAAAAACCATTTGCTTTAATGTTATTAGAGGAATAACTCAACT
This sequence comes from Argya squamiceps, assembly GCA_037834095.1. Taxonomy (NCBI): domain Eukaryota; kingdom Metazoa; phylum Chordata; class Aves; order Passeriformes; family Leiothrichidae; genus Argya; species Argya squamiceps. The sequence continues at coordinate 97,522,462 of JBBMKD010000102.1, read as the reverse complement.
TCCTACTGCTTACGCATATTCTTTAAAACAAATAAATAAACTCAGACATGCATTTTAATTGATCTAAATTTTAATGTAATATCTATGTCTTCTTTAAGGCAAAATGGAAAATGCATGTTCAATTCATGATCTGATAGCTACCATTTCTTGTTTTCAGTAAACTATTGGAAAAAGCTCCCAATCTGTAAAAGAGCATTAAATACTACCGTTTTACTTTCCTACATAAATAAATGTCAAGGATAACAAGCTTTTCCATTTCAAGTAAAATTTAGACAGTAATTTAAGAATTAGAAAAAACACAGCATAAATATTTCAGATTTATACATATTTTCATTCCTGAATATTGTTTTCAGATAAATCTTAGTGACATTAATTAAAAGAATTTGATGTCTAAAAAGACAACTGCAAGTCTTATCATTTTAACTGGAAACTCTTCACCTAGGTTAAAAAATCTGTTATTTAGAGACCGCTGTTCACACCACTCTTAACTAATTAATGTTCCGCATATCAAAACAAAGTGCCTGTTAGCTTTTGGTTTTAGTTTCTTGAGTAGAATTGCAGAAACACAGAATATCTTGAATTGGAAGGAACTCACAAGGATCATCAAGTCTAACTCTGGGCCCTGCACTGGACACCATAAGAGTCACACCATGTGCCTGACAGCATTGTCCAAACACTTCTTGAACTCTATAGGCTTGGAACTATAACTACTGCCTTGTTTCAGTGCCCAACCAGCCTTTGGGGAAGACCTTTTTTCTAATATCCAACCTAAACTTCCCTTGACACAGCTTTATGCTGTCCCCACAGCTTCTGACACTGGTCACCACAGAGGAGAGAATGGTTGCTCACAGGAGCCTGCTCTTGTGAGAAAGTTGTAGGCTGTGATGAAGCCTTCTCTCCATTTCCTCTTCTCTAGAGTTAAAAAAAATGGTGTGTTTTTTTTTTGTGACACGACGTTTTCATCAAATTATAAGTGACATTAGAAAGCAATATATAGTAACAATAATTGCTCAAGAGAAGTGTTGGGAAGTTTTTGTTTTTGCATGAGCTATTGAGGAAATATGAATAAGGAACATTGGTTTATTCTGACATACTATAAAATAATGCATGTGCAATAATACCATAGAGATGGAGCCATGAAAACTTTTCAAGTAGTTCAGTGATTTCATAATTATAACTCATTATCATTGTCTCAATTTTAAGTAATTTAATCGTCCTGAATTAACCTTCTAAACTTGGTTTTTAAAAAATTATTTTGAACTTGAGTTTATTTTTAATGAATATAAATACAAAAAAAGTGTTTCATTTCTAAATGAAGACCAGCATTGGTGTGATTGAGACATTGTGAGATTTAGACATTAGTGATCTAAAATGACTTAAGGATAAACATTCTTGATTAAAAATTTTGACCTCTTAAGAAGAGTCTATTTTTGTAATTTCAGTACATTTTTAACAGTCATAGGAAAAGTTCACAAGCATCATAGCTAGGAATATTTCAGTTCACATATTTGCGTTAGTAACTTTCTTGATGTTGGAAATACTATTAAAAGTTCATATGGGATGAAGCAGTACCCTTGAGAAACCCACAGCACTTAGAAGAATATAGGTTTCTATACTTAGAATCTTGTGCCTTAAGAATATTCAAAGCTGAATATTTCACTGTCTGTGCATCTTGAGCCTTCCTGACTTTAGCCCTTAGCACTTATCTGACTCTAAATGGTTTTAAAAAAAGGTATATGTTCAAATATTGCCCTTAATGAAAATGTTTTCCAGATATTTTGTCTAGTTTAAATGGGACTGATACTGAGTGATACTCTCAGCACTGCTTTTAAGTTAACATCATGTAGGTTATAATGACCTTTGGCTCAGATATAGCTACTTCTGCATATAATATCTTGTGAATAAATAAGAATGTAACAACAAGAATTGTTAAAAGTTTTGATAAAATTTAAACTGCTCTAATTTTTCTTTTCCTTGGTACCCCACAAAAATGTAAAATCTTGATATTTTTCTTTCTGTAGCATTCACACACTAAACTTCTATCACAGGATAAATTTATTGGATTTGTCATCACAAAGAGACCTGAGGTGCTTAGAGGAATGTAGTTGCTGGGGCCAGCACAGAGATTTTTCAGCAGACTGTGCTTCTTCTGAGGAAGTTTCTGGTTTGCTGCCCAATCCTTCAGATTTAACTTTCCATTATGACTGAATATACTTTCCAAAAGACAAGACTTCAAGTTGTGATAAATACACTTAAATCTTTAAAATAATGTTGGTCCTACCTACACTTTCAACTCTTTATCTTTGGGCTAGGGAAGCTTCAACAGACTCACCTGCTCACCAATGCTTTTCAGGATAGAAGATTATTTGGCCTTTGTGAGACTTCATAGTGGATATTGTCAAGAATTGTCAGATCAGAGGAGAGTGATCCAAACTGCCCTTTCATCTGGAGCTGGCCTATGTTGTTGTTCTTCAGGTGCTGTGAAGACCTCTCAGGAAGTGTCATAGCATTTGACATGTTAAAACAATAATTTGATTAAGAAAGTAATCAATTGTATACGTCTTTTGATGAAACCTCTCTAAAGCTAGCTGAACTTTACTTATTTTATATTAATCTTACTTAAAGAAGAAACTACAAGTCTTTAACTTGTTTAAATATAAGATAGTAGAATTACACCAAATACCTTACAGTATTTCAGCCTGGCAGCTCATTATGGCTCCAAAAGAGCATGGGTTTCTTGTAAATCCTGTGTCCTGTTGGCCAGTCCCATGTGGATGTCTGTGATATCTTAGACTATGTCTGCAATGCATGGCCTGAACATGGGAAATGTAGGGGCAGCCTCATGTCTTGTCATGCCCAGCTGGACATTTGTGAGACAATGAAATGTTGAAAGCTGACAACTGCAACAACTGACAATTTGCAAAAGCATCGGGGATGAAGCAGAACCCTTGAGAAACTACATCACTCAGCAGAGTATATTTGTCTGTACTTTGCTTTACTGTCTCTACACTTTTCTCTGGATCTTGCCTCACGTCTCCTGTTAACACCCCAGCTAAATTGTAGGAAATTCCTGAAAAACTTGCTTTGTCCCATCCATTGTTCAAGGTACTCTGAACATATGCAGCATGTAAATACATGGGTATTGCAGAAATTCAGAGGCATTGTTTTTATTTAAGAAATTAAATGCCAAGGAACTCAAAAGCTGCACTTTCAATAGCTTATTTTTAGTGTTCTACAAAAAGGTCTTCATGGAAGTGTTTGGTAAGAGACTAAAAGGGCCTTTGGACACTAACAAGTCATGACAGCTAGCAGGAATCATAAGTAATTTATCAGTCACGGGTCATCTGGAGATTGTAAGTCAGGTCCTGAAGAGGACAGCTGCAAGTATATCTTTTATGGAGTGTAAAAAATCTTTGATGTAGTGGAAGTAGAAAACAGTCCTGGAAGCTCTGTGCAGAATACTTCAGGAGATGCATTAGACATACTTTAAAAGTTTATTCTAGTCTGAAAGGTAAGTAATGGTGATATTTTTCCTATGAGCATAACCTTTTAAATAGGAGCTTTTTCAGAGTAGCTGAAATGAGAATCTTGAAAAAATCACAAGGTTCACAGAACGCATCATATACATATTCTGAAACATAGCTAACCCCCATCCTACTTATTACAGTTAGAAGAAAAAGAAAATTCTAAAAGGGGGGGGTAGGAGAACCAGCAAGGATTATCAGGATAAACATAATGTCTTATTCATTAAGCTTTGTAGATACTTTTGTCACATCTTCCCTTTAATTTTTAAAAAAAATATTAAAACAATGATGAGAGTACAGAGACTCAAAGAACAAAGAATGTTGACTCAGAATAAATACACAGAAGATTAGACACAATGATCAGGTTAACATGAAGAAAAGAACAAGTACAATGACAGTTAATTTTAGAAGTTGTAAAAACAAATTAGTTGCCTTAATATGGGAGCCTTACCTAATAAAATATGAGGATATTATCACTGAGATGTGAAGAGGGAAAAGTCAGACTTCTTTTTTTTAAATTATTTTTTAATTTTTTCTTTTTTCTTTTTGTTGTTTTGTTTTGTTTTGATTGTTTTGGTTTTTTGTTTTCTGTTTTAAAGAATTGAAAAGACGAGTTGATGGGAAATATTCCTCATGTATTACTCAGTCAGGGTTACTTTGTATTTAAAAAAATATGAAAAGATACACTTTGGAAAGACTAAGATCCATCTGACATTGGCTCTTGAGTAAATATGACCCTATTTCAAAAGACTCTGAACATTCCTGACTACTGTTGTTAGGGAACAGAATGGCAATGACATTAGAATTATTCTCCTGGAAGAGACATAGATTTCCACCAGCTTTTGTCCCTAAAATTATCTGGAAGGCATAGTAAGGGAGTGAAGAAAGGCAGCATAGCAAGAGAAGACTGAAATGAAAATAAACCCTCAGCAAATAATTTACTTAAAATATACATTTCTGACAGTTATTTTTCCAGTAATCTGAATGTATTCTGTTCCTAACCTTTGGTTACTCAGGAAAAGTTTTGCAATGCGATATTCAGTATTTTCTTACCACCTGGCAAGGACTTCAAATATACCTGGCTAGTTGAGGCATTAATATTTATTTAGTAAACAAAAATTTTTCAAATATAGAAACTGATATAGTTCAAAATTTTATTGAATATATTCCTCTGTAGGGGATGGAGCCATGAGTCCAGGTATGAAATCACTGATTCATATAATAATTTAGGCAGGAGAGCACCTCTGGAAATGAGCTAGTCCAACATCCTGCTCGGAGCAGGTCCAGCTATGTCAGGCCGCTCAGGGCCTTGTTCAGTCAAGCTATGAGTATCTTCAAAGACAGAACCCACGGCCTTGGTGAGCAATGTGTCCTTGTGTTCCACCACCCTCAGGGTGATTCTTTTTTTCTTTTTCCTTTTATCTTATCATATTTCCCTGTTTATAGAGGTAGAGGCAGGATGTAATCTGACTGTTTTTCTATTCCATGATCCTTACATGACAAGAACGCAGTGCAAGATCCTGGAATTTGGGAAAAAAGCAATGAGTAAGAAAGGAAGAAATCATTTGCATCCATGAAAGGATGACAAAAGTACTGCTTCTCAGCTGACTTCTTTAATTTATCTTTATTTTGTGTTAATGAATCAGATTTTCATTACTCCATTCAACTTTTTCTATAGTAATAATATGCAGTGACTGCTTTATTAAAAAACAGGTTAAAAATATTTACAAGTATAACATGACCATTTATTTTATATTGTGGAAGCTTATATATATATATATATACATACACACATACATACATATATATAGTGTTTTCTGTCCTTTGAGACACACTGCAGTCTAAATTTCCTGGTGTTAAAAAGAATTTCTTACACTATAGGGTCAGGTAAATTGTGACTGCTCAGCAGTTTAGATTATCATTTTTCTTGTACTTAATTTTTTTTCCTCTTTATTGTTATCTGAGAGGAGAGACCAGAGTAGATGTGCTAGTCATCACATTTAATGTGGTTACCCTTGCATTTCTGACTAAAGACAGAGATACAGTTTCAGCCTAATATTAATTTTGTCTGATATTAAAAACCAGAAAAGACTAATAATTTTAAAAAACAGTCCCTTACAAACCCTTAACCACATTGCTGAAGAGCTGTGCAGGTGAAAACACCATAACAGAACAGACGTGGAAATGAAACTCAACAACAGAAATATGTGTAGTGTAGGGGGGTTTTATATTTACCATGCTTTAAATTAAACTTGCCTGACAAAGTTGACCATGGAACATTTATGATTATTAACAAGAGTTCTTGACATTGTTGAGAGGTGCTTGATACTACTGAGCTGGAATTTACCTTCTCTCTGTTTCCTTTCCTGTGAGTTCTATTACAGTTTTTTCTTTTCCAAAGAAAAATGTGGCTGTCCAAAGACTTGGATTTGCATGAATCTACATTGTAAATGAATACACCTTTCTAGGTCAATCTTCACATATTTACCACACTCATAGAACTTAAATTCAAATTGCAGGCTATTGTAACCATGGACCCAATTATTGGTACCATTTCCTCTACAGAAACACAGTAATGTCTGAATATCAAGAATAATGCTGGATATTGTGCTTACTGTAATAAGTTGACAATCAGTCATAAGACATCTGTATGCACCATACATATACTCAGAGACCAATTTCATTACATCATGTTTCAAGTGGAAAAAAAGGGCAGCCAAGAGACCAAGACAGGGGGTCACTTTGTGACCCAGTCATGAATACAAAACATTTATACAACATCTTTCACAGAAATTCATAGGATGATTTATGGCTCTAACTGAATTAAAAGCAACATCAATCAAAAAGTATTTAATTTTTAATTTTGAAACTGCAACACATTCAGTTTCTGATTATTAAGAGGAAGTCAGTCTCCTAAACTTGATGCATAAAGGCAAAAAGCTTACTTTTAAACAGCATGTAAAGCCCATCAGTCATCACAACTCCATGCAAAGCACCTGCTACATATTACTTTATGGAACCAAGTTGCAGCAGACATACTTTTGAGAACACCATGTTTTAGTAAAACAGATTCTTACCTTCTTTATGAAATCAGGTTCTCCCTAATAACTGTTTCTTCTTCTTACACATTCTCTTCTGATGCCTCTTTATAGTAGAATTACTGTAAATAAGTGATGTGTCTACTAGCTTAACTATATTTTGAGGAAATTACAGAAAAGCCTCTGCTTTATTAGGTAAAGCAAAGAAGTACAAAAGACTGTGAAGACAAGCTCCCTGTGTTATGAAGCCTGCACCAGAAAAAGGGGCAGGTATGTGTAAGCCCATTGAGTTAAAAATGTGCATCACTTACATTTTCAACTTCAGAAAAATAATTATAGCTGAATTTAATTACTTTTTTTTTTTTTAATGGTTTTGTCTTTTTTTTTTAAGTAGATGGTGCAGGAAAAGCAGGAGTCTTTTTTACAAGGCTGCACATGACCAAATTTTGGCAGTTCAGTTGCACAGCAGGGCTGCCTCCATGAGAACAAACCAGAGGGTGCTCCATGTCCAATCCAGGCAGTCCCAGCTCCAACACACTCACCACAGAGCTCAGTGGAGCCCCTTAGTTCACATGGTGATGCCTCTGGACAAACATATTTAAGGGTGAAAAAGCACTCCACATCTGCTGTGAGTTACATGAAAGAAATTAGGTGTGAGAGAAGCAACACTGCAGACACCAAGGTCAGTGGAGTAGGAAGGGGAAGCAGTGGTCCAAGTGCCAGAACAGAGATTCTACACAGAAAACTTTATGGTGACATAGGTCGTCCCCTTGCAGCCCATGAAGGACCACAGTGGAACAGACATCTGTTCCACTGCAGCTCATGCAAAAACCCACAACACAGCAAGTGAACATCCCTTTAGAGAAGCTGCAGGCCATGCAGAGGGAGCAGGCTCCTGGCAGGATATATGATCACATCAGAGAAGATCTTACAGAAGAGGTTTACTGATGGGACCTGTGTCCTGTGGGGGACTCACACTGCAGCAGTCTGTCTGTGAAGGCATGTACCTGGTGGAGAGGAACTATACTGGAGCAGTTTGTGCAGAACTGCAGCCTGTGGGACAGACTCACACTGGAGCAGGGAAAAAAAAAGCATGAGAAGGAAGGAGGAACTGCTGTGGCCTGACCATAGCCGTCATTCCCCAAAACTGCTCTGCTTGGATGAGGGAAGCAGGTAAAGGAGCTGTGAATGAAACAGTAAACTTGAACCTGGTATGAAGCAGGATGTGGGGTTTTGAGACTGTTTCACACTGTCATACTCTAATTTTAATTGGCATTTAATTTATCTTCTTCAAGTTCAGTCTGTTTTGCCCTTGACTGTAATTGGCATGGAATTTCCCTATCTTTATCTCAGCCCATGAGTTTTTTGATCTCATGTTTTTCCCCTATGCCATTGTGGAGGGGGAATGAGAAAGCAGCTGGGTTGGCACCTGTCATCCAGCCAAGGTTAATGCACAACAGTCTTAGAACAATTTTGGTAGTACATTTTTGCTATTGAAAAATGTTGGTATTTCTTCTGCAGTTCATATATTAAAGTTTTTAAATGACATTAGACAAGAATGTCATTAAATATCTGAGATGAATTCCCAGGTGTTTGTGTTTTCAGCTTCATCAAAATCAATGGAACTGTAGCTGTTCCCATCAGAAAAAAATTGACTCCTGTATTTAAAATTATTTTTCCTTATATGTAACTACTAACAAACTTAGAGCCCTTACATATCTCAAACAGGGTAAGGACTTCAAAATGAAATCTGGAAACCTACAATATAATCAGTTTCTATTGAAAGCCAATGGTTTCTTCACATAGGAAAAATCTTACAAGATGATTTATAATTTATATGATTTTTCTAAATCATTAAATGGTAGAATCACCTGGGTTTGAAGAGACACTAAATATCTTCTAGTTCCAACCCCCATGCCATGGGCAGGGACATCTTTCACTAGAGCCGTTGTATTTAATAATATTTTTATTTTTTTGAACACAAACCATCTGTCTTGGTTTGAAGTAGAAATTACCTACATTTATACTGCATAAATCACAAACTCATGGTCATTTCTAGCCTTCACCATAAATTGATCTGGCACTGGATGATATGACAGACACACACAATAGCAACCCTGGTACAGATTGATTTCTATTTAGCTGAAAATGGCAACTTTAAATTAGCATAAGTATATCCCTGATTAAAATTCTCTATGCACATATGGCATTATGCATAGACTCTCAGAGCATGGAGAATATTTTTTTGTATAAAACCCCAATAATAGCTGATACACAGATTTGGAATGCATTTTCTATGTAATAAAAGTTTATGTTCAAGAGCAGGTCAAATTCTTCTTTATACTTTTTAGTATCATATATTACTTCCAGGTGTCTTGTGTTGTATAGTCATACATACAACATAATATTATTTATAGAAGACCTCAATATTTATAATGTATATATTTATAAATTATACAACAGGGAAGAGGCACAGAAGGAAAAAGAAAACAAAAACTAGACAACTGACAATTCTCCACATGCTCTTTGATCAGTCTAGAATTGGTACAATCATGTTACATACCTGTAATGCAACTACAAACCACACAATAACTGAAAGCCACAGGTTTGATTAAGTAGCTTCTTGACTAGTGTCCGCTTCCCTAGACAGCATGCTCCTCCCAAGACAATAAAATTTTAACATCATTTAATTGGCATTTAAAAGACCCTGCTGTGAAGGTTCTGGCCAGTACAGAGTCAATTTTTGAAGTTACCAGGATTAGCACCCAGAGCTTATTCTACACCACCTCACATAATTTTCCCAGAATGGGGAAAGGGGTCCCTTCCAGGTCTAGTGTAGCAGTGGCTTGGTGTTGTTGGATGCTGAAGGGTGTAGTGGTGAGCATTTGCGTGTGAATTATTTCTCTGTTTTTGTAATCTTCTGTTATTAATAATGTTGCTATTAGTGTAATTTTATTATCTCATTGCTGTTTTCAGTAATGCTGTTATCTCAACCCGTGATCTTTACCTTTTTGTGCCTCCAATTCTCCTCTCCAGCACAACCCAGGGGAGAGTGAGGAGGAAGGGGAGTGAATGAGGGGTGCATGTTTTGTAGTGGTTTTAGTGAGAACACTAAATGGGAGAATACCATTCCTAAACCATGATACTTGCAGTGAGCAGGAACACAATCATTTTTTTGGTGGCCTTCATGCTTGCAGACACATGCATGGGCGTCAAAAGGAAACCAGATTCAGAATGGTTATACCAGACACTATAATCTTCAGCACAGCTTAAGAAGGAATTATATACTGAATGTCTGCTTTACTTTTAAAAGATTCCCGAACTGGATTATTTGGTTCAAATTTGGTCTAAAGTCTTAGAAATAAAATTCAGTCAAACAACTCTGATGAAGTAGCAGGCAGATCCTCTGGGTAGCCTTGCCCAGAAAAAAAAGAGGGGAAAAAAAGAACTTCACAAAAGTTGCTTTCCAAAATATACTGGAGGCTTTATATTCTATCCTTCCTTTACTGAGAATTTATCACTTTGTAAACAACTATATCTGGGTAAAATATTGAAATGTGACTGAAGTACATTTTACCTGTTCAACTAATTAAAATATATTGTGGTGATGAGTAATATTTTAAAATACTAATTGAATGTATTTTTCTGACTTATTAGGATAAGGAGCATTTACTATCTTCTTAAGTGTCTGAGTGTACCCTTTAGGCCATGTAGGTTTTAATTATTCTACTGAAATTGATTTGTCTCAGCCAATCATAGAACACAGATAAAGCATGGAGACTTAGGAATACCATATAATTTTTTTCCTCATTTATGCAAATCCCTGTGTGCTGATTAGCTAATGGGAGCTAATTTACATTCTCTCTATACATTTGTTTCTTAAGAATTACAGTGAGTTTGTAGATTTCTGTTTCATTTGCTGTTGTCCACGTGATCCTGCAGGGTCTTCTGTATATATTTTCAGTAACTGAACCACATATAGTTACAGGAGAATGCATAATAATATCAATAAAATATGAAATCCCTGTCCAATAAAAAAAATAGAAAGAAATATTCAATAATTTGAGGTAATGCTACATGACTCTTCTTGATAAAATTAGTATTAGTTCTTTTAGAATTAGTTTTTCTTTCTTTCCCTTCCCATGAGATTTAGATAACAAACTCCTCATCTTGACTATTTTTTATTAGCAAAAGATCAATATTTTGAAAAGAATGTTAATAAACAAGGAAAAATCATATTGAATTAGATATTTTGCAAATAATAATTTTCTTTTGTGTATGTTTCTTTCTCATTAAAATAATCTATCACTCATTTATAATTGACAAGCAAGGGGAGTTTTTTTTTCATTTTAATAATGCCAAATTAAGATGGTTTGGCATTCCAAAAATGTTGAAACTTCACAATTCCTGTGGTATAAAAAATAAGTATATTATATAGAGTTCTTGAAATACGATGCTTTACAATGAAAATAAAACCTATTTGAATTGAATATTTTTGGGTCTTTAGGCACCTGTCATGTATTTTGTTATCAGTGAAAGTCCCATGTACATGTAAATATACATTTAACTCCTAATTCCTCAGATGACTGAGCAGCCAAGATATGGATATGCAAGGACTATATCTGAAATATTATGTTGTTCTATCTTCTTGTGTGTACCATTAGCAAAATTAATAAAATAAAGACAGCTTTTCTGTTTAAGAATGTTGTGGCAGTAAGTCATGTCATCCATGGTCATATCAGCCTGGATTATTATTTAGGATAAGGCAAAGTCTTCATCTGAGATGGAGGGCCATGACCCCTCAGAGCAGAAACAACAAATAAAATGGATGCTTTCAGAAGGGAAGGAAAAGGAAGTATTATGTAGCAGGGAACAGCATGATGTGAAATGATGTCAGCACAAAAACAGTCTACCTGCTATTTGTTTTACCTTTATTTTGGTTTATTTTTTTATTTTATTCCTCTGTCTAGGTCACAGAGGAGAAATCTGAAAAATCCAGAAGAGACAATAGAGAGGCGCCTTCGCTGGGGCTCACTGTGAGATTCACAAGTGTGAGTGGCTGCCTGAGGAAACACACAGTATTTGTTACAGTGCACCTTGGGAAGGCAACAAAGGCTGTCTGCACTGATAGAAACAGAAGTCGAATCTTTAGCAGCAGATGATGTGTACGAGAAGAGAAGAGAAGAGAAGAGAAGAGAAGAGAAGAGAAGAGAAGAGAAGAGAAGAGAAGAGAAGAGAAGAGAA
>JBBMKD010000102.1:97456646-97510556 GCA_037834095.1 Argya squamiceps | reverse complement strand
AAGAGAAGAGAAGAGAAGAGAAGAGAAGAGAAGAGAAGAGAAGAGAAGAGAAGAGAAGAGAAGAGAAGAGAAAAGAGGTCTTCACAAGTAGTCAGGGACTGCTCTGTAAATTTCGCCTTATGGATGACTGAATACCAGGCCCCAAAACATTCCCCTGGTTCTGCTGATGTAGTGGAACAGACAAAGCCTAAGACATTTTTTGGGTCATTTTCATGGAGATGGAAGAATTTCTACATGTAGATGTGACTGGATCGGAAACGCAGGACAACCAGGACAGGTCAGAGAGTAACAATTCTGAGCTGCCATTAGAAATAAAGTAATGGAAAAAAACCCTATACACAATCAAGTTAAAAGATTCAAAAGAAGAGGATGAAGAAGTATGTCTAACATACTAGTATCCAAAACCAGGCAAACACAGCATGCAGCTATTGCAGCTTGTAAGCTTAAGCTTCAGTGACAGTTATTAAAGATGTTTGCAAAATTGGGTTTTCTTTTTCTTTTTTTAATTAGTTTATAGTGTGAAATTCCTACATGTGTGAATTCCAGGATCCTTTACAAGAAGGATGTACTTTAAAATACAGAACCCAAGACTAACTCCATGCAGGGCAGTAACTGTATTAAATTTCAGTGGATTTGGGTGGAATTTTTAGCCTGAATATTTTGAAGCCGTGTGCTCACTTTCCAGTGTTCTCCAATGTCACCTTGAGCAAATATGCCCAAAGGAAGCAAATCATTCAGTGAGCCTAAATTAAAATTGGGGGTGGGGGAATCCCACTTAAGAGCTGTCATTATTTCTTTTGTAAATTGAATGGCCTCCCCATGGAAATGGTGGAAGCCCTGTTGTATGGAGCTTTTGAAACAAAATTGAACAAAAGACTAAAAACACTACAATGAGCAGTTCTGAACTGGTGGATTAGATAACTGTTAGTTTATTTCCCTTCCAATTTTTTCAAATTGCTATGTTTTGCAGAGACACTAATGTTCTTGACAAAGAACCACTCTTTATTTACTTCACAGCAAAATATTGGCTTGTGTGATTGCAATGGAACATAACTGAAGTGACACTAGCTCAATTTTTACGTGAAATTACTGACCCAACCTTGGGAAGGTGAAGCCTTTAAGCAGTTTACACAGTAATTTTAGTCAAATTATAATTCTAAACATACTATTAAAGAAAGTATAATGCTATACAATCAAATTAATATGTTTTCTGGCTGGACCAGCATGATATGGTGCCTGCCCACTTGTTTTGTTCTTTGGTTACTGAACAGAGTGAAGATAACCTGGACCAGAATGAATAGCTTTTTTTTCCCATTGTTTTATATTCTGGAATATTTTGCAATTAAAAGTAGGTGTGCCACTGGCCATAAAGTTTTAAAGTTATTTGCATTAGGAAACACAATTAATATTGGGAAAAGATTGATACTTAAAACTAGCTCCTGTTATTGCTGGTATGTTAGAGTATATGGCTTTAAAATTTTCCATTTCTTCTAGAGACAGAATGCTGCTCCTGGAGGAAAAAAACCTGCAGGTGATGCTGAATAATGTTGTCTCACATTTAAAGAAATTGTTAGGGCTGCAAAATTAAATAATTTTAGATGTATATAAATAAGTAAAAATCACATAATTTTTCTTTTACTCTTCATGAGGAAACAATTCCTTGCATATGAAATACTTTTCCAATGTTTATAGATTTCTCCCCAAGCCAGTAAACCAGAATTGAATGCCTTAAGGAAAAATTAGGTTAACCTGTGAGAGGGAAACAAGTTTCCCGTGAAAGGAAAATCAGGGCCAAAGGCAGTATTACAAATAATGCAGAAAATTATGTCTAGGTGAGAATAAAGAAACCACGAACATATGGAAGATTAAAAAGTCTATATGGGTTCTTTTCAACAATGTATGTGTAAAACCTTATGGGGAAAAGAAAATCAGATGAAAAACTTAGGGTTTAGAAATACAGGGAATGAATTTTATATATTTTCCTCAAACCCCAGAAGGAACAAAGCCAAAATTAAGTGCGTGAATCTCTATAAAAGACTCACTACTATACGTTTGAACCAATTTTCTCTGTTTATAAACATCCACCTAATTTCTGCATCTGATTCCTTTTATGTCACTGCTGTTGGTACACTCCTGTGCAGTTCTGAGTCTCTTATGTGCATCTTCCTCTGAACCATTGTTTGCTTTCTAGAATCTACAATAATTAGCTGCTTATGCTTATATCTTTTTTTCTCGTACAATGTTTCTCCTTTCAAGTAATTCTTCTCTCCCATTTATTTAAGAAGTCAACATGACTTCTAGATTTGATCCCTTAGACTGCAACTGGACACAAAATGCTTCGTATTGCCATCTCTCGTTTTTGCAGTTTATAAAAATATAGCCTGAACTAAGTCTTGAAAAAGAAGTTTTTTATATAGCCTAACAGCTACATTCAAGATCTTAAAAGACCCACCAGCACAAACACTTAAACCCAATTTTCATAAAATACTCAGTTTTATTTTTATGACTTATCACTTGCTTTCTAGACATAGTAGCACAAATTTAAAAGCTAATTGACAAAGAGTGATCATGATGCTCTCTCTCATTTCTGTGAAAAAGATAACATTGTCTTTTATGACATATTGTAGTTCTCAAAAGAGGGCTCAAGTGTTTACTACACGTGGAAAAAATCCTGCCCTTTGGGGAGTGTTTCATTTACAGAGGGGATAGCTGGAGATATAAAGGAGTGCTGTCTTCTGCCCAGAAAACACCAGTCTTGAGATTTTCTGTAGACATACACTAAAGAACCAAACTCTACTTTACTCAGGGCTAAAGGCTTACTTATTTTCCTGTTCTGAAGTTGGAGTCAGGGGCAGACAGGTTTTATTCTTTCTTGTTTGCTTTTCCTAGGGAAGACATTGAATCAAGGGAAACATCTGAGATGGGAGCCTGCAATTCCTGCTGTCTTCAGGTGTCACCCTGGTTCTCATACATGCATTGATGGTTACTGACTTTCAGTGAGGAATCACTTAAGAATTTCAAGGAGCTTCTCTGAACTTCTGGTTCTATTGCGCTAATGTGCAGAAACATTGCAGGCAAAAAGTAAGAAACATATACTATCTGGCAACTTTAGAAACAGGAAAGAAATAAATTTTTTACAAATTTCAACAACCTCAGCTGCCATTGGGAGGTCTTTTCAGATATATTTAAAGGGAAAAGTAGAAGAAAAAGACAAAAAACTTGTATTTTTTCCTTTTTTATAAAGGATTAAATAAATTCATATTAACTATTCACTAGGGAAATTTAAATTACTTTCCAAATAATTATTGGAGCCAAAATCCTCATTTTCAAAGGAAGAATAACAGCTATTTAATGTTCACCTTATATGCAATGCTTTATAAAACTTTATTAATCTGACACTTAGGATAAAAAATCAAAGTAGAAAGTAAAATAAGTTTAAATTCTCTGCTGGCTGTCCTCTAAACCTCTCAAACCCTTATACTCTCTGCATTAACTGAAGATTTGTTCTGCCAAAAGCAGTGCTAACGTAACAGCTGCAGGCTGACAGTTCACATTAACTATTGCAACTCGGAAGAGCGTGACCCCTGTCTTAGATGTCGCTTGTTCTATCTTATCAGACATAATGCAGACGAAAAAATTGTGCTACCAAGAAAATCCCAAGGACCAAAAGAGTCAGCAACAGCAAAAGTGCTAACCTACATTTTCAGTCAGCTTTACAGGAGGAGCAGAAACATAATATTCAACAACCATACAAATCCCAACTACTTCTGCGAACTTACTCAGCTGGAGAAGTGCTGAAGCGGCTGTCTTGCTGCAAGGAACTTGCCACAGTTCTGCTTTCTGCTGGCCTATTCTCTCTCAAATGATACTTGATCAAGAGCTCACACTCTAGTCCTAGTAAACACTATTTGTAGCCCACTAAACACTATTTGATGTGAAAGGCTGCAGGCTTTGCCCTGCCCAGCAGTGCAGTGTCTTGGGGCTCTTTTGGGCTTGCTGGCCACAGCTGGGCTCAGCCTGGTTTATCAGCTGTTGACAGGAGCAGTGTGCATTGGAGTGCCCTGGTTTAGCTTTTCCCTGTGAGTCCCAGTTCAGCACCTGTCAGATGATAGCTGGGAAGCAGAGGGTGGAAAACAGCAGCCCTTCATAGCAATGACAACAAAAAACCTGACAACAGAAACTGATGGAGAAACAGTGTGTTATATTGAAAGGAGGCTTAAGAGCAACACGAGATCAAGAAAGAGGAAACTCCTACCTATAAGTATCTCAGGATGACAACAATTTGTCAGAAACACCAACAGTTCTTCCATCAAAGCCACCCAGTACCTTCCCCCTCTTCATCCTGAAAAAGACTGAAACCATCAGTCTTGGGACCCACAGGGAAAAGCGAAGGGTGAGCATCACATGAGAGAATGAGACACATAAATTCTCTTTTACAATGTATTTAAGGATATTTCTAATAAGGCTTTTCTGCATTAATTTGTACTTTAAGTAATGGTTCTGTCACAGTGGACTAACGGTAGCTTGTGTTTTGGCTGTATTATAAAGATTTTTAGACTCACAGGAAGTTCTTAGTTCTGTGCAATAGTTCCCTCTTTCCTATAACAGGATTTTCATGAAATTTGTCATATGAGAAAAGACAGTTAATATGCCCTTGGATTTAGAGGTATCATTTATAATGCCTGGTTTATTACATTTAAAGAGGAAGTAGGGCAACAAAGGCAGCTATGAAATATATTTAAGGCATGATGTTAATGATTGTCCTATGGGACAAGGGCTAAAAATCTGAAGAATTGTTGTCTTTACTACAGATCTTGAAAACTACGACTAAATATGAGAGACCCAGATGTTTGAAATTACAATAACTTGACTCCATCAACTGGTATGTATCTTTCACCTGAAAAAGAAGAGTGACAAAGATCATTAATACAAAGGACCTCTCTAATATAAATCATTCTTCTCTTCGCTTTGGCTAAGGCATTGTTTTTGATAAAAACAAGGCATTGAAGTAGGGGAAGAATTAACTCTCTTTTGACATCTATATTCACAAAAAATCTAAGGTGGTATCTAAGCACCACATACACACAGAAGCATCCCCTTGGTAAAATGGTTAAATTGTGTCATCCTTTTGTCTGACAGATACCCCTCCTCACCTCACCTTGCCTTGCCAGGCCATACCCTGGGGATCAGGAGGTTTGAAAAGGAAAGAATGGATTGGGAGAACAGTGACTGTGCATGAAGGGTCTCTTTTTACTATGCAGAAAAATATATATAGTGCTGTTCACCACCTAGTAGCAGCCTCATTATTGCTGCTCATTTCTCCATATGACTGCATTTTCTTTTCTCCACCTACTCATGCCAAAGACATTATTCTCTTTTATGACCTCAAATTTTGTCCTCTGTCCATCTCAATTGTGACCTATTCAAACCACAACACCTATTATCATTCTTCCTCCTTATATTTTGTTCACCTGGGGAGGCAGAGTTCATCTGCAAAGTACAGAAGAATATCTCAATCAGAAATGCTTCTGTTTCCTTGATAAAATTATGGGGTTTGTTGTTGTTGTGATCGTGTAGTTTTTCAGATGTTAGGGGTTGTTTTATTATTTTTGGTGGTTTTTTTCTTCCCCAGATTTGATGTCACTTGGCACAATAGGTGGATGAAGACATAAATGGAGATGGAAAGTGTGTTGAAAAATGGATTTTTTCAGGAGCTGAAGCAGCTTGAAAAATTGATTGGATGCAACAGTACTCTGAAATAAACAGGAAATAAACTAAGCTCAAAGACCTAAAACATGGCGTTACTTGCCACTTTCCTCCCTTGGCAACACAGCACAAATATTTGAAGACATGTAATTCATTTCTAAGAGTGTTCCATGCTACTCTGAGAAAGCTTGTTTTCAATCTTTTCTGTTCCTATTTCTAAAAAGAATTCTGAAATTACTTACTGGTTTGGGAGGAAGGATATATATATCCTACATGCTAGGTAAATGCTTTAACTTTTAGTCCCTGGCTATATTCATTTATTCAATATGAACAGACTGAGAGAGATTTATCGGAGAAGACAAAGTAACCCACAGCAATATTACTTAAAGCCTTGAAGTTAGTTTTAGTAAGAAATAGAAAATGGAGTTTCAGGTGTCTGAAAATAGCAAAGAATGTCTATCTTCCTTATTCTGCATGAGTATTGTATTCATGCAATTATTGGCTAAATTAAATTACTGGATACCCTGGATTGATCCTAACTGGAGAGCTTAATCCAAGTCTCATCTTGCTATTTAGTTGTTTTCTCTCAAGGTGTTTGAAAACAAAAGAAATGTTCTTTTCTTTTCAAGTAAAAATAGGAGTCATCCAAAGCACTTATTCTCTTCCATTACGTCAATGAAAAATGAGCAGAAAATTTTTCACAAGGAAGAAAAGAAACAAGCCATAAGTATGGTAGAGAACCTGCAAAGTGATACCAACATAGGAAACATTTTGCAATTTCTCTGCTCTTATTTTTATGTGGGAGTAGCTAAATTAAATGCAAATTACTAGAAAAGCAAGTTTTATGTGTCAGAAGTTGTCTCAAGAAGTTATAACCTACAAAGGACATACAGCAATCATGTCGACAGGAGGGGTACCAGAGAGCTGACCAGGATGCTGTATTAAATAGCCTGTCATCTCAACCTATTTCTGCCTGACAGTGTCTCCAACAACATCAAGGCCATCTTCATCATCTGTGTGAATTTTCATCCAGGCTGAAAGTATTAGTGTGCAAGAGAAAGATTGAATGGCCAAGCTGTGCTACATTCTTAACCGGGGAGAATATTAATAATGGATGACAGAAATGCCTCCAAAGATGTTATATTTCAAGCATTTATTCTGTGACACATCATGAGACTTTCTGTGATGGTCAATCTGAAATGTTTGCTGGAAGTTGTGCAGAAGTCCTAAATATGTTGTCTCCTGCTGCATTTAGCAGGAATTTCTTGGTGTTTTGGTGTCACTTTAAACACAGGTAGTTGATATCTTCAATCATCTAAAGCAAAGTTTGACAAAGTACACTTTGTGTTGGTACTGATGTAGAAGTTTTTGTTAGAAGTTGCCTGTTTCCTGCTCTGGCTGCATTTTATGTCATCAAAACAAAATCAGATAGTTTATTCTGAGAGTAACCTGATCTAGCTGAAAATGTCTCTGCTCACTGCCCTTAAAAGGTCCTTCCAACCCAAACTATTCTATGATTCTATTTTGCATAATGATAGTAGACTGCACCAGCCAAAAGCATTTTTAACCTTAAATTACTAGCTATGAAAAAAAAAAAGAAAATGAGAGGTAGAGCACTATTAGCGCAGGGATAATTTTATTAGGCTAAGGGGAGCAAATAAACATATCTTGGTTTATAGCATTTTTTTTGCACAAACACAAAGAAAGCTTTTCGATGAGAAAATAATAAGTCTTTATAGCTTTGAATTGTTCTGGGGAACTTGTGTGAACTGGAACACATGAAAAATGTCGACAAAGCAAGTGAGTCGAAAGAACATGGGAAGTGAAGGGTTTCACTGTTGTCTGGAATGATAGTTATTCAAGTATGTGCAGCTATTCAAGTGATTCTTACCTGGTGATCCATTAATACTTTAATAAATACACTGTTACTAGTGCCCTAGCAGCAATTTCCCTCTACCATATACTTCATAACTCTTCTTTAAATCTTCATGTTCATTTATGATCTTTTCTTTTTGGCAAAGGCACAAGGATTCATGCAGTTCGTTGACTATCCTTGTCATAAGCTGTCACTCTAAGATGCCTAGGAAAAGAAGAAATTAATGGAAACATCGCTTCACTTGCCAGCAAATGGGAGGAAGGAGCTAAAAAAGGAAATATTTCAATTTGTTCAAAATCTTGTAACAATTTTCATTTCCATTATTTACAAAGGAAGAGGGGTCCAGAGACATAATTCAAAAGTTAAAACAGTGAAGCATTAAGGAATATGAAGTTGGAAGTAAATGTACTTGTGAGTAGTTCTTTTATTTTGACAACAATTGATATTTGACCAGGAGAAATATGTCTGATCCAGGAAAATAATTTCTAGGCTAAACTAGAGAAAATAAGCAGTCTTCTAAGAACATATTCAGAAATAAGATGCACTGATTAAAAAGGAAAGTTTTATAATTTTAAACCTGGAACAAAATATGCAGATGCATTTTTGCCAATCAGAACAAAAAAAAAGTTACAATATAGGAACTGAGCCCTGCACAACTACTTTCTCTCAACCAAGCTATAAGTGCATTTTTTTAAACTGGTTATTATAACACGGTTATTAAGTTACATTAAAAAAGGTTAGGTTAGCACCCAGACTGAAACTGGCAGCACTGGAGGAATTACTGTTTAAACACACATTAGGAAACAATCTCTGTCACCAGAGTATTTTAATAGCACTGTTTATAAAGGTAATATACCACTGGTTCTTTTCTACTTTCCTAATTGTCCCTTTTTTTAATTTTTTTTTTTTTTTTTTTTTCATCACGTGTCTACCTTGTTTTCATTTCCAAAAATTCTTAATTTGCTTCTTCACAAATAGTTTAGTGTTGGATAAGTATCTTGGGCCCCTGAGAATGCTTTAAGTATTGTATTGGCCCTATGGAATTCTCATTCTCCACAAAGCCTCTTTACAGATCTGTGGCTATTGAAAGTTAAGCACCTACAAATAGAGGTCAGGCTACTGACCTTTAACTCAAGATTATGGAAAATAGTTATGGAACAGGCTGAGAAGTGATCTCACCTGTTTCCCCTCCAAGACTGGGTATGAGAATTTTCCTGTCTAATTTCATATAGTGATTGACATAGAATTTTCATTTTTCTTAGGTTGATTATACGAGGTTTAGGTTTAGGTTTAGGTTTAGGTTTGATGGATTTCATCCTCAGGATTTTGGTTAACATTAGTGATCCTTTATTTTCTAAAACTTATTTTCTAATATCAAACCTAAATTTTACCCCTGGAGTTTTCCCCCTTCTGGTTTGTTTTATTTTGTTCATTGCACATGTGCTAAACTAGAAATGTATGTTAAGATCACTCCGAACTGAGACAAATCCATCCATGCACTAAGATGCTTTTTATGACTCAAAAAAAGGTAAACCTTGGAGAGAGTTGTTCATGGCTTCTCTCCCATGAACTACCACTTTTGTGAACTTTAATCCTTTTTGGTCCAGAGACCGATTTACTTGATATTTTTAGCACACTACATTAAATAAGTAAATGTTAACCTTCCCATAGGAACACTTTAGTTATATCTCTCTAATGCATGTAGTGCATAGGAAGGGGACTGAAATGTAAGAACACTCTCATCCTAGGCAGCTCTTATCAAGTGGTAAAAGAAAATTGACAACCCTACCTCTTTTGTGTCTTTTGTGGTTGTAGAGGATAATTATGTCCTTCTTAAAATCATGTATGTACTTTGCCATTCTCCTATAATGGAAATACCACATGCTCAGATAGTCAATCTGCTATATTTTCTCCAATTCAACAAACACCAAAATCTGACTAACTCAGAATGTGTCAGATTAATTTATCTTTTCTGCAGGGCAGTCTTAATGTGAGACTACTTTTATTCTTTATGGTTTGATGGATTTCATCCTCAGGATTTTGGTTAACATTAGTGATCCTTCAGAAAGCTTCTTTTTTGAAATTAATTTGTTCGCCATACGTTTTAATTTTATGAGAAAGCAGTCTAGAATCTACTAAAAAATGATAAATTTTCTATTTTTGTTTTACTATCTTTAAAACACCCATAAAATATCTGTGTGCAGAATACAACAGAGGTTTCTAAGTTTGGGTTTAGGAACTAGAGAAAGAAAATTATTCTCCAGTCAATTCCATACATTATTTGAGGAGTAATTCTTTAGAAACATATTAAAACTATCTTTCTTTCAGCTCTTGTTCAATTCTATGAAGTGGGAAGATAGCAGAATACTCTAGGTGGTTTATAACAGGTTTCAGCATTTTCATGGGTGCAAGTCTACTTGTAAAAGCATATGAAGCTTGAAACTGTTAGAAGTCTTTCAGATACTTAAATGTTCTCAGTTTTTCAGATGCCCCAAAATCTTTACTAGGAAGAAGTATATACTACAAAATTTCAAACTAATCCAATGAGTAAGACTGTCAATAGAAACGATGACTGCAGTATCTGCACTCCCACTCATGCGAGGGTTAAACCTTCATAACACTAGAGATGGGACAACATTGAGTTCTCCAGATTCAAAAAAAGACCGAGGGTCTTGCATCTCTGACTTTCATCTGCTACAGTTAAAAGAAACAAACAAAACAAAACAAAACCAGAAAACCAGCAGCAAATTTACAACAGGTGCAGTATGATTCCTGATTGTGTGAAATGGTTTCATTGGGAAATGGCCACTCAAATGCCTCCATTAATTCCAGCAACTAAAAGGCAAAGAGTCTTCTGGCAAAGAAGTGTCTGAGACAGTGTCTGTGATGATGCTGTCTCAACCCTGTTGCTCATACTGGGCAGTTTATTGTGATTACCTGAATTCTCTCTCAAAAGACAGGTTTCCTTCTGTTCCTCCAGTCCTAAACAGATTAAATCTGTTTACCTTTAGGATATCGATAGAATATATAGACAGGAAGTGTTGCTATGGAAGGAAATTTTACAGAGATGGAGTATTTTTCTGTTATAGGTGTAACTAGACAATGCTAATATGGTTTTGGTATTACCAGATAATGGCAAACAACTAGATAATGCAGTCTGTCACTGAGGCTCAGGCTCACTGTGTCTTTGACCATGCCAAGAAATAATTGGCAAACAAATTTACAGAAAGATGTTTAAAACTCTTTAAACCAAATAAATGAACTAACACTAAAGAATTTACTGGAAAATTATATTTGTTATTTTTTTAAATGAGTTAATAATATTAAAATAGAAATTAAAGAAAACAAAATCCTAGCCATCATATTTTGTTTTTTTCATGAGCTTGGATACAGTAACTACTGGTTTTCAATAGAGTCTGGCATTGGGCCTTAGTTAATTAACTATATAACATAGAGAAATAGAAAAAAATAATATTGAAAGTAAAGATATAATGCCAGTTTTTTCAGTAGGCTCTACATGTATTCAGCGGGGTAATATGTACCACCAACATAGATTATTTGCTCTCTTAAACATCACGAGAAAAGGACTAGTTTGTGTGTTCTCAACACAGCCATATAGAAAATTATGGAGTAAGACATAAACACTGACTGAAATGCATGCAAACACTGCAGGAAGAAATATAAAATAAAAAGGCTTTTTCCTTCTGTTTCTGATACAGGCTCCCTGTGCTTATATTTAGAGTGGGCCAGGAACAACTGTCACTTTTACCTATGAATGTGGGTTAATTCTTCATGCGTTGCACTTGTGACCTTCAAACTACTGCTTTGAGTGGCTTACAGAGAGACTCAGTGCAGAATATTCAATGTGCCCTCAGGTTTGTGTTTCTATCAGAGCAACACCTGCCACTAAAGTCAGTCAGATTATATGCTTACAGCACTTCTTTATGCTTATTTTTAAAAGGTAACAACAGAAATGAATTCAGAAGTAATTTAAAATTAAGTGTAACATCTTTTATACCTTCCGAAATATCTCCCTATAAATTACCATTTGTGAATGGAGTTTGAATGAGAAAATGTCAAGTTTTTTGTTGCAAATATTGGGAACCTTTAATTAGTCTTCGCAAAGTTTGTGGGGTTTTCTTTGTACTGAAGTAAATCAAAATATATGCTTTCAGGAAATATCAGAATATTAAATTCATATAGAGATTTACTTGAAGCAGAAGTGGGATTCTCTGCTTTATCTGAATAACTCAGGGTTTAAATGCATTATCAGCACTAAATGTTACTGTGATTCATTCAATAACCTACTCATTAGACAATCTTCTCTCTCAAAGCAAATCCCAGATAATCTCTTCTCATCATATTGCTGAAGGGCCAATCTTAATCAAATCATTTAAGTATAGAATGATCTTTGCTTTCTAAGGTGGGATCAGAAAGAAAATACTGATGTCTGTTTGATTCTGAACTTGCTGCATGTGAGACTGGTGATGTCTTTTCTCTTTCATGGCCAGTACATACAAACAGGAGAATCCTCAAGCAAAATGCTACAAGATCCAAATGCACGGATACATCGATCAAAACATGAAGTTCAATTTATTCTTCCAAACCCCTTAGCTGGGTTTTTCCATTTTTTTTTCTTTTTGAATGAAATGTATTTGACAGATGCATTAAGAACTTCTAATTTTGTCCATACAGTTTTAATTAGCCATACAAAAGAATGAAATTCTCATGGAATTCATGTTGTTTTCTGCCTATGAATATTTACTCTTAAGTCTCTCCAGTCTTCTATATGCTTAAAAATAGTATTTATTATTTAATATATTTCACATTAGTTAAAAATTATCTACAATTCCACCAAGGCTACAATCTTGACTGTGAACAACTGATAAACATTGATAAAAACCACAGAAGATTACCATTATGGTCCTGCTAGTTTGTCTGTACCATGTTTATATTAAAAAAAAAAAAAGCAAAAACCCCCAAAACGAAGCCCTGCACCCTATCCCAACATTTCCACCCCCTTAATAAAAAGATGATGGTGGGTATTTGCTATCAAAAATTGCTAGTTGTTATCTGCTCTCATGGCTTTTCTAGTGATATTTCTGAAATGTGTGAATAAAAAAAGTTACTTTGATTTTATTTATCCTTGCTGCTTGCTGGCATGCTCAGGGAGTAGCACTTCATGCAGCTCTGCCTGTACTGTAATTCTCTATTGGAAAAAACCCAACACTGGAAGTTTCTCTACAGAATCAGATTTACCTGGAGATGGAGGGAAGGACTCAGGGGAGGAGTGAATAAGAGCGTAGTTCTTCCAGTTGCTCTCCCCAGAATGGCACACTCCCCTTGTTACAGTCCAGGGCAGGATGTAACTTTGTGCCACCTCTCTCCTTCATCCATCAGTGGGTACATGAACCCTTTCCAGCAGATGCACAAACAAATTTGCAATTGAAACATTTGAGATGCGTATGGATTGCCTGGCAGCTCAGGTGTCAGAAGCCATTGCTGATGGTACTCCTGTCTTATTCTGAAAGATGGAGAACAGAAATCTCACACCACTAAAGGACAATTGATTCTCTGTATTCCATTTTCCAGGTATCTTTCTGCAAGAGAGAGAGGACTATTGATTTAGAGTTTTTTGGTATAGTTATCAAATGCTTTTTCTTTGCAGCATCAATAATATTCTACACAGTGAAATTGAAGGGAACTAATAACAAGGATGAACCAAATCCAGTTTCCAACATTTTGCTACCTGTGAGCAAAGCACTTAGTGCTTGGGAGACTTAAGATCATCTGTTTGATGATTTCTCTTGCTACATCTTGAGTCACTGACTGAGGGTATCTCTGAAAAGGTCATTTGTGGAAGTTTTATCTTAGGCTGTTGTGTCCAAAGAAGACACCAAAGTGTCTGGCATTGATTTTTCTTGCACTGCAACATCACTCCCAGGAGTAAACTATCAAAGAGCCTATTGATAGAAACATGCCACGAGTCTATGACTACATAGAATAGAACTAAAGGCAATTTAATTTTTTAATATTACCTGTCTTTAACACAGAAGGAAACTGGACAAAACCTTAAAGTGACTATCTAAGATGTGATATAGAAGTTTAAGCTATTCAATGCTCTTTATGGACCAAGATTCCATCAATTGAATCAAATACATAAGGTTAGCAATTAGATGCAATTTCTGTACTTTAGACATATCCTGTGTGGATACTCCTTGGAGGAGGCTGGGAGAGCAGGAGGAGGGAAAATCAGAATACTGCTCCTATGGTTATTATAAAATATTTTAATAGAAAAAAAGTCATACTCTTTCCAACAGATTTTTGAACAAATCAAACTCTTCAGAGATTTGTACTGTTCCAGTATTTGAACCATGATGACAGCTGTACTTTGCAGAGGAAAAAACCACTTCCACCTGATCGAGACTCACCATCCCAAGCCTTATGATTATCCCTCTGCTGCATTTTAACTTGTTGAAGGAGAAAGAGTTTGCCAAGCAAGCAACTATATCCCTTATGAAAGGCTTGGTTAGATGTAAGTTATGCTATGCATATACACAGACACACACAACAGTGAATTTACACTTTCTGACACCTTAAAGGCTTTTCAGAAGTCATGGAAACTTCAAAAGTGTCTGCTTTCCAACAGTATGTATACTTGTATAACTTTTTTGTCACTTTTTTTCCTTTGTAGTTTTGCTGACTGCTACAGCTTTTATTCCTGAGACATATCAAAGAATATAGATAACAGAAGTCAAAAGAAGGTAAATTCATAATCACATTCAAATGTAGTGTATAACACACATTTTAAATTATTTTTTATAGATGATTCATATTTTCTCTTGCAGTATCTTGTATTTCTTTAACTTGATAGCCTAGCTCTAGCCTAGCTCTAGAGCTCTAGCCTAGCTCTAGCTCTTCTTCCTTGAAGAAGGAACAAATTAGTGTCTCAGTGGGAAAAAAAATGAAACTTTCCTGCTGCTTCTGCAGAAGGAATTTGAGTATATTGATTAATCCATTTTGTCTTGCAATGTATAATACACTATGTAGGAAATCCAAGCGGGATGGATTAATCCATTCTTCTTCTCTCAACATTTTATATATTTTACATTTATTTATGGGTATTGCAGGAGGAGAGGGGAATGTTGTCACTAGATGATGAGAGGATAGGTTCCTAGCACAGATTACTAGTAAAGACCTTCCCTCATTGAAAGACAACCCTCAAAATGAGCACATATGAGAAAATTGCTGTCATTGGTGTTAAATGCTAAATCCTTTCCTCATTCCCTTTACCACATTTTGTGTGACCTCCAGAATGATCTTTTGAAAGCTGGGTTTATACCTGGATCTCCTTGTGAATGATGCACTGCAGAAAAGAGAGCCCTTTCTGAGCACAATTTCTATATTTTGCCGTTTTTAATACATCAATCAGTCATAGCAAACAGTTCATCTCCCCTGCTAGCAGTCCTGGTGAGCGAGGCAGGGATTTTTAGTGTCAAAAACCCCTCTCTGGCTCACACGTATTAATGTTGCTCTCAGCAGGAGCAGCACACACACCTCAGGCTAACGTTCCCTCTCCCAGCACCCGGCCTGAGCTCAGGGTCATTAATTCAGCCCATGGTGTTCATCCCAAATCAGCTTGACAACCTGGTTACACAGGGACAAGTCCTTCATGGAGGTCAGGGCTGCCCACTGGGGAGAGAGGATGAGGCTTATAAATTAATCTCTCTTCACCACTTGTTGGTCAGAAAGAAAAACACACAGAAGGATACAGGCAAGAGTGTGATCAACATATCAAAAAGTCTATTGAGTTACAGTTATTATGGGCAATCCTACCTGGGAACCTCATGGACTATGATCTTCTGATCAAATTGGAACTGCTCAGCATTACCATTTTAATAATTTTTGATCTATCAGTTTAGAAGATTTTCTGAAGAAGGAGCAAACCACATCCTTACCACTTTCCAGATACAAAGGGAGAAATTATATTTACCCTTGCTTGAATTGTTTTAGTAGCACTTACCAGAGTTGATTTATTTCCAGTAAAAATATTAGCAAGAAAATTATCATTTACCAACTTCTCTGGATTAACTTTGAATGGTTTCTAAGGGTAATATATAAAAATATTTTAAAATAAATTAAACTTCCATGTACGAAGGGAGATATTCCATTGTAAAGAATCAGATCTCCTTTTCTTTTTTCTTTTTCCCCCTTTTTTCAATGTAAAGAGACGTAGGTCCCCAAGCATCTGTAAAACAAAAGAGAGAGGAAACATCAAGGGATTTATAGTTTGCTACCTACAAGTTTGATATCCCTTCCTTTGAACATATTTCATTCCATTCCCTGTAGGATTTATTTGATATTTCCTAGGCCTTTAGGGACAGTAGGGTTGAAAGGAAGTTGTACTACAGTATGAAGCCAACAGGGCAGGTGACATCAGCTGTTTTGCTGATTTCAAAATAGGATCTGAGGTTGTCAGAAAAAAACCCAAAATTTTTTATTACCAAAGGCAGATTTAGAAGGCTATTTAGCAATGGAGGAGAAAAAGTGTATCAGCACATTCTGCCATTGAAAAGTTTGCATAAAGGGCATTTGCTGTGGCAGATATATTCCAAGCAGGTTTATAGCTATGCTGCAGTGTTTTCCAGTATGAACAAAACACCAAAGAATTATGAATGTTTTTCAAATTTATTAAATATATGTATGAGTGGACCATCATGGTTGTATTATGATTTCTCTAAAATTGTAAAAAATCATCTTCATCTTAGTGAAGAATTTCAGATTCCATTATCTCTTGGATGAGGAACTAGACAGTTAACAAATACACATTGGGCCCATCCTTACAAGCTTTAGTCATAGTTCAGTAAATTTCAGACATCCCACCTTGTTCTACTTGCTCAGCTACTCTAGGATGCCATATAAACAATAGGATTTAATTTCATCTCCTACAGCTTTTCTGTTTTGGGACAGAAAGGAGGAAAAACCTAGAAATTCTGTCCTCAGTGATTAATTCTAATAAAAACAACTCACCACCTAAGAGTTACAGTGAAAGAAAAATTTGACCCAGTTATCTTCAAAGCTCTGAAATAAACAGTTACCAGGCAGCACCTATTACATTCTTGTGAAGCAACTATTTAGTAATATTTTGATTTCACTGATTACAAATCAGATTCTGGAAGGAGATATGAATCCCCTAAACTCCAAAAGAGAGTCAGGAACAGATCTGGAATTATCTTCAGTCAGCAAAAAATAGTTTTTATACCCACTTGAGCCCTAACTTCCTAATGCTTTTATTTAAAGAAACCAACTTTTTGAATAAGTACATCCTTGGTGTGTAAAACTCCACAAAGCTGATGCATAATTTGCTTAGGAATTTGTCAACGCAACACATCCATATTTCCCTCTTTTATTTTTTTTGTTTTGTTTTGTGTTTCAAACTTAATGTGTGTCCATCTGTCAGTGTCCTGTATGCTCTGAAGTCTACACAGCATATTCTCTGCTTTTATGCAGGCTATAATCCCATGATATTGTAAAAAGAAAATAGAAGTATCATTTCAAGACATGGCTCATTGAATCCATTTTAATTAAAACTTTTTGAAATAGATTTTTTAAACTTCCTAATCTTAGCTGCAGATTAGCTGCCTGTTTATCGGATGAATGCACTAGGCGCATTTTGGTTTGCATACTTAGAGATTACAGCCCTATTTTGTCCTGAAGGTATTTTATTTGATGAGGTCCATTTTAAGCAGCCTAATTCATGAATTAGCTGCCAGTGTAGGGCATAAACCCAATCTAATTTGAGGGACCCACATAATTCATTCTGCATGATGGATTCTCCCAAGGAAGCAGCAGAGCAGAAATACCTTTCACCAGTAAAGCGAAAG
Organism: Argya squamiceps; assembly: GCA_037834095.1. NCBI lineage: Eukaryota > Metazoa > Chordata > Aves > Passeriformes > Leiothrichidae > Argya > Argya squamiceps. Next base: position 97,493,090 of record JBBMKD010000102.1, on the reverse strand, counting down.
CCATGAATTTAGAAAGGCAAGAAAACCCAAACCCCAACAACAACAAACAAACAAGCAAAAAAAAAACCCCTCCAACAATTTACTAGTACACAATACTTAGCACTAAATATTTAATCCAAAAAAACATATGCATAATAATGATTATTTTATTAATAAAATCTTAGAAGTGAATAATATCCAGATAGTGTAATATTAGTGTAAATCATTAAAACAATTTCTATAACTTTTCTGTAATTTATAAGCAAGGAGGAATTTTGGAAACAGCATTAATCCAAGATATTCCAATCTAGATATACAGGTAATTCTTCACTTCTGCCAAGCACAGCTAACCAAATTTCATGTGCCATCTGACTGTTACAGCCTCTTCAGCTGGACTTGTTCCCTGCTGAGTTCAAATCCAATAAATGCAGATGCATAATTGTACATCAATTTTCTGATTTACTTGTTTTACAATTCATCTATGGCCTTCAGTTGCTTTCAAAAGCCCTTGAGTCAAAATGATTTGAATCTGAGCATTAAAGCTTACAGAGTTCCAGACAATCTTCCCTCTCTTTTTGCAACTTTTCTGAATTTAGAGTAGAATACAGCCTGCTGCTTACTGGGACCTTCTTTAAGTTGAGAAAGATCAAAATTAAAGTATTGCAAGAAGCGAATCACTCTACTCAGTTATTTGCACCTGAATATTTAGCAGTTTTATGCTTTCAAATCTTGCCCTAACAGATTGGTGCAACATTTTTTATTTTATATAAATAAATGTTAAGCTCTTGTAGATTTGGTAATACTTGATAAAGATGATATCTTCTTTACTTTCTTTTTTATTTTTTTTTAAATTCTTTTTAGGATAAGGTCCAGGCACAGGACCTGCCAAGCTGGGTGAGATTCAGGTATCCATCTAGATGGAGAACCTGCAGTAGTCAACACACAAGGATAGAGCTTATGAACAAAGCAAGGACACAGAGATTATCCCTTGAACTGTCCTTAAAGATTTTGCCAACTAGAAATTCATGAACTGCCTGTTCCATGCAGACTACACTGTTCAACAGCTGTGCTTGAGTAGGTTTCTTCATGAAGCCTTTCAGAAAAAATGTGGAAACCACTGCCACAGAATGACCAAGAAAATTGTGTGGGGTTTTAATCTTAGTTTACTCTAAAAAGGCTTGTTATTTCAGTATTGTCTACATTTTGAACTTTCACAGTACAGGAAAATCATTATTATTATACTCTTTTCCATACATATTGCTTTTAACATATTTGTTTTGTTGCTACAGAGACCATTCTGTATCCTTTTCTGTATATTTCTTATTTCTATTTCATCCTTTATTTTGAGGGACCACTCTATGACCAAGATAAGTGTATTTTCATCTTTTTTCACAAAGATTGCAATATCTTTTTCCTGAGAGGTGATAACTATTTTGGAACTCATCAATGTGTTTCTGTGTAGAGCTGAAATGTTTTCTCCTGTGTGCATTACTTTGCATTAACTGTCTTCAAGTTCCATCTGCCCTTTTATTGCCTAACCTCTCAGTAACGTGGCAGATTTTTGCACCTCTTTGAGGTTAATATACAGTGACAAGCCCAAATACATTCATTTCAATGTATTCTGTCCCTAACTTGTAATGTGTTCTCTGCAATAATTAGCTATATCCTACATGTCAGAGAACCTATAAAGATCATTAGGGCAACTTGCTTGGAGCTGCCTTTTGTGAAAATTGCTACCTTTTCTTTACCATGTTATTGATTTATGACAGTATCAACTCCAAAAAGCTGGGCTACACTACAATATCATGGAAAAGTGTTGTACTTCTCAGTATTATATCCACCTCTAATTCCTACAGTTAATATAACTGTGGATGTGGCTTAAAAAAGACATTAAAAATGTATAGTTAACAAAAGGCAACCTATACATTACATAGGAACTTTGAGAGACAATATGTCCTTTTGGAAATAAATAAATTATTGCTCTGAAGGACTTAAAGGGCACAGTGGCCTATTTCAGATACTGTCAAGGCCACAGAAGAAAGTTGCCATAAGAGAAGCCACCAACAGCAGGAATTTGAGATAAGCTCAGAAGGGAGGAGTTATGACAGGAAGTTGCTAATTCTGGGCCTGTCAGAGGGGAGATCTGGTTAGCACATCCTGGTTAATCTGTCTGGGCAAAAATTCCCACTGCAACAAACTGTGTGGAAGGAAGCAACTGCCCATACTTGTATCACACCAAGTTATGGGACAGATGGTACCGGCAACCACCAACAACCACTGAAGCATTCCCAGACTCATTTCTGGGGCCTTCCACCAGAGGAGTGAGTGTGATCCACAGTGTTAAAACTCCCCCACAGGGCAGGTAGCAGGGCATTCCCACCTGTACGTGAACATATATCAACATCTCAAACTCTTTACTTTGCAGGCTTCCCCCATACTTCATGGATCAAGACTTGCAACCATCACTTCAACCAACAGACATCTAAATTGCAACAATCAAATATCATCATCATATCCACAAGTGCTGATAACTTTCCAGTATCTACTCTTGTCCCCTCTTTCTATTTCTTTCTTTCCCTTACCTATTTCCTTAAGGGATATTTTCATACTTTTATATTGTCATATTACTATAGATAACCACCCAAATGGTTATATCTACTTTCCACTGCAACCAAATTTTTAAAAATATTGATATTTATATACTATTTTTATATTATACTGATCATTCTGTGTCATTTCACTGTAATCCCAAGGGACCTATCAACAAGAACCCCAGTTATCCTCACCTTCTGGGCTGGTTGCAGCACCCTCTTAGAGGAGTCGACTGCCAGAACCTGATACTCGACCACGTCAAGTTCATTAAGCAGCTGAGGGATGATTGTGCTGAAATGCACACTGAAATTTTAACTAGCATATGGATCCAATGACAAAGAGTTAACTGTTATTACATCATGCTTGGCTTTGTGAAACTGGAGGAGCATTACCTAAGGAGTCAGATAAATCCCACAGTTAGGAAGTCACTATTTGATTTGTTACTGTGAGTGAGAGACAATCACAGAACTGGGGGTTTATTTTAAAATATTATGGAATTAATCATATTATGACTTCCAAGGGAGTTCCTTTTTTTAATAAGATGAGGTTCAGTACATTTCAGAGCAACTGTTATTCAGTAGTTGCCAAGTACTCAGCCCTTCCTAACACAAAACACTGTCTCAGACCTTTTTATCTATTATTAGTGCATAGATGAAAAAATAATTATGATTCTGAAAAGTATTGAATTTCTGGTTATGCAATAACATATTAACACATCCAAAATTAATGGATAGTCTGAAAGCACAATTTATATATGTGAAATAGAAATTTAAGTTTTAAAACCTTAAGAAAGGAAGAACTCATGTCTTAATTGAGAAAAAAAAATAATTACTTCCTCCTACCCTCCCAGTGTGCTGAGTGAAATAAATTAGAATCTCCCACATATCTTTTGCAGAAATTGATTCTCATGTCTAGTGTCAAAATATAAGCCAAAACCTGTAAATTTTGCTCAGACTTAGCAAGGAAGAAAGCCTACATTTTATGAGATCTGAAATATAACATTATTAGTAACTTTGAGCATAACCAAAGGATTGGGAAACTTGTAGAATTTGCATATTTCTTGTTGATTGTAGTGTTGCTAGAGACAAATAATTCTAATTATTTTGTTGCGTTCTTGGTTGAAAACCTAGGCATAATATATATATGTATCTTCAAACAGGTCACTGTATTAAAAACAAACAGATAAAAAAAACCCCAAATAAACAAAAAAACCCAAACCAAACCAAACCAAAACAAAAACAAACAAAAAACAAAACAGACAAAAAAAACCACACTAAAAACCAACAAACCCCATATGGAAAAGGAGCAACTGGAGCATCTAAAATCTATCCAAATTTCATTATAGCGAACTTTGCATATTCCTGGGTGGTAGACTGTGGATTTAAACCTCCTTGGACAAAGACGAGGAAACTAATAATGTAATGCAACCATTGGTTGGTGCTCTGAGATTTTAAGTTCTGGGGAAGCACAGGACCACTGCTGCAATCTCCAGCTTAATGAAAAACATGATGTTCACATCCTCATTTTCATAATTTCCCCTTCACTGCTGACAGATGAAATTAAATAAAAATGTTGTGCATTGGGCCGGACTAAGATATTGTTTGCAAGAAGCATGAGCAAAAAGCATTAAAAGGGTTTTGCTGCTGTTCAACAGTTAAAACATTATTTGTTCACCACTAAATGTGGCATAAAAGAGGACCACAGTTAATTATCTCCCATCTGTGGGATTAACATTAAAGCAATGAAAGATTTACAAGGAGAATTCAAAAAAATCTTGAACTTGAACAGAAAGGGAAATACAGTAAAATATGAGTGTGATTTCACGTATTTCTCAACTCACAGATGCACAGATGCTGTTTTTATAAGGTGAGTTTTCTGTTGTAAAGGTTCATTTTGCAGTTTCACAGGCTCAGCGAAATGAGGGACTACGGCAGATTAAGTGTCACTGGTAAACTAAATTTTTAGTAAAGGATAAACTCAGAAACTGTTTTTCTGTTTCTAACTTGCAGGTTGAAAAGCAAATATTACAAGGAAAAACCTGGTCCTTGCCCACAGACATTTAGCAGAAGGCTGGTTAGGGTCTATGCATCTGGCAAAATCCCCTCCTTGCCATCACCAGGCAAAGTGGCTCAGAGCAGGGTGACACGTTGTGACAGATGCAGCTGGCAGAGGTCCTTTAAGCAACTGAAACCACTCACTGATGACACACGTGCACTGCCAGGGGCTGGAACTTCTGCTGGCAATGCCACACTTGCACACGCCTGCATGTCCAGGGCTTGATGCTGCTCCACTGCTGCACTCTGGTCAGGCTGCTTTTCTGGCCAACAAACAAACCACTGGGGCCACTGCACTCCTGACCTGTAGTGCAGCTGAAAGAGTGATACAGGTTAACACGTGGTCAGAGTCTTATAAACCATGTGCTCAGGTATCAATCTCTGAGGATCCAGCCTTTGCAGAGAAGTGGCTAAAATTAATTGAGCAAGACTGCTCTTCAGAGGTGTTTTGTAAAGCAAAAGTTTAATAAGGAAAAATAACAAAAGTTACAGAGAACAAATGAAAAGCCCCGCACAGGTGTCCAAGAAACCTCTGACACTCTGCTAAAACACTCCAAAAAATGTTTTTCTTCTTTTGTGCTCCTTCCTAAATGCTGAATGTTCTAGGAGGGACAATTTGGCTTGCAGCCAATAGAGAGAGATATAGGGTTTGAAGAACGGTGGCAAGGTCCAATAGATGCTTCTCTCTTGGCCCTGAGCCAATTGCTGCCAAGAGGATATGGAAACAATCTAGGTAAACTTCCTAAAATGTCTAAAGGTAAACTGAAACTCTTTCCCTATATGGAAGCACCTGCTGGGGGTGTGGGAAATGCATTCCAACAACAGAGGTTGGTGCCGTCAGAACAGAAAGGGCATTGCATATGGGCTAATGCAAAAAACCAATAAAGCAATGGTCTAAATGAAGTTTCCTTAGACCTTTAATTGGCTGAGAGAAACAAAAAAATCTTTCTCAGCTGCTACCACTGGGGATTTTTTATTCATAATCGCAATTCACGATTTTCTGTTCAAAATATATCATAATCCTCTAAAGTCCTTTTTCTTGAAATAGGGAGACACATTTTAAGTATCTGATAGAATTTCTGAGAAAGAAAAGAAATGCAATAGAATAATTACTAGTTATTAATTCTGCAACAGATTAGTGTATCAGAAAAGAAATGCAGCATCTTGGTTTGTTACAGTAATACAAAGTTCATAATAGGTTGAAATCACAGAAGAAATTGTAATATTAAGTAAAAAATAAGCTCAGGATGACACAGGCTGACTTCTCGAATCTGAAGTGTGAACTGAAGGCAAAAAAGATGAGTTCTCTAATAAGACATACTAAGAAAGAATTAAATATTAAGTTATATAAAAGGAAGCAGGAACAGGTTTGTGATTTATTGTTTAATTTTTGAGTTTAGAGATTTTTCTTTGCAAGCAAATGAGTGTTTCTGTGGCTTATACCTAATTTAAATTCTAAGTTTTCTGAACTCCATGTGCATCTCCCTGTACTGAAAAGAATATTGCAAGCATTTAATTCACACAGTATTAAGCCAAGCCAAAGCCATGAAAATGCCATGGTGCCATTTAGTGAAAATTTATCTTTCACTGGGAATAGTTGAATTACAGCTGAAATGAGATTGGAAATAATCTTTTCTTCTATAAACCTTGCACCTGGAAGACAATACATCTGTTTAATATCTTGCCACTTCTATCATTCTATATTGTACCTGAAAGTGTTCTAGCAGTAGTCGCATGGGGCTCCTCTTCTATTTTTGTTAAGTTAGCCCAATTATTCTGAATGTCACCTATATGCTCCTATGACTATTTTTCCAACACAGAGATGTTGCATCATGCTTAGTCTATCCCAGGCTTGAATACATTTAAGAGCAAGGGAAATTAAATTCTAGTTAATTTAAGACTAAGAGCAAGATGCTATTTTTCTTTAGCAAACTGTTCTATCCATTGTTCCTAACCATTCTCAGATTGTGATGGCTATCATTATTTTAGTAATAAAGCAGGAGTTACTTGGGGGAATTTAAAAAGTTCCATATAAAGAAATCTGTGAAAAGGTTTGGTTGGGGGATTTTTCCTCAAATTTGCAAACAATAAATATACTCTATTTTTTATTTCAGTACATAATTATTAGTTAATTAGTATTGCATATAAATTATTACTGTGATCATACTTTACTGGCGTTGTAAGTAAATATAAAATCTTCAGATGAGTAATTATTTTCTCATTTTCATTGGGCAATCAGCAACTCTACATCAACATACAAATCAGTGAATATGAATGACTGCATCTGCTGCACCTCCAGGGTGAACACTCTACTACTCTTAAACGAGCATTTATTTTGTTCCAATTTTCACTGTCTTTGTTTGATTCTCTTTCTCTCAGATGTCTTTAGTGAAAGAAACATATCCAAGTTCCTAAGGGTTTATCAAAAGACCAGATGCAGTTTATTTTCAGAGAATTCAGTGTTCCCTCTACAGAACCTAAAGTATGGGCTAGTGTCAACAACAATTTCTTAACTGTTGGGTAATAGAAGTCCATGGGAAGCAAAACAGCTGAGTTGTTAATTGGAGCAATTTCACCATCTCTCCATGTGGACTACAATTATATTTTTATCAAAAACACCCTAGAACCAGAAAAATAAATTATGCCAGATCTGAATACAAATTATTGGGTCAGTTAATTTTAAAAGGAAACATCAGGAAAAAAGTGTCATTTTAGAAGAAGGAAAATGTGCAGAAATATAAGGAATATATATTTTTATCAAATATATAATTTATTATTACTAGTGTACAATTTTTCCCCCCACTGTTAGTCAAATATATTTTCCTTGTAAAAAATAAAAGTAATGAGTTTTAGCACTTAGCTTTGTTTCAAAAGTATTTTTAAGACAAAACACCTTTCTGATTCAATTATTCTGCTTATTATCATTGGTAGGTCAGTGCAGGCACTTGGCTGGATCCGTTGGTACAATACCAGGGTGCCTCACCAACCTTTAGCACTGCAATTCCTTACTGTACTGTAGGAGCCTGTGTTCAGGTCCATACAGGAAAGCCACCCACACTTAACAGCAGTAGAATGGATATTAAGAAGGCATGATGATCTCAGGCAGCTTTTTTTAAAAAAAAGCCTATTTTAAATTTTATTTTAACTACTGTCATTATCTTGCCTTTTCAAGATGCAAAACATAAGTTTTTTTCCAGGTCTAGCCTGCTGTTACAGAACACACACAGTGTGTGCACACACAACAGGTGTACACACACTTATATATTTACAGACATCCAAGGTAATTGTGATTGATCGTTGCATGAAAACTTCAAGGAATTGCTAAGGTATTAAACCCTTTAACTGAAAAAAAAGGGGCAAATTTTAATTTAGCTAATTAATTTTCATCTTCTTTAAATGTCCTTGAAATTTCAGCTAATGAAATATGAAAGAGATCCAGTCTCTCTTCTACTCTTTTTTTTTTTTTTTTTTTTTTTTTGAGGAGGGGGGGGTTATCTGGTTTCTTTCATTTTCACCTAATTTTTTTATGTCAGATGCAAAGGCCATTTATTTGAAATCACGTAACATGAAATTAAACACATATTTACTTCAAGAACTGATGTTCCATGTGTGTGTTCATACCCAGGAGAAAAGCTACAAACAATAATGTTTTAATGTACATTACTCAGATTTCCAAAAATTCTAACAGGTTTTAAACTGTATTTTAAACATAGTTGCTACTACAAGTTTCATCTTCTGGCAAGGAGAAAGAACTCCATTTTCTGTTGTGGCTGCCCCATCCCTGGAAGTGTTCAAGGCCAGGTTGGAAGGAGCTATGAAAAACCTCTTTTAGTGGAAGATATCCCTGCCCATTGCATTGGGGTTGAAAGTAGATGATTTTTAAGCTCTCTCCCAACCCAAACCACTTTATAATTCTGTGAACTCCAGTGCCCTCAGGAAGGAGAGCAGCCTCTGCAGAACTCTGCTAGGGCAGAATTACACAATATAAAAACATCCATGATAAAATGGAGAAATACAAAACCATGGACAGTAAAACACATGCTTCAATAACAAACAGATCCCTACTTCTGCTCCTTTTACAGAAAGGCTACCAAAAAATCCTAGATCTCAATTCCATGTGTCTTTCCTCAGGGAAAAGCATATTCAAACAGTAAAAGTGCATCCACAAAGCCGGTGTGAGGGAATGTATCAGCTCTCACTGACAGTGAAACAACTGCTACAAATTCCACTGGACACATTAAGTCCATATTTTCCTCTTAATCATATCTGGTTTGGCATTGTGGGATCATTCTTCATTGCTCTTGATTTACATATGCAGAAAATGAGAAATGTGCCTGAACTACTCTGCATATTATTAATTTATTCCACTACTGTATAGTGCTGCACTTGCCATGGAGGAACAAAAATGCCTAATTCTAGATTTCCAAAGGTACAGTGACAATGCAAACAAAGTAATACTTATAACTATTGACCTATGCCAGGCAACTCAAATACTTTCCTGAGGTTAATGCTAAAAGCTGTAAAATTTCTTTCCAAGTTGACCAGAGACATTTTCAATTTACCTAATTAGGTGAAGTAGTTGGCATATTTTAGCAATTACATTTCAACTGTGACTATTTTGGAGCAAAACCCTACTGAATTTTGTGATTAATGCAGTTCACTTCCCTCTTGTTCTATTATTGGGATGAAATTTCTAATCCCTATTTTGTTTATTTAGTCTTCTTCTTTGATGACACTATTGCTGCTGCAACCAGCTATTCAGGTATTGGCTATTTCTGTCCTTTCCATGATGTTTTCAGACATTCTATCCAACATATCCGTGCAAACCAACTGCTCTTGTCAAGCTGCTTTGACAGCAGTGGCTGGCTACTTCAGGAACAGCATGTACAAATTAGATCTACTAATTGCATTCACATAAGAAAAGGCTAATGGCACACTTTTTGTCCAACAACGTTTTTCAGGAAATACAAAATATTTCTAGGTACTAATGCCAGCAGATAAGACAACAGAAAAACAAAGAGACTTCAGTGGATCAGGGAAGTAAGTATCTGAATGTGCTTGAGAAAAAAGCATAACTTATCATTGTCCACAATATGAGATAACCTTAATTTTTTTTAAAAATCAGAATTCAACTAATCACAAAAATTTTAAAACCCATTTACATTATGCACATAACACTTGAAAATCCTGGAGATAAGTTTTAAAACCTGTCAAAATGGGTTAAAATCATCTTAATTAGTATTGTTGATAGATGTTTTATAAAAACAAAACAATTGTTAGTAAAACATTTTAAAGTTAAACAACCTGAAAAATTATACATCAGTGAAATGTATACAGCGTCATCTCGTTAAAGCCTTCAGGTTCTCGTATGACATTAAGCAAGTTCAATTGCTTCCAGAGCTGGTCATGTTGCTTGAGGATCTGTAGCCAGGCTAGAGAGCATTTCTCAGTCCACACTTATCATAATGGATTTACAACTAGAGAAAAATGAAAGAAAAAAGCATTGATGCTGACATACTAAGGTGCCCTGTTCAAATTACTTTCTAGGAAAATACCTGATAACTGCAGTCCTTATTTAAGACATCATACTCTGTGAAATTTTTCTGTCGTGTTTGCCTTCTCTACTTTTCTTTCTGTAATCTTGGAAGATTTGATAAAACTTTCAAAAACCCATATCACTCACTACAGTAAATTTTTCTCCAGAATGTATTTAATCTTTTTTTGGAATTAATAATTTATAAATTATCCTATCTTTTAATAATTAAGTAGAGCACACTTTGAAACTGCTTTCAAAAAGACAAGCATTATTATGTTTCTTGTATTTGATTCTATCTTCCAATTTTTCAAATTTGTTTCCAAGAATCCTTCACACACCATGGAAACAGGTTTAGCTTTGCCCTTTGATATCCTTCATAATATTTCTCTGTGATTTCATCTTTTTTGTTACCTTTTTATTTCATAAAGTTCTTCATCATCCCTTACTATTTTCCAGAGAGTTATTTACTTCACCTATTTTGGTTTTTTCATTGAGCATTGTCTTTCCTCAGGAAACAACACATATTTTATTATGGGTATGTACTCCAGCATGTAAGCCCAGGAATATACTCCACACCCACCAACTTGCTATGATATCTCAGTTACTTTATATCTCTAGTGAAAACTGGCCATATTTCACAGTGAATATTGCTGACACAAACAACATATTTGTTTTCATTGAGCCACATGGCTCTTAGTTCTGAAATTGAGGGTGTTTGGAGCACAGGGTCATGTAGCCTCGTTTTTACACCTGTCTGAATCTGGTTGTATTCAATGCCAGATGAAGCATTCAATAGAGGGCAAGTAAAATTTCTAGAACCAGCAGCAGAAAGCTCAAAGTTACAAATTATCATCTAATCTACATCAAACAACTAAAACCTTCCCTTTCTTTTTTATCTCTTCCTAGCTATTCTTTCCAAATACATAAGAATTTTCTTCACAGCCTCTTCCCTTTCCTCTCGAATGGACAGATGTTTTTTAGGGGTACTGTTGTGCTGCCTATTAGACAAATGGGACTGAGAACTAATATCATAAATAAGGGGTCATCAAAGAAAATTTGGTTTATACAAATTGGAAAGAGGCTAAAAATACTAGGATTAGACTGGTAGTTTCTCTCACACTGACCAGAATAAAGCATTTATTGCTAATTTATTCTTCTGTAAATTGCATGCATAGGAATAGTAAAACAACATAAGACTCACATTCTGGAGTATCATTTCCATTATCAAGAGTAATCATCAAGAAAGATGTTTTTAACACATTTTGGTTCATCCTAATTATAGGAAGGTTTATAACACTTGTTGTGATAGATTTAATTCATCATAAGTGACAAATATTAATCATTATCATAATAAGGAATTATAAATCAGACAGAAGATTTTCTCTGTACTGTATTTTATGATTCTTAGTCATATCTTTATGCCTTGTAATTATCTTAGGGAAAAAATATATCTCTATTGTAAGGCACAATCACAGGTAATTATGGAAGTATTACTAGAATAAAGGAGCTGATCTAAAACATAATGACAATCATAGCCTTATTTTATTTCGAAAATATTCCTAATTTTAACCAATATTAAACATTCTCATATTCTCTTGAATATGTTTATGGGTATATGAGGTTCCTGGAGTTTTATTCAATTATAAACATATATGCTTGCTTTTAATTTCATTTTAAAACTATCTAAAGTCATCATTTCAACGAGTCTAGTTAATTAGGACACACATCTAAGCTTTTTTTTTTCCTTCACTGTAACCTAATTCCACAGTCTCAGTACAAGTACATTTTAGACTATAGCCAACTGAGTAAAAACATCTGCTTAACAATGTTAATAATTAACATAATGTAATTTAGAATTGGATTATTATAGGCACGACTGGACTGTACCTACTCTCTATAAGGCTATAAATTTGGAAAAATTTAGATATGATTCAGAATTTAATTTTTATTCCTACAATGTCTTGAACTCAGAAATTTGACTCCTGAGCCTGAACAGCTTGACCTGATTCCTCAGAAATGTCAAATAATTTTACTCTTTAAAGTACACTAACTATATTATTGTGGGGAGCAATATTACTAGAAGAAAATTGCAGATGATAGAGTGCTACAGTTGAAAGGATAAGTGAAATCACTGAGCTACTTGTTCGTATGGTTAGTACTTGAGTACTCAAGTACGCTACTTGAGCATATGTTTAGTATAGTACCTAACAACCTTGTTTTGGAAATTTGACAACATATGAAAATTTGTTCTTAGTTATATTCATAGACATGTGGATGCATAGATATGCATATGAAAAACTTCAGGCAAAGGAAGTGTTCTCAAACATAAATAAATACAAAATACATTAAAATCTATTTCTTTTAAATTGCTGAAGGAGTAATGTTCTGAAGTGTTATAAAATTTTGCTAGACACAAGTTTTCTGGAAATAAATGGGAATTCCACACTAAACAGTTGGTCCACTGTTAATGATAAATGCTCTATTTTTTAATAGAAGCAGTATTATTCAAATGATTATATATGTATATGGCATCTCAGACCTGTTCTTTGCTGTATTGAAGTGACTTGGTCTTCACAGAGCGCTGCATAGCACAGGATGGAGTCTCTTAATAATTGTTGCTCCCAATCTGACAAAGATGTGGATTTGCAGGGTGGGCCTGTTGTCTAAGTTCAGGCAGCTTTTAGTGATACCTGTTTTTAGCATGGTTCAACTCAGCTTCTCTAAGTAGCTGTGTCCTTCTAATGCTCTGATGCTGCTTTACAAATGCCTAAAAATGTGCAATAATACGAGCACAGATTTGCAGATAGTAGCAAAGTTACAGACGTGCCAACATATGGATTAAAAATCCTTTGATCCACAAAGGTCTGATTGTTCCTACATTAAAACAACAGGCTTATTGTTTGTCCTTTCCATTCCTGGAGGATTAGGCTGCGAATGCCTCAGTGCCACGTGCACAGCCTTGTGCATGCAAATAGTTTTAGCAGTAACACCTGTCCCTGTCAAGCTGTGCTGGGAAATGTGCATTGGGGTGTTTAAAAATGACACCATGACAGTTGAGATCATCTAACACGCTCAAGGTAACAGGCTCCTGGCCTAATCACTAGGGGCTGGAGCCAGGGCATAATCAGTGATGGGTCCTTAACTGCAGGGTTCGTTCCCCGCCTCGGTTCATCGGAGCCTAAATCTTGCTGATTTCTCAGGCATGCTGCAAGACCCATTTCTTCTCTGAGGCTTTTCCAGAGGGAAGAAATAAAAATGAGGAGAGTTTTCAGGTGGTTTGACAGGTGATCTGGAAAGTCATTGTCAGGTTTTCTTTAAAAGTAGTGCATAAGCCTCTGTAAATACGCAAGGAGTGGGAAGGCAGGAGCACAGTTTTCAGCACGAAGAAACAGCTCACTGCAGATTGAATTAAACTCCATGTAAAACATTTTATAAATGTCTAGGGACACAAAACTTTTCCAAAACTTTAGAAACACTGTTCTGGTCATGCTGATTTCAGCTACTTATCTCTTGTATCTGATTGACTAATACTGCAGTATATGGGCACCTCATAAGCAAGATGTTCTGAAAGGTAGCTCTCACATGGTTAATTGAAGCCCAATTGAACAACTTTGTTTGTCTGAGATTGAGAATTAAGCACTTAACTTACCTGCACAAGTAATTGTCTGTGTTTCGAAGAATTGAATAATTTGTTTTTTCTTTACTTGTTCACTACTTTTAAATATATCTAAATAGATATTTGCTTACCTTTGGAATAGAAAAACTTTGAAATTCTCTTTTGTCCTCAAAAGCACCCACAATCAGGTATGTTTTGTAGAAAGGAAGGAGCAATCAATGCTTATTCTATACAATGAGAACATTTAAAAAAAACTGAGTGGAGAATTAGGAGGACAGTGGGCCTTACAGGCTGTGTATTACAGAAATATAGCTATTTGCTTTTTAATTACCAGCCAGTTCTAATTGAAAGGTTGACTTACTGCCTAATCTTGCAATACAAGGTAGTGAATTTTTCATTTAAATTCCCATGAGAGTGCTCAGTATAAAAACAATATAGGAGATACAACACTATTATGGTCTTTAGGATTCAGGTTTTCTAAATGGATCTGTCAGAGGAAGAATAATATTTCCTCAGAGCTGTCCTGCTTATGACAAGGCCTCTAAAAAACCTTATCCCCCAAACAAAATACCCTCCACACTTAGTAGCTGAATTTAGCTGCAGAGTATTTTGTTTACTTAGGCTGATTATAGCTAGTAAAAAATTTATCACACTTTCCAATAATGTGGGTACTGAATTGCTTGCAGAGTACATGATAAAAATCAGAGGTTTGTTTTATGAGTTATTCTTCACTAGCTGCTGTTATTCTCAAGTGAGGCTGTATTTAAAAATGTTAGTGAAGACAAAAAGACCGACTTTGTCATTTTTCAGAAGTTTGCCAGTTTTATGTCTGAGTATATTAGGAACCAGGGCACACAGAGCTGTACTGCATGCCACTGATTTCATTTTTCTTTTTGCATTGCTCTGACAGTAAGGTCATTTATCTTTTGGATAAGGAATAAGAAGCAAAAAAATGGAAAAAGGAAAGCTATTTCATTTGAAAATTGTGTTGTGTATTCTTGAGAGCATTTTGCCACTGTCAACTGCTAATTTTTATTCCACCACAAGTCAGCACACTTGGTGGTAGGTTTGGCAGTGAAACCAAAGCCTTTGTGGGCATGATCTAGTAGGTTCAGATTACTTGCATTACAACTGTTTATTTTTAGTTCACACAGGACTGAAAAGCAAGAAAAAGAAAAAGTTTACAAAGTTTACTTTTATTTGTACCTGGTTGAGTAGATCCAAAGGCAGCAGTTGAGGGGGAGAAGAGAAGCCTCACAGGACACCTTATCAGTCTCTACAACTGCCTGAAAAGAGGTTGTAGCAGAATGCTCTACTTGGAATGTGGTCAAGCTACAGGAACAATGCCTTACATCCAAGGCCACCAGTGGTGGGCTGAGAGAGGCATCATGGGCTGGTTTTTGGTGTTGAATTAAACTAAAACACATCTGGCCCATCAAACTCAAATCAACATCTACACAATGAGGCAAAGATTTAGCAGCTAAGGTGCCAAACTGACCTGGAGGTGTATGACAGGCAGTCAACCCCTTTATACTGTGAAAGCCATTTTCCACAGGGTAAATTTTTCTGACATATTTCTCCTTGGGGTGCGTGGAGATTCCTCCCTTGGGTTTTGGGGATGCCCAACAGGAGCAGCCCTCAAGGTTAAGAGAGAGACATTTTCCATGATTTTTGGTATGGGTGAGTTACATCAATCTCTAATAATTGTTTATTTTTGCTAGATTTAATATTGCTATATTTAATATTGCTTTGATATAGTTCACTATCCTGTTTTATGCTATAACAGTAGCTGTAGCTTTTATATTGTGTATTAAATAATTCTGATTAAGTTTTTTATTTAATCATTTCTCATAATAAATAGTGGTTTTTTGTAAAAATATCTGATTTGCTGCCATTAAAACCTGTGGGACAATGTTGTAAAACCTAAACTGTTGACAAAGTCTGAGGCTAGGACTAGATCCTGCCAGACCCAGGCTCATCTCCCTGAGGAGGTGTTTATATGTGAAATATATCATTTATAAGTGAAATATCTCATTTTAAGCCTTACTTCCAAACATCTTAGAGATTTTTTCAAATAAGGTAAAATTATTCTACCAGGTTCCTGCTGCTTTCTTTCAGAGAAAGTCCTTGAGCTGCGAGACTCCACAACAGGGGTATGAGATGGAAAGTGTTCACTTCTATCAATTCCCGATATGTCTCCTCCATGACTGCTCTCCAACTACTTCCATTGTGAAAGCAGAAATTAACGTGAAAACAATCCTCTTTAGAGTAAGAAAGATGGAAAGGCGTTTCATGAAAGATTTTAAAGTTTCAAATTTAATCCCCTTCAAGCTCCCTTTTAAACTGAAAGGTAATAAACTTTTCAAAGGCTTTTACAAAGAAAATGGAAAAGTACTGGAATAGACTATCTGAGTAGTCAGTGCTCTTGCCTTGAGTGGCAAGGGTCGAGATGAAAAGTAAAGATCTATCCTAACAGCTTGTAGACACTTGAATTTTCTAATTAGAGACGTTTTGTCTGAATCTTCTACATAATTTTTTTTCCTGCCTTGAAAAGCAATAAACATGAGTAGCTAACAGAAAACCTCTTCATTCAAAGGTATTTGCAAATAAAATGAAGTGCTAAAACTTACAAAATTCCTGAAGTTACATCTATAAGTTCAGAAAAGTTTACTGAAATGTCTGGAAATCCTTTAGAGTATTCAAAATAAGTATTTTGAGTAAGGTACATACCTGAATTCCTTTTCTTTCAGTCAGAAACCCTGTACTTCTGCTTAAAAGACTATTGAGAAAATACAAGTCAGAACTAACTTGAAATGGTTGTAATGGGAAGTCAGAGCTTTTCACATTACAAGTGATAGTGAGTATAACACAAGATTGCAAAGTTCCTGGTCAGGTATGCAGGTATGGTGGTTTTTTGTTTTTTTTTTTTTTTTCCTTTTCTAAATTGCTGAGGAGTGTGAGCTTTTCCTTTTCCCTTCACTTTTTTTTTTGTTATTGCTTTAACAAACACTTCTAAAAATTCAAACAAAGCACATTTTCTATTTTATTTTAAAATAGCTCTCATGCATACAGATGGATTACAGGCAAATAGTAACTCTTTTTCAGACTGTGATTTCCTTATCATACAGAATCCAGTCTCCATCTTGAGTTGCTTCCCCTTCTCTGTATGATTTTTTCTCATTCTTTTTCATGTCACACAGCTTGGACTTGATTATTGATATTTGTCTCCTATATCATTACCTCTATCACTGATTTCGGGACAAGAAACTTTGACCCTTTTATTTATCTCCATCAAAACATTTTTCTTCCTGCAGCAGTTCTTCTCAGCTGAAATACGGTGTCGTGCATTGACTACCAAGTCAGACAGGAAATTAAGCATTGGCACACGTACACATTCATCTCTGTTTTCGGCTTTGCTGTAGAAGCACATGCATACAACCATTGAAGACTAAAAATAGATTACAAACGCTAAACTTAGCCACTTTTGAAAATAATTCTCATGATATACTATGGCCCCCAAAAACCTGAAGTGTTTGAGTTACTAAAGATGAATTAGGAAGAATTACCTGTAATCCTAAAGCATTTAAATCAAAGAACTGATGACTTGCACTAGCACCTAGCAAAGTAAAATTCAAAGTAGGGCTAGACGATGACTGACATAGCTGTTTACTCATCATCCTTTCAACCTTGCACTTGTGCTATTCCACAAGTGCCATTCTGCCATTTGAAATTGTCTTGCCAGCAGCTTTTAAACTAGTCATGAAGAATTTTTTTTTTAACAGAAGTTTTGAGATTACTTTTTACATTCTGAATCAGTGGGATTTAATGCAGTGATTTAAAAGAGTTGGACTGATTTAAGAACCTGTTCAATCAGCAGCTCCTTTGATGAATATTCTTCTTTCGCTTATCTTACAATTGGATTTCATAGCTATCTGTTGCTTCCAACTTAGAATCACTCAAGTACTTGGCATAGACTTGTTTGAGGTTTGTAATTTTTTGGGGGTAGGTTCAGCCTCTACTTTATGGATACAGGGTGCTTTGCCAGACCCCCAAGCTCCAATAGCTATCTGCTTCAAGAGAAAGATGCAGATTCCCTGTGTGAGATAGTGAGCACCGAAGAAAGACTTTCTGAAGATGTATCAGTCATATGTGAGAACTGGATGCAGCATAACTGTAGACTGTAGGAATCTGCCAGGTGGCTTCCAAACACAATAGGAAGAGAGATGTAAAAGTCCATGGCTAGAATAGTCTCACCTCAGGCTTTGTAATAGTTGGAGGAAAGCTTGGCACACATCTTATGCCTCTCCACCCTCTACCTAGTGCGTGAAAGTCAAAAATCATTTGATATGCATGGTTGGGCTGTTCCTCTGAAAGAGGGTATGAGAAAAGTTTTGCCTTAGAAAGAGAGAGAGAGAGAGAATGAGAGTAAGAGTGATCCAGTGGTGTGGCATAGGCATTAACACAATACTGTTGGTTACAGTTTTTATAGCCCTAAGCAAGGGCAGACAGAGCATGTCACAGAGCTAGGTGATGTTAATAACCTTTTCCTAGCCAAATACAACAGTTAGATTGAATTTTGTATTGCTGTTTCATGGTTGTTAAAATGGTGACTCTGTGAAAAATTATATTGTCTTTGAGCATACTTTCATAATTTAGCAAAACCAACTATATCTGAAGGCCACTCAAATCCATTGATTAAAACTACTGGAGGACCTACCCTAGCTTCAGTTCCTTTTTCATAATTATATCCCCTGTAGAGCTGATAAAACAGGTAGAAAAAACTTGAAGTATATTTTTGCATAGCTAAAATAACTATTTGTCAGGATACTATTAGTGCTAATTACCCTGTCTGACATTTAGATTCGAAGTTGATTTTGAGGAATCAGATTTTAAAAATTCTGATTAGGAGACTTTCAGTTAAAGAAAAACAAATAAAAATTACTTTTTGGTTTTAAACATGAAATATCCCCATGACAGTTTTATTCAGGAAATTTCTTGAATACTCATGTAGGAGACCCATCCATCCAAAACCTCTACTAATTGAGATTAGCCAGAATATTATAAGACTATATGGGTCCTTATTTCCCTTTCAAGAGAACAATACTTTGCTCTTGTATATATTACAGGTCTCAGTCCTGTATGAGATTCAGAACTTGCTTTAGATCTGCTGATACCACAAAAAAGATTGAGAATGGATGAGGGAAAAAAATTAATTGAGTGGGCATAAAAGCTAGATAACTGTGCTATTCACATTTAAGGTTTGATAGACAGATGACTGACCACCAGGATTTTAAAACAGGGTTCATTGCAGTTCTCTCCTGGACTTTATGACCATTTTTATGTATTTTACCATTATTCCAGATGTATGCTGCCATCTAGATTCTTTTAATATGTGAAAGCTGAAAAAATTTTACACCCTGGTATCTAAGAGACCTTCAGATCATGAAACATTTTATTTATTGGCTTACTGGGAAGCAATACAGAGTACATTCTGCAAACAGAAGCAACTGTAGCAGCATGGCCATGAAACTAGTTGCCAGGTTGCAGCAGATTTAGGTCCCTTTTCGCTATAAAAGTTAGGTTTCTTCTGTGTATATGCAAAGGTACAAATCTCATCAACCCTCAAGTCTATACATGAATTCAAGTTAATTTAAGGCTATTTTTAGAGGCAGAGAGAAATTAAATGTCCCAGGCCCTGATGAATTTCAGTGTCAAAATCCCTACTTTTATTACAGCTAGTGGTGAGAATTGTCTGATTGATTTATTTTAAAACAGAAGGCTTTCAATTGCAATATATTGCAATGTATTATTTATTTCATTTCATGTAAGTCTTTAAAAAGAGTACAACCCACTCCCCCTGCCCCTAAAATATTTAGTGGAACATGTCTGTGTAATTGTATTGGGTTTGCACGGCCAGGTTTCTGTAGCTGGGGAGCTCCAGGCATGGCTTCTGTGAGAAGCTGCCAGAAGCTTCTTCCACTTCCAGCAGAGCCAATGCCAGCTGGCTCCAAGATGGATGTGCTGCTGCCCAAGGTTGGTCCCGTTAGAAACGATGGTGACACCTCTGTGACAACATATTTAGGAAGAAGAAAACAAAGAAATACCACAGAGAAGATTGAGGCCAGAGGAAAATCGGGGTGAGAATATGGGACAGGAACAACTCTGCAGACAGCAAGGTCACTGGAGAAGGAGGGGAAGGAGCTGCTCCAGGCACTGGAGCAAAGATTCCCCTGTAGCCCAGGATGCAGCCCATGGTGAAGCAGTGTGCCTTGCAGTCCACGGAGGACCACTGGGATGCAGAGACACAGCCGACTGAGCAGGTGGATGCCTGAGAAGAGGCTGTGAAATTGTGGGAGGCCCATGCTAGAGCAAGATCCCATCAGTAACCTGCAGACCCATGGAGAGGGAATCCCATGCTGGAGCAGGTTTTCTGGTAGGACTTCTGACCCTGTGGGGGACCCACACTGGAGCAGGCTGCGCTTGAAGGGCTGTACCACATAGAAGAGTGAGCTGTATTCCAGTAGTTCATGGAGAACTCTTACCTGTGGAATGAACTCACACTGGAGAAATTCAAGCCACTCCATGATTCTATGATTTTGATGGTATTAAAATCACAATAAGCATTTCTCATTTTAAGCATAAGAAATATCAAAAACCAGTAACACTTCTAAAAAGAACTTAGTCATAATGACTGTTATTGATGCTCACAATATGAATCAACAGAAAAAACTCAGAGCTTACTCTCAGACTGATCAGTATGAAAAATGGTTCCAGTTAGCTTTGATGATCCATCTTCACATCTTTCTGACTTGGAAACACTTTGCATGTTCAAAATTGGTCAATGACTCACTCCACAGTCATTAAACAAATATCAGTATTTGTAGAGTTCTTTGCTGCTGTAAGAAAGCTAATTTTCAATTGCATTAAAATGTAACAGAGATAAAAGAGCAAATTTATATTACATCAAAATGAGCTACATGTCTTTACATTCAGTGACATGCTGTAATTCTAGACTACTGACAACATCCATAGAGCACATTTTCATGCTGTCCATCTTTACAATATGTTACTTTTGCAATACATACACTTCTATATAGCATTTGAAACCATTCTCCTGGATGTCATACAAAGATGATACATGTTACTACCATTATCTAGCTACTCTTTGACTAAAGAGTATTTTTACATCTATGACTCAAAAGTTTTTTTTTAAGTAAGCATAATTTCTGCCTTTTTGTATTGTAGGTATTTGTTTCTGTGGCCATGATCAGTGATCAAAAGTGACTATAGTCAATGAAGACAGACATTAAACATCAATCACTATTCAATATAGAGCTGTACATGTGATATAGGGCATTTGTAGAAAGCACACCCACTTTTTTAACATGTATAATAAGCATGAGGTTTGTAATGGATCCCCACCACTGACATAAAATACAATACCACTTGCATTCTCTTCAGCTGAATGTGTAAAAATGCTCAAGATGTGAAGACAAAATACCCATACCTGAGAAATACAAGCAAAAATGATGTAAATTGTCATATCGATACTGAAAAAACAACCTTTCTTGATGATTACACTTTCACATAGCCCAGAAGAGAGGGGTAATATAAATTTCCTCAACCTGTATTTCAACCTATTCCACTCACATATTTCCACCTGAAAATGAATTGCCCAAGCACAGCATGTAGATTTTTATGAGATGATAATTTCTGTTCTTACAGGTAAAGTTGGATTAGTAAGTGCCACATTGAAGTACAAAATCTCCACTTCTGGCTCTCAGACTTTACATAAATTTTCTGTAAACTGTGCAAATACTATATAAATTCTGTGTCTGTTTTGCTGCTTGGCAGAAAGACACAGACCTGTACCTGTTCAAGGAAATTTTTCTCCAGTGGTACAGAATCCATATTTTATCAACAAGGAAAACTTAAATTTTAGCAAAAACATTAAGCCTCCTTCTGATCTGACACAAGATATTGGAAAGATATATTTCCAAAAATATAATAGCTGATGTTATTTACTTTGTCAGCAAAAGTTACTGAGAACAGGAACAGATTTCCCAGAGAGATGTTGGAGTTTCCCTCAGTGGAGATACACAAGAACCATCTAGACACAATCCTATGCCTTGTGCTCTGGGGTGACCCTGCTTGAGCAGGGACTTTGGACCTGATGACCCACTGTGGTCCCTTCCAACCTGACCCATTCTGTGTGAAAAGGATTATATTGATCAAGTGAAAAACTGTCCTTGAAATCAGCAAATTTTTGTTTCTGTATCTCAGCATGTTAGTTACAAAAGAGAGTGGAAAAATACTATTTTAAGTTATAGCAAAAATATATAAATCTGTATATTCAATTTTGTCTGAAATTTTATTTGTCCTTAGATTGTAAAATAAATAATAATACCAATTGAAAAGGTATTTGAATTTTGTTTCTTAAAAATAACTTTTTCAGTACAAATGTTCTCTTGGACATACTTTATATTAAGTCTACATTTTTAAGTAGGTTATCAATTTTCAACAATTGTTATTGCCACTGGTTAATTGCACTTTACAGCATCTGACTGGAGAACGTTAGGTTATAAAACAGATTGATAAGCAGTTGCAACACATTTTGCAGTTTAGCTTATATGTAATTAAAACACATGAGCTGCACTCCACAGTATGCTTATTACAATCTATCCTAATTATTTATGAATTTTTTTTCAAATTGAACTGTTATAATGAAGTACAAATTAAAACATTAGTCACAGATAGTGCAAAGACTATAAGTACAAATTTAGTTGCAACGCTTAGTTTTTTATGAATTTAAGGATCTGTCAATTAAAGAAAGTTATTAATAAGAAAATGTTTAACCTCAGTGATTTTATAGTAGCACAGAATATATGCGTCCAACACGAAAGTAGTGGGACTATGCACTTCAAATTTAAAGGATTTATATTAGGGCCATCCAGGACTGTATTTGAAAATCAAAAAGGGGACATCATATTTCATGGCCAGTACTTAGATTATTATTGCAAGCAGTGGGATTATGACATTGAAATATTTGAACCAGAAACACTTTCATTCCATGAGCTTCTGCAATTCATATAAATATGTTTACTTTTCAAGATATTCTAGTACATAAATTTTCATTTTGAAGGGTACCAATACTGCTCATCTATTTTTCTGTTCAATCAAATCATCTCAGTGGAATATACTTTTGTCAAAAACCTCTGAGAAAGCTCATTTTATACCTGTGAAGAAAGAAAATAGAGCTGCAATGTTAAGCCTTGCTCTGAGGAGAAAATTCATCTTTTCAGCATTTTTTTCTTTTTTGGCTGTTCTAGTCACTTCCTTGACAAATACACTCACTATAGCTTATATTGTAGAAGCCTATCAAGAAATCCATTCAACCTGTCTTACTGCCTTCCCAGCAGCACAAATGCAGGGTGTTGAAGTTCAGGGGAAAAACTGGTATTTCCATGAATCTTTTTGCATAATCTTTCAAATTTCTTCCCAACCAGGTGTTGTTGATCATGGTCAAAAATTACACTCAAAGTTTTTCATAGCACCCGAAGTTTATATTGCTACAAGGTCTGAGATAAGTCTCATCCAATCTTCTTTCATAACTCATTTGATGAGGGTAAAAGACAAGGATAAAAGACAGCTGTGAAATTCTTTAAGAGCAGAGGTAAATTCTGAAAATGTCTGAGTTTGTTCAGATGTGGATTATTGCTGTAGGTCCATCTCTACTCATATTTTAATTAACTTTTCAAACTGAGACAGAGAAAAGGGAAACATTTGTTTAGATAACAGTCAAGAGAAAAAAACCAGACATTCACAAGAAAATTTTACCTCTTCACATCTTAATCCAGATCCCAAATTTGCGCATATGGTTTACGTAGAAAATATAAGACCTTTCCCACATTCAGAGCATAATGAAAGTCAAAGTAACCTCAGCTGACTTAGAACAAACAGGTCTAACACTAGATTTCTTGGAGCAGAAAATGTACAGTCATCCCAAACACTTTTATTTTTCCCCTCACTGTCCTTCCAGAAAACAATTATTTTGATAGTAAGAATGATGCTCAAAAAAAAAGAAGTGTACACATAACCTTAACATCACAGTAGTCATGGTAACCTGATCTTAACAGTAGGACATCTTGATAAAAAAAGATAGACATAACAGGAGGCAAGCTACAAAGACGGTCTTTTGAGTAGTTCTGAAGTAACTTATCTGAGGTAAATGGTGATGAAATCTTTGTTCCTGTTGCATGGTTTGAGCTGTTTCCCTCTCTGTGGGAAAGTGTGTGTTTGCTCTAAACCCATTTCAAAGTGTTTATTTTAGCCACATTTTTTTCTTTTTCATTGCAGGGTAAATATTGAATAACTCCACAGCGTATAATTCACTGGAAGACAGTTGATTTTTCACCTTCCTGCTTACTCCTTTGCATCTGTGGGTTTCCCTATAAGGAAGAAAAAACCTCTAACATATGAAGTAGTGATTTCTAGAAGTATTTCCATTTCTTTCTAAGGGTGACAATTAGATGCAAAAATCCAAATTTCCTAAGTTACCTCATTTTCAACACAATGAGTGGATTTTGATATTCAGCTATCTTTGAGTCTCTGGGTTGACTTACTTATTTCAGAAAGTGTAATTCCTAACAGGATTTGGCTTAATGGAGATGCTGAGATAAGAACCTTGTGACCTCAACTGTCTGTAGCCTACCTAAGGAGGACCCAGAAACTTTTAGTTGAATGAGGTTAATAGATAACCTGCTCCTGATTCCTTAAAATTGACTTTTCATTTCATCCCCTTGCTTATGAATTAATTATAAGTGCTTTTTTCACTAGACAGATCACCTTCCCTGAGGTTTGTGAGACTCATGAAAAGACGTTCAGACAATATTGAAATAGTTAATATAGTACTAAGCAAATACTCTGCTTTTACTTTAAAACTCATACATTATTGGAAAACCTATTGAAACATATAAATCTAAAGATTTATCACAGTCACTGATTTTTTTTATTCTCTGTATTTACAAAACTCTTTCATGTAAAGGTTCAACTGTCAGAAAAGGCTGAGAATTATTTACATTACAACCTAGATTCTTAATCTTGTTAACATGTTAAATATATTCCCTCATACTCTAAGAGAAATGGGCTGCTGTACATCATACTCAACATTGTTCAAATTTATTGGACTGTGAAAACATGCATGAAATTTTTTGAAATATTTTAGGGTGCTTAATTTTGTTCAGTTCTTACATAAATAATAGGAAACACAGAGACCAGTCTGCATCTGGTATAAATTGCAGTAGAGTGGGGAGTCCATGGCAGTGTAACAATCAACACCTACTGGGCTCTGTCCCTGGAAAGTCACCACGTCAGAAATGACTATCCCTGTGCTGTCACTATAAAGAAATTATTTTCTATTTCCTACTAGTAAAAAGACCCCAACAACATCTTTTGTCAAAAAAATGTGCTTAACTTCTTTTCTTCACCTCATTGAAAAGAAGAAATATTATATGAAAATGAGCTCTCAACTCTAATCCAAGTGGAGATTGTTTTGCTTGGCATAGTTTTCTCATTTTTTAAAGGACTTTCTAAGCTTCCTTTATTTTGATGTTGTGTTGTTATTTTTCTTTTGTTTTGTTTGGGTGTTTTTGCTTGCTTGGCTTGTTTTTTTCCATTTTTGCTTGCTAGCTGAAACTAAGGAATTTTGGGGTCATGATTTCCACAAGTGGTTCACATATTTTTACTATTTGCCTGATATTTTCTGAGAAGATTTCTGGCATGACAACATTATGACAAGCAGCAATGGTTTTAAACTGAAAGAGGATGGATTTAGATTAGATGTGAGATATAATTTTTTTAGAATGACAGTGGTAAATCACAGGAATGTGTTTCCCAAAAAGGTGCTAAATGTCCTGCTTTGGGGAAAACCCTGGAAACATTCAGGGTCAGCAACCTGATCTAGCTGGATATGTCCCTGCCTATTGTAGTGGGATTGGATTATGTAACTTTTAAAGGTGCCAAGCTCAAACCATTTTATAACATTCCTCTAAACAGATTCTCTGCTAAAGTTTTGGATTATAAGCAGTAAAAACAACTGAAGAACTGTCATAAATTTAAAAAAAAATAATCCATGAGTTTTATAACTAGTAAGGAAATAAAAATAATTAACAATCCCAAAGATATATATACTTCTATAATCTGTTAACTATTTTTTGCGAATGAAAAAAAGAGTGCTGAAGATACTACTTCCTTTGCACTACAAGATTTCAGTTTAAAGCCTGAGTTTGCATTCCTAGCAATGCTGGCATTCTAGACTTCTTATAGCCCGAATATATGTTGAAAAGTACTGAATTTATGCAAGGTGTTGAGGTCACAGCACTAGACTAGTGCAGAATGTGCAGTTATGACAACCTTCACAATTGGCCCTTTGCTCCAACACTTTTTCTGTCCTTGCTAGTTGTGAAATTATATCTTTATATCTTTTGGAATGATTTTGCACATTCTTTCCAAAATGTAACTAAGATATTAACAATTCTCTCACCCTTTTCATTCTCTTTGGGCTGTTTCTCCTGGTAACACAGGAATACTTGCCAAGTAGTTAAATAAACAACACCTCTATAGCTGACCTGTTTTTTAGAACTTAATTAATTTTTGGTGTTTTTAATGGTGTATGAGGTGGAACAGGATCCTTTATAGACTGTAACAGGTGTCTGGAGAATTCTACTAATTCTCACCCTGGTTTACAGCTGTTGAAATTCCATCAAAAGCAAGGCTACTCCTCCCCCTATTGCTAAGGAGTTCTTTAAGTTTCATTCTTGACATTACCCATTGAAAGCAGAAATTGGAAACACCAGCAAAGTGCCAAAATCTATAACTCTTTGTATGAGTTTGATGAAATTATCATGAGACAGAGTAAATAACTTAAGCCTCACAACAGACTGGAATTTCAAAGAAGTTTGTTTGCTCTGTCTGAAAACAGATCATTGCAGAAGAGCATCAATTTAGCACAAAGAAGAAAAGACATCACTGGCTCTGCAATGTGTACTGCCTGGATTATTTGACTGAAGTCAGGCTTCATTGCCAACAGGTAAATAAACAAACCCTAGTTTTAGTGATCACTTACTTGTCTCTCACAAATATCTGACAAGCATGAAAGTCAAACATAATTTAGATTCTTTTATGCTCTATCAGAACATATTTCTGTGTTATTTAAATATTTTATTGTCTGTGTTTTGGGAGGTGTGCAGGGGTTCCTTGTAATCCAAAGACCACTTCTCACAATTGCTCTTTTCTTTTCCCCTTGCTAATTGAGCTGTCATTGCTCATGATACCAAAAATTCTTTGTCCCATTTTAAATTGTTTCTGCAAAATGTTATTTTATTTTCATTTGATTTAAGCCAGGTTTAAATTCCAAGTAGAATTTACATTAGTCTCCAGAATAGCATGGCAGACAGCTAAGCCCAATTTACTTTATTTAATTCCCACAGGAATTTATATTTTTCAAGTAGCTGTGCTTGAAAGTATCCTCATGTAGCAGCTGAAGAACTTGAAAAAGCTGAATAATAATTTTATTTGGGATAACAAAGAACAAAGTGAAGCAACATTTTTGCAAGCTTAAATACCAGAATACACACACTTGAGCTAATGACAATGTTTTGGTGTTTTACCATGACTGCCTATTTACCACTTCCGTTGCAATGGAAAATATCAAGTCAATATGAACTGATAAACTATTTATATGAGAGTGCATATGTGTTTGTCTATACAGATGTAAAAACAAACATGTTTTCTTCTACCAAAAGTAGAAATGCCAACGATTAAAAAACCCCATACGTCATTTTTAAAGAGGTTACACCTACCCAATGTTCTACCAGACGAGGGGTAAGAAAAAAGATGATAAAAAATTTCCCACTGTCAATATCACATCTGAGGTAAAACAAGCAAACACAACACTCTAGAAGCGTCAACACCTAGAAATTACTCTCCTACAACCATCATCACTGTGTTTCTATACTTGTGGCTCTGATTTATACCCAAAGTCCCAATAGTTTCAATGAAAGCACAATGTGAGGCCAAAGGGCTGCAGAATGCCTTGCTTAAATATTGGTCCGCCACCAACATCTTCTAATAAACCAGCAGGAGTAATGCAAAGGAGTCCTTAGCATCAGTATAGTTTTCTTTAGTCCTTGGATGCATTTGCTTGCATGGCTACCACCCCATTTCTGTTAATGATGCTGGGGACACTGAAAAGGACCTCCATGCCTTTCAGGTTCAAGCACTTTATGCATGATAAATACATAGCAACAGCCAGGGGTTACTCTCTGGTATATTGCAGCTCATATAAATTTTTACTGGAGGAGTACAGGAATATAAACTCCTGATGCAATTTTTTTTCCCTGTTCACCTTTTGCTGGTCTTGATCCTACAAATGATTTGCAATAATAACTTTATAGGTGGGCTTAGTAACTGCCTCTGTGATGCTGCTTCTGTGGATGAAGATACTCTTTGAAGTCAAGTATTTGCAGAATCTCCAGCTTAGATAATAAAACCTTCAGAGTCTTTCTCCGTTTGATGTGATTAACAAGAAAAGAACAATGAATTGAATTCTGTATTTACTTTTCTTCCAATCTCATGTTTTTGTTCAGAAAATGGCTCTGTGCAGACAGACCTCTTGTACCTTTACCTGAACCCTTTTGGCTCCCACTGAAAGTATATGTAGGCTTTAAAAAGCTGTTTCAAAAGGGGAAGACAAATAAGAAGAAAAGCTGACTTCTTGCATCCCTAATCATTCAGTGTTAACACTCATTGTCATTAGAGGAGCACAGCAATTTTCCTGTTTTAGAACAATTAAATGTCAAATCCTAATATTAGACAAAACTGTTCATGAGTATCATTTCAATTCTGTTTCCTCTTCAAAGAAAAGAAAACTTTTAACAATTTAACTTTAGACAATTTAATCTTTGTCTTACTATTTTTTAAAAAGCTCATTTAAGACAAAGAATTAATTTCCTCTCAGTGGTAAGAACAGCAGGAACTGAATTTTCCATGAGGAGAAATTTGTATAATAAATTATTTTCATTTACAGTAGTAGTTTACTTTAGATACTGGATCTAAATACTATGTAGCCTTCCTCTTCATCTTTCATCTGGTCTGACTCACAAATACATGAAAACAATTTTGTCTTGCTATATGGCTATTTAAATAAAGTGGTATCTAAAAGTTCAGCAAAAAGCCAAAATATTTAACATGGAAACACTTCTTTGCACCTAATTTTTCCCAGGGTATGGTACAATGCATTTAATTTGAAATAAAATATAACATGGAGAGCAAACTTAGAATAAACAAATAAATAAATGTGTGTAAAAAAGTGTCTCTTGAGAGATTTTTTCCACAGACTTCGAGGAAAATAGCACAAGTTGCATGCTTTTTACCATGTTGTTTTATATTACCGAAAGGTTTCTCAGGGCAGAAGACAAAAAGGGTACTTTAGCTTCTACTTTTGCAATTCTTTGGGGCGAAACAACTTTGCTTGTGCAGTGTCTCTCTTCTCATACAGATGTGCAACTGTGGTGCAATGTGACAGTGCAGAGGAACAGGGCAATGTGGTGTCAGGAAGTGTATTAGCAGCATTTGGAATTAAGATCAAGAATGGAGAGTATTGCATCACTGGTCTTCTAGGTAAACATACCAATTTCATTCTCCTATAAGAAATGTGAAAGTTTTCATAGGGTGAAAGATGCACCCTGCATTGATATGGTTGTATTACATCTCATGTACCTATTAGACAATTCTGACAAAGAAAAAATGCTTGTCTCACAATAAAAAAGATAATCAATCAGTGATTTCAGCACAAAAAAGCACATATTTTCCGTGGTCTTTATTGAAAATTAGTACGTTTTTGTCCAAATACAGTGAAATATCTTCCCTCTTGGACAAAGATGCAACTTACAATATGTAAGCAAAAGTTTTACATGGTGATGAGGTGTACAATATACAAGGCTAGAGTTCCTTTTGCACTTTGCATTACAAAAAGATTGAGATATGACTTCTTTTCATTTTTAATGGCTAAAACCCCATATTTAGTTTTTTTGGGGGAGGGGGGAGGTGCGGGGAGGTGGGGTGACATGGGGGGTAGAAATTAAGCTGCAACTGATTGCTGCATTTTAGAAATGCTAGACAAATGTCCTGAGCTTTCTCTCTAAAACATTTATATATGAGAAACTAAAGACAGGCTCAGATTTGTCTGTGTTCCATAAATCTACTGCAGTGAAATGCACTGTAGATCAAACTGGAGTAATCACAAAATAATTAAACTGTTGTTCCAATTTTCTCTAAATGTCTTTAAGTCTGATTAAAGCCTTATAACATCTAGAGAAGGTCTGCAGCAAGATGGCATCTCATTTAAGTGGAGAGGGAAGCAACAAGGGTAAAAATATCATTGTTTGTCCTGCCTTGGAATATCTGATAACATAGGGAACTAGTCTGAACATTATCATCCAAGACTTTGTCTTAGACCTAAGTGCTCCTAGACCATAAGATGTTTCTGTATTTCTACAATCCATTCATCATCACCAGCAGGAACTATTTCTAAGGAGTTGCAAATATGCTGAGAGTCTGAAATTAGTTTTCTTGGTGACGATATGTGATGTAAGAACATGACAACTTGATTGCCATAATAATGGAACTGCCAAGCTTTTCCAGGGAAGGAGGCAGAAAAAAGGAGAAACATGAAACACATTGCAATTTAATTCTGGTATTGGTCCAAGATTGCTTTAATTTTACTCATCTACTCTGAGAGCCAGAAAAAAAAAAATAAATTAAAGCCTTCTGATGCTAAATGGCTCTTGGGGAATGTGAAAATATTATCTCACTCACAAATTCATTTGTACCCTGTATCCATGTTTTACTATGCAAATTTTATTTGTCATGGTCTCATTATTTTTATCTTGAAAAAATATTCTTATTTTAGCCTAATTGGTTTCCCCAGTACAAACAACAGAAAATAAAAATGGGACATTTTCTTGTAACCTGACAAATATTTAAAGAATTTTGATGGTGAAATATGATGCTAGGTTGATTACAATTGCTTTTCTTGGGTAACTCTCATATTCATAGTTGTTGGCTGTAAGAGTAAAGATGAAGGAGAGATTATATTTATGTGTAAGACATTTCAACAGAAAAAGATCCTCGTGTGTCCTGTAGTATTCATATATATAATACACAAAAATATTAATTGTATATATTTATTACATATAAACAACATAATTTTGTATACCAGTCAATGCACTTGATAGTATATGAAAGGTGAAGAGTAATTCCTATGGAAGCCAAACTACAGGTAAAATCCTAAGTAAGCAGAACACAATTTCAGTGCTGGAATTCCACAGAGACATCAAGGTCAATATTCCCTTGTGAAATATTACACTGTCTCACTACTAAACTACCTGAAATTCCACTTCATGGAGTAATATTAAAGTTCAACAAACATGTAGCAGAGCTGATTTAGCTACTGAATTCATACCCCTCACCGAGTTTCAGAGTGATTGACGGTCAGCCACTTTATCCACTTATCTCCTGCTGATGCTGCTGAGGTCTGATCCTGTTTCCTTATCTAGATGAGATCCCAGGCAAGTGTTAATGGTGCCACCTGAGTGCCTTATCTCCCAGAATGAATGCCAATACACATATACTAACCTTCTTATTCGAGAAGTCAGCACATTAACCGATACTTGGATTTGGATATCATGACAAAATAATGTATTTTATTTTCTTTAAGGCATCTCCATAAGGATTCATAAGGATTGTGAATGCCCTGTATTACTGCTGCTGTTGCTTCAGCAAACACTAATATGTTTATACAGTGTTGCAGCCTGCATAAATGCTAGAGAATGTTAATGTGCCACTGTCTTTAAGTAGCAAACAACGGGTTAATATCATCACCAGAAATTTCAAACAATGTGGTCTTGCTCTCCCCATTGTAATGGAGGCTTTTTGAACAGAAAAAAAAAAAAAGCTTGATTAATTTAGTGACTACTAATTAATATATGGTGGTCGAGCCTGTCGATATTCACTGACAAGGTTATCATCCAGATGTCAATGAGAGGCAGAGCGTTCTTAAAGTGTTCAACGGATTCCAGCCAAGAAATAATAGAGGGGAGAGTGGCAGGGATAGATAGTAAACTGTTGTACCACTGAAGAAAACCAGAACTGAATGGGAAAAAAATGTCTGAACCTCATGTTTTCTCTGAAGAAAGTTTGTTTTGTCTCAGCAAGAAACTGATCATTAAATAGAAAGCAGCTTGTGTTCCCAGTAGAGCTGGCTACATAGTAGATGTCTCAAACAAACAAATAAACAAAAATCTCTTCATAGTTTGTATGTATATAGGTTATTTTTTTAAGAGAAGACTGTAACAGCCTTTAAGCACTCTGCTTAATGAAAGTCTGTTAACAATGTATGTCTTCAAGTTCTCTGGAATCTCTCAATACCTGTGATAGGTAGAGAACTGCTACTAATTATCATTTGGAAAAAGTACAATGCATCATAGAGACTTTTAAAGATATAAAAGTGTTTAAAGATGAAAACATGATATTTGTGTAAAGCAGGTGAAAGCTAGACATGTAACTCTTAAAGATATTTCAATCCTTATAAAGCAATGGAAGTTAAATGTATAGACACCTTGTCAAAATATCATTAGTTGTATCATTAGTCACAGGCATAAATTTCAAAAACCTGTTGTTGGGTGACTTTCTAGTGTCACAGAGAAATTTTGGATTATAAATAGCAGCTGAGACTCCTTTCTGAAAACCTTGCCTCCGAAAAGGCATTTGAAACTTTTCTTGGAGCCTATGGCAATATAACTAATTAAAGTCAAAGTCAGTGTAATAATATTGGATCACTAATTCATATAAAGATATTTAGCCCAGAGCCTTATGGTCATAAAAAATCTTTGCCAGAAATATGTTCCACTTCTCCACATGCTTTGACCAACTCTTGTGAGTTTGTGCTATGTAAGGATTTGGCAGATTTAGCATTAAGGATTTAGCATTAAAAGATGTCTCATAAATGAATAGAAATGCTCATAGAATATTTTGTTCTAAATGTTTCAGAAATAAAGAAATCCTAAATTCAGAGAACTATCATTTTTTCTTCATAGCATATTTTTACTCTTAATCATTCATTCATGTGTTCTTGAGCTACTCCTCACAAATCTCTTGCCACCTGAACTCCTCTGCTTCATAATATTCTTATAATTTATTTCTTATATCTTATAATTTATTTCTCTCTCCTATACTCTTAATCCTTCTTCTTTCCTATTCCCTCTGCCATTTGATTTTCTGCATGTTTCATGATTTGCTTTTGGACTCACAGTGATTCTTCTTCCTTGTTCCTTATATTAATAATGTTTGCTACAAGCCATGAATGACAAGGATATCTGAACAAATCCAGTATACCTCTTTTATTCTCCACAAAAATCCTTGTGAACAAAAAAGTGACTGTCTGCATTTCACAAGGACAGGGAACACAATGCCCTGTACTCAGAGGAATAGGCTATGGTTTATTCTACTTTGAGTAAAGAACTTCATTGAGAGTGGCAGGAACTAAAGCACCTTAGAGATTACTGTTTGTTCCAGCTGAATTGTCATTGTCACTCTGCAAACCGTGACCTGTCTGCACTTCTTTACTGAAGTTGTCTCATAATTAACAAAGCTACTGTGTTCTGAACCTTGTGAATACTGTTATAAAGGGCACAACTTGGATTGTCCAGCTGGCAAATAGTTTGGCCCTTACAGGAGGCTTGGGCATCCTGTTCTGCAGGTGACATTGATTAGATGTGCTGTAAGGAAGAGATGACATTTTAAAGGTTTGAATATGTAAATAATTTTTTTTCCCCACAGAAGGGATAGCATTATGAAATGTTGCAGAAGTAACTCTTACTGCTCATTAAAAAAACCCACTAAAAAAAGGAAAAGGTTCATACCTCCTCACATACTCTGAGAGAAGGAGCAAACAGGAGCTAAAACTGGAATGACCTGAGATAAATCTGTGTGTTGAAAACTATATTCACCACTTAAATTTTCTATGCTCTTAAATGTGCAGACACTGAGTGGTTTTCATGCCTTAATTATGTGACTGAAACAGCTTGCTGTACAGGTCAGCAAGCTCTCTGCCCTCCCTCTGTCTGGTGTCACAGACTTAACTCCAGTACTTCTTCCCACAAGGCCAGGAGGTCCCTGAGACTTATGATCTCTCTCACCACCTCTTCCTCTCACATCCTCCTGCCAGCAGCAGAGGTGATAAGCAAACCTTCCCTCTACACTGCAGTTCATCTCACTATTCCCTTTCCACCTAGCTGGGCATAGCCTCAGACCTATCAAGTCTTGTTTGGTAACAAGACTCGAAAACATATTTCAGGAGTTTCCCTGCTGACAGTGTTTCTTCAAGTTTTTAAATGGTGAAACCACAGACTTTTCTGCTGTAGGAGAAGCCCACAGGCTTCCTCTGCAGAGGCAACCTACTGGATCTGTTACCTGCTTGTACCCGTGCTTGGTGGTTAGCAAAGTGGAACCAAAGCAGCTGCTCAAAGTACTTCAAGTACGGGTGAATATTATAGTCAAATCCTGCAAATAAAAGGTTTTCCTCCCACAGGACACACTCCCAAGTGGCAGCACAGGGCAAGGACTCACATGCCTGGACTTAAACCTGATAAATGCTCCTGCATTGTCAGAATAAAGGTAATATGTGAGAAGCCAGTAGAAAAATAATAATTAAAAAAATCC
Organism: Argya squamiceps; assembly: GCA_037834095.1. Taxonomy (NCBI): domain Eukaryota; kingdom Metazoa; phylum Chordata; class Aves; order Passeriformes; family Leiothrichidae; genus Argya; species Argya squamiceps. The sequence continues at coordinate 97,458,535 of JBBMKD010000102.1, read as the reverse complement.
AAATATATAAGTAAAATATGTTTTCATCTCTTTGTAACAACTTTAAAACCTGTTTAATCAAATTTTTTTTGTATAGGTATAGGTGTGGGCATTAGGTGATCTACTCTCTTTTCAACCAGATTAATCACTGTTTTCCACTGCAGAAGTAGTTAGCACAAATAATATAAGAATAGAGATGGGCAAGCAGAGAGAGAGAAAACCGAAACCTCATGAAACGCAGCTTCAAGAAATAAACATTCACATAACCCAAATAATCATGAGCCAACAGGGATGACATATTCTTAAACATTGGCACTCTTTTGCAGTTGTCTAATTAATATAATTTGCCTTTTAGTAGTAGCCATCCTGAAGATGTTTTTTTGCATTCTGCTGAGCATCAGTCATGTAACTTTATTTTGTTCTTTCTTAGATAGCTGTTCAGTCATTTATCTTTAGCACTGTGATTCCAAGAAAGCATCAAAGCATTGCAGAAGTGATGAGCAAAAAACAGTGCCCAAACTAATCATTGCCAAACTTCTATTTTAGAATAATTGCATGAAGGACACTGACATTAAAAAGCGAACTTTCAACTATTACTGAATAAATAGCTTAGCTCCTATATAATTCTGAAAAGAGTTAAGAAAAAAACCCAGACGTGGATGAAAAACTTTTCTTTCTATGAAGGTTAATGGGGTCCTGTCATTGAAACTCTACAGGAACAGTCCTCATCAGATATTAGGATACTGTCTTATTAATGTTAGATCATTATTATCATATTTCATTTAGTGGTGTCAAACATGAAATGTGATAAGATGTCAAAATGTGAACCTTGAATATTGAGAGATGATCTTTGAAGGAGGCATTGATTTTTGCAATGCTGGATGGCCCATTTTGGTGTCTGAATCCACATTTTTTACTATGTGTCTTACGTGGGTATCTGGGTTGGCAAATGCTGAATCTGAGACCACGCAGACAGAATTTGGCTCAAAGCAAACGTGGGTGCTGAGGGATAAACAGTTTTTCAAATCAATATTTCAGCTTGCCTGCAAGAATTATTGAACACCCCCAAAAATACAGGCTTAAATGATCAAAAGAACAAATGCGACTAACACACAAAATTTCCCTGAGCTGCTTTGGAGGTCTGTCTCATATCTTGTGACATCAAATGGAGACATAAAAACTTGCCCTTTCTTGTGATATAGTGACCAAAGACATCAGGGTGTTTACATCATCATGCTTATTCTTTTTCATCTTCATCACACTATCCAGCTGAAACAAGTATTAAAGATTATTTGTGCACATATCTATATAGATAGGTTACATATATAGCTACATTTCAACACCAATATATTTAAAAATATGAATTCAGTGTATATTTAAGAGTTCATTTCAGCAATTTAGAGGTGCTCCTAATGTGCAAAATTGAAACCTAAGATCTTCAATGAAAAAGAAAGAGGAAATTTATGCACACTCATTCTCCAGAAGGAAATAGAATGTAGTAATCTTTGTACAGATTTTAAGACTTTACTTTTAACTAAAGTTCATAGTATGGTAATGAGCTGTTGATTTTTGTCTTCAGAAAATGTTTACATCCAGTAGAGAGGCTTTAGACATCTGGCATATGTAAGCATAATAAAGGGTTATTGCCTGAGGGATAATAATCCCTAAATAAATGCACTCAAAATGAAAGATGAGGTTGGTATTTTTTGCACTTGGAAATTGTCATCTCTTAAGGTTATCTCAAGTCACCCCAATTATAGAGCACATTATAAATGATTTGTCTTAAAATAAATAATATAATTAAGCAAATATTTTACAAAAAATATAGTGAGATGTTGCGGTGCATGGTTTAAACCTTTCAGTTACATGTATCAAGTTTGTATGTGCCCAGCTTGTTCCTTCCCAAACCC
>JBBMKD010000102.1:97431932-97456546 GCA_037834095.1 Argya squamiceps | reverse complement strand
GCTAGACTGAGGTACCCACGAACTCTCGCTGTGGCCTGGAGAAAGCAGCAGAGCCGGTAAGCTGCTCCCAGGGGAAACCGCAGCACTGAGACTTAAATTCTCCATGTGTATCTCTATTAATGTGTGTAATTCTGTACACACTTCAATTAAAATCAACAAGATTTAATCCAGCTTGAAAAAGATGTACTGGGTGACCCTGGAAAACCAACTGAAACATGTTTTAGATCTCACCAAATAATCACAAAATGCCTCAGACAGAATGCTACAGCACCATAAAATAGATATAATCACTTTTTCGAACACTCCTGGGTAATGAAATATGAATTCCTGCTTTTAGGTCAGTGGATCAATGTATTTGCCTTTCCAAAACAGAAGTGGTTTTGTATAACAGGATGAATACCCTGAGAGAAAGGGGAAGGTAAAAATGGAGGTCTCTAGTGTATACCCCAGTGTGAATCACTGCGAACCTAAGCAGTCTCATTGTAGCCAAAGAATTCCAAATCACAGACCATCAGTCCAACATGCAGGGGCCAACACAGGTTTGGCATTAGTGACTGTTAGCATTTACACTTTAAAATCCAGTGATATAATAACAAGCACATATTTTATGGGGAGAATAAATATTCAAGCATAATTGTTAGATTTTGTTTGTATTGTGTTTTTGTTTTGATTTGGTCTGTGGGTTTGTGTGTAGGGATTTTACCTGGTAGAGCAGAGAGCAGCAGGGAAGAAGATACAGGAAATGAGTTTCAAGGGAGTGCAAACTTCTCACTGGATCATGACCAATATCAAACCCATCATTTTAAACCAATTTCTTTCCCAAAGGATTGTACTGAAATATATTAAAAGAGCACAGAGGAGAAAAATCTCTCCTATATGGGAGAAGAATTTTTTTACTGATTTAGTCATTATGAGAAAAAAGTGATTACGATTAAGTGTCACAATTGCCGTCATCTCAGTTAGCATCATGTCTCACTCCAGTTCTATTTTATAAACTCAGGAAAGTAGGTAAAGCCAAAATCCATCAGGGCTGTTAGAGCAGTGGTTACAGAAATGCTTTCTAGAATTCATTTCCTCTTGTTTTTTATAAAGGTCTCTCTTTTAAAATGGGTTCTACATTACAGATACATTTTCTTCAAAAGTACTGAAAAGGAGACCCTGTTACCTTTCTGTAAGTTTGATCTGCATGGCTAAATCTGAGCTCTGCAATAACATTGTTTGGACAGTTATTTTTCTGTGGTCTTAGAACACACCAGTATCACTACAAGAACATTAGATGAATGAAAATATTAGAAGTGTGCCTTTGAATTGTTCTAAGCATCAGGACTTGAAAATCATCCAGGACAAAAGATTGTGTTATTAATGATGAACAATAACAAATATTCAGTAGCAACACAAACTGAAAATTTAATTAAGAGACTATGAAACACATTTTTACTGGCTGATGTGTAAAGAAAAATCAGACAGGAGGGGCAGCATCAGCTCTTCTTGTACCAGGGTACAGGGATAGGCTTCTATACTCATCTTAATCATTAACCTAGCTAAGCTATCTCTAGCACGAGGAAAGTGTGCTTCTTATAATGTCTGCTTAGTTCTGAGACTTTGTTCTGAAGGCACAAGAGAGCATCTTGTGCCAGTCAGAATGCTTTCCATTCTGAAGCAGGTTTGCGAAAAGAATACTTTTTCTCTTGTTGTTTATAACATAAAAGTCAAATTTCCAAATTATATATATATATATGTGTAAAAACCTGGCAGTTCTCAAGAAATAGTAGAGCTATCCCTGTTTGGTTTCTCTAAATCCTACGTGAGATCCTGGTTTTGCAAACTGTTCTACAGGTGGTCAGCATGATTTGAACACTGGGATTTCCAAATAAAGAATTGGGAAAAACCAGTGCTCTTCAAGAGATATGAAAATATTCGAGTAAAAATTCTGAGGTTTGAAAAACCTAAGATTTTATTATAGATGAGCCAGCCTACCTAAAACAATGAGGGAAATCAATTGTAACTTGGTTGTTCAACTCATAACTTTTCTATTCTCCAGACAACTCAAATACATTTTTTCAGAGGGCAATGATTCCTTAGGATGTGACCCTTTGTGTCAAGCACAGCTGTTCCTTGATGAATTTCAACTGCTTGCACTTTCTTCCCAACCATGCTAGAACAAACTTTTTTTTGTAGTAAACTAGTCACATTTTATACTCTATGTATAATGCTATTGTATAATGCATAAACCCATAGTGGCACAGTTTAACACGTGGCCAGAGTGTTTTGAGCCATGTGTAAATGTATCAGTCTCTGAGGATCCAACCCTTGCAGACTGGCTTTAAACAATTTTAGCGAGAGTGCTCTTCAGAGGTGTTTTGTAAAATAAAAGGTTTAATAAAATAAAATAACAAAAGCTACAAAAAACAAAAGAAAAGCCACGCACCGGTGTCTGAGAAAACCTCTAACACTCTGCTAGAAATACTCCAAAAAGCCCCTTACTTTCTTTGGGTTCCTTCCTAAATACTGAATGTTTTAGGAGGGGACAATTTGGCTTGCTGCAAATAGGGAGAGGTACAGGATTTGAAGAATGGTGACAAGGTTTAACAAGCTCTTCTCTCTTGGTTCTGAGCCAATTACAATGAGAGAAGGACACACAACTTTCTAGTTAAACTTCCTAAAATGTCTAATGGTAAACTGAAACTCTTCTCTTATACAGAGATGCTCACTCGGGGGTTGGGGGTGCTTTAGAACACCATAGGAATTGCCAGAATATTAGAAAAGCAAGGGTTAACACCCAGTAACAATACAGAAGTCCAAAAGTGATGACTGTTTACTACCCAGACTGGTTATGGACTTCAAAGGGCTGATAATGATTAGAGCCAGTGACCACAGTTAGTAAAACTGGCCTGTGGAAACACATGCCCTTTTTTCTCCACCTCATTATGTAACAACTAGGAGGAAAGCTGCAGGTTTTCACCGCACAAGAGCCTCTTTCTACCTCGGAGAATTTTCAGCACAATGAGTTAAGGAAAGAACTCGGTGGAAGATTTATTGTGGTATGTATGAAGATGAAAGGATGAAAGCCGAAAAGCTGTGAGTAGGTTCTAGGCAATAGAAAAAGGAGGTAAAGAGGCAAGTGGGGCAAGAGGTTGATACAGTGAGGGGGAAATGTTTGAAACAAATCTCACAAGGAAGAGATGCTTTAAAGAGATGCTTTCATATCTGATCTATTCAGGGTCTGTAGCAATTCCCAGGTTCATGTTCAACCCTGAGCTTTTCTCATGGATGTTCATGCATTGTGTGTGGGGGGGAATTTGTTGCACCAAACACCTGGATTGATGCTTGGTCCATAGAATTACATTGGCAATTTCTATAGTTTTTTTCCATATTTCCGTTCACTGGAAGAGTATTTTTACTGAGTCAACTTATCACAGAATGTGTTTAATTAACAGCTTATTAAAGATGATCTGTAGTAGTAAGCAATAATTAAACAACACAATTCAAATTTCCATTGTACATAATGTTACAACAATTACTAACATCTCTATATAGGTGCTAGGGGACATAACATTTTCTATGTTGGCCAAATACCACTGTATTCAGCTTCCTAACCCTCTTCACAAAAGCACCTTTGGAAAACAGGTATGGGAGATTTTTCTATGAAGTTCAATCTTTAAACATTCTTTTCTCTGTGGGTAAGAATTGTCATTCTTATGCATTTTAAAAATATGTTTTTATGAAACAGTTCCCTTAATAGTATTAAAGGATAGTTTATTATTAATTGATGGCATCCTGTTCTTTGGCAAAAGAAGAGCTTCTAGATATGTTCTAGCTGAAATATTATAAATAGAATTAGTGATCTCATGCAGCATCTATTTCTCTGAAGAGCAGGGTGCAGCAGCTCTGATATCTATACAAAGATAAATTTAAATGCAATTTTCTTTGACATTAAGAGTATAATGAAAACTATTTTAGCCAGTGCTTCTGCAAGGGTCATGGTAGGTAGCTTGAGGAAAATCCTGGCTGAAATACGGTATTAATACCCTTTATAACAGCCAATGCATTAGTTATACCAGCAAGCTGGAGATCAAATGCAACTTCCTAGGGTTCTGCAGAAAATGCACAAAATACACCTGGAAAATATAAATTCCCACTTTCACACAATGGTGATTAATATTTCTGAAAACACGTGACTATCCTATCAATAGTTGTTTCACTGCCACTTAGGGACATTTCTCTATCAGAGTTGAAGGAGAAGTCCACAAAAGTCTTGCTGAGGACAGATTTCAGTTAGTAAACTCAGCATAACAGAATGTTGTCCTGGTACGTAATATCACATAGCCATAAAATATGCTGAAATGCAGCAGGGCTTCTGGCTATAGGTCCCACATTGGGTCATGAATCCTCCATCATCACAATTTCCTTAGAAATTTCCAATGGCTCACCTTTTCCAGGGCAGAAGAAAACAGAGAAGAAATTGAAGCAAGCAAATATTCTTTTTTATCCATGGCCTAATTATCTTATTCCTCCTCTATTGCTGAACAGTGGACACAGATACTTACAGTCATATCTGTGGCCCTGAAGTCTGCATCTATTCCTTGAGGAGCATGATAATAACTAGAAAGTGATGTTCAGCTACTAAAGATGTGTTAGTAAAAGGCATTGATGAGTACCCCATGTAAAGAAATGTCAAGGTCTTCTGGGAGAGCATCTGCATCTGGAAACTTTTAGATCCCAGCTAGGGAGGAAGAAGGATAAATGTAGACTAAATCTGTCTTATTCTTTGACATTTGCAATAGAAATAGCTGAGTCAGGATTGCAATGCTGGAATTCAGAAGGGAGAAACAGTTTCTTCTGTGGCAGATGAAGGTAGAGTGATCATAGGAATCAATATGCTCCTGGGATTTCTCCTGTAAAGTTTTGGATTAAATTAAATTGAAAATGTAAATACTAGGAATACTGAAAATTCAGTAACATTCAAATATACAAATAGAGATGACATTTTGGAAACCAAATGGGGTTTTCCTGAAAACTGCAAGGAAAAATATTTTAGAGTATACCTAAACCCCTGCTATTTGTAGTTATAACATAATAGGAAACAGGTAATTTTTCACTTCTTTCTCAGTGTGCCTTGATGGATGTCACTCAAACGCATATCACTGTTTGGACTGGATTCAGTCTGCATTTCATGTTTGCATTTGAATTTAGGTCTGTCACAACTGATAAATAGTGATAAATGTGACATTACTACGTCTAAAGATCATTAAATGTCAGCTCATGCACTGGCAGCAAAATGGCTGGCAGAAAGTCAATGATGCAGGAACTGTATGGAGTGTGAAGAACGGAGATGGATCTAGGGCAGCAGGGAGTCGTGCAAGCTGTGAGCAATCAATCAATCATTTTCTGCTGAGGGAGAACAAAATGAGATGTAAAGGGAGTTCACTGTGTACAGGTAAAGAAAAAAACTTCTTGTTTAAAAGTGTTTTGATTCATGTCTGTGTGCATTTAGTAACCATGAAGAAAAATAATAGGTCAGTAACAAGCATTCATTGTACTCCAGCAAATTGCTTTTGATAATTCATCTAAAAATTTATATTCTTCTATGGGTTTCAAAAGTTATTTATTTATCTACTTATTTATCTGTTGCTAGAGCCTGGATAGTTCAAGTTTATTATTTCCTAATTTTGTGTAGTATCATAACCTGCAAAAACTGGTGTAAATAACATAATGGGCTTCTGACTTCGACAGAAAACAATAAAAACCTCCAGCAAAACAAAAAGCAGCACACACATGGAATCCTTTCATGTAAGAACATCTGTAAGTAGATTTGTGCCAGCTGACTTAATTTTTCTTTCATAAACATAAACAATAAAAAAAAATATGGCACAATTTTAACTTCTTTTTTTTCAGGAATAAATCAAAAGCAGATCCTTCTGGATTTCTGGAGTATGTCAACAAGAAAGTGCACAAACTTGATGTAATAACTTTTGTCCATAAAGATTGCCTAGTTTGAGTCCAAAAGTTACTCTTTGAGTAACACAATGATAATATTCTTCTAAAAGAAAGCCGTTTTTTCCCTTCAAGCCACTTTCTACAACCCAATCAAGACTGAGACTCTTTTTGAAAATTCTAGGAAAATACCTTTTCTACTGGAAAATGTTTTAAAAAATAAAAAAGTGAAAAGCAGTCCTTTCAAATCACAATAAACTCTCTGTAGCATTTACTGCCCCCTACAGAGTTTCTTTGTTGACCTATAAGCATACACTATTAACCTATATAGTTATGGTCACAAATGCAGAAATAGCACAAATGCAATTCCGTGCATTTGCCTTATGCAAAAAATGAGTAAAACAATCTTGGCTCTGTTTTCAGCACAAAAAAGAGGTGATCTGAGTTCAAGCCCAGTGCTTAAGCAATATTAGAAGAGTGTTAAATGAACAAGACTGTCTGTGTGTGTGTAGTAAATACGACTCTGACCAAGTACTTCTCTTCTTACAAGTCATTCAGACCTTACACTTTAATAAAAATCTTTTACTAGCACTCCTAGAATATTTAGACCTAAGACAATGTTTAGAGTATATATAGTAGATTTCTTTTAACATTGCTAACAGGAAGATGTCCAGGGCATTGCCCCTTGCATGGATGGGGAGCTGCTCAGTGACAGTGCAGTCTGCTTCCTAGCCAAAGCAGACACTTGAAGTCCTGCTTGTTCAGTGCCCACTTTACACGGACTGTAACATTTGAAATGTCACATTTTTCAGAGTCATTGTATCCTATTACACAGAAGTCTTTCCAGAATTCACATCTCTTTGTCACCGAAGTCATCCCTGTTGTAAAATTAGAAATACTTGAGTATGCTGAAAAAGTGACAAGGGATATGGACATAGACAGTAATTACTGAATATGAAGCTGGCCCTCGTTCTTCTCTCAAACAGTTAAGATAGGTATCAACTACACAGTTAAGCTCCCATCTTTCTTACCTCAGTGAACTATAAGGAAACAATGAAAAGAACAAAGAGTAAGAACCTGAAAACTGATTTATTTTTTAATACTTTTCATTTAATAGTTTGACAAATGAAGCAGAACCTCTGCTACGTGCGAAGGTAAATTAAGCAATCACCAAATGTGAATAATCTGTATGTGTGATCATTTTGTCTGGACTAGAGATAATTTTCTTCATAGTAGATGATATGGGGCTGTTTTTGATTTGTGGTGCAAACAATGTTGATAACAAAGGGAAGTTTTTGTTTCCACAGAGCAGGTCTTGCACAGAGTCAAGACCTTTCCTGTGTCTCACCCCACCCCACCAGTGAGGAGTGGCACACAAGGAGCTGGGACAGGAGCGGACACAGCCAGGACAGCTGATCCCAAGTGACAAAGGGACATTCCACACCATATGGTGCCATGCTCAGTATTTAGATGTGGTGGAACAAAAAGGAAGGGTGAAACATTCCTAGTGATGACATTTGTCTTCCCAAGTCGTCACTATGCATGGTGGAGCCCCAGTCTCCTGAGGATGGCTGAACACCTGCCTGCCCATGGGAATTGGTGAATAGATTCCTTGTGTTGCTTTCCTTGCGTGCACAGCCTTTACTTTATCTAGTAAACTGTCTTCATCTCAACCAATGTGTTTTCTCAGTTTTACTCTTCAGATTCTCTCCCTCTTCCACCTGAGGAGAGTAAGCAAGTGCCTGTGTGGGGCTTAGTTCCTGGCTGGGCAATTCATGTTGCTAACCTCAACAATATTAAGAGATAATTAGGTAAGTCAAGCATGTAGTAGATATGAAGTACCAAAGTGTGACTCCCTTCACATTTAATGTATAACTGTATATCACAATATGAAGAATTAATAACTTAATATTCCTTAACTCCTTGGTTAAGGAATAACCAATAATAAACTCTTGAGTTCTCTATTAACATGACATCCTTTAATGAAATGTACACAGCAGGGAACCAAAGCTATATTACAATACAGAATAACAATAGAAGAATGATGATATAAATATGTAGAAAATGTAGAAACAAAAATGAGAAAAGCTAATGCACAAAAGAAAACATCATAACATATGGACATAACAGATACTGAGTCTTAAGCTGGTCCAGTATACATAGCCAGGATCCCATACTTGAAAAAGTTGATTTCTCCAACTTAGCCCCAGGAAAGTCAGGAGAGCTTGGAAAGCAAAGAAATCATGAAAGTTTTCTATGAAGAAAGAGTTAATGAACTCTGTTGATTTAATCCTGAAAAGTCTGGAGGAAAATATGTTAAGAGTCTTTAAATGCATGAAAATTGCTTTGAAGAGGATAGAAATACTTTCAAAGATGATGTTGTGAAGAGATTTGAGTCAGAAATCAGAAAAAAACCCCTTAACATGTAGATAAACCTGGAAAAAGATTGCCTTGCAGAGTCCAGAAACTCCAATCATGTGAGTCTTGTGAAACAGTTGGACAGAAATTGAAAGAATGACTCAGATATAGTCAATACTGTTCATGGCAAGGGAATGGACTTAATTACCTTTTGGAAAAATACTTAAGCTGTGGCTAAATGCAGTTAAAATCTGCATCACATATATACATGAGATAGACTAAAGGGTGATTTTTTTTCCCCTACTATCTAAAATGGATAAGTGATACCATTACCTTCCTTACATCCTTAAGGAAAATCTTTGTTATTGACCATGTGTTGTAATCTTCCATTTTCACTATTTGAACTCCAATGAAAAAGCCAAAAGGTAATTTTTAAATCTCAACTATGGTGCCAATAGGCTTATACTAATAGAGTATTAAATGTCTTACACAAAGGAAGGAAAACCTCCATGAATCTCAGCACTCGGAGCTATAATATATTGGATGAATAACAGAAGAAAGACACTTATCTAGTAGAAAACTATAATTAGGGTTAAATCAGAAACTTAAAAAAAACCCCATCTATCTTTTATAAAGAAATCAAGATTCAGTCCTTACTTACAACTGAAGTCTGGTAGAAAAGTAGAAAATAAAGGTGTAATATTGGTTCTCTCACTTTATGGTTTCATTAACATGTATTAGGAGGATGGAAAGGGAAGGTAAAGCAAAAGGAAAATGTAACTTAACAGTTAATTGGTTATGGCTAGTTAAATATGTTTGTAGTGATATTTTCCCTCTTGTGGACCAACAGAATTGATGACCTTCACAACTGTGAAAGGGTAATTTTTAAAATTTTCATAAATTTCAGCATTTGCACCCTCTATTGTTGTCACAATATCCATATGTAACACAGTGTATTTTACCCAGTAATTTTATTTTAGGTTTTCCTTCTCAGAAATGAACATCTGGTCAAGATAACTTATTGGGGAATAGGAATGCCTGTTTCTGTGTTCTCATTCCAAAAGGATTTGCTTAATTCATTGACATCATCCGACATTCTGCTAAAAAGCCCAAAGAGTTGTGTGCCTCTCCTCCTTTTTTATTTTTCTGCAAAATTGTTTATTTTTGTTGATGATAGGAGTGTATTTCTGCCTTGTGCTATCAAGCCTGGTTATGCACAGAAGGCATTAATCATGAGCCTTGTTGCTAAAACAATTCTCTACCCATGAGCCTCAGTTCATCTGCTCAAGCTGACACTTTTGAGTGTCAAATCTTCCTCTCAAACCAATCAGTACTCTCATTTACAAAATTTGTACCATAAGACTTCTTGGTTTTCATTGATTTTGCAGTTATTCAGTTGTCAGTGTACATTGTTGATCATAGAACTGCCAAGAGGGAAGGCTGTTGGCTGAAGGAAGGAAAAAGAATGGCATTTTTATACATGCTGCCTAAGATATATTTATGAGTGAGGATTTTCCTCTCTCAGGTACTTGAAAGGAGTGGCACTGCAGTCGGTATAAGACTTGTTCTCTGTGTTTTACAGCTACCCAGATGAATATTAATATGAGACATTGGGGGAAAAGTTAAGGAAGTTTCTTGTAAGCCTTGGATAGTAATTTTTTTCAATACATAAACAACAACAAAAAAAGGATAGCTGGTTTTCATTTTAAAGAGAATGTATCACTTCTGCTCAGTGTAGCAAGGAGAAAGTTTCAAAGAAAACATGCACTTCTCAACAAGCACAGACTGTGAAATGTATTAGAAAATAACGGTTTTAATGTCAATTATCATTAAAAAACTTATTTTCAAAAACACTTCACAGTTTAGTCATGCTGAGAAGTGCTTCTCAACTTTGAAATTTTCAGCCTGCTACACTAAGCAAAATGGGTGCAATTTTCTTTTAATTGTTTTGAACACCATGTGTGAGAGAACATGACAGAATGCAAATTGTTTCTACAAGATGTAAGAAGCAAATAAGTTGTCGAATTTTGTGGCATCTCTCTGTGAGCTGAAAGCATGAGATGCACTCCTTTTTTTTAACAATGGGTCAGGAAGGAATACCTCCCTCCCTTGTTTGCTCTTTCTCTGGTTTTTGTTTCCAATTCAAGACAAGAAACCAAGAGGTTTCATGTTCATAGAGCAGTAACAGTTCTGTCCGCAGCAGCAATAGTGGAGACCTTGGGTCAGAACTAAACCAGACTCACACCATTTGGGGTCTTTCAAAGTCACCTGTCTACCTGCCAGCTATGCATACCACAAACACAAACTGCAAAGCAATCTTTTTTCCTTAGTCTTTCTAGCTGGCCAGGGTGAACTAGGGCAATAAATTATTATGGACTGAGCTCCACCATGCATTAATCACAACGTGGTACTCCTGTCTTTTACACAACAGGCCAGCATCTCATGCTGATCCTTGTCCTGTGAACATTATATACTGAGACCTGAAAAATAATAATGAAAAATACTGACTGCCCAGGGGAGCTAGGTATTTCTATTTTAGCCAGCTATTAGGAACCTCCGCATACACACATACAGCAATATCAAAATTGAAAGAGGGCAAAACTCAGACTCTCTATGAAATGAGGCAATTAGCAGCTATGAAACAAACACTTTGATTCTATCTCATATGGCCAATTAGGCACTATTGATGAGGCTAGCAGAAGATGTTTCCCTCTGCAGTACTTCTCTGGCTTCGCTTAGCTAGTTTGCTTTCTGCAGCACTGTGTTATAAGGCACAGTGGTCAGATTTCTCTTTGAAAGCCTCTAATGATCTGACAAAAGTCTTCAGTCGTGTTGCAATAGAAATTCCCCCAGGATAATTTGACATTGCATTATTATTGCAATAGTTCCTACAGATATTCCAAAGTCAAATTAATATAATTTTTTAGGGGTAAGTGCCTTCTGCAATGTGGTTTCTTTGTGCAACATGACAGAACTGTCACACTATTTTTATCAAACTTGTGGTTTCAGAAAATTTTTTCTCTTGTTCTTCTTCATCTAGGAAACACAGGTACTCCTGGACATCATCTTGCACTTCAGCTGCCCAGAAGAACTTTAATTTTATGATTTTAAATTCAATTACTGAGTCTTACTATGGAGGTTCCATGTGAATTTCCATGCCTGGTCTCACACTTAAAAAGCTGAGTGAAATGAACTAAATAACAGGATAAACTTGTGAGAAAAAATTCACTGGGCCATAACATAGAGCAGATCGACATATAGCTGGAAATCTGTATAAGGACTACTGGCATTCTGAGTCCACCATTAATGTCATGGGAAAGGATTTTCTTTGTATAGCACAATAGCAGGAAGCTGTTTTGATACAAATTTAGGGATAAGTCTGCAAAGGGCTGATTAATAAACCTTTTTGTAGAAACCATGAGTACAAGAATGCTGGAGGTATTCTGGAATGCTTCTTTCCCCTTTTTTCTCTCCTTTCTCTCAAAGATAAAGAAATGAAATCTATTCTTTTTCTTGTTCTGTGTACATAGAATGAGTTTTATCCTATTATGAATTTGGTCTTCTTGTTCTACTTAAACATGACCATTTTCTTTTAATGCATTTGCTCTGAAGGCACGTCTAGACTACAAACATTTGAAATAGGGATAGAAGTCTTGCACATTAAACATGAGAAGCAGCTCTGTTCAGCTTAAAACATAAATGACAAAGCTGAAGTTTTTCCCTGAACACTCAAAAGAAAACAATTGAAAAACTTTTCCTACTATAATTGTGTGTGTTTAAAAAATGTTTAAAAAAGAACATGGATAAATCCACATGGCCTAGATATTTTCTAATATTCTGTATGGCAAGAGTGAGTGAAACACTTCTTCATTGCATGAGTTATTGTAAAAATAACTGCTTCTCCAAAAAAAAAAAAGGTAATGTGACCAGGTATCAAACATGCAGTTGATGGCTAACTTCTTCCCTCAGCAGTGTAATATATTTTGGTATACTTTGTGATTTTTTTCCATTTTAAGTCTCAGTATTTGTAGAAATTCTGATTTTTCACCACATCAAACATAACTTAAAAGAATTTCAACACTTTTTAATAAAGGTCATGTTTTCTTGAGTCCTATTAAAGGTGTTCCTCAGTTCAGACCACAAAACATTCCTTTCTTCCTTCAACCTCACATATTTTCATTTCAGTCCAGATAACTGGACATTTATGTCTGTGATCTGTCTTTTAAGTCTTCTAAGGAGAATTAGGGGAATATTTCATTTTAAATAAAGTCTTGTGTTCAAGCTAATCAGAAAGGGACACAAGTCCTGGAGGCACATCAAGACAGAAAATACAGGAAAGTGTACTGCGAATGAGACATTGCTGAGAAGAAAAAAACCATGACAGAGCTTTTTAAGCTCTCTATAATCATGTGTAAGAGGGCTGGTATGTGCCTTAGATGTTCTTGACATTGCCCTTGTTTATTGCTCTTTCATACTGTACCCTTGCTGACTCCAAGTACAGAAAGCAAGTAGGAAATTTATATTTTCTATATATTTTATATTGGACTCTTCCCTTTGGCATTTGAAGCCTTATTGAGACTGTTACTTTTAATAATAAAAGAAAAAATGCATAAGAAAACCTCAAAGAAGTAGGCAAAATTTATTCCAAATAAAGCCAGATATCAACACATCATAATTTTAATTTTTTCATAGAAGCATTGACCGATTTTAGCACCTTTTCTTTACAAATATTTAGTGATAAATGGTGTGTTATTGATCATAACTCCATATGATTTGAAGGTCTTTTTATTATGGGTCGACTTGCTTGACAATAGTCCTGCTGATGACACACGGAGCACACCAGTCCCAAGTAGGAAATATTAACACGGCTCATTGAAAGAGCTTTAAACTAATTTGAAGGGGCAAAAGGATATAACCAGGCTCACCAGAGAGTGTTGATCTAGGGAAGAGTGTCTGGAAAGCTGCCTGGTAGAGAAGAACTTTTGGATACTGGCCAACAGATGGCTAAACGTGATCCAGCTTTTGTCCAGGTGGCCAAGAAGGCCAATGGTATCCAGATCAGGAATTGTGTGGTCAGCAGGAGCAGGGCAGTGATTGCCCCCTTGTACTTGGCACCAGTGAGGCTGCACCTCAAATTCTACCTCCACTATTTTGGCCCCTCACTACTAGAAAGACATTGAGGTGCTGGGGCAGGTCCAGAGAAAGGCAATGAAGCTGAAGAAGGGTCTGGAGCAAAAGTCTTACAAGGAGCAGATGAGGGAGCTGGAGTTGCCTAGCCTGGAGAAAAGGAGGCTCAAGGGCGACCTTATTGCTCTCTACAACTGCTTGAGATGGTATTGCAGTGAGCTGAGAGTTGGTGTCTTCTCCCAGGTGGGAACAGACTGCTCAAGAATGTGTTTGAGCCACCATTCCTGGAAGTATTTAAAATATGAGTAAATATGGTGCTAAGGGAGATGGTTTAGTGGCAAACATGCCAGTTCTGGGTTAGTGGTTGGACGCGATGGTCTTAGAGATCTTTTCCAAACCTAAATGATTTTATGATTCTAGGATCAACATATAACTAATCTTAATCACTCACACAAACATCAGTCATATTGCATATACAGCCAGAAACCAACTACAATTTTGGCCCATCCTGATACACAAATATGAAAATGGTCTTATAATACATTGTATATACCAGTCTCGAATATACAGCAAATAGATATGCTGTGTGTTCTAGGCATGGCAAATAAATATAAGACTTGGGTTTCTGGGACACTGAGAAATGAGGACGTAGTGCAAGAGATGTACAAAACCTAAGGCAGGACCAAAAGGAATGTTTTCTATGATGCAAACTCTCTGTGACAGAATCTTGCACGTATATCATTCTCTCCAAAACCATCACTCTCATCAGTTACCAACACATACATGGGAAAGAAGCCTTACTGTGTTTCAAACACCTTTTATAAGGTGAAAAAATCATAACTGTTTCAGTTTTTGTAAAGTATTAATTTGTATTAAAATTATATGTGTGATTCCTCTAAAGCATATTTGAGAATGTGTTCTTTAAGAAGAGTGATGAGTCAGTGAAATTTCAAGATTAAAAAATGCCCTTGGTGGTAAGAAGCTGAGCAGTGCTCAATGTTTCAATTGCTTTGCACATCTTAGAGTGTCCTTCAGTTCAAACACCTCCTTAGATCAGCAAAGGTCTATGCTGTAAGTGACAGCACTGAGCTTCCTATACATGCATGAATTATTCATTTCCTAAATAGATACATTAAAAAGAGAGCTATTTAGGATTTAATGAATGTTAATAAGACCATTCACCAACATACCACATATATCTATGCTAAAGAAATCAATATGGAGGTATATTTATTACCAGCATGCCTGGAAACATACAACACTTTTTCCACTAATATCAGAAAAAAAATTTACTTTCAAGACTAGAGTTACTTAATCTTCAACATTCTGAAAGCACACAGGGACTTTACTGAATTGAAAGCAGAATATTACAGAGAAAGGGACGATTAATAAAGGCCCTATTTGCTTAAACCCTGTGCAAAAATTGGTCTCTAAAGGAAAAGTTAATTTCCTACTAAGTCACATTCATAAAAAGATAAACATTTTACACTACAGACTGCAAATACAAATATCTACACCACATAGTCAGATCTAGGGTTTTAGTTTATTTTAATGTAATCCTGCATCCCTTACTCCGAAATAGTCTGTCAATCAGACCACAAAACCAGCAAATTATTTAGCAGTAGAGTGATATGCTGAAACCCAGAGATTGAATTTTAATAGCAAGTCCAAACAAAACCTTCAATTTCCTAATCTCCTCTTTTAAAACACTTAGTGGAGTTGAAATTCACTTTTGAATTTGTACAAGTATTTGTGACAACATGTCTTCTAGTCATCATTCAACACTTCAGAATTCTTAAAAAATTAGGTGCAGAAATCCACATTTTAGCACTTATTTTCCTCAGTCAGGCACCATATCTTGAAACACTTCTGCATCCAAACCAAATTATTACACTAATTAACACTGGCACAACTTCTCGCAATCACAGCTTTCTGACCATAAGATAACATCAACACAGTTGCACAAGTTTGTTGGAAATTCTGTAGTTGCTCCTTTGCAGGTAATTGCAAAGAAATTTGCAATTTTCTATCAATAAAATGTTCTGCTTAGGAAGTCTTCTTCCTTGAGTCCTCCCTCCATATCATCCTTATTTTTTTCTTCCCACTCCATTGAAAGCAGGTGGCAATATTTTGTCTTTGGAATGGATGCACTCTACACTTCCACCTCTACACTTCCACCTCAGATCCACCTTTGAATTTTTTCAGGTGTCATAAGTACTCACTGGGTCAATGTCATGATGATAAGGAATCCTTCAGGTTGACTGGATTTCTTTATTATTGTCAGCATAAATTAAAATGAACTTCTTTCTTGATAGTGACCATTAGACAAGCCAAAATTAGTTGTGCAGCATTAAGGTTACCTCAGACACAATGTGCTAAATAGAGTAATTCAATTGATACACACACATTAGGAAATCAGTTTGGTTGTGATCTCTGTGATCTGAATGAAACTGAGTCACCTAGTACAAAGTTGAAATACATGGTTGCAATAAAGGTGACTAGGATTCATATAAGTGGTTTTCATAAAGTAACTCACCTGTCAATCAAGGTTCAGAACTCATCAAGAAAAGATCACTAAATTAATCAAATTTTTTTGCCCCAGATTTCAAAATCTGTCACAAAGATGAGAGAAGTTATCAAACAGAAAAACTAGTACTGCATCAAGGTCAGAGGTATGTCTTTCTCCACAAAATATTCCATTTAAAGACCCTGCTGAAATTACATATGATGAATGTGAGAAGGCTTTTGACAGGATCAAGAGCATTCCAAACATTATCTAGAAGAGTGTATTTATGTCTTTATTGAAGAAAATGTGAGCCTTTTTAAAAAATGCAAGTTCTTAGTTTTAGTAATGTCAAGAATAACGTAGAGTAGGCGTCCTGCAATTAAACTCAGTTGTTTCCTAAATCTACCCACTTATAACCCTTTTTATCTTTGTGCAAATCTCTTTACACTACTTTATAATCCTGAAATTGGCCCCCTATCAAAAAAGTGCTGCTTAAGCATCTGCAGTTTAAAATCCCTCTCCCCTTTGCCTCATTTCTGATAAGAAAAAAAACCAAATCTCTAGTTACCTGTTTAGAGGGGTTTATTTCCTTGCTCTACCAGCTCATTTGTAGCTGAATGCAAGGACTGATGTGGCTCCAAAGTCATCTACTATATTCAGATCTGGCAAGAGTGGTGACAGTCCCTTAAACACTGCTCCCTTCTATCCTCACAGGTTTGGTCACATGAACTAAAGTAGATTCTCCCTTGGTAACTTATATCAGTCTTTGGTTCCTCCAAGTCTAGCATTAGCTGTATGTAGAAGAGGAGTTACAACACAGCTCTGGCCATCTGAAGTCCTCAAGGTGCTGTATAGTTATAAAGTGTTAATTACATTTCTTTCATAATAATAAAGCATTCAATCTTGGAGTTAAAAAATCCCCCATGGAAAATATTGCTGTTTCATTTAATCCAGAGTGCCTAGAGGAGATTCCATTTGCTGCTCTCAGTTACATTAAGCACTTATATTCTAGAAATCCATGGGGAATTTCTGTTACACAGAATGTTGAAGTATGCAGAGTTTTTCCAAATATATCGGATGATATGAAGCATGAAAATATATGAGTGATTAATACTAATATATATGGGGACTGTTCATTTAATAGGCAGACATATGGTTTTCTGTCACTAAAGGATTTTAAAGCTCTCAGTTTAAGTATATCTAATGTAAAGCTAAAAAAATATTAAAATTAGTGCCTTTTCTTTGGCAGAAGTTCTGTTTTCCCTGTCTGAAGTGGTTGAAGTAGTATGAATTCTTGTCTTGCAATGTCAACTTAAGAAACATCCTCTATTGAGGATGCATCCTCTCTTACGCAGGAGCCACAAATGAGTTAATTTTCCTTGACCTAAAACATTTCCATCCTTTTCATTTCCATCTAATCAAAAACTGATTCTAGCTATACCCGAGAAATCTAGTTTCTTGTTAGCATATTCCCACCAACTATTACCTTTCACCCCAAGAAAATCATCAGTGAGTCTGTGGCTACAGTCAGATTCTTACCACAGTAGTCTGACAATTGGTGTCCTTTTGGAGAATCATGGATAGCTCATACTCTCTGCTTATAACTTCCACGTTGTTTTACATCTTACTTTCAAAATGTTTTGTGTATTCCAGTAGGAAAAAAAAAAAAAAGATTCTATGAATAGTTTCCTAGATCTGATGGTGGTGGTGGTGCTTCTAACTCAATTACGTTTTCACATAGCGGGATCAAGGCAAGTAAATCAGAAAATCATAAATTGCATTCCATGTAGAATATTGCAAAGGCTTCTAATCAAGTGTATGTATAATAAAAAAGATTTTGTGCCTGGTTCCTTTATGTGGAATCCAAACTCATCTCTTAGATGCTCATTTTCATGTATTACTGATCCCAAATTAACAGAAAAGAATTTCCCTCCATTATAAATCTATTTGGGTACTTGACATTTTGAAAATTTATAGACTCAAGGGACAGAAGTACATTAGGGAAACAGGTATTCCATGCCTCTGAATCTGAAAAAGCATGAAGGGCTCTTTAAGAAATCAGTTTAAAAGCATTGAAATTGATGTGTGGGGTCTTACCCCAGCATGATCTTGATATCTTCTTGTTATTTGTCACATTGATCAAGATTCTTGCCAAGGCATGCTGTTTCTCTGAGGTGGCTATTGTGATAAAGTTTCATTTCCGGGTATACCAATATGGAGAAAATAGTATCCAGTGGGTCAGACCTTTGAAAACAACTAGGATTTTGCAGGGTCCAAAGTCATGAAACCTCAGAAGCGTTCCTAGGCCTTATAATTTTGCTTTGCCCTTGGTTTCTTCTCTGCTACTAAATAACTTAGACAGGACCCAAATCATATGGACTCCATAAAATATTTTCTTTAAAGTTTCCACAAATGGTTGTTCCACTGCCTCTCCAAATAGCCTAGAGAATTCTACTGTGGTGTCAGAAATAACTAAAATCCTGTGACATGTCTGCTTCTTATGCATCTGAAAAAATATGGACGTGAATGTTATTTAAGCAACAGTTACAATTCAATAGGGATGGTGTTTCCTGTAGAGTGAGTAGGGCTGCTCAGAAATATGGAGAGCATTGCCTCCAATCTTGTAAATATATGTAAAGAACATAGGATCCCAGTTAGGCTTTGGGAACTATTCAAACAGGTGTATTTGCAATCTTTAAGCCAAATGGTGTGAAAGGAAAACTTTGGCAGTCTGTTTCTGTACTTCCACAAAATACCATTTCTATCAACAGAGTCCATGTTGGTGATAAATCAGGACATGAAAAACTGAAAAATACAATACAGACTTTTCATTCAATAACCCTCAGTAGCAGCCTCAATAGAATAAAGTTTCTCTTTTAGCTAGTGCTGTCCCCAAAAGACTAAAAATCAACTGTATAAAACACAAGTGTTCCCACTTTGATTGACTGAAAAAAATCATCTCTGTTTGATGAAGATGGTAATAAACAACACAAAGGTAAAAACAGTGCTCTGTAATGAACTCTAATCTCCTTTACACTGCAGGAAACCTCATTGTGTGAGACCATTTCTATGGTGGTATCACCCATGCTTCACTCCTTTCAGTCAGGTCAAGCAATGATGACTGAAAATCTCAGATATATCACACTGTCATAAAAGGACACTTTGTACACGTGCTTGGATTGTATTCAATTGGTGTACACATCCATTTATGTCCTGCTAAATTACAATGTGTGGAAACGTGGAAGTGCTTGCCATGCAGCAGCAAAGTTCAGCAAAGTTCTCATGAATGATAAGGATCTAGACTAGCACTTATGTGACTCACAAGGTGCATTTCATTCATACAGCTTCTACTTGGTACTTTTAGCTGGAGGAAAATGTGATGTTTTAATATCTTTTGCAGAAATAAAATATCTATACCTGGCAGTTATTAAAATATACGTTTTACAGAATAAACAGTAACCTCCTTGTTAATGTAGTTTAAAGCATTCAAATCTTACTGAAAAAGCCTCTTAAACAAATCAAATATTAATGCTTAATAAGAGGTAAGAAAATACTGAAAATTGCAAAGTTTAATTTTTAAAAAATATGAAGTGTTAAAACCTAATTGCTATAAAATATTCATGGTTAAATTATTAAAATCATTATTAAACCCCAAATGCCTAAGTCATCAATTCACAAGCTCACTCAGTGTAACAGAACTTCACGAACCATTTTTTTTTCTGAAGGCCCAGTGATTGCATACTCCTGTTGACTCAGTTCATGCACCTGCTACAGGACACGGGTCAAGCTGGTCTCAAGACATCTATTGCTTAATTCATATAAAGTTACATCCAGACTCACATCCTGTCTGTCAAGAACAGCACAGATATGACCTTAAGGTACCAGAGAATCCATATTTCTTTCCTGAGAAAGAAGCAGTGTATTGAGCATAAATGAATCCTATTTATCTGGTCAGGCCTTCTGACAGCTGCTTCCACTTTCTAGTAATCTATATTACTTTTGAAATAGCTGCAATGAACCATTATCCCACAGATTGACAAGACTTTGTTTTCTGAAAGTGATATAAAAAAGCAGCAGGAAGGTTACCTTCTGAATCCAGCTCTCTTCCTGAATAATAGCAAAAGCTTATAAAGCAAATTCCAAAAATACATGCAGAACTCCCAACCATAGCTTTCTATCGATTTTCGAGTATTGTCCGATTCAATTTAATGCAAACACAAGGGACTTGCAAGTGTCATTTTTATATTTTGGTAGCATGAATCTCTTCCAGTGACAATGCAATGCATTACTGGCTACATCAAGCATCAGCTACATAAGAATCCAGCAGACAGATGCATCATTCAGTGATGTAAGAATTGGAGGTTATTAACAGGATAAGGAGAGTTAATAAAGGTATGAAAATCTTTCCCTTGATTATCATAATGAAAGTTGTGCTGAAAAAGCAGAGGGGGAACAGAGTGGGATTTCTTTATCTAGCCCCCAGATTTTTAGAGGAGAAAAAATAAAAAGATGGAAAGAAACATTATCTCTAACCATCATTATCTTTGAGATGTCTGTCACATGACAAATTTTACAGTGACACATTAGCATAGAGCAGTATTTTCAGTCTTCCTACATAGTGCTCATTAAACTTTAATGAAACACTATTTCCAAAATTCACTGCCAAATGCACTTATCCTACAAATGTCACCATCAGCAATTTTACATGCACTTCTGGTGGACGAAAAAATTGTAGGTCCCCTACTTTTTCTTTTTAATACCTGAGAAAGGTCAGTTACAATGCAACATTTCTTTGAGTACTCCAGGTCACCTGGACTCAATTCCACCTTTTCTGCCCTTGTTTCTGTCAAAATACTTCTATCACTTAAGACTGTTTCATCAAATTGAAAATGAGCTGGAGTGATTTTCATGGCAATCCCTACCATAGGGTCCACTAAATACTTCAGGACTCTTAGTTATGGAAGGGATGGAATACATACGTCTTTTTATCAAAATAACAAACAATTTGATGCGTAAATCCATGATAACTTTAAAAAAATATTCAAAGTGATTCTGTAGTTTTCATTTATTGTGCATGCAGAAATCTGAGGAAGTAAATTTAGCAGACAATATTAGAACAAATATAGACAGAAAAAAACCAGAGTTTTCATGAAAATACGGTAGGGGAATCATGCTTTAATTAATATTAGCCTATCCTCTGTGATAACCTAAAGCACCTAAGATTCTTAAATGCTCATTCATTGAAAGAAACTGCAAAAATCAGAGGGTCCCCAAATAATCAGAAAATGTTATTAGTAAATTACTAGCTGCATGGAAATTCATATAGTGGTTCCTGACCAACTATATAATGACATGGCAGTGGGTTTTGGATAAAGAGGTAGAGTGAAAGGGAAGAAAGAAATTAAGAGGTAGAAATAAATTTAAGAAAAACAACAACAACAACCACAAAGAATGAAAGAAGCAAAGAGAAAAAAAAGAGGAAAAATGAGAAAGTGATCACCCGTCCTGGTTCCAGTATAAATCCAGCTGAAGCAATATAGGTCCTGGTTTCACCTTCAGTCCAGCTGCTAAGCATTGGTCCATCTGCATCAGTCCAGCTGATGAGGTGCCCAGAGTCCAGGGGATGCCATCCAGGTTTGGGAGTGTGTACCTTCTTGTGGGCAGGTTCCCATGTAAATAAGTTATCATTTGTGGTCTGTTCTTTCAGACCTTTCCAGAAATGGGATGAAGGCCTTCTGGGATCTTTGGTGCTCTAAATCCTTCTCCCTAGTCCATGTCCATTCCTGCCAACCATTCCTGCACTTGTGATGTACTGTAACTCATTTTTGCATTGTTTTTTATCAAGATGGAATCTACAGAGAAGCAAACCAGTTCAATAACAGAATGTTACTGATGCATTAAGTTTTAGCTTTCATGTTTTCCAGATTCTGTGCTGCCTAGGGGTGTAGTTCTGAGCCTCATATTAAGTGTTAGTAAGCTCCCTTCACAGAGTAGGTAGACAAAACAAATCCTTTTTCTGCTGAGAACCAAGGACAACTTTCAGGCCCAAAAGTAAAAACAACGGTGGACTGAAGGGAGAAACAAGGATGAGACCTCACAACCTGAAGCTGTAATTGGACAATTAAACCTCAATATGCAAATGGACCAAAAGTTATAAAAATGTGAGACTTTATGACTGCTGGGCTACTTTGTGGCCTTTCTAAACCCACCTTGGGTGTAGCCCTGGTCAGGCTCCTGGTCCTGCCCAAGGTCCTTTCAATGAATACCTGCTTTATTCTCTAGCTCTATCCAGTCTCTGTTTCAGGTCAGCATTCCCAAGGCATCAATATTAATTTTTGTTCAGATTTACTTGCAGATATAAAAAGTGGATATCACGTTGTGTTAGGAATGGTGGATATGGAACCAAATATCAGTTGTGTTCAGTGGCATTTTTGACAATTGTATTTGGTTCTGTTCCTTCAGTATGTTGTTGTACCTTCAGTATGAGCATGGGAAATGGCTACAAATTTTGCTCAGATCAGAAAGACCAATGTACATGATAGTCCCTATGAACACTCAACAAATGCAGGGTATAGCCATTCACATGGTCACATTTTGTTAATTAGGAACAATGATATACAGATTTCTTTTTTTCTTTTACTGTGTCAGTTTGAAGAGCAGAACTGTGTGTTGTTAGTTTAAGTTATACATTAGTGAATGACTTCTTTCTATTCCTTTCTGCTTCCAATGAGTTGCAAGCAGAATTTTCTCACTGGAACCTAACATCCTCCTCCATTCAATTCTTTTGTTTTGTTCAATGTCATTTCTTTGACAGTTTTTGGTTTTGGCCTCATTACCTTGTGAGTTTTAAATATTGAAGTACAGTGAAGGCACTAAATGTGCTGGCTTTCCTAATTTTCCTTCATTTTCTTCATTTAAATATCATCTGCATTAGAAAAGATGCTTATGATTTTTCAGCACTTTTCTACCTTCCGTACTTTTCATTACCTTGATCAGCATAAATTAACAGCAAAAGCAGCATCATTTTGATGAAGTCCCTAATGCCACACATGCTGCAGTAACAATTGTTTTGCTGACTCCTTGGACAAATAAATAGAACAATCTTTTAATATATTCTGACATTCCTTTGTCGAGCAGAATGTCTCCTATTATTGCTACTACATCTGCTCTTCTGATCCACTTAATCACTATGAATTTCATAATTTAAATTTTGTCTTTGGCGTACATTTCCATGTATTAGAAATACAGATTGATATAAGAAGCATTTCTAATGCATGAACTTATTTTTTCAGAAATAAGATGTAAGAATAGCTAACTTCTTCTTACCATCTCACAGTGTTCAAAAATGATGCCAATGAAACCATACCAGATTACATTCTCACTCAAAAATTAAATATGTAATTGTACACTGTATTGTGTAGGACACAAAGATAATAAAATGAAAAGATAAAATTTCAAATACGATTCTAATGTTATATCTACTTTTGCAATCTCATAAGTGTATTTCAAGAAAATCTTACTGCTTTTCATTTGTATCTTGTAAAATATCCCACTATCACATTTCTTCTATCACAAAAAATTAAACATCTCTATCACTTCGCATATATTCTTCAAACTGAACACTTATAAAAAAGAATAAATACCAAAATGAAGTAGAAATTTATGCTGATACCTTGGCAAGAAAAGCTAGCAAGTAAATATGAGCACAAGCATCATCATTTACATCATCCCTAGCTCCATGATTGTGTATAACTTAGGTTTACCTCTACTTTAACATAATTCATACACTCCCTTAAACTACCCAGACAAAATTGAAAATGTCCTCTAAGGAAGCAATGAGTACAAAACCGGAATGTGACTTAAGTAGATAGACATTACTAAATCATCTTGAAATTAAAGTCTCATCCTTAGGTAAAGCACAGGCTTACTCTTTGATTGGTATAGTCCAAACAGCAATAAAAGAGATTACATTAAGAGAAACAACTCACTCCCATCTTCACTTTATGTAGCAGCGCGAATTTCAGGTTTTTTGTATTTGTATTTTGTTATTTGTCTGTAATGGTATGTTCCTTTCAACCCCCCATTCCTGTCCCCAATGTACTTGGTTCATCCTGATGTAAACCCACCCCTTTCCCTTCCCCACTGGGTCAGTGTTTCCCTGCCCAGCCCCATAGATAGGAAAAAGGGATATACACCCCCTCCCCCTCTCTCTCTCTCTCTCCACCTTCCCACCGTGTGGGCAGGAGCTTTGGCAAAGCTCCAACCGTATGGGCTGCGCTGAATCAACACCTTCATAACCAACGAGAGCGCGCTTCCCTCTTCCAAGCCTGAGTCCATGCCTCAGCGAGCTACCTGGAGAACCCACAAACTATAAATTGGCTTGGGGAGTCAGCTAGCCGGAGAAAGCATTCCCCACAAACGAGCCACTTTAACTGTAGTGTGTTATATTCACAAAGAACTCTTACTGAGTTTGTTCTTATAATTAGCATCACTTTACTTTGTACAAGTACAGTGCATTACAAATTTCTATCAAAAGCAAGAAAACACAACCAGGAAAATTTATATCTAATTTTGCAGTCTCAAGTGTTGAATGGTGAAGCCAAACTAATTAAGTACTGTTGCAGTCGGCGGGAGATCATAGAGATTAATCAATGTGATTAATAAGTATATGTCTCGTTTATTTCAGGCT
>JBBMKD010000102.1:97371072-97431832 GCA_037834095.1 Argya squamiceps | reverse complement strand
CAAGGTCATGCTGCTCTGGCTATGAACAGACTTAGCAGGCCTGCATGGCTGCGCTTAACAAACCTTCTCCTACAAAGTACCACCTTTTTTCTCAATGATGTGTTTATAGATAGTTCACTAGACTTCCTCTGATGAATTTCCAGTATTAGAGCACAAATCTTCAGAGATTCATGAGTTGTGTGCTGTGCATTTTACTTTTATACTGAATTGGCTAGTAGTTCCTCACTAGTAGTTCACTGTGTTCTACCTGCCCAGTGTAATAGGAAATACTTTTATGTATCACTTAGGAATTTGGCAACAAAGATAGAAATTCTGGCCAGGATTTTGTTCTAATATTCCTAGAAGCATTTCCTAGGTGACAGACTACTCCACCCGATGTATTAATATGGCGGGCTACAGTTCCCTTAGTACTATTAAACTTCATGACATCAGAAAAGGCGCTTCTACTTTGGTATTCCTGTTTTCCTCGGGTAGAAGACAAACCTTTCTTTTTTTTTTTTTTTAATCCATTTGTGCTCTTTTTGAAATACTATTTTTGTGTTCTTTTTGAAATACTATTTTTTATATATTTAATAACTTCATAGAGAGAAAAAAAGTAGAATTATCTTATTAATTTTCAAATTAGAATGGATAAGAAGAAACAGTCAAGTTGTTTGCAATCCCTATGCATTTTTCTGAAACGATTATACTTCCTAAATTTTGTTTGTTCTGTCCTTTCAGAAATAAAAATTGTTATTCAACCTGGAGCCTTAAGTCACTGGTTTCCATAAAAAAGTTAATATGAAACCATCTGCATCCCTCTACAGCTACAGAGTTTTTAAGGCTTGTCATATTAAAAGCTGCATTAATTATTCATTTATTTTGTCATATACCCTTAATAAAAAGAAAACCCAGGTTACTCCTTTGAATTGTCTCTTCATGTTACAGATAAATTTTAAATAGTCTGAAAGCAAGAGAAAAAGACTAACCACATGAAGGAAAAGTTATGGGGCATTTTTGCAGGTCGAAATACCAATCAGGGGCAGAATTCTCTTTGCGTGAACAATTAATAAACTGGGCCCAACATTCAGCAGAAATAAACTGACACAGCTGGATTGAAATCTATGGAATAAGAGTGATTTATACTAAGATGCCGAAGGTTGGGGTTTTTTTGTTTGGTTTGGTTTGGTTTAGGTTTTGTTTGTTTGCTTGTTTGTTTTGCTTGTTTTTCTTTTATTGGGGCAAATACAAGCAGATGGGAATATAAGGTGTTGAAATACACTTCCCACCTTAACAGTGGAAGCAAAGGTATATCACAATCCCTTCATTACTAATATCCTGGATTTGCTCATACTTTTATCTAAGGGAAAACTTGAAATAAGGCTAACCAAATTGAGGGATTAACAAGAAACAAAGCAGATATAAAACTTCAGATTTTCATCTGTTCTTCAAATGCATGACAGTAGCAATTATATTACAGTGATATGCTTTATAAAGTTTCATAAAAAGTGTTGAAAATGCAGGTTCTGTTTTGGACGGGAAACATACAAATGTTGAATTATCCTTCCCCTTCTGCCAATAGGTAACTCTTACCTTTTGAGTGGCTCATGCTGTGTCTGAAATGTATTACAAGATATAAGGCAAATTTACTTTTGGATACAATATTACAGTGGCATTCTTAGGCATGTCTTTTATCTCAGAGGCTTTTAATTTGCCTGTTTCACCTTTGACAAAAAGTACTGCAGCTAAAACTACCAACCAAGACTACAAAGAGGGGTACATTTGGCAGCTACTAGATTCATAAGCATGCAGATCAACCATTAATGGTTACATAGTAGATGTTTAGAAGACCACGTTTATAGATTTATTTTGCAAGGAGAAGGAGAGAAAAGATTACAAAATGGCATTTGCTCATTAAGGCAGTCTCTTTTTTTGATAGCTGAGTAAAAGGGATGTAGGTCATTCAGAATTCAGAGCAAGTGAAGCAGAGCAAAATCCTTTGCAATAATTTCTTGTGACATGAAATATTATATCTAATGGGTGTTACTGATACTGGCAGCAACATTCAGGATGTCTCTTCCTAAGATGTGAAGGGAAACGAAAAGGAATAGTAAGATACCTTGGGTTGAAATATTTGCTTTATCACTGCTACAGCAAGCCAGTCTGACAAGTCGACATGCATAGAAGTACTACTTTAGGAGAAGAGGTGCAGATAGTGAGGGGAAATTATTTTTGCACAAAGGTGCACTCCTCTGAGCACAGCCTTAAATCATAGGGAGAAAAAAAATTTAGAACCAGAAGACCTATGAGACACAGTCTACAGACTTTTTTGTCAGAGAAACTTTGACACCAGGACTTCTCATGCATTGAATTATCCAAAACATCCTAAGAGTCGAGCCTCCTAGAACGCTATTACAATGACTATGCAGTAATCTCTTCCTTCAAGTGGAATTTCTAGACTATATTGGTTGCAAACAAATCATGAATAACAATTTACTTCCAATTACATTTTATTATTTGTTGCATTAGTGCATAAACCCAAACTGCAGAAAGACCATGACTTTCCAAATGAAATAAACCCAAATATTTTCTCTGAAAGTTTCAGGAATTTGAAATATAAACTCAGTATTACTGTGAGATACTAAATAATGCCTCTCAAAGCCATTAATGCTAGGACTACCTTCTTTGTTTTGACAATGCAGAACAGCAAAGGAATCTCTGCAAGTACTTCTTAATCTTCTCTGAAGCAATTTAAAATAAATCTATTTATTCCATTCCTTCGCTCTGATAAGACCTTAAATTGAAAAATAATTCTAACTATCATTTAAAACTGCTTAAACCTTCAAATACCGTTTCTATTTTCTTACCATAAAAAAAAGAAAATAGCTGTCTTTAGGACATATAAATTTCACTGTGTGGTGGTGGCTCATCGACATAGTCAGAGTAGGCAAATGAAAGGTGAGTTTTTAATGTGTTCTGAAACTTGTCAGCTTGTCTTTTCAGCATTGATCAACAGGATTTATATGGTCTAGGGATGGAAAAGTCAATTTTAACAAAACTCATCTCAAACTCTCCCAGTTTCTTCTTAACATTTCCAGTTCTAATTTGAGAACTTAATGTCTCTTAACTTTTTCATCACTGAAGAAATGCTATCCTTCAAACTACAATTTTGAATCTCAAAATATATGTGACCTATACAAAAGGTCGTGATTAGTAAATTCTTAAAATTCTCTTGGTTTGGGGCTGGTACCGCTCATTATTAGGAAGAAAGCATGCAAATAAACTAGTGTTTTATCATTTTTCTTGAATTCACACCAATTTTCAGCTCAGAGGAAATACCTTTGGCCAATTTATAAACTCGATTAGAGAAGTATAATAAAATTCCTGAAAAAGATGTGCAACTAGTGATATGATCGATGGTGGATAAATTACTTTGTTGCTGTAGGCAATACAGGTTCTTCTACTGAAGGTTCCTAATGAAGTCCTAAGCCTAATCTTTAATCTTAAGGTAATTCATACCTTAAAATCTATCCAGTTTAATATAAAATGAGAAAAATCTGGGTTTTGACAAAGCCTTTGCAAATTATGAAAACAGACGCTTTCTGATATTTGATCTTCTCACTGGACAACTGTTCCAATTCCAACATTTGCGTGAGCTGGCACTACTTAACAATGACTTCAATTGCTTCATGTGGCCTGAGGCGAATGCTTTAAACTTTCAGATGTGAGGAAAAGGTTTTACTGGCTTAAATGTCTGAAATGTGGAGGACTCAGGAATGCTAGTGAGCATCTAGCAGATGTGCTGTCCTGCAGAACTGAGGAGAACTGGGGAGGTATTACAGAAACTGTTTTAGCGCAGTGGTTGTTATGACCATGGGGAAAAGGGAGGGGAGAGGGCTGTAAAGAGAGTGTAGGATATTCTCACTTAGTAGATCCTGTGACATGGTATGAGAAGTTTTTGAATCAGCCTAATATTTGAAAGGTTTGTACCTTGCGATAAACCCTTTCCCTGAATTCCTACTTGCTGTAAAAGGGAAAAAGTTGGGAGCCCATAGGACTTCGATCCCTCTTCCTCATATACCCTCCTTTAACTATATTCCTGCGATTGTGAATGAAGTGGTTCAATTATACAATATAAGCAGTATTATATTTAACTTCAGAAGTTTTCATGACTGAAAACTGGCAGGAAAACTGGGCAGACGTAGTGGTGTCATTAGCAATCTTGTCCACAACCACAATGACAAGTTCTCTTCCTGTTGTGCCATCTGATGCCTCCAGGAGTATACGACTGGCTCTACTTAATTCTTTCTACCTTTAAATACCTCCCCCATGAGACAATGTTCTGTATTCTGAGCTAAACTCTGAACTGTTAAAGAATTTTAGGAATAGGTAATTTTTTAATAAAATTTTCTTTACTGGAATATTTAAGTATTATGGACAATATTTTAAGGTCACTCGAGAAATAACCTACCCTTTGGTGAATCCCAGATATAATGCTTTTGTGTCATGCAAACTAACACAAGAATTAAGACTTTTATTTCTTTTAATTATATCTATATCTATCTATATCTATATCTATATCTGTATCTATCTACATCTCTATCTATATATTTCAATTTAAAATGTCATAGGACTGTAAATTCAATTCAATATATATTTTGCCTATCTACTCAATGAAGTGGGAATTCCTACCCAAGAACCTTTCATTTGAGAATGCAGATCTATAAGAAGCAGATCTACAAGACTTTGTGTGGCTAAGTAAGAATCACATACAGTGGAACACAAAACCTTGATCTCTTTGGAGTATTTTGGTTCTCCTAATAATAATGTATGCTTTAGTATTTAATTTCATTGTCTTCTGTTGTTTTCCATTATTATTCATGATTTCAGCAAGTAAAATCCCAAAGAAGTGTGAAGCTTCTATTTCTCTGTCTTCTTGAATGTCAAGTTGGGCAGTCACAGATGAATACTCTCATCTACCTTAAAATCACTGAATGCAAATTATGTTTCATTTGTTTTGCCTATCTCCCAGAAAATCTTCAGAATGTTACAGAGAGACTAAAAACCTCATCCACAATGTTAATTATACATAGGTGACAGATTTACTTTTCCAGAAATACGTTCTGTTTTGTTTTTTCTTTTTTATCCCCTGATGTACATCCATGCCCAAGTATTGCAATCTATAAGCATGTTCTATTTTGGTGGGAATTTTATCCTTGGTGGAAATTTTTGTCCTTGCTTTTTAGTGTAGATTTACAAGATATTTAAACAGATATCTCTGTCACTATTTTTGCTCTTAAATTGAAATTACTCTTTCCAAGGCATATTTTCTGTCAAATTCCATTCCAGCATTGAATTGAAAGAGTTGACATCCCTTGATCCAGTATAAGATTGACAATAATAAATGGAGAAAAAGCCCCCTTTTTTAATCTCAAAAATTACTGTTTTCATGAGTAATTTATATTTCTAAATATATATATAATGTACTACTAGCATCAAATTTTCCCTATTGCATTTCACAGTTCAGGATTTTATAATATATTCTGCAGAATAAAGTCCACAGTTTGTCAGTCATTATAAAAAGAATAAAGTATTTCTAATCTGCAATTGCATAAATTAGTTGCTTGAAGAAAGAGCCCTAAGGCACTACAGAGTTAGACATTGTTATCATTTGTGAGGTGGTAAAACTGTCTTGTCTTTCTATGCTACAGAAAAAACCCCAGAATTTCAATATTTAAAATACTATATATTTTTAACACTAGATTTCATATTTTAATAATAAAGATATATTAAAACAGTAAAAATTAAAAATTGATTTTTTTTTTTTGGTTTTTGAAAACTGTTTTATGTTGGAATATGCAATGATTTGGCATGCATTTTAAAAGGCCGCTTTTTAGAGCAACTTAGCACCTATTTATAATGGTGGAGCTGAGACTGTGTGCATGTCAGCATTGCAAAAAAACCCAACAATTTGTAACATTCTGCTAATCTAATCACAATGACAGAATCAGTATATGAGAGATCTCGAAAATAATTGTTTGAGAATACTACTAGGGGAAATAGTGATATAATTTACAGGTGTAAATATAAAAGTGAAAAAAGTCCTTCTGTTACAAATTCCAGTTATCATCATCCCTATTGTTTTTTCACAGACAGTGCCAAGAGCTAAAATATAACAACACACAGTTAATGGATATACTATTATGGAAAATCATAGAACCAGAGAATACCAGTTTGGAAGGAACCCCAAGGATCATCTGATCCAACTTTTCTTGTCAAATGTACAATCCAGACAAGTTGGCCCAGTCAACTCTAGGAACTAGGTCCTTTAATAGTTCATGTGTTTAATTTACTTGCAAAATATTTTTGGAAGTAATTTCTTATTAAATTGACAAAAACATTTCTAAACTTCTGAAAATAGTAGTTCAACAAATAAAAATAATTCCAAGCTTTAAAACAAGTGCATTTCTTTTAAAACTAATTTTATTTCTGTTTTATCTAGAAATGGATATATATAATATTAAATGCAGAATAAAAGTAAGTAATGAAATTTTACTATGATATGTTTACTTTGTTTGTTGGAAGCTGGACAAATGCACACCAGAAGCTCAAAATAACAGATTCTAAGTGCTTCTTATGTCTCTTTATTGTGGACAGGAATATCTAACAGAGATTTTTCTACAGTGTATTACAGGGATATCTAACAGAGATTTTTCTACAGTGTACAATATCCCTGTCCGCAATAAAAATTCCTGCATTTTCTTTGTTTCCTTAAACTGCGTGCTATTATATGTTTAAAGGCATTTTTAAGTGTGCCTGTTTGGATCCTTGGTTGTGCTGGTAGAAGCCCTGAATCAATGCATTTACCCTGGAAAACTCTACAAGTCCACATGTAAAAAAAAAAAAAAAAAATCGAAACCAAACCAAACCAAAATAAAAAAATTATGTTTAACCCTGTATGTCAAACCCTGTGGTTGATACAGAATTTTCTTTCATTTGGGAAAATATCCCTCTATACACTACAGTTCCATCCCTAAAGAACATTTTTGTTGATATAATCTCTGCCTTTATAAAAACGGTTTTCTGGAATGATGGCACTATGCTGACAAATCTCTTCAGGACAACTTTCTGACTAATCCTGCTGATTCCAGCAGTAATACTCACAAGACTAAGTTGCTATCAAGCAGGTATACAGGGAAAAATCACAGCTCTTAGAAGAGCTAAGAAGCAGGAGAAGAGGTGATATAAACATTGTGTTTTGGAACAAAGCAGACTACTCACCCAGCAAATGCCATAGCCAAGTGACCAACTTACAAGGAAGAGAAACTGTCAGTGAAACAGTCTGGAGAGTCTGCCAAAAAGCCAGATGCTGCTACTGAAAAACTACCTCCCACAAATTGGCATTGGTGTCTTACTGAGCTGGCAGTCAGTGGTTGTACCTGCTTTGCTAAGCTACAGTCTGTCTCAGACATATTATTTTATTAGCCTTCCCTGTTATCAATAAATGGGTAATATTATTCTGTTTTCGCTTAATAAATTCTCCTTAGAAACTATTGTGCTTTTGACAGATGTAAGCAAAAAAATAGTAAATGTGAACACCATGTTTTTGAAGGGAAAAAGAATGGTGATTTCTTTTAAAAATGCTGCACAGGGCATATGATCTTCAAACCTTGCTGTTTGCTTACTGGTGTAATTTATTTCTTCAATATTTTGACATTATCTAGGGACGACTGTTGGCACTACAGTTGTCACTACTTGGAGAAATGAGCAATTTGATGAATTTCTGTTCACTGAGACACTAAAAATTAAGGTTATAGAGCCTGCTGGATGTGGAAAAGTAGTTTATGAACATTTCCGATACATATAAAAGGAATAAACTCTGTCTTTCTGCTGTGCTTTCTGCAGAATGCTTATACAAAAAATATGGAAATAAATAAATAAAAATAATTTTTTTAGATTTGTAACAATGCTTATATTTTATTGAGCAGGGAAATTCTTCTCAGGAATTAGCCCTTTTTTATGTAAGGCTACTTTGTGTAGGGATTGTGAAGTTCTGATACACGAAGCAGAGCTCTTGCCTGGTGTGAGCTGGAGTGCTGGCATGATGACTACATAAAGCAACATCAAGGTACTGCTTATTTTGCACTGAATTGTATCCATGGAGGAATTCTACTGTCACATGTTTCCAACAGTAACATCCCTTCTGCAAATCTAGACTTAAGTACTTAAGAGTTTCACAGAATGAATGGAGAAATTATTTCTCATGAATTAATGGAAATAGAATCTGTATAACTAGATAGACATTTTTGTCTTTTTTTTTTTCTCTCAAGAGAAAATTCTCAGTGGCTCATAGTCAAAAAAGACAGGATGAAAATGCAGACCAACATAAAATAATTCCATGAGAATTTCTAAGAAAATAGCTTCTAAGTCACTTCTAAAAAATGTGAATTACAGAAGAAATTGAAGTAGCTTCTGCAAAAGCACAATATTATCAGTAGACCTTCATATAGATCAATTAATTGTGACAGCAAATTAGGCACTGCTGTTTTGCAAGAATCATTGTTTCATAATATGTAAAAGCTGTTATTTCAGATAATGTATTGCCCCTTATTTCGATTGAAAAAAATACTATTGAGTTACAGAATGCATTGAAAAGAATGTCTTGTTCCCTATTATCGCTGATGTCTCAATCCATAGAAATGTTAACATACTTTTGGTAATAGTTCATTGTTGCATAATGGAAGGGGAATATCTATCTGGTGCCTGCCTCATTATTTTCAGTACAGTGCTGAGATTGCATTAGGATTAACTGAAACGTAAGAAATACATTGTAATCACAGGGCTCAGGCTTTGCCAGCTTGTTTGAAGTTAACAGAAGACACTTCACAGCTCAGGCATGCTTTGCAGTTTTGCGTGTTTCAGTGGATGATCGCAGATGGATCATCATACGCGACCACATGCACCTGATGGGATTCAATATTTGTGCTAAAATACTGCTGGGCTGAGTGTGTCAAGGAGCAGGGAGGGCCAGTGGCCCCTTGAGGGAGGTGAGCTAGCAGCTGTGGCACATGGCACATCCTGGACAAGGACATCACAGAGACGGGACATGATCCCACAGCTCCCAAGGAGGCAGAGCAGGGCAGGACCAGTGCTTGGAATCAGGGTCAGAAACAGCTCTGGGGAAGCCAGGCAGGCATGGAAATGTCAACAGGCTGGTGGCTCTCAGACCTTGTCACATATCACCCCCAGCTGCAGCAGAGCTGGCTCCCAGCACCCATAGCCCAGTCTTGGGAGGGAAAAATGTACAAAACTTGTCATTTGGTCATCTAGTTCGTATTAAACTTCTGCACAACT
This sequence comes from Argya squamiceps, assembly GCA_037834095.1. Classification (NCBI taxonomy): domain Eukaryota; kingdom Metazoa; phylum Chordata; class Aves; order Passeriformes; family Leiothrichidae; genus Argya; species Argya squamiceps. The sequence goes on along the minus strand of JBBMKD010000102.1, from coordinate 97,422,499 downwards.
GCCAAATAGGGTTTGAAAACTGAATTCAAACAAGAGTTGAAAATTGAAGATTACCTAGCATCTTTATAAAAGTAAATGAATTTAAGTGTTGGATTCCTGAAAATACTTAGTGAGTACTATTTTGCCTTTTTTGAAGAAGTTTTAAAAAGTTTTTTCTGCTTCAATGTTGAAATTAAGAAGGTAACTCTTATATTTATTAATGTTTATGGCATTGTTCATTAATTGATAGACATGTTTTCACAAAAGATTTTGTGGGTAATTAGTTGATCATAAATGATATCTTCTCTAGAAACAGATATTGGTAAATCATAAGCAAGATATTAAATTTGGCATCATATGCAATGTTTCAGGTGCCTGCTTCATATTTTGAATTTTATGAATAAAACAATCAAATTTTCTCCAAATAAGTTAGACAACATACACTTTTAAGAAAATGGTAAGACTTAAAGATTAAAAATCATATTGCTATAGGTTAGGGAGCTGCTGATACTGTAACAAATATCTTTTATGAGTCTTGTAATAGGAAATATTTTTAAATTCTATCTTCAAATCTCCCATTTCTGAAGTTTCAAGAAATTAGAAGTCCTACATAAACTCTTATGCCTAAAGCACTGTGGAAAAAAATTTTTCGTTACGTAATTGCATTCAGATAGAAATCTATTTTGATGTGAATTCACTGAATTCAAATAAAGTTATTGAAGGCATAAGCAGTGTTACAAATTTAATTTGAACACAAACATATTCAAATGTACAAAATGTTCTGTAGCTGAAAATATGTATCATTTTAAATCATGAACTCAAAACCAAGATAATCTTATATTTGATGACCTAAGAAATATACAGAACAAAGAAACAGTTGTTTTGTTAAAGTAAATGGAATTTTGTAATGTATTCCCCAAGCAAATAGTTGTTTAATATTTTTAATGTAGATTTCCTTTATTTCTAGGCAATTTGGAAAATCACTGAATTAAGGCTCAGAGGACAAAAAGAATTATGCCACAAAAAGTTCCTGATGAACCTCAGCAAAAAAACCCAATTAAATCACATGCAAAATGAATTATTACAGTTCTCCAACATATTTATTGGAAGAATTATTCTGTGAAGAGTAGAAAAGCATTTACACGCTATACAGGTATGGATGAAAAATAAATAAAAAAACCTTCTATGTGCAACATTCAATTCCTTTACAAGTGTGATATAAAAGAAAGGTTTTTACCACTGTTCCTCTGGAATTTTCTGTTGAATTCATTTTCTTGTCAAAACTATAATTTTCACATTACTATTATTTTCCAGAAGAGATTTTAATTACCTTTATTCCTCTTCATTTCACAGTGTGATATATTCATCTTTTGATATCATCAACCTGTAAAATTTTTTTAAATCCTCAATATTTATTTGATTCAATTTAACAAACATAAAACTGCATTTCCTCATGGTTCATTGTATTACAGTAACCGTTTTTCTGTTTCCTTCCTTTATGTAGGCAGATCTATGTCCTCCAGAAAGATGTCCTCTGATTTTTCTAATTAAGGTTATTTTGGGGTTCTTTTCCCACATTTTTACTGAACCTAGTGCTAAATCCTAGTGCATTTTGGCATCCTGCAGTCTCTGTCATTTTCCATTGGTTCCTAGATTATGGCCCACATAATTCCTTGTGCATGTTCTACACTGATAAGCACTTTCTCACCATGTGATGGAGGTTAGCTGAACAACCTACAGAAGTTAAAGAAGAGAATCATGTGCTTGGAGGATTGAAAGAAGGGGAAAAACATACCTTTATATTTATCTGCTATGAACTTTACCTTCTCAGTGGCAAGTGACTAATTGGTGAGGACGAAGAGCACATAAAATTGGTATTTAATTTTGTGTTAATTCTCCCCCAGTCATAGATCCTCTCCAAAACAGATAGTTGTAAATTACCCATCATGAAAGTTATGGGAACATTAAATAAAAAAAAAAAAGAAAAAAAAGAATCTAGGAGAAATTGTTTATTTGGACCAGAGATTCACACAAATCATAACATAGAGACAATTACCAGAAAAATATTTGTGTCATTGCTGCAGAGGAGGAGGGTTTGATCCAGAAAAAGATTATTTTGCAGATTAAAAAGTAGCTACCTGCAATATGTTTGCAGATTGTGTTGATAATATTAACAGAATGAAACCCAGCACAAGAAAATTAATAAAGTTGGGGGAATTGTACAGTAGATGTGTCTCATTTTAACTAAAGTGAAAATACTTATATTTTTCCAGACTTCTTTAAAATATAAAAATACAAAGCCAATCAATTAGTCTATAAAATTTATTGAGCACAAACACACATTCATTATTTAACAGATTAATACATTAAATACTTCTGAGCATCTTTTATCCATGCAGACATATGCATGAATAATAAAACAGATGGTCAGTCCCTTCTTACATACATACTGGACTGAATTTGTGAATGCAATGTCAACTCATAATTGAGTTGGAATTCCTCAACTTTATTTTTTAAAGAAATCTGTCTCTTCCAATTATCATTGCCTGATTCAAAGTACCACAAAAGATGAAATGGATCCTTGAAATTAAAAAGAGTATATACCAGTATTACTAAGATGGGAATTATCCAGTGATGGATAGAATGCAATTTGCAACTTATTTTGACATACAGTTAACCAAGATATTGTCCCATAATGCTTGGTTTGATTTCTTTTCCTCCAGGACATCTTGGCATATTTTTTGGAGGATGTACTTATGATTCTCATGGACAGTCTGCTTTTCTTTCTGTGCAAACTGGTGAAGTGATGTCGTCTAGACTGAGTTCCATGGGCAAGACACTCAAAGACACAAGTTAACTCCTGCATTTTTCATTGCATGTGCATCTACAGAACCAACCATTATTTTTTCTTTGTTGTGTGTTCCTCATTCCTTCACTGTCCGTCAAGGGTAAGTGGTGCATTTCACAGGAGGGTATAGGTTAATTACTGGCATAAGCATGGCTTCTCCTGCACATGATGCAGTGTCACAGCATCTGCTGTACACTTGAATAAAACTGCAGTGGGCAATGTGGGGAAAATGTGGTGTCATTGGGAAGTAATGGCCTGAAACAATAGGAGCACCTGCTCCCTCGCAGGTATCTCCTGGATGTATTACTGTATACATCAACTGCATCTTGCTGTAGCTGGTAGCTGTCCACTTAATATCCACAAAGTCAGCATGGGTCTGGTGAGCACTGGTTTGGCTCAAATTAGAGGCCACAGGTTCGACATCACTTTCAAAATTAAATCAGTTTCTTATATAGGACACCATTTATGTCCTATGGGTTACCATCTGTCATGCATATATCATCAGGTGCAAATTTAGTTAGCAAATTGCTTAGTCCATAAAATAGGTATTCAAACTTCAGTCATTGTCAGTGCAATGTATGGAGTTTAAATACTGTATCTGGACAGTTCTTGGCTTGGATTTCCTCACTATACCACTAAATTCTTGCATGTAACTCTCTTGGGTTTTTTATTAGACTGTATACGTCCAGTTGATTATTCTTTTACCTAGGTTTTGCAAATATCCGCATAAGCATTGTCCTCCTATTATAATTTTCACAGCTGTAATAGTTTGCCTACTAACTTTCCTTAGTTGCTAATAAAGTGCTTATCTTACACACACTGTAACTTTCCAGAGAAAAGGTATTTTGATTTTAAAAGAAGCATTGTATTCAAGAATGTCTAACTGCTTGAATTGTTGCTGCTAATGGAGTATTATCTCAGCTCAATTACTGATGAGATCAATGAAAAAACACAAAGAAGATGGGAAAGTGGACATTCATTGGCAGCAGGTTGTATAACAGTAGCACTCTATAAATAGGATGTATCAAAACCAGGGTTGGTTCCTCATGTCGACCCTTGACTCAAGTGAGTATGTTTATTTTAAGATATAGTTATCACAAAAAATGTGCTATGTAGGTGTAAACAGGACAAGTCAGGAAATATCCTTTGAATCTACCTGTTTTCTCACCTTTTTATCTCTCTGCCCGTCCAATATCCTGTTATCTTATTCAAATGCTAGAGTAGAAATGTTAATGGTCCAGTATCTTTTACATACTATATACATTTAAATGTACTGGTCCTAATTGTGTAACAAGTATTGTTAGCAGTAATAAAACCTCATACTTGCATTAAATAACCAAATAGAGTCAAAGGTAAGGAAAACAATGGCTGAGAACAAAAAAAGAAAAAAAAGGCATGACAGTATAAGATAGATTTTAGACACTTTTTTTTTTTAATCTGTCCAGAGATTAGAAATTTCAGGCTCTAGAAGTGGTTACAAAAAGCTGGACTATTTGTTCATATGAGTGGTATAGATAAATAAAATAAAGAAACCAAACCCGAACAAAAGGAAGAGAAAGTAAAGGATACAGTCAATTCTAACAAAGTTAGACTATGAAAACAAATTGAAAAGAACACTAATGCCCAAGACACATCATGGTAAACCATCAATCAGTTTTGCACTTTCAATCTCTTTCTCAGTTTCATAGGTGTAGAAATTGTCCTGTCATGTATTCCTACTGTGCCAACATATAAATGAAATCAAATGCAACACAAATATCCTTGTTTGATTTATCAGGGCTATTCAGTAACATTTTGAGGGTGTTTATTTTTCTAGTAGGAGTTAAGACTCCTTTATTTTTATTTAGGAGTTAAGACTAGGTAAGGGTAAATATGTTTGGGTTTTTTTCCATCTCTGCAAATAAGCATTTGGTTTAATATTAACATTTGCAACATACTTCTGAAATTTTGGGTTTTTTCCAGTCCATTCTGTGATGCTGATGATAGTATTTGCAAGAATACTGAAGACAATTAACTACCAGCTTGTTGGGTTTTTTTTAAATTACATACTGCATGTTTAGAAGCACTGCAAGAAGTGCTGTGATCCTACAGACAGGAAAAAAACCTAAAGCTCTACCTGATGGAGCAGCAGTGCCAGTTAGTGGGTGCTGATCACCTTGTGTCATCTTGTGATTGAGTGTATGTGGGCCACATTTCCTGCCATGCCTTCTTTTTATGGCATGGAAAAAAGATAGATCAAACCTATCACAATTACTGTGGACAATTATTGCCATAACTATTATTGTGGACAACATGAAGAGGGTAGACAATTCTGTGGTCTTGAACAAATCCTTTCTCTCTTTGTGTGTACTGTGTGCTTGGATGCTCAATAACTATCACTGAAAAAAAATTATTGTAAAGAAACATGAAAAGTAAAATGTCCTGTTAGATTTACATTTTGATATTAATTTCCTGTGTTCATTCTTCTTTTGAGAGACCAAATATTCATACCAATTCTGTCTCACATAAGCCTTTTTTTAGGTAAAATACTGATAGGATAGCGTTAAGATGATTTCTAAAGGGCCTAGGAATAATCGTTAGTTTCACTGTAAGCTAAGGTGATTTTTTAGGCTATTGTATTAAGTGCAGCCAAGCACAGCTTGCTTAGGCAAGCTAGAAGGGGGGGAAGAGAATGCATATAATGTTAAAGCTTAGGATTGAATGAGATGTTCTTTAGTAAGTTAAGGTGAACCTGTACCCACATCATAATCATTGATAAGTCACCTTATTGTTAATTGTAAGCATCTGGTAACTAAATACGATTATAATCTTGAATACGAATCACGAGAATCTTTAAAATAGGAATCATGAAAATCTTGAAACATGCTTGAGTGAGATCAATAGAACAATGGGGATTAATCTTTAACATGGATACTTATGTAATAACAAAGTATAAAACTGTGTCTGTTTCTGGATTTCGATGGAGTCAGATTTGGGTCTTCTGACCCCTGACTCTCAGAGCTCTCCAATAAAAGCACCCCATACAATCTCTCCATGATTGTGTGTTCCTTTTCCTCACGCTAACAATATTACTGTATTTTACATTCTTGATGATCACTTTACTGAGAGTGAGCAAGTCATTTTTATGTCTGTGTTAGTAAGTGTTTATGACAATTTTGCATGACTGCTTCATATGATGTACTGTTTCTGCTATTTCTGTCATTAGAGGGTTTCAGAGAAATTTGGTCAGCAACAATTTCTTTGACACTAACAGCAGGAAAACAGCATAATACTAACAGGTCATATTATAGGAAACCTTTCAAAATAAGATTTCAGGTCAGGAAAAAAAAGGTCAGTGTCAGTTCCTGGAACAGACTGGCATAACTTTCATATCAAAATGGATTATTTAACATCAGGGTAGAATATTGCACTGAAAGATGGAACACATACCTGCCTATATGGATCTAATATCAAGTTTTACTAGAGCAGTTAATGAGAACAGCTTCAAGAGAAGTTCCCAGGGTCTTTGTGAAGGAAAAGAAAGTCCAAAAAAATGAGACTCTTCTATATATAGCCTCAAATTCAGTGATTTTAATAAGGTAAACTTACAGTTATGTTTCTCCTTCAAAACACAGCAAAATCAGGATTCTCAGTTGAGGATGCCCACAAGAATGAGATTAAGCTATTTAAAATATGAAAACCTAACTATAGAACTACAGTTTCTTTCCTGATGGGAAGATGTTAGATCAAGAACACTGAAGAAATGGACTTAAAATTGGAAGAAAGAGATTTTTAAGGTCTTAGTCTCACTAAGGTATTGTCCTCTTGCAGCTATGTCAGTATTTGATTTCTTCCAGGGTTATCAGCTCAGTTATCTCAGGAAGTTTTTTGTCTTATTTTATTATACTTCTATGGTAGGGCCATCCAAAGGCTGTGATACACTTCTTAAAAGTTGTCTTTAATAGACTGTGGTGAGTTTACCTTGGCCAGTGGCCAAACTCTCACCTTGCCTTTAACTCCCTTCTCCTATGACACTGGGAAAAAAAAGAAAAAAGAAGGCTGGCCCCATATTTAATTCTGTATTGTCTGGGCCAGCTGGATGGTGCTTTCACTGGAAGTTAAAGCACATTTTTTTTTCCATTTGAACATTTTCTGCTTGATTCCTGCTCTGAACCTCACACATAACGACGATTTACTGCTACTTGTCATCTCTTCATTTGTTTCAAATATGAAAAAAATGGACAAGTTCCATGTTGGGTTGCTTACACTGACCCCAGGAGTTTTCACAATCAGTCTGAAATCAATACAGAATGAACATTAATAACAGTTTTTAATAGGTTACATATCTTTGTTGGGTGAAAATTTACATTCTCACTGAAAACAGACATTAGATGAGATCTAAGAAGAGACTCCCATAAACCAAAAACCCTTTCTCTCAGTAAACCTTGAATAGAAGATATTTTATCTTTCATTTTTGTAAAAATTACTTTCTGTTCAAGTATCCTGAAAGAACAGATTTTAGAGAGCCAAAGAGAGAATCTTACTGAGTTCCAAAAGAAACCAGTTCACAAAAGAAAATCACATAGAATGAAATGCATAAATTCAAGATAAAAGGAATGTAAAAAAATTGTTGTGCTTCTCAATATTAGTTGTAGACTCTGTGTGTCAAAAAAATAGAAGTTATTTACTATAAAAGAAAATAGGAGAAAGAGAAGAAAAAAAGGAAGTAAGAGAAGTGTTACAAGAAAACCAGAAAGTATATTTCTTAAGATTCATTTCCTTTTGGTGAGAATGATAATATTTAAAGTTTCAGCACAATAATTGAGCTGTAATATACCAAGCCGGACCATATATTTTAACATCAAAATTCATCTTGTAACAGTATAGAGGGAGTAAATTATTAGAATACATTGTAATATTTTGACCAAAAATGTGATGGCCTTAAAATAGCAAAACTCCCAAACAAATTAATAATAATAATAATTAATTACAATGATAATAATAATAATCACTAGTTAATGACTTTTAAATTGGAAAACACATGACCCAGAAGAAATTATGACATTGCATGAAATCTTTATAGAGAATGTTTACTCTTAAGAATTTCATTTCTTCTCATATCACAAGAGCTTCTGGGCAATGATCAGAATTACTGGTTGGCAGGTGAAGAGCAACTAAAGGAGGATTTTGATATATTTCACCACTGAACTTTGGAACTGCTCCAAAACTATTCAAGGGCAGAAAATACTATCTGTTGAACAAAGTGTAAAGAAGGTCAAAGATTTTTTTTTTTTCAGTGATGTCTTGTTAAATGGCTCACATACAAACTTGTGCCCGGAGATGTCAAGTGGGTATGCAAGTAGATTTATTTTAAATGTTTAAGCAACAGTGTGGCAGTGCTGAGAACTATAAACCAGGCAAGAATTTCAGTGAGACCCTTTGTCCCTTGTCATATATTTTAACACACTTCAATATTATTCCTGAAATAACTATGAAGGTAACAATATGTGTAAATTTCCTGTTGTTCACAACTAACAAGAATTTGGAATTTCTTATCTTTCTTACAGCTGCCTACCTGACTAATAGAGAGAAACTGCAGAATCAGTAGAAGAGACTGAATTCCTGCATGGAACACAGAGTACAGCTCTGTCAGGCTGTGTTGATTTTTGTAGAAGCAACAGTTCCATGTCAGTTAATCCCATGATCAATCTTAAAGAAAGACAATACATTTTAGAGAAGGCAGAAGAGTCAACAGTGAAAATAACAGAGGAAAAAAAAAAAGAGAGAGCAAATCAAGGAAAAAGGACCAGAGGATCTTACTTATTCTTGTTTGGTCCCATCTTATCTGTGATTTTTATAGACTCGCACATACTTGAACTCTGACAGCTAATGGACCACATTCAAGTAAAAATATTAGGGATTTAAAATAAATAATTGTTAAGTCTTTTTTTGCAATTTTAATCTTCAAGACTCAATTATAAACCAGATTTGATTATATCTTTTACAAGAATTATGTGTACAGATGAACACTTATTTTGGGCTTTTCAATAATTGACAATCTATCAACATCTCATGCATTAAAATAATGAGAGGGAAAGGATTTCAGTTATGACTGGTTCTTTCCCACAGTTTTTAGTGTATGTCAGTATAAGATGTGATCAGTTCACAGAGATGCAATGCACATTGATTTAAGTCTCTGGGCTTTGCCTCTTTGAGAAAGAAGCAGAAAGCAAGAAAACAGGCTTTAGGGGTCGTGTTACAAAGGAGGGAAGGAGGGAAGGAAGGAAGGCAGGGAAGGCAGGAAGGAAGGCAGGAAGGAAGGAAGACAGGAAGGCAGGAAGGCAGGAAGGAAGGAAATAAGAAATCACAACACTCTCTTTAGAAATGATCCAGTGCTTAACAGCAAAAGAAATGCTCCAAACATGGTGACAGTATTAAACCAAAATAGGGGTGCCTAGAAGGCAGTGGTTTATTTAAGATTGGAAGATGAATATTTAGACTTTAGACTGCTGTTTTCTCCATAAACCAAACATGAGTACAGTTTACTGTTGTGGTGGTATGCTCCAGGCCCCTTCTCCTGTTAAGCCATAACCACCAGATGTCTTCATCCAGATTTTTTGGGATGGATGTCAACATGGTAGCCAAGGGCTGTCTGAAACCAGTTACTCAGAGGTATTTCTGGTGTGCAAATATGACTGTGAGTCAATTATTTTACTCCTTACATAGTGGGCAATCCAGGGCCCATTGAGCTCTCCTGTCTGAATGAAGAATTTCCCCTCTAATGGTAACAAAGTTACTACTTGATGATCGGAGATTCCTTGGCGCAAGAGGTTCTTAGAAAGTGATTAATAGCATGTGAAACATTGAAATCTTAGCTAAGTCATATAAAGGATTGGCTGAGCACATGTAATCCTTTAGCCATAAAACATTAATCAAGTCTGGGATCAGGACTGATTGCAGCTGCACTTGAGTCCTCTCTGAGAAGGGGGACCTTTGTGATCCAGTGGCAACATCTCCCTGAAAAACTTTGTCTGACCTTGTCCCCTACACAGTTAGTTATCAGATCTACTTTGCCATTGAATCTTGTTAAACCACTGTTGGATTTAGCACTGAATTTTCTTAGTTCACTGATTTGTATCAATGAAGTGTATTCTTGCTTTTTGTTTGAAGGTGAAGTCCATCACTCCCTTCGTTACAACTCACTCCTCAATTTGGCCATTCAGGGGAGGTAAATAACATGGAAGTGTTTCAACTCACATAAAATTTCACTAGTGATTCAACATGCAGGGCTCAGTAATTGGTAAAATACCAAAGTGACCCTTTCATATTGCTTACTGAAATATGCAGCTGAGATCCTTGATCTCCCTGGCGACTATTTGCTCTTCAATTTTCCTTAGTCAGTTGTTATAAGGCAAGTTAGTTATGCAAGCAGCATGGTTTGGTAGATTAAAATGGATTACAGCCTGGATTTAGAAGTCACAAATTCTTGAGTCCTAGCTGATTTTTATCCAGAAAATTCCCAGCAGAATTTGAAAGAATGCACTTGCACAGGATTTCCTAGAAGTATGGCTATGAGATTTAATAAAATCTTTTGTTGAACTTTGGAGAAAGCGTACAAAATTCATTACAGTGACATTGCTGTAAAGTTTAAAAGGTGATTATTTTGTGTTAACTTATACAGGAACTTAACCTAGTAGAGTGAAAGACACATATTATCAGATTACTTGGTTACAGAATCCACTGAAGCCAAAAAGAGCACTGTGATTGCATTTCAAGATAGGCCTACTATGTATCTCTCTGATAGGGAGATTTATCATACTTGAATTCTGTTAGAATGCTTACTAACACACATAATGAATATGCAATTTTTAAACATTAAATTTAGGGTTTTTTCTCAGTATGCTGAACTATTCATTATCTTTGTTCTAGTAGATGATCACCTTTCACTATTTTGCATGTATTTGTATTTCAAATTATTGATGCTGTCCTAAAAATCATAGAAAACAGCACTTGGATTCCTCACTTTTTAGAATTTTCCTGATAGATGGGGTCACCTTGGCTGCCTACACTAGAAATCAAAATGTGCCAATCAGCAAAGAAATACATGGGGTGCCCTGAGTAAAAGTTGTTTCTTTCAAGTGATTCCACCTGGTATTAATAAAGGATCAGAAATTACTATAATCCCTAAAATTATTTCAAAAGTGTATATCTTAAAGCTAGAATGAGAATTTTGTCATAGCACAAGGAGCTGAGCACAGAGATTTTGGCCACATTTAGTTTGCATAGGAAAGCTAGCTATTGCCTTTTTCCTGGTAATGATGTCATGAAACCAAATTTAATCTCTACAAGTTAGCTCTTCTAATGGCTGAAGGCCGCTAGGATTTAAATATGATTTATGTCCCTTCTGCAGTAATTACATTAGATTTGAACATCCTGAGTTTACGTTACAGTTCATTGCTTCATTTGTCAGGGTTTTTCTATCTTGAATATCAGCAAAAGGTACTTCACTCTTGGGTGGTCAGTTGCTGGAACAGATTCCCCAGGGAAGTGGTCATGGTGCCAAGACTATCAGAGATCAAGGAGTGTCTGAACAATGCTTAGTCATATGGTTTAGCTTCACATAGTCCTGCAAAGAGCAGAAAGTTTGACTTGTTGAGCCACATGAGTCCTTTTCAATTTGAGAAAATCTCTGATTCTGCAAAAGATATGAAATTTTCAACATTTTGTTTAATACTACTCTTAAAGTTCTTAATGCATATCCATACAAGCTAACCAGAAACAGAAAAAGAGGACCAAAGAAAACCCCTAAAAAGCAAATTAAAGGCTCTTGTTATGCACTTCCTCAATACAGTTTTGTAATCTATAAAACATGTAATTTTCTTGCTATTGGCTGTAAGTTTCTGTCTCACATCTTGCAGACTTTCTTATTCTATGGTGACTAAGACTGATAGGAGAATTAAGCAGAGAGGACATTAGAACACATGTAGGGTAGCCTAGGGCTGGAAAAAGTAAACTTCTAATTCTTTAATTTGGATGGAAATGACACCTCAGCTAAGCCAGGAGCAAAACTCACTTGATAAATGGGAACTGAACAAGCAGTGAGGTTTTTGTATTTGTAATACACAATGGATGTTTACAAAAGTTGCCAGGGATTTTTCTTTAGTATTTTTTTTCTTCATGTCATAGGTTCTACAAAAGGCTTTGCAAGCCTTCATCATGATTCATTTTAAATACATTTTTAAAAAGGCCAGATTGAAGAGGTCATACTTTTGTATTCTGAGTGTGCTTTATTTTGTGTTTGACAGTGAGAATGCATGCTACAGGCAATGATAGATACGTCTTGCATTTCTACAAGATACTAAATCCTTTTGTTTAAATCAACAGGGCAAATTCATCCTTCCATCCAACATGTTTGCACTGGGGATGAATTTCACTTTCAAGTTTTGTACATAAAACAAAGCCAAAAATTAGGAACTGCTACTTAGTGTTCAATATCTAAAAAGCAGAATATTTTAATGTGATTTTGATTCATGTCTTTTTTTTTTCAGCTTGTATGATCCCAAGCTTCAAAAAAAGGTAGTAATAAAAAAATGAAATGTAAGGTTGTGTTATTCCATTATAACAGTATGACAAACAGTTGATTGCATAAAAAATTGAGAAGGTATCAATAAAAATGAAAACTGAATGGCAGTCATTTAATTTATTTGCTCTATGAATATGAGGGGAATCCAGTAGCTATTCTTCACTTCAAGAACATTAACACTAGAAAAAAAAGACAGCATGATATGACTTTACAGGTATGATTTTGGTGGAAAATTGGATATTTTGCTGAGTGATTGAACTATATATATATGTCATTATGTTTTGTATAGCTTCTTATATTAATTGCATGTTTGGTGCATTTTGGGAACACAATTATGGTTCTCATTTTTTTCTACTGAATGTGTTATCAATTCACACATAGATTTCCCTGCTTTTATTCACACTATTTAGTAAAACCTTGCTTTGTTCTCTTTTTGGAAACAACCAGTCAGTTGTCAAAATAAAATTGTTCTCAGTAATGTTGGCAGGGCTAAGAAGACTGAGACATACTCTTCTACACTCATGCATTGCCTTTCTTTTAATGCTCAGTTTTATCACAACTTAAGTAGCTGAGTGTTGACTGAATAACATCTTGTAAGACAGTTAGATAAAGTAATTTTAAATTATAATTACAATTTAAATTTAAAATTTAATTTAAATTTATAATTTTTAATAAAAATGAGATCTCAGGGTTTCAAAAAGTTATATTTTTTCATTGGAGGAATTGGCTGAAATAGCTATTGTTCTATTGCAGTTGGTGTGATGGGCTCAAAATTTCTATGTTAGGCTGCTGTGTGAATTAAATGTGTGCAGGTGCCTTACAATGAAAACAGGCAAAGCAAAGTTAGAGGAAGGAGTAGCTCAATCTCTCATTATTTCTTGCAGGTTTTTGTGTTTCCAATCGATGTATGTAAGCCTGTAATTCTCTCATATACTCTTTAATCATACACAGCCACTCCTGTGAGGTAGAGACATAGAACAACTCATTTACTCAAACCTACAAAGAGATTAGTGGCCTTACTCTTTTTATGTATTTAAATCCTTTTTGTGCTACTTCACCTGAAAGACTTGCTTAAAGTCACAGAGGAAATCAAAGCTGGAAACTGATTCTGCATTTACCAAGTTAGTTCCATGACCTTTGAAAAGGACTTCCCTTTTCTTCTGATCTGTAGACTAACCTCCAGCTGGGAGAACTACCTATATTTGCATCACACGAGGCTAAAGATCAAAGCATTAAACACTTGCTTCTCATTCAGAGCTGTGTTAACAGAATTCAAGTGCCTAGTTAAAGCAATTCAAATGGGTTGCTAATATTGTTGGATATAATTTTGTCTCTTAACTTGAACAAATATCCGTGGACAGCTTGCTGAAGCAGTGACCAGTAGTAAGTGGACTTTTATACCATATACTAGTATGTATAGGTTTTTTTGCCACTTGTTCTTCAAATCTGTCTCTGTTTCCAGAGGTTTTACATTCAAGTTTGGTCACAGCAGGTGAGGTGGCACTACAGGCTGCCCTAGTGCTGCCAAGACAAAAGCACAAAATTAGAACTGATGATGATGTATCTTTGTTGTGTTCATAAATAATGTGCAGGGGTACGCTGTGATGGCGGGATAGCATAAACATCCCCAGTCTTATTTAAAGTATGCTTCTTTCAAACCACACCTCAGAAGCAACTCTGAGAACATAAGACTGAAAATATGAAAGGATAAGTTTCCACATCACCTGCATAAAACAAAAAAATTTCCTAACGTACCTTGCAGTTCTTTCTCTGTATTCCATGAAATGTTAGGTGATCATAGAAACTCTGTTACACAGGAAATACAACTTTTATGAAGGTTTGGAGTGCTACTTCTAGTATGGTCTTTAATGCAGATGGTGAGAGTGTCATATATATTTCTTTCTTGTTCATTTGACTTAAAACAAAAATGGTCACATAAGCCACAGATAATCAGAGAAGCATATTCTACACCATAATTTCTCATTAAGGAAGTCCATATGGCTCCAATTTTATTTTGCTTTTCTTCCAAAAAATAATTGTGACTAGGAATTTGTTCCTCCATTAGTGGCATTTGTTAATTCATATGGCTGCGCACTGTGAACTGGACAAGTGTCAGATTTCTGTTTTTCAAAAACTGTTTTCCAGATTTCTTTAATAAAACACATGAAAAATCTCCTTTTTCTCCTTGCTAATAGAAGGCTGTAAGGTAGTTAAAAAGAGATCTCTCATAGACACTTAGGGGTATATCACAATAGATTTTAAGGCCTGCACAATTTATAAGATGACAGTTCATAGTCTAGGTTGGGTTTTTCCATTTTTTAATATAATTTTACACATAGTGACCATCTGTATAATCTCTGATAAAGACTGTAGCATCTGGGGTGAAATCCTGTCTCTTTTGAAGTCAAAGGCAAAATTCCTACTAAGTTAAGAAAAACCAGGACCTCACTCTCAGTTTTCATCTCTGTTGCCTTTAAATGTATAGAAGTTTTTCTCCTTGCTAAATACATTTTGCACAGAGTGTAACAAATACAGTGCTAAGTTATGTGAGATTTAGAAATGTGTAACATTGGTCACTTTCATGCTGAATATGTATGCAAACTATTGCCTCAATGTTTCTTAAAATGTTTTGTTTGAGAAAATGGCTGCAGAGGTAGCTTGCACATCTTATCCAGTTTTTCTGAGGTAGACACTGTCCCAGTGGCAGTTGTTATTTTGTTTTCCTCTTTCTGAGTTATTTCAACTTCAAATGTTTATCAGCTGCAAATCACTTACCCACAGAAGCAACACAGAGGATGAAAGAAAGCAAGGGAGAAGGCCAGTAGTAAGTATTGCACATTTTTAGTTTGATTTATTCAAAGAACACCTTTCATTGATCTTTGTTTGCACTGGGTGAAAGGATGCTTTTAATTTTGCCCTTGAAGAATTGATCAAGTATTTTTGTCAATATACTGTTGTTGTCAAACATTTCAGAGATGCAGAGTTTGTATCAACTCTAACAACTTTGTAATGGTAATGACACAATTTTTGTTTCATATAGTCTTTTGCATTGCTCAGGTGAGAGTTATAGATGTGTTTTATAAGACTACATTTAATTTCTGTTTCTGCCCCTGTAAAACTGATAATTCTTCAACACTTCATAAAATATTGTACTGAATTGAATTTAAAACCTAGTTATCTGCCTCATATTAGTATTGCATAGAAGTTTATCCATATGTCTTTAAACGTTACCTTGTCTCAAACTCAGTTTGTCAACAGGTAAATTCTATTGCTCTTTATCTTCTCTTTCTTCAGAAATAAATGAACTTAACTTGAATTTCTACATTTTTAGAAAATGTGCTTTCAGTGAGATAAATGTGGTAAAAATAAAAACACTGTTACTGATGCTTTACTGTTATTTCTTTTTGTACAAAATTAATTTTATTATAATAAATAAACTATTTTCTTTTTTACTGTAAATGCTGCTGCTTTTGCTATTGTTATTGCTATCATTATTGAGGTGGTTATGAATAAAAGAGAGGATGTTCCAAGTCTTTCCTATGTGCAATTTTTTGAGCCTGGATTTTTTGTGACTGCTTTTAAACAATCAGTATATCAGTTTTGTGTGATAACTCATCACAGTTAAGTTTAACCTCAAGGCAGAGACTGGAGGAATGAAGTCTCTGCCATCATAAGAGAGGGTCATGTTTAAGGTGGCCTCAGGACCCCAAAGAGATGTAGCTCTGGGTCCTGAGGAAGTTGGCTGATGTAGTTTCTGAGTCACTCTCCCTCATGTTCGAAAAGACCTGGCAGTTAGGTGAAATCACCAGTGACTGGATAAAAGGGAATATCATAACCATCCTTAATAAGAAGGACTCTGGGAACTACCAAACAGTCAACCTCACCTAAGTGCCTGGCAATATCACTGAAGAGATTGGCCTGGAAGATGTGTCAAAAAAGTACGAAAGGCAGGGAGGTGAATGTACTGAGCCGACATTGGTTACACCAAGGGCAAATCACACCTGATCTCCCCAGCAGCCTTGTATGGAAGGATGGGGTGACTTAATCAGCAGACAAAGGTAGAGCTATCCATGTCATCTACCTGGACATCTGTGAGGCCTTTGGTATAGTTCCTTACATTGTCCTGGACACTAAATTGGAGAGAGAGAGAGGTTTTAGGGACAGACTGTTAGATGGATAAGGGATTGCCTAAATCCTTTGGCCATGGCCAAAGTGTCTGTTAGTCAATGCCTTGATGTCCAAGGATGAACAAATAGGAAAAGGACTTGGGGATCCTTGTGGATGAGCTGGTAATATGTGTCTGCAGGGGAGAAAGCCAACCACATCCTGTGTTGCATAAAAAAAAGCCAAAAATGGTCAAGGGACATGATTCTGCCTCTCTACCCTTCTCTCATGAGACCCCACCTAAAGTACTGTATCCAGCACAGGAAAGACTTGGACTTGGTAGAGTAGGTCCAGAGGGGTGGCAAAAAAATTTCAGGTTCCATTTAATACTACTTTTATTGCAACAGAATGCAATCTGAATTCAGATACAAAAGTGATATGTGGTGTTGGGAAAGGTCTGCATCTTAATAAAGATTTTCTGAGGGGCCCATTTCCATAATTGTTCTAAAAATGTGTTTTACTTATTAAATCTGTTAAGAGACAGGGATCTGGTTTACTTCTTAGCTACAAAGGTTTTGTCAGGAATAAAATATTTTCCTAAAATAAGAATAAAGTAAGGAAAAGAAATTGGTGAAATACATTATCTTTCCAATCACTGTCAATATGAGATAGATTGTGTCTGAGAAATTAAAGTGAAATATAATGAAGATCCACTCTCTGCATTCTTGGTGATGAAGTGTGCCTTTGTGCACTGCAGTCTCATCCCTCTGGCATATTGGAATGGAGCCCCCAGTGGAGACAGAGCCAGAAGACATGTAAATCACAGGAAACAGACAAGTTTGTAATTACCTTCTGAAAGTGATTATCTCAGATATTCAAAATCACTTGCTACTCCTGCTTTGTAATGAGAGGTGAATGGTGGTATTTGAATAAATGAAAAAAGCCTCTCTGGAAAAACTGCAAAACATGAGAGAGCTCTCAGCAAGCTCTCAGCAAACTTCTGTGGATGACAACAAAGAAGCCTACCTGGATTTTCAAAAGGCTTTTAACAAGGTCTCTCATCAAAGGGACTGATACTGTAGAATTTACCATGGCATAGTCTCCACATGAATTGAATAAAACTTCAGCTAATTAAATCATGTACCTTGCATATTTCTTTTCTTAGTACATGTCTGAGGCAATTTATACCTGAATATTATTTCACATTGCAGGCACAGTATGCTGAAATGCATTTAATTTCATCTGAAAGGTGAAAAAGAATACTTCAGGACATATTTTAAGAAACAGAGGTACATCTACTTCTCTTTTAGACTGAGTTCTCATTCCCTTCAATAATAAAAACTATAAATCAGAAAGTTTTCTAGGGTGATGATTGCACTACAGGTTTGGAGATTTATATCTCTCTGAAATGCTAAAATATGTAGTCAAAAATAGCAAAGTAAGAAAAACACAGAAGATATGTTGTAGTGCAACTTTGCTCAGAGTGTGGGTGGTTCTGTAGAACTAGCAGATATAGTTGGGAGATCTTTGTAAGAGTGTTCCATGGTAGTGGGACTGAGGTGAAACCAGAAGAATAATCCATAGCAGAAAAAAACCCAACCAGATACACCCTAAAGACTGATGGGAATGTTTATATTGCATCTTGGGCAATTAGGTAGAAAGAGCTGTGGACTGGAATCCTCTACTGGAAGATTATTTTGCATATTCTTCAGAAAATAATTACCAGCAATGCCTAGCAGGTGACTTTAGCCTCCAGTTGTTCACCAGCCTAACTCTGCAGTGTTTGTTTGCTTCCCTTTGTAGCAGAGTTTTGTTCAAATCATAAATGATGAATAAGTTCCTTTAGCATTGTTATAAATATTGAGAACATAAATAAAAAAGAATGTTTTATTTTTTTTTCAAAAATTATTTAAGCCTATTTTTATAAAACAAGCATATAAATTTCTATTGAAATCATACCAAGAACTTTATTCTCTCATAAATGAGTTATAAATTAGAAACCTCTGACATTCACAGGAAGAAAAAACATTTTAAACACATAGAAATCCAGCTAATATGGAAGGCACACTATTTTATATCAGCTTATGGTTTAGTCAAAACTTCAATCATGATCTCAAAAATCGCTGCAGTGAAAAGAATTGCACCCAGATGAGAATTTGAATAAAACTAGGATAATAAGATTACAAAACTTTCTGCAACAGCGTGAAAAGACCTTGCATAAAAATTTGTTGTATAAAAATCTGCGTATCTTTGTTTAATCCAAACAAAATTAGTGAGACTCTTGCAGTAGATATTTCAGCTGGAAAAAACCTAGAGGGATAGATGAAGATTTGTGAGTGAGAGTAGACAGTGAGTTTGCTTGGCATGCCTTAGGGTTTAGATGTGTGCTGGTACTTCTGGCTTAGCTTTGACTCTGACAATAGCATTATCTGCAGTCCTAAGACTGTTTTTTGTTTTTTTTTTTCATTATAAAGATATTAATTTCTTTCATTGTATTTGACAGATAGAATATGTAATTTTTAGAACAAAGTTAAATATGTAGTGACTCGTGTAACTTTTCAATTTGTACCAAGCCTAGTTCTTAACTTCAAAGAATGAAACATCCAGAGACTCACATTATTAAAAATACAATAAATAAAAAGAAAGACCCCCTGAGACAACTCAAATGTCCATTAAAATTAAAGTGAAACACCTGATGTTCCATGAGTGAGAAAACAAAAATCTCAAGTTTGAATGATCCAAAGTGTTACTGGTAAATTCAGAATAAATAAGTCTTTGAAAGTCCCTGCTTTATTCCCTGCAGTAAGATGTTTGACTTACTGATGGGTGAAAGGAATCATATTATTTATTAAGATTCTACAAAGTTTTACTCATCTCCATATCACTACAGCCCTATGAAGTACCAGAATACGATGTGACACTCAGACTGTCTTGTTGCTGTTGTTTGGGGTGGTTTGGCTGGGGTTTTTTTGCAATTTAATGCAAAATTTAAAAACTTGTAAGAATTTTGTGAACATTATCAAATAATAAATTGGTACAGACTTAGTGGAGCTGTGTGTTTAGAGACCATAGTCTTGCTGATGAGTTCATGTGTTATGTAAAGAACATGCCTACCAATTTTTTTAAAATTATTAAAAATGTATTTTTAAAATAAATCAGTATTATAAATATAAAATCAGTACTGGTAACAGTATTTGTGAAAGACTCAATTACTATTTGAGAGAAAAAAAAATCCAATTGCAAAATAGTAACAGTGTTTGAAATAAAGCATTGTCTACATGAAAGCACCTTGGAAGAAATGTTTGTTGTTAAAATATGTTGAAAGATCAGAGTAAAAAAGCAAAACTTCTTTGCAGCGGAGGTATGATAAGAGCCGTTCATCTCTGTCTCAGGTTACAATAGGTTGCAATATACAATGAAGAGGTAAAAAATATCTTGACACATAAAACTGTGTCATCCTTCCTGATAATTTATGATTTAAGGGCCTCTTAAATCCTCAGTCCTTTGAGTTCCTCTAGAATAGATACATGCAGTTCAGACATTTCTACAGTATTTCCAGCTTTCCAGTCTTATCTGGGATGAAGCCCAGGCCTGGCCAGTTGTGGTCTAGGGGTCCTACACAGACCTCCCTGGGATTCCTGATTTCATGGAGCCTTGGTGCCTTGAAAATCTTCATCCACAACTGCAACAAGAGCACAACAGCTCTTCCAATAACATAGAAAACCTGCTAGCAGACTAGAAAGAAAGTTTGTTTTCAGGAATTGAGTGCAGAAAAAAGAAATATGATCAGGACATCAGTTTTCCCAAAGCACAGCTGTGGGATAGTTAGTGACTGTGAGTGATAGAATTCTCAGTTATGCTTATCTTGTGAGAGTAATAAAGTCCACTTAACAGCATGTTTCCTCTAAATGCCATGCTCTGGAATTTTACTAGTACAAACAAAAAAAGAAACATCACCTACTGAGTCACAAACACATTTAAACTTCTTCCTCTTGTGAAATATGGAAAAGGTTTAATAACTGTAATGGATCAGAAGATGGAAATAGCCTTTGTTATACTGAGTTCACAGGTTAAATTATTTTACAGAATAAAAAAGAGGATTTTCAATTCAAAATAAATAACAGTATGTCACACTCAAACGGCAGAATTTAGTGGGTTTAGGATTTGCTTTGTAGTTTATTTTGCTTAAAAAACATATATGTCTTTTCAAACTTGATATTAGGAGGTGGTAGAAGTTATGTTGCTGTAGTAACATCATTTTTATTTAGACAAGTTGGAGGAAAAAAATTGTGCAGAGTATGCAAATTATTAATTTTATGCATGCAAGTTTCTTTCATCAGGATTAAGCACTATTATTTTTTTGCTGAACTTGGCTAGAGGCAGCTTCTTACAGAGAGTATTATTTAGATATGTCAGAAATATTTGATAAATTTTATATGCCAGTTTCTGTAAACATTTTAACTAATATCTTTACTTCTGTTTACATGGCTCAAAGGTTTAATTAATACAAGAAAGTTAATCTGGATTTGCACAAAAATGCATGAATGTCAAGCAACAAGAAAATGCTCATGTATTTACATGCTCGCTTGTTTGCTTTTCTTCTCCTTTTCTGTCTCTTTTTGATTTGTTCTTGTTAAATTACTTGTGGGCCAGGACTTTTTGTTTCATGGTTTGGTTGGGTTTTTTTTCTTTTTTTTTTTTTTTTAATATTATGACTATATGAAGTTTTTTTTTCTGTTTAATGAGACTGGAATTAGACTGTGTATCCACAGATTTTACTTAACCATTATTTTAAAGATCAATAAATATCTTCCATGCTTTTTAAAAAAGATAGATAAGCAACAAAAAACCAAGAGATGGAGCAAGGTTAAGACTTAACAAGAGTCTCAGTAATTTGTATAAAATCACTGTGGTCTGATGCCCCCCTAAAGTCAAAGGGCTCCCAAGTAATTTCTCTGCAAGAATGTAATAAAATCCACCATAGGTCTATAGCATATCTATAAGTTATCTGGGATTTTGTATCGAAAAAGTTATGGAAAATATGTTGCAATCAATGAAGCCTCTCTGGAGATCTGCAAATCACTCACCTGAGTAAGTCCTTAATTGGAAGATCTCGAACATTTGCCATAATACCAACAATAATGTGATGAAATGTAACTTGCATGCACTTTTCTAACCTTCTGGAAAGAAAAAAAAATATAAAACTGTACTAGCTTTACAACTACATGTAAAAAACCACAAACTAAGATTATTTTGTAAAATTATGAGGGCTTCTTTGACCTGGGAAATAAAGAATTAAGGTTAAGAATTAATATGTTTTAACTCACAGACAGGAAACTTTGTTAACCAAAGAAGCCCTTTTAGATCCATAAGTATAAATGAAACCACAGGAATGACACAGGAAATTCACCTTTTATCCCATACTTAGATACCACCTTTAGATTCATTCCAGGTAGGACACTCGGAGTGCATCTTGGGTCTAACTTCTGCCTTCCAGCATCACTGGTAAACCACATCATCATGACTAATGAACAGTGACCTACTCACCTGTAGAAACTGTGCTATCGATTACTCTAGAAAATGAATGGATATTATTTGTGGGAATGTATTGATAAGAAAAATTACTTCAATATTAGCCTTCTAAGCTATTAGCGTTTTTTTACTGAGGGCTGTGATTTGCGGCTTTGGAATCAGGGAAGAGATCTGCTGTAGGGAAAAGGAAAACAGATACTTTATGAATGGACTCTCAAGTCAGCGAATGCTGATAGTCAGAACACAAATTGTGTTTGCATCTCCAGCAACAGAAGGTTTTTTGCCAGCTTAGAAAAACCCACCAGATAATTGCCTTATTTCACATTTTAATGTCACTCACCCTTGTCATAGTCTGGTTTTGAAAGTTTCTAGTTTTGTTTTGCATTCTTTGCAGAGCCAGTAGTGTGATCCAGAAAAAAGCTAGTACTAATGTCAGTGGTGGAAAGAGAGTAGGACTTTTCAGTAATAAAGAACAACACCTTAGACCTACATGCCTTGGTAGATCCCTTGGCAGATCCCTGTGTCTCATCTCTGTACATCCTTGTCTGCAAGCATCAAAACAACCCAGTCAAGTATCACAAGTTATTGCGCATTTATGATATCCTGCCTCTTAAAGTTAGTTTTTTTGCTTTTCTAAATACTTGTTTTCCATGAACGACAAAAAGATTTGCTTTTGACAATCCTGACATCCTCAGCACTTACTGTGTGCAAGTGATGGGTGATGCAGTGAATGAATCTGAATTGCAATGCTCCTCTTGACTGTTTTGCTCAGTTAAAGTAGGGAGCACAAAACACATTTGCATTAAGCATAGTCTCTCTCAGAAGAAGAAATGAGCACTTGGAATTTGAAGCCTGTCAAAAGCATATTTTGTTGAAAGGGAAGCCTTTTGATTTTGGCATGTTTCACTAATGGCTTCGCCTGACAGAATTCCTTTCTAAGCATCCATTTTCTACTTTTTAGTATCGTGTCTCTTGGACTTTAAATCATGCATGTTGTCCTTTTCCCAGAAGAGAGGGATTTCAACTACTGTTGGCTTTGCTGTTAGATTTTACACCTCAGTGGTAATAAAATATCAAAGAAGCCATTTCACGGCCTTTTAGCAATGTAGATGGATGGATTCAGATCAGAGAAATGGATTTGGTCATAGAACTCCTCTAACATATGCCCTTATTCAATTGATGATAGTTCTATTAAATGCAAAATACAGGACCAGAAATTGTTAAAGTTAAACTTTAATTCCAGCTATTATTCCAGTTATCCAGCATTTTCAGTTTGTTTATTTGGGGTTTTCTGTTTGTTTGTTAGTTTTTTGTCTGTTTAGAGTTTTTTTGCAGATCACTGAAACATTTAAAAGATGAAGTTTAAACCCCTGGTGCCCATAGTTAATAGGAAAGACTTGAAAAGCAAAGGTGTGATGAATTTGCTAATCCCCTTGAGACAGGATATTACTCTAAATGTGCCTGGTCTTGATTTATTGCAATATGTATGACGTTTTCTTTTTGTGTGTGTGTGTCTACGATAAGTTTTATATTCAGTGTTGTGGGCTATAGAGGGGAACAAGAAAAGATGTTGAAATAAATACGTTTGTCACAATGAAGCTGTTGCCTTTGTGACACTCTTCCTTCAGTGCTCTGAGACCAGGTTTTTTAAATCAGTTCAACAGCATAACCCAAAAGAAGGCAATTACTGCTCTGATCATTTGACTGAAATGACAGAAATAAGGTTAACACTGCTAACACTACATCTAGGGTCCAGCTCCTTAGTATAGGTTTCCTGGAGAAATTGTGTTTCCAACTACAGAAATAATGTAAACATCATCACCTGAAATTATTAAAATTCACACTTCAGCTTACAAATGTATGCAGCAGAATTTTAAATAGGCAATTAAGAAATCATTTCTTTTATGTCTTACCTTTGAAGTATTAGGACATTAGTACAGATAAATGTTCTACTTTTATGGAAGCATTTTGACTTCAATATTAAGTGAGGTAATGAATAATAGCATAAATAAAACAACTTGGAATTGCCTTATCTCTGACATCTTCATAAAGACATGCTTGCCAACCCTACTCGTATTTCCCTCCTAACAACTTCTAACAAAATATTATGTATTGATTTCTTTTGGAACAATGCCTAGTAATTTCACCTGTGATGAGCTGACAACTTCCAAATGAAAATGTATTTCACTGCAGAAGTACACAGATCTTCACAGCAGGTAAAATATTATTTAAGGCACACTATTTGTAAGGCAGCATTCTTTATACGAGTGAATGAAAATGCCACAGGCACCAGTGCATTGTTCTTTTTGCGCTTCAGCTAGGGAAGTTAAGCTGACTTCTTCATTATGTGCTAAAGAACAATGTTTTGTGGACTTGTAAAATTCCTTGGTAAACCAGAAAAGAATAATTGAAAGTGGAACATTAATAAAGACCAGTACTTCTTTGGGTTTCACAAAAAAACAATTGCCGACACTTTGACTTTTAGCAATTTCTTATCAAATAAAGTTATATTTTTTAGGTGTTAAGCAGATTCCCTCACATGATGATTGCTGTATTTGAAACCTGGGAGAACCAGGGTAGATGTGTGAACAGGTGCTAGATGTGTGAGAAAGAGGCAGGACAGAAAAGGAAAGGAATTTTCATGGGGTTTTTTGCTGCCTTACAGTTCAGCAATTTGTAAATAGACTTGTGTCTACAGTGTCTTTCTTTTTAAAATTAATTACTTTTGTGTTTCTGGCCCAAAAGTAATTAAGTAATCTTCTATTCTTTTGGGCTTATAAGATCCTAACATGCAGTAAAAGGGAAGTAAATCAACATATCTTTGATTAATATTTTGCACTCCATTGCTCCCACAAAGAAAATCAGAAGCTTTCTGCCCTGTGTTGCAAATAGAGCATATGAACAGGCTTACTTACAGGAGAGGACTCAGCAGAAAAAACACACAAAGTGGTTCTTAAAATGCAATAGTATGTAGAAAGGTAGGTCATTAACTTCCAAAGAAAATTTGCTGTTCACTAACAACTTCAGTAAGTTTTTAGTAACCACCTCTAGTTTCAGAGGTGGTTTTGCCAAACTTTCACTGACTTGAAATCAGTGATCAGTTCCCATAGTTTGAGAATTCATCTGTTCAAAAGAGAACAAAATGGAGTTCACAGAGAAAGTATAGCATTTAGAATTATAGCTAGCTTCTCAGTATTTTCTCAGGCCTTTATGTTTAAGTTTATGACAGGGAATTTTTATGTCTGAATCAGTGCCATTTTGAAAATGGAAAGCTGTGGTTAATTTTAGTATACTTTCTTTATGTCCAGTCACATCTCAGTGTCAATTTTTGTCACTCAAAAGTTTGCTAGGGGCATACCATGTATATGGAATCAATAATTCATCACTCATCTGAATTGTTTAATGACCACAGGAAGCCCCAATATTAACAGAGCTAAAATGATCGCACAAAAATTTCCCCTTCTGTCTCTACCTCTGGTGTATGTCCATATTCCACATTCTTTGACTGTCATTTCGTTTCTCCTTCATGAATAAGAGACAGGATTCTACCAAGTTATGAGCATCCTCAGTATCTCCTGAAATATATACATGAAGTTCAACATGAGGCATTCTTCCTCCCTCTACTGGGTCTTCTTTGGGCTATTTGTATATGTGTGGGAGTTTTTAATTGGGTTTTTTTGGTTTGGGTTGGGTTTTTTTTTCCTCTTTTTCTCACACTCCAAGCTCCCCTCTCAGAGACTTTGAGCTAAAGCCAAAGACTTACACGATTGCCTCCCACCCCCAGCTCCCTTCAAGGGCTGCCATTTGTCACCTCCTCAGTCCCCAGCCTGAATAGGCCTGAACCCCACAGGGAATCACGAGACCTAAAATAGAAGAAGAGAGACCTCTGTCACTCTTTGGCAGCTGTTAGACCTCTTTATTAGGCTGCACAAGGCCATAACTACAGATTAATCAGTTGTATCCAGATTTTGCTTTGCCTTCCCGTATAAAAAAGTTTGTGAAATGTAAAACTCTCCATACCATGAAATTCCACAAGAGATTTCTTGTTTTCTGAATCATATTTTAGCAAATGGCAAAGCAAAGTAAATTGATATTTTGACAGATGTGCTCTTTTAATTAGCTGTTCCTTGACTTATTTTATTAAATTTTACACCTAAAATTGCAATTTAGATCACAAGCATGTAAAACTGTCCAAGTAATAAGAAAATAACTCTAAATGACTTTTGCTGCCTACCACTTAAAAGTCTTGTCTAGACCAATATTTCAAACTTTTGGATGGTTCATTCAATCATTTTATACTTTAAATTTCTGTATTTCCTACTGTTGACAAGTGTTTGAAAAACAGACAGAAAAAGAATCATCTTCTCAGCTAAATAAGGCAAACACTCACTTTGAGGATTTCAGAAATCAAAAGAATAAATATGGAACTCAGTCAGTAGTTTCAGAAAGAGTAGTCAGGAAGAAATCTTTTCTCTGCAATTGGTACCAAATGAATTTTAAAAAGCGTTGTAAGCACATTACTTTTTGAGTCAGTCCAAATCTGTGTCTGTGTCGAAGCTTCTCTGCTGCTGTTTTGCAGAAAGTAGAATCCTGTGGATCCCAATTACCAGCCTTTTCTGTAGGCTAACATCACAGAAGCTGAAAATCTGGAGTTACCTATTTTATCTCTGAGTCTTGTCTTTGAACTACAGTAATAAAGGCCAATTTCTGTCATTATTTCTTAACAAGTATCTGCAGAATGTAGGAAATTTTTGAAGACAAGTCAGTTTCCTGTAGAGTTAAATAGAAATATTCAGCTGCAGAGACTATATTGTGAATAGAGATATATACAATTTTTCATTGGTGGAGCATGGTGAGGAATGATTCAAACCCATAGCCTACTAACCTCACACAGGTTTGACAAGTACTGTGGGTGTCCTACTGTTGCTTAAATTAATGAAAAGAAATTCAGGAAAAATGTGTTGAAGACAGCAAAATATCGAACCTTGGTGGATCTTCATTGTCCTAACCACATGGGTCCTTGCCAACATCTCAAAGACTTTATTATTATCTTTCTCACAAATGCACTTAAGCCATAGTAATTTAATACTGCTATGCATCTGTAACTTTTAATTATCTGTTTAATCAGGCTGTGAATAAACTAAAGTAGGTTAATTTAAAAAATCCTATTTGGACAAAGTGTTTTGACTGGCTCTGAAACATAGCCAGCAGCCAGTGAGATTATAGTAACGAGGAAAGATGGATATATTTTTCTGGGATTTGTGCTATTAATTTATTAATTAATTTGTTGTTTATTAACAACATCACATTTTTCAGCAGACCGACATTTATTATTTTCAATCAATGATCGCAAAAAAGCAGTGACTGGTGAAAGTCTAGATGTGATGGAGAAATATTTATGGTTATGGATTATATCTTTCCAGTCATGTCTTTTGAAACTTTCCCCTTCAAGATAGCCTGCTAGGTAAAACTGTGCTGACTATCTACGTGATGTGAACAAGTGCTTTATTTGCCTTTTCCTGTTTATAACCTGAAGAAATCTGTTATTACACAGCGTCTTTTGACTACTTGAAGACTGTTTGTTTGGATGTTATTAAGGTGTAATCATAGACTCCTGTCTGTAATGTGTATTGTTAATCTTGATGTTCATTATCTCCACCACACACCTCCAGGGACTGCTATTTACACTGCTATGGAAATGCTAATTAATTTCTGTATTCAAAGTATCAGCAACTAGCTTCTCATTTCCAGAAAAGTATTCTACTACTTATATTGTCTTGTAAGAAAACTGGAGGAGGGGAGGAAGATTTTTTTGAACTGGAGGGTGGAGAGAAAATTGAAGCTTAAATCACACTGATATCTGCACTATACTAAGCATTCACTGCATCACAAAATGCAGTGGAGCTCTACTTTCAGACTGAAGACCATTGTGTTTTCTAGTCACTATTCAAGCTGCAGGAATTGAATGTGTTTCACTGAATATATCTGTGTGTGACTGTAAATTTATGGATATAAGAAAAAGGCTGAGGATGTATATCAGCTAAATGCTTTCTTCCAGTTTCAGACACTGTTCCTGTATTTCCTCAGCTACTACTGTGTCTATCAGATAATGATAAAAATCCACCTCAGGTTTGAGATAAATAATTCACTGAAATTATTGGTGTGTGCAAGTATTTGGGGAATACAGTTTTGCTGTTTTCTGATATATATATGAGTAGCCTCATTGAGCCATTATATTTAAAAAAAAAGCTCTTAACCTTGAAAAGGATGGGAATTTGTCATTTCTAACATCCCTACAGTTATACCTCATAGCTATTTCAGAAGAAAGGTGAGAGTAAGAAACCTAGGTAGCATACAGCTATTCTAAAACTCTAGGCTGAAAGGAGAAAAAGCCTTAGAAAGGAAGAGCTAATCTTCCTTGATATTTTCCTATCACATTTTAGGAGAGGATGACCAGAAACCTTAAAAACCTTCACATGTGTTACAAGATAATAATTTAACAGCCAAGTTGCTAGGGTTTTTTACTTGCACTATACATGTGGAAGTATATAATATGTAAAAAAATAAAAAATATTAAAAAAGAAGTGCAGTAGACTACTATATTCACAGAATATTTTTCTAATCAGCAAATATTTTAACTACCTTACATGCTTTACTCAATGTAGTGAAGTATAAAAATTTTTGTTTCATAAATGAAACATATAAGTAATAATGAATGCTTTTGATAAAGCTTTAATCCCACCCAAAATTACCAGCTATGTTTCAAGCTATTATAAAACAATAAAAATATAATTGTTTTGATTTGCTTTACCAGAATTGACTTGGGTTTCTTCCTAGCCAGTGGGCCACTTTGTTTCTTCTGAAAACTAGATGCATTTAGGAGATGGGATGTCAGACAAGGTAAATACAATTATAATTTACTGTCTTCTAAAAATATTCCAGTCTCATTTATGTGTAAGTACGTGTGAAAAAAAAAACAAACAAAAAAAACACCACCAAAAAAACCAAACGGAACCTAGCTCACAAAAGTGCTCAGTAATACAAGGGGCTTGATGGAAGGTAAATACCAGACATTACTGAAGCTGCAATTCTGTATCATAAAACAGACAGGGGAGGTTATTTAAATCACAAAACAAGTAACAAATTTTGAGAACAAACTCTGATGCTAGTTCACAAGCCTTTTTAAATGTGACTGAAGAATATTAGCATAAACAGGACCATAATCATATATGCATGATTTTCAAAAGCACAGAAACTGAAGTGGGCCCTCAGTTGATACAGTTTTTCACTGAAGATCCCCGTGGACTGTACAAAAAAATTACGCAATCCAGCACAAAGAGACAACTTCAGATACTGTTAGTCTTGAGATACTATCATAGCATAGAACATACTTTGCTATGACCTTATCTATGCAGAGAAAAAAAAGTATGTGTGATGTTGTGAAAAATCATAAAAAGCTACAGCATGTTATACAACAGATATGGACCAGATTTGAGTTATTTACACACAGAAGGTGCCTAATATAGTTTAAAAGCTCATAAAACACAAACTACCAAAGATTCAACAAGCCACCAAAATCCAACAGAGAATCAACATATAATTATGTAGTTTAAATCTTACTAGTATATATTTTAAATGCAGCTTGGCTACTAAGTGGTTCCTCTCTGAAGTATATGGAATACTGTCAGGAACTATTTTCCTGAGAACTCCTGAATCATACATTTTAACTTAGTCCTATCTTCTTATGTATTAGTCCATAATATAAGGATTTTACAAATTATTTGATGAACCCAACAGAGAGACCTTTGTGAAGAGGTTTTGTGGAACAAAAGTGTGACTAAAACCAATTTGTAGCTTGATCTACTGTTTGCCTGAAGTGGTGCAATAACAGCGATTTCTGAACAGAATGATTTTCCACAGATAAGGTTAGAGGTAGATTGTGATCATTAGTTTTGTTAAATTGGTTTGTTGTGCATTTGAGTGCTTTCCTTATCTTTGCATGGTGGTGGTGTTATGACAAACCAATAGGACAAGAACATCAGGAAAATTAAATTTCAAATAGTCATGTAATCCTCCAGGGTTCATGAGCCCTCAGAAGCTAAGGTTGGCTGAAAATCATCTTAAGCTGGGGCTTTCAAGAGGATGTGTATACATGGAGTTTAAAGATAGAGTTTTCGTAAGATTAACTGTCTGGATAATTTGATTTAAAGCTTCTGCTTTACATAAATTCTTTTCTCTGACAATTTGCAGTAACGGCTCTGACATTAAACTGCCATAGTATGTAAGTGTTTCTTATTGAATCATGCAGCTGCATTTGCTTTAAAATTTCAGACCTTTTTTTTTGAGAAGAATTGAGTATTCTGGGCAAAACTTAAAATATAGAGCTTATAGCCTCAAGGGAACCTGTGGCAGTTGTTTTCATCTTGTCTTTTAACTTTCCAGGTTAGAATGTAAGAGGAATGCATCCAGATCACATTTAGCAGTTGTGGTCACACATGCAGATCTCAAGATTTGATACAAATATTTATGATGAGATACACAGGGGAATGACTCACTTGGCAGAGCCCTGGAGGAGCTCAGGAACTGGTCTGAGGATGGCCGAGTCATAGTTTCCCAAGCCAGAAGGATGAAGTGATGAAGATGTTTGGAATTCAGAGTGCAGTTTGATGTAACACCTGAAACAAAAAAAAGGTTAGAAAGACAGTCCTGCCTACAAGTACAATACCTAGGAATATAAGGCATTACCACTGCTCTGCCTAGTCTGAATTCTGCCTTGGACACTTGCAATAGAAATAGTTGTTTAGGAAGGACATGCAAGCCTGGGCTTTTTAGGCACTTTTGGAAATATTTCTCTAGTCCTTTCTTCAATCTGAAGGTACTGTGTACCTCTGCAACCTCCTGTGGCATAAAGCTCCAGAAATACCTTACTTACTCTTTAAAGAAATATTTTCTTTTATTGATGATAAAATAATCTCCAAATATCCTTTAAAGTGATTCTTAGCTTTTGTACTTTAGGATATAAAGAACAATCCTCCTTTTGGATTTATTGGGGTTTAACCCAGCCATCAACCAGGCCTCACGCATCCCCTTGCTCACTCCCCCACCAGCAGGACCAGGGAGAAAATTATAAGGATAAAGGCTGGGAATCTCATGGATTGAGATATAGAGTTTAATAGGGAAAGCAAAAACCAAGCATATAAGCAAAACAAAAAAAGGAATTAATTCCATGCTTCCCATGGGCAGGGAGGTGTCCATCCCTCCCCAGGGTAGCAGGGTCCCATCACAGGTAACAGTGATTGGAGAAGACAAACACCATCACTCCAAACTTGTCTCCCTTCTTGCTTCTTCCTCCCACTTTATATCCTAAGAATGATGCCATGTGGTTTGGAATATCCCTTCAGTCAGTTTGGGTCTCCTGTCCCAGCTGTGCCTCCCATGCACCCCTAAACTCCTCACCAGTGGGGCACTACAAAAACCAGAAAAGACCTTGTGTCTCTTTAAGCCCTTCTCAGCAAAAGCAAAAATATCTCCATATTATCAACCCTATGTTCAGCATAAATCTAAACCAGCCCCATACCAGCTACTATGAAGAAAATTAACTCTACCCTAGCTATAACCAGCACCAGATTATGTACTATATCCTTGATTTACTTTTGTAAATCTGAGTAAATCCTGCCCCCTCTGTCTCCCCATTTTCGACTCTGCAGAGTCCTGGTTTTGTAAGTCTCCCTTCACATGACTGCTGCTCCATTATTAGGGCTGGTCTAGTTACCCTTCTCTGTTCCTCCCTTGCCTTCACAGCAGGATGAGTTCGCTCTAAAAGAGGTCATCCTTCCTGAAATGTGCTCTTGAAAGAACTGTAACTCTGTTTGCATGCATTGCTTTTAGTTGATTGGCTTTCCTATGTCAGAAATTTAGGAAATATATCCATAGGGCTCTTATCATAGATGATGTTATTTTAATCTTTAATACCTTAGGTAAGGCAGTACCAATATCCCCATTTAGGAGATAGGACACATAGACACAGAGAAATTGGTAGCATCTGGCATCGTTATTAATTTAATATAAGTCTCTTAAGCTTATGCCATCAACAGAGAACATACTGCTCTATCCCAGAAAATATGATTTTGCTCTTACTAGCAGAAGGCTATGGATCTATTAACCTGGCCTTTCAAGGTCTCAAGGATTTTCAGTACTTATTTTCCTGAGCTGGATCTCATTTGTTTTTACTATTGTTATCAAGTGGTTGTTTTCTAACCTGTTTTTAATGAACCTCTCTAGATACCTTTAATAGGCATTTGGTTTATGATAAAATAGAACTAGGGAACAGGTGGAACTATAAATCTCTGTCTGGTAAACCATGTCAAGGATGAAGGCTGCTAAGAAAAAACAAAAAATAACCCTAAGCAGATTCAATGCTGAGAAAGAGGACAATATTGTCATGTATCATGCTACTACCCAAAAAGACACTTGTTTAAATACTTCCTTCCTTCTTTTCTGAGAAAGACTGAACCTGTTGGCTGTGCACTGACAACAGGAAATAAGGAAATGATGGGCAGAACACCAAGAGAAAAGGCAGAGGCACTAGAAACATTTTGTATAACAATTTTATAATGTTTTTTTAGAATTTTCTATATTAATTAGGTAAGTTAGGCCCATAAATAAGACATAAATGTGAGTAGTAAGATATTTTAAGCTCTGTACATATGGTTCATCCATAAGAAACTTTGGAATGTAAGATTGCCTTTTCCATGTGGATTCTGGCATCCAAGAACTTTTAGCTTTAATTTCCCTAAGTGTTAAGTCCATCTAGACCCATATATCTGAAAGGTGTGTCTACTTTGATGAAAAATTCTAAATGAGTGTGATCGTAATTAACATGTGAAATTTAAGTAGCATGTGACTCATATGGCCATCTCTAGCCTTTGAAATAACTTTCATGAACATTATTTGCTGTATTCTTAGATTAATTTTTCAGATGCAATATTTGGAAATGGAATGTTTTCTAAAAATCAGTTAAATAAGGTATAATTTCTGTTAACATGATTATCCTGTAAAATAAAGGGATCAAATTTGTGACTAATTAAAGTCATATGGCTTAAATGTTCACATTTTGAACAGCTCTTCCCAAGATGAAATTTTATAAAGCTATCAATTTTTCAGCTACATTGCAATGCCAGCTCGGTGATGAGTTAAATTAACAAATTGACAGTTATATTAATAAATTTTCTCCTGAAACAGCAGAGCTGATGTGTCTCAAGCTTTTCTAATTACAGATGCTTCCTGTGGTTATCTGTTACTCTGACAAGAGCAATATATGCCCGTAGGTCAGTGGTCAAAAATCAAGAAAAGAAGAAGAGAAAAAAAAAAGTATTTCACATTCCATTTCTCTTATTTCTGGTGGAACAAACTTGATACAACAGTGTTCCTTTTCTAAATTAAGATTACTGGCAGAAAATTCATACTAAACTGTAGAGAAAAATACCTTTTGAAATCTCTTCATCAAATATCTTTTCATAATAGCTTTAAAACTTGTTTTAATGATTGTTTCAAAACTTGTTTAAAATTTATTTTAAGTGTCAATCATATATACTGTCTTCATGGACATTGAGTGCTACAACCCATTTTGAGACAATAGATGTTTTCTGATAATTGTAAATAAGTCCTAGAATTATGTGGATCGATTTTCTAGTAATCTAGCAGAAACAGTAGAAGTTTTCAGCAGAAATATAGGTTACCTGTGTGGTCAGAGAGAAGCTGAGCATTCTGTTATTTAGCAGAGCTGGGTAGCTTGAATTGTGTAGGTACAAACAAAAGAGCATCACAAAAAAACACTCAAGAAAATTATCTTGGTAATAACAGGGAGCAGGACCTGCACTATCAGTCCTATCTTGTGACCTGGTTGTCAATGGGACTCCTTGCTGGTCACTCTTTTGAGATCCTTGACACTTTGACACAATTTCTGATTAGATTTTGGCAGGGTATTTTGACCTAAAGAAGTACTTGACCTACTTTACCAAGTTGTAAAGAACCCTACAGAGCAAACTCAGTATTCAGTTTGCAGTGAAAGATCATGGGATTTATGACCAAAATATTTATGCATTTGTTTATTATTTATTCTTTTATAGCAATCATATGCTATAATTATTACTGCACTTTATTATGAATATAATGAATTATCCATCTTAAACTAACAGAAATTCTGTCCTAGTTTATATAAAGTCCATTAGGCATGTATGATATGGCAGAACCATGCTTTCATATTAGATTTATGTCTGATTTACTACCCTATTGAACATGCCATTCTTTTAACATGTGGTGTGTACATAGCAGATGGATTTACCTACATGGATTTCAGAGCAGTCAAGGTTATATCTTTAACAAGATCTTTTTGTTTTGTTGTTTTAACTAACAATTCACAAAATATAGTTCTATAGTACTGGCTAAAAAGTCAATTTTTGTCTGAAACATTATTTAGATTAATACAACACTTTTCTCTGTTAAGATTTAAAAGTTTATTTGTGTGTGTTTACTTCAGTATTGGTACATTGATCAAGTTGTTAAATGCACTGCTTTTGCAAGCTTAGAATTTTTGTTTGCATCAAAAATTATTTGTGATGGTACATAAAACTTCCTGGTTTGGAGTGCTCAGATTTATATGTAAGTACATAGGCTAAATCTTGCACAGCCTACATTGTTTCATCTCTCCACTCCTAAATTGGATATAGGAGTATATAGAGAGGTTAATTTTACCTGAGTTAACCTTTCATAAAGCTCAAGCATTGAACAGATCTTCTTCTCTGAATTGAATAAAGATATATTTTAGGATCATAACAAATGTTACAGCAACCAACACTGAAACAGTATCCAGTTCTTGAAATTTCATTTTTCAGTATTAAAAGCTTTTACATTTATTAGTGTTTAATAGGGAGATTATGTAAATGTAAACTGAAAAACAAAGAGGCTATTCTTATTGACAACAATTTTATATGAAACTAAGACTTTATTCATCATTTCCCCAAAAAAATCTATGGTGAATGCACTGAAATAACAAAATACAAGACATTTTTCAGGTTTCATGATTTATTTTTGTTGCATTCACGGAGTGAATATAAAAAAGCATATGTGCTCATGTGAGCAACTAAATTTCTAAAACAGGATAAACATTCACCACTCACATGATAAGGGGGGTGGTCCCTATTTCAAGTGTCTTTGACATCTTTTCCTGGATCAGGTGTGACTTCTTGAACTGATTTTCTGATGATTTTCTATAACTGAGCAGCTTCCTTGTCCTATGTGGCAACTCCAGCATATGCATGAGCATTTGTTCCATATTATTTTAAACTATGTTCAAAGCATCTCCTACACAGAAACGTGAACTGTAAGAAGGTTCCCAGGTTGTCCTGGTTACCCACCCCAGATGCTAACCAACAGTGCATTCAAGTTTGCAAACAGCATAATTTAGTTGGCCTTTGCACAATAGGAACCTGCTGGGGCAAAAATATCCAGATCTATCCTACTCACATAGGTATACCCCGGACGGACAGACATATGTACCACAATTAGAAATACAGATTAGCCTAGAGTTTCTCCTTTATACAGTAAAAAATGGCTTAAATTTCCTAGATCTTGCAACCCCAGGAAATTACAAATGACAAATTTTCAGAATAAAAGAATTCTATTACATTTAAGTGAAGTTCTTATCTTAAAGCTCAGGAATTTTGATTTTTTTTTTTCTAAAAGCAAATCATGACTATGAGGTACTTTTTAAATATGATTAAAACAAGTCACGCTTCTGGAAGGTTAAGACATCTAATTGATGCAACTTTAGAGATTGATTTTATTGCATCCTTCAGTAATAAGAGACCCACGCCCCTTGCATCTCTCATGACAGAGTATTAGATAGCCTGAGTATTTGACCACTAACAGAACCTCCTTATCTCAGTCCTGACCAGATCCAGAATGTTAGGGTATTAGCTTGGTAATTGAACAAACTCACATTAGACAACAAGAACATCTCTGTTCTCTTTATTTCTTGAGGAAACTGTTCCTGGCTGGACATTCCACTACTTTACTCAACTGCACATTGTTTCTTACTTGTAAAATAATAATGATAATAACCATAATCATAATTGTGGGAAGTTGACTGACAGTAAAAACATAACGGTGTAGAAATTATAGGGGAAAATATGATTACTACTACCTGAATGGAATGCAATCAGCATGTCTAAGCTCCCAGAGAAAATACAATCTAAGGGAGACTAAAAGGAGGGTGGAGCAGACTGGAGGTACCTCAGCCAGGGTCTGTTGAAAACCTTGCCAAGAAGGAAATTCAGTGGTACTTTACAGCTGATAAAATCACCAGCAATCATTGAATCTTATCTTGTCACAATTTTACTTATAAAGAATATTACTCTGTTAACTGTTAACATGACTCCTTGGGGGGCAGTGGCCATTGGTGGCAGCAGGCAAAGGTCTGGAGACAAAGGAGAGGGTCTCTATTCTTTGACATGTGACCCTGAACTGCCAGTCGAACCACCCTCCAATCTTGTTCCTGTTCAGTGAAGGGTCCCCACAACAGGACTCTGACAGACTGGTCAGGAGCAAGGGTCTTGTCTTTCATGGGGTGCTGACAGACTAAGGAAACACCCAGGGTTTGGGTATACCTTCTGTTTTCACATGACACTGGGAGACTGGATAATTTTGGGAATGCAAACTCTGTTTAGAATGATCACAATTTTATAAATAAAGAGAGGTTCCTGGCATGTGAAACCACGAGTCTGGAAGGAATATAGATATGAGAATGTGGTGTCTAATTGCGTGGGTACTCCGACAACAAATGGAAGATGATACGTAAAGAAATATTTCCAATATAATCAAGCCAGCTACATCACAGCGGATACAGAAAGAGATGAGTGAAGTATAATAGTTACATATTAAGAAGGCTTGGATTTTCTTATGCTAGCCATAAATGTATTTATTTCACATAAATGTTCATATTAGTACTTTATAAATAACCCTGCACTATTAAAATACATGCATAGTCTCCATAGGAACTGTTTCTGTTTTAGATGTATTATAAATGTCAATGCATTCTCCCACAGTCACAATTGATTTCTATGTACAGTGACCTTTTGCATTTTTATAGACCTCTACACGCATTGCTAGTGGGAGTTTACGTGTTTACCTGAAGTCAACATTGCCAGAAAAAAAAAAGAGATTTAAAAATTACTCCTTCTAAAAATGTTTACTTAGAAATGGCCAAGACAGTCAGTAAATATATCACAAAGATGTATTCATCTCTTTCTCCCCTTCCTTTCACTAGAAAACCTGAAAACTAAATGCAGATTTTAACATCTCAGAATAAATGTGAGAGAGGAGTAATTAATTTATTTTCTTTATGTCATTTATCTTTCAGTCTTATTTCTAGTGTTTTGTTGGGGTTTTTTAATAAGTGAGAAACATCTACACTGCTATAGCTATTTATATATATATTTATATATACTTATACACATGATGGAAAGGAAAGAAGAATGGGGCATCCTAGAACATGGAGAAGCAATCATGCTGGATATTATAATGAAAAAGTCTTGGTAGTATGTGCAGCATTTTGTATCTAGCATTCTAATACATAGTAATTGTGTCTCTATTTGGAGGCCTCATTTGAGAATTGGAGGTGTGACTGCAGCAATACTCCCAGACCACAGTGGGAACAGATTTTTAGCACTGGCTCCTTATTTTCCCAGCAGTCCCTAGGGTGCAAAGAGTGGAGAAGGAGGGGAGGGAGGATTAATTCTCTGGCATGTGTTTCCACCCGGTTTTGCTTACACATTTTTCAAGGAGGCAAACCTAACCTCCTAAATATACTAAATGGAGATCAGAGTCTTCAAGGAATAAAATTTCCCTTTCTCATCTACACTAATACCCACAAATCTGGGGCTGCTGTCATTGCCCTTTGTGAAAGCATGACTAAAATGTGGGGTCAGTCAAAGGCGATGAAAACATGATAATCAAACTGTGACTGCCCAATTGGAAGAAATTCAGAATCAGTTAATTCAATATTTTTGCTGGTAGGAAACATTTCACAACAGATTGCTTATACCAGCTACTGTGCTGTTTAAGACTGTCATAACAGAGACCTTGGCAGGACTCCAGTCCCATAGAACAATAAATGTAATGCCTGTGTCAGAAAATTACAAAAATTATAAGAATATTAAACCAACATTATTATTTCCCTTCCTAAATCTGTCAGTAATCATTATAGTTACAAATTAGTCATGTTTCTCTTCTGGACAGCTATGAACATGTGAATCTTCTTTTTAAAAATCTAACTCTGAGCCATTTTATAATTGCACTAAGACACTCCAAGGCATATGTCACCATGACTCTGAGATGAGCATTATCTCACAGCAACACACACCTTGTCATGTATTATTTATCACACTAAACTGTCTTGTAATTTTCATTAGCAGTTATATCTAGCTTTAAGAAATAGGGACTTCATTTTAACTGTTTCAGTGATAAAATACTTTTCAAGCTTTATATGCAGATATGAAACTCTGGATGCTGACAACAAAGAGTGCCATTTTCACTAGTGTTCTTCAAAAGGCATGAAAAAGAAAAAATAATAATAACAAATCTTTTTTTCACCTGGGAATGGCAACAAACATTTCCTTTCTCTAGGTGATTCCTAGTAACCTTTCCACTGGCTTCACACACTGTTCTGTTCCTTGGGCCTCCTTGTCATCTTTTCCTTAGGATGTGACAGATGTAGCATATGATAGATAACTGTTGCCTAGATGTAGTCCAGGATTCACTTGGATATAAGCAGGTGGGTGAGGGTACCTAAGGGGCCTGCCCCGTGTTTGAGATCAGCCTTTTCTCCTGAAGTAATTGCAAAAGACACTCCGAAGCTCCCCTGCCTATAAATTAAGCAGTTCTGGGAAATATATCTCACCGTTTAAGGTCAGTTATTTCTATCAGTCATTTGTACGTCTAGGCTGTTGGAAAGTTTCCTAGCCTGGTGTTGGGTGGGTTTTCTCTCTCAAAGAGAGTGTGGAGGCCCTAGGGAGTGTTTGCAAAGAGCTGTTTTCCCATACCACTGGGAACCAGCAAAAGCATAGTGGCATACGTAAAAACTGTAACATGCCAGTGGATATGAGTGAATGGTCTCAATCTGTGTCTGTTTTACTGCTCTTTCTGATTTTCACTCATTTACTCAGTCACTATTAAATAGTAGGAGTCACATATAGGGAAACATTAATCAATGTTTAGGATTTATGAAATGTTGGTTACATTTCAAAAACCTATGTAAAATATTTTGACCAATGTTAATAGTAAAGTTCATTGGATCTCCCCTGATGCTACAGAGGGCTTTCAAAACTTCTGAATTTAAACCAAATGAACAAATAAATAAAAAGCAACAATGTTATCTGCCCCTCATCAGCCCACAGCATAATTTTATCTTCTTTAACTGTTGTAGTCTTATATTTAGCTTCCTTACCTTCTGTATATTCTTGTTTTGGGAAATGGAAGTTGTACTGTATTAATTTTATTCTGCACATCATCAAGTTAAAAAAAAATCTGAGATTATACTTTTTGTTTGAATTTCTCCATTTATTTTTGGCTAAATTGTGTGAGCAATGTTAAAACAAACCCACAAGAGAGTTTTATTTCTGTTACTTCTGTTTAATATAAATGTGCTTCCCGTGGCTAATAGGTGATGGTAAAAAATTTTGGGATATTTCTGATGTAACAGCTTTGCGTCTTCTTTATTTTAACTAGCAATTCAATGTAGCAGACATGCTGACTAGACATTTCCCATGTACCCTGAAAGTCATGTGAAAAAAAAAAAAGATTTAAAGGAAAGAAGGTGACACCTCAACCAAAAAGAGTTCAATTTGATTAGGGATTTTAGGTGACCACGAAAGTGTATGAAAAAACTTGACAGGGAGGTTCAGTGTTTTAATCGAGGAATGAAAGAAAATGTTCCTCAAACATTACTTCAACTGAAATCAAATAGAAGATCATTTGGGCTGTAGCCTAGGTATGAACTGAATTTTGACCACAGTTCTTTAGTGTTAGGTGAGGTATTGTTTGTTTTAATGCTTTTGGAAGTCTTAATTTCACTGACATAAAATACTCTGTATATTCAAAGGTAACAGTTATGTCATCTCAGTAAAAATGAGTCTTTTAAGCTTAGCTCTTGTTGCTTATGAAACACTGTAAAATAAATCACAAAAAGAAAAAAGGGGAGGGGGACTGTACTCACTGTGGTATAAAAGTTTCCACATCACAAAGTAACTTAATAACTTTAGCTGCTTAATTATGTCACCACTGTATGGAAAAGCCCCTATACAGATAATATATAGACCATTATTTGAGTTTCCAGTGCAGAACAGTTTCCATCTTGCATGCAATTAAACAGATTTGTTCTTAGCCATGCAACTAAAGCATGAAACCATATTCCTCTTTCCAGCAACAGATGTTATTGGAAAGAATTACAATAAGAAAAGCATTCTTGGAATAACTATTGGTCTGTGACATCTCACTACTAGCCATTTAACTGCTAAACAAATGGGGTTTAAAGTTTTCCCTCAGAGATACAGTCAAAGTCTATTTCATAGCAAGAAATATCTCAATTATCTAAATATTATAAAAGGGCTAGAAAAT
This sequence comes from Argya squamiceps, assembly GCA_037834095.1. Taxonomy (NCBI): domain Eukaryota; kingdom Metazoa; phylum Chordata; class Aves; order Passeriformes; family Leiothrichidae; genus Argya; species Argya squamiceps. The sequence goes on along the minus strand of JBBMKD010000102.1, from coordinate 97,381,802 downwards.
AAACTGATATAAATAATTAATATTTGAAAACTTCCTCATTGATACTCTTATAATGATGACAGAAGAGTCATGATATTTTGTGGCAGAATATAGAACTTTAGATTAATTGTTGATCCAGGAAATTTTCTATGCATATCATGCAAAGCATCATTTCCATTTGCGGAAGTGTTAAAAAATTGAGTAGATGTGGCACTTTGCAATATGGTTTAGTGGCCATTATGGTATTTGTTCAAGGTTGGATTTGTTGATCTTGGCAGTCATTTGCAACTTTTATAATTCTATTCTATGATTCAAATAAAATTACATAAATGCAATCTTTCATTTTATTTTTTTTTTAATTTTGGGAATAACATAATGTTATGCTTGGTACCTGTAAAACCTCCATCATATCTTACCAGATCTAAGAAAGCAGCATTAAAGGATCAAACATTAGTGACGCATGCTACCATTCACACTCTTCATCCCTCTTGAAGATTTAAATTCACACAATCCACATAATTTTGATTTTAAATGGCTCAGCTATGTGCTATTAAATATATAGATGGTGTTGGGCTTTTTCCCTTGCCCAGTTAAACATACTTGAATTCAACATTTCTGAAGGTTACATATAAGCAACAAGGAGGCTGATATTTTCTCATTAAAACATGGTGATGAAGGTGCCAACACACAAGTTTTCTCCTGCAGTCCACTCAGCTTGGTGTTGTCATTAGAACCTCTTTTGACAAAAATTACTGAAAGGATACAGATTTTTCTGAAGAATGGTTTTCCTGAAGGCATTGGGAAAACTTGTTGGCTTCAAGCAGGACATATTTGTGTGTATGGAGCCATAGAGGAAACTTGCTATTTATGAAGTTTTGCATATTTATTATGATATTTTAGAAAGCCAGACTTCTTTTCCAACACTCTGTCATGGTGTCCCTTCTGAATTAGCTACAGCTCATTATGAAAAATGTGTGACATCTAAGGAGTCAGGTGAAAGGAGAGAATGTTCATTAAGCTTCTGAACTGGAAGTCCTTAAGGAGACACAAAACCAATTTAAGGTTTGGTGGGGTACACACACCACATTTCATTTCAGTTCATTAATGAAGAATGCTTCAGTATGCTATGAATCAATACACAAATTAGAATATCACTTCTATTTATGTAGTCTTTCAATGTTATAGAGAATGAATTTTTCATTTAAAAAGATATGAACACTTTGGGTGAAGAAAAAAGAGCACAAATGCCCAAATTTCCCAGAAAGAAATAGAATGACATTAATTTCTATGATTTGGTGGAGGAAGTTCCCTGAAATATATCTAGGAGCCCAATGTATGACCTTGCTTTTTATAGTTACTTTTCCATTTATGAGCTAAATTTATCTTATGAAAGATCTGAATTATATTTTTATAAATTTTGTGTGTTAGACAAACTTCTACTTTGCTAGAAATTTTCTAGCTTTTTTTCCTAACATTTTCTAGAATGCTACTTTCCACAGACAGCATCTTGAGTGATACATGTAAACCAATCAGACAAAAAACCTCACACCCCAAACAAATCCTGTCCTTCAGTCAACCTTCTTGATTTTATAAAAAGATCCTGTGTGCAGAAAACATTTGAATTTTTTTTTATGACTGTATCCTGTATCTGATGGAAGAGACAAAATCTGCTTTAACTTAGACAGATATATGAAGATTTTGAGGAATTTGAGAATGGCCTCAGGAAGAGTAAAACTTCTTAGTCTTAATATTAAAGAAGTGGTTTTTATTATTATTGCTAAATATACCCTGCAAAAGTGCTAATGTTAACCATGTATTATCCAAATAAGGCAGCTATGTTATGAAGGAGGCTATGCAAGGCTCATTTTAATGTTGCTTTAAGAACAAATATAATAAAAATGCTATAAAATGCATTGCAAGTTAAAAAAAAAAGTAAATATGCATCTGATTTATTGAGTTATAATTCCTATGAAAACAGGATTTCTTGATCTTAATGAAAGCTTTAAAACTGAGAGGAGAATTCAAAGATGATTAAAAATAATAATAAGATGAGCACACTCGAACTGATCTTTTCTATATATGCTGCAGATTTTTATGGAAGTTTGGATGCTGGTTATTAATGGAGAAACAATAGTGCCTTGTAGAAATGAATCAATAAACACTGTTTTATAATCTTCATTTACAGTCATGTAAAAATCTGTATGCTATGTACAAGGTTAAATAAATGATGTCCCCTTCCATTACATATGTTTAAGCCATGTAATGTGTGATAAAATATAAAATCATCTGATGGAGATTTGCAGGAAAGGGTGTCTTGCTATAAAGCTTTCTAGAGGGTTCTCAAACATCCTTCACTCTATCTAGTCGACAGATTATTGCATTTCCCTACAGATAGAAAACAAAATTCCAATTTGAGAGAAAGTATGCAGCCTGAAACTACTCATTATTGACAAATGTGAAGAGCTGTGTCTCCTCCTAGGACTACACATGAGGAGAGGATGACATTTGTGACCTTTTTACATTTTGATGTAATGAAAGTTTGAGTTCATAACAGCGTGACTGGAGCCACTTGACAATTGTAATGCACTTTGTGAGTGAAAGGTAGTTAAGAAATATATTTGGAGAAAAATAATTTAGTTGGCCTTTTGTTCAGTCTGAAATCACCAAAGTTTCTGCCAAGCTTTTATCTCTGAAGAGGAGGGCATTCAGTCATATACTTTGTCAAAAGTAAAGGTTTTCCTCAGGGATGGTTTTTCTGATATTTTAGTTTGAGGTCTCGATAGCAGAATCTTTTGAAGAACCCTTTGGCATATTTTCAGGAGATAATGAGGAAAAGTGTTTCCCTTCTTAAGCTTGAGAGCTATGGCAGAAAAACAGTCAAATTTGTTTCAGCTCTGTTACTATCTATTGATTTACAGATAATATAATTGTCAAAGAAAGATCTTTAATGTTCTTCTTTCCACGTCTCCCTCATGTTTTCAGCCAAACAATCAGAACTTAATCCTTTAAGAAAATATGCCCTCTGGTCATGGTATTTCAGAGATCAGCTTATTAAAGGCTCCTTTTGAACATAACCCTAGAGATCAACAGGTAAAGAAGTTCCTCAGACCTGACAATCTTACTAATTTGATTTTGTATAATCATGTATCTTGCCTACCAGGAGTACACAAGCCTTTTTTATCACAGTTAAGTCCACATGATAGAGGCTTAAAAATGTGTTTTGAAGCCAATACTTGAATTTAAAAAAAATCCTTCATGGCACAGTGAAATAAAATTTGTATTTAAAATAACTGCTCTAAAATAAGGGTCTGATTTTGAAAAAGAAAGGATCTTACTCTTATAGGAAATTATTTACATGATTATAAATTTTAGACAATTCTTCATTCTAAAGAGAAATTTAATAGAAGAGTGAATAAGCTAATACACATGACCAGATTAAAATGGGAAATAGTATGTTCTTGCATAACAAGTTAATTATAAGGGAAACTGCAAGAACATACTATTTCCCACGTTAATCTGCACTGTTGTGTAGAAAGGGCTTGAAGGGGGTACGGAGAAATGCCTCCCAATTATCTTGGGAAGCTAAAGTAAGCCTGCCCTAAAAAAACTCCTTCAGGTACTAACAGACATTATTTCTTGTGGCAGTTTGCCTTGGTCAGTTGCCAGATGTCCATGCAGTTGCTCTCGCTCCCTCTCCTCAACAAGATAGGCAGGGGAAATTAAAATGTAAAAAATCCCTCATGGGTGAAGATAAAACCAGTCTAGTAATAAAAATATAGCTTGCCTTACAAGGAATGCAGAAAGAGAAAATAAGTCACTATTTCCCATTGTTCGGCAGATGCCCTGCCACTTTCTGGAATTTGGGAAGCTGTGTGTGTAGCCTATTAGGTAACTAAGCCCCACAAAACTCACATCACACCATGGAACGAGAAAAAGAATTGAAAGTATAAAAGCAAGTGAACTTGTGGGTTGAGATAAACACAACCTGATAGGGAAAGAAAACCTGCACTTGTAGTCAGATCAAAATAAGGGATCCATTCATTACCTGCATCTGGCAGACAGATTTTTAGCCATTTCCAGGAAAGGGCTCCATCACATGTAACAGCTACTTGGGAAGACACACACCATTACTCTGAATATTCTGTGGGTAACATGAGACTGTGAAATTGAGACAGACACTGAATTTGTTTCTAAACATTTGTTACTTTGCTGGAAAGCAGAGCAAAAACACCTGCATCCCTTGCAAGTGTGCCTGAACCAGTGAATTCCAGTGTCACAGAAGAAATGTTTTGTTCGGATCTACAGGGTGAATACCATCCTTTATTTTTTTGCCACATTCATGATGAAAAGATCCAGTTCTTCAGAAACAGAGTATCACAGAATCATTGAGATCAAAAAGAACAAGAGGTCATCTTGTCCAGCCCTACTCTTCAAGCAGGGTCACCTACAGCCAGTTATGCAGGACAGTGTCCAAGCTGCTTTTGAATATCTCCAGGACTTCACAACCTCTTTGGCAAACCTATGGCAGTCCTCAGTCTTGCTCATAGTAAAAAAATGTCTCCTGATATTCAGAGGAAACCTCCTGTGTTTCAGTGTGTGCCCATTGCCTCAGGCCCTGTCACTAGTTACCACTGCAAAGAACCTGACTGTGTTCTTTGCACCCTCACTTCCGGTATTTTATATGTGTATATAAAATATATATATTGATATGTGGGAAATAGTAAAGGTAAGAAGACTTTCAGAAGCTGTGAAAGCAGGCCTCAGAAACAGAAAGAGCAGAGAACTTAGAGCTAGCTGCAGCTGCAAAGCCTGAAAGAAGAGAAGATAAAATAATATACCAAGCAAGGATGTGAAACAATAGTTTGAGTTTTTAGGCTTGGCTAAGATAGACATTAAGACTGCAGAAAAATATGCTTAGCAAAATAGTAGAAGATTTTAAGCTTAATAATGGAGTATTGTGTAATAGAAAGCATACAAGCAAGCATTGTACGTGTGCTTATAGTGATTGACTAGAACAATTGCCTGTAAGCTTTAGTAATATGCTATTGGCTGGAAAACCTTTAAAATGCCCTGCAACAAAGAGATCTTTGGCTGTGGCAGATGAGAGCATGTACCATCTCCTGTATCTCACCCTGTAGCTGAGACTGGTGCCTGAATAAAGCTCCTGACGCGTCACCCGGTGGTCCTGTCCTGTTTGTGAAAAATGCCAACATGCACCGTCATGAGCCTTCTCTTCTCCAGACTGAGTCCCAGCTCTCTCAGCCTCTTACCAGAGATGCTCCTGTCTCCTCATCATCTTCCTGGCCCTTCACATGAGCCTCTGCAGTAGGTCTATGTCCCTCTTGTACGAGAGAGCCCAGAATGGGACCCAGCACTGTGGGTGTGGCCTCACCAGGGTTGAGTAAAGGGAGGGGTCACATCCTGCTGACAATATTTGGTCCAAAGCAGACCAGGATACCAATCACCTTTGCAGGAAGGGCACAGTGCTGGCTCATGTTCAAAATGTTTGGTATTCAAAAAGACACCCAGGTCCTTTTCTGCAACACTGCTTTTGAGATGGGGGATCTGCAGTGTGTGCTGGTGTGTGGAATTGTTCCTTACTAGGTGCAGCACTTAGCACTTTTCATTGTTGAATTTCACAAGGTTTCTGTCAGCCCATTTGTCCAGCTTGTGGAGGTCCCTCTGGATAGCAGAGCTACCCTGTGTTATGTCAACCACTCCTCCAAATTTTGTGTCATCAGTAGACTTGCTGAGAGTGCACACTCTGTCCCATCATCCAGATCATTACTGAAGATCTTGAACACGGTTAGTCACTGTATTAACCCCTGGGGTACAACACTAGTTATTGACCTCCAGCTAGACTCATGCCACTGAACACCACCCACTGGGACCAAGCACTCAGACAATTTTCCACTCAAGTTGTTTCCAGTTTGCTACTTGCTCATCCAGTGTGTACTTTAGCAGCTTGTCTATCAAGATCTTAATGGGGGAAAGTGTCAAAGGCCTTATGAAAGGCAAGGCAGACAATGTCCAATGCTGTCTCCTCACCTTTGAAGTCAGTCATTTCATCATGGAATTGTGTCAGCAGGCTGGTCAAGCATGAATTCCCCTTGGTGGATCCATGCTTAGTTCTTCTGACCGTTTTCTGGTTATTTCATTTAATTGAATTTTTTTCCTGGGATTAGTTGTTCCATCACCAGCCCAGCATTGAAATAAATCCCATAGGCTGCTTCTCATCCTTCTTGAAGACAGAGTGAAATTTTCTTTACTCCCATCTTCAGGCACTTCTCCTAGTAACTGTGATTGTTCAAGGATTGCCAAGAATTTCCTCACAATGACATTTTCCAGCTCCTTCAGGACTCATGGGTCCCTGTCAGGGTCCACAGACTTACAAACTTTCAATTTGTTTAAGTAGTCCAGTCTTATCCCATGGGAATCTACCATTGAAGAGACCAAAATCTGACCCTCTGAAGCCCAGTGCAGTGATCTTGCTTTTTGCCCTGCTCCTTCTCCTCAGGATCCTGAACTCCCTGACCTAATGGCCACTGTAGTCAAGTCTGTCTTCAACCTTCGCATTTCCAGCAAGCACTTCTTTGTTTTGTGAGCATGAGAACCTCCAGAACATTTTCTTTTTTGGCCCATCTATCACTTGGATCAAGAAGCTGTCTGTGATTCGTTCCAAAAACCCCCTGGATGGCTTAAATTATGCTGTGCTGTCCCTCCAGCAGATGTGGTGGTTGAAGTTCCCTGCAGGGACAAGGTCCTGAAAACATGAGGCTGCTTTTAGCTGCCTCTAGAAGGCCTCAACCTCTTGTTCTCCCTGAGCAGATGGCCTATGGTACTGCAGTGTCACTCATACCTAATGAGTGTCCTCTCTCTAATCCTTAACCATAAGATCTCAGTTGGTTTATCACCCACCCCAAGGCAGAGCACTTTGCATTCCAGCTGAGAAAATGGAAATTTCACCTCCTTGGTGGTTGTTTTTTGGGTTTTGGGTTTTTTTGTAGGGTTTTTTTTTTGCCTGTTTGTGGGAGGTTTTGGGCAAATAAGCATTATTTGTTTGATTAATTTAATATAAAGATATTCTTACAGTAGGAAGGACCTTGAGGCTATGCACAGACACAAATTATGAACACTAAAAATGAAAGCAAAGGATACTAATTTTAGATGTGCTTGCCATTTGCTTTAAAATGAGCTGTGGATAGTTGGAAGTTTAGATTTCCAAGATCTATTTTCATACCGTAATCTCAAAGGTCTTTTTTTTCTGTGCAACTAATCTCCATGTTATTTTTTTTCTGACAAATGGTAAATACCAAACTATATATTTCTCCTTTGTAGGAAAAATGGTACATATTTTTCATGTAGACATAATTTTCCACATTTACGACAGTAGCATACTCACAATGCATTTTAATAGAGAAAATAAAGGATTTTGAAAAATTGAGCACAATTTCACCACACAAGAATCAGTTTCACCTCCACATGAAATAAGAACAGTTTCTCCAGTTAAGAAAGTTTCCTCAGCCTTTTTTGAAAAAAAAAAAACAACATAATTCTATTATTTACTTTCAATGAAATGAATGAATCAATAGTTGCAATGCTGAGAAAGATCTAATTATTTCTCCAATCCCAAAGGTTTCTTATTTAAATGCTGGTCAAACCATCTATGAAGATATTTTGATTATTTTCTACTGCTATTATGAAATGTACATAACTCATCTCAAAATTATGACACACTATGGCTCAAGTAAATGTGTAAGTATTCAACTTTTTTCTATTTATTTGCAGCCAATAAATGTGTATTGATATAACAAAAACAATGCTGCGACATCAGTACAAACCCTCAGAAAAGGATATTAAATCAAGATCAGTAGTCCTTAATCAATTTAAAATTATATTGCTCAATTTATATACAAAGGGACTTGTTTCAGGAATTAATGCAGCAACATCATTTTGCATGATAAAAAGTATGATTAATTTTAATATTGACCATGGATTTTCCAAATGCAAAACCTGAAAGTTTCATAGATAACAAGTGTATTACAGAAAACTGAAATCTTAGATGGTGGAGTTATTTGATATATGATTGTATAATCTGAATTTTTTAAAGTGGGATAAGGATTTGAAGTTTGATTTGGTTGGTTTTTTTGTATTGGTTAGTTGAGGTATTTTTTGTATTTGTCCAAGACAGGAAAATTACTTCAGTGAGTTTATGAGGTCTTGTTTTACATAGCATACACATGAGTTTGCATAGACAGAAAAATTTTAAAAATCCATAAAGATACATTGGTTTTTAGTAGACCAAAGCTTTCCATATAATACTGTATTTTCCACTTTAGGTATCAGGGTAAAACATAAAGGACACCTGTAACAATTTCAGGGCACTGAGGAACGAGGCAGACGCAGCAGGTCAAGGGAAGGTGGTTCTTTATTCTATTCTATTTATCTGACTCCATTCTTTATATACATTTGTACAGAGGTCGAAGAGATTGGCTACACAGGTCGCCACCTCTCTGACCTGAATGGTGAACATCACCGTCCATCACATTTCTCCTCCCAGAGGACAAAAATGTAAACAATAGATAAATGCTAAAAATACATATTGTTTTTGTGAAGCTGCGTGAGAAACTCTAGTTCAAAAGTAAAAACAATCCAAAGACTTTTGCATCAGGGCGACAGACACCTCTTCATCTTGCCTGCCTCAGAAACAACAGTTCTAACAATAGAGTTATGCAATAAAACAGAGTATGCAATAAAAACTCATTGTGAGAACCTTATGCCATTCTAGAAATGTCAGTGGAAAGTGCAATTCAAAGGCAACAGAGCTCAAAATCTTTGAATGACCATACTTAAGATCTGAGGCTTCAGCTCCTCATTAGTGAGTTTATTCAACTAAATTAATTATCATATTTTCACTCACTTCAAGTATTAAAATGTGGAAGATTGAGGTAAAAACTGTTTGGTGTTGCCAGTTTGACCCTATTTTTAGTCTAAGAAATAAAATGAAACTAAATATTTTTGGACATTCACCCCTGGCATACACATGTGACTACATTCAATTATTGCTGATTGGTAGTGCTCACAATTAAAGGTTTTCCATAATTAGAACACCAGCCCTGATTAAAAAGATTTAAATTTGGATCACTACACAGGTGAATTCATCCCCAGTTTTCTGACTGTATCTTCACAATAAATATCGTAATGTAAAAATTAATATCTGAAAATTTAATCTGTTTTTCTTCAGATGATCTTTTTGTGTTGCACTCAGTGAAAAGGAAAATACCGTGCTTAGCTTTTTTGCTTTAGCATTTTCTATTAGTTACTTAATATGGAGTAGGTTTTTGAGAGACCAACTTATTTATATATAAAATCCATTAAAGATTTTCATGACTAATACATTTTTTCTTTTGTTCTGGTATTTATGTGATCTCATATAATGAGTAAGAGTTATTATATCATAAGTTCATTTAGCAATGCTGCTTTTTGAAAATGAGCAATTTCTTGCATTTCATTAGTTTTGTACTTTTCGAAATAAAAAGTTTGAGTAAAACAAAATCTGTAATAACTAAATTTAAGAGAGGATCTCTGTTTCTTAAGATATCGATAATTATGAAGAATTTAATTGCAATTTAGAACTCTTATATGTTTAAATGCTTTTCACAATACAAATAAAAATAAGAGGATTCAGAATAGAACATATCATTTTATCAACATTTTATCCATATTTTGCAAGTGAATGAAAATCATTGGTAGAGCAATATGACTGTAAATGACTTTGATAAGCTAACTGGTGATTTTATGATAGCACAGGCATCAGATATAAATTGATTTCTAGGATTATCTTTAGAGTGAAAATTATAGGTACTATAAACAGCTTTTTTGTGGACTTCTGTCCCATGTAATTATCATAGAATCATTAATTTTCAAAGTTTTTCAACGAATTCAGTGCAAAATATGATTTTGTGTTTGTAGCACTGTGGTAAGTTCATAGCTCTTCCTCTCACAATTTTTTTTTCAGAGACACTTGTGATGATTTCAAAATTGATTAAATCTTACTGTGGAAGTAGAGGAAATAGGATTTGAAGTCCAAAATCATCTTCTGGGATTGTGTAAAAGAACAATCCACTGCCACACGTAGCCTATTAAGGAAAAAAAAAAAATCTTCGTCTTATTTTCTCCATGTTGACACAGCCCAGAAGTCATCTACCTCAGAAATACTTCTGTATATTTTCTTTGCAAGTGTTTGCCATGACATTCATAAACAGTGATCAGTCATTTTAGCAAGTCTGTAATATAGGCCCTAAACTGAAAGTAAGAGTACAAGAATAGGAAAATATCTGCTAAAATGGCCCTTGAAGAGGGCAAGCACTATTTTTGCCAGGTGTGTTTGGTAAATCCCATGCCAGAACATTTAATTTCTCTTCATCACTAGAGTCTTCAAACTGCTTTGTCACTTTCATTTTCACACTTTTTAATTGCTTTTGTTCTGAAATTTGTCCTTTCCACCTTCTCCAGTCCCTTTGTGTGTGGAGGGAGCACTTCGTCCCTTTAGGTCTGTGTAAAACTTGGCTTAGAACCTGAGAGTTTTAGAAGGGAAAATCATAAAAGAGAAGCTTGGGCAACAACCTCTGGGAGAGATCCTGTTTAAATAGCCTGTAAAGACCTTTTATATATCTGTAATGGTTTGAAAGCAAAACAAATGAGAGGCTCCAAGTCAGAAATACAATTTAATAAGAAAAAGGAAAAAATAG
>JBBMKD010000102.1:97333663-97370002 GCA_037834095.1 Argya squamiceps | reverse complement strand
TCAACAGTTGGTTTCAACAGATGATGAAGAGGGTGATAGAATACTTTGTGCATATCTTATTCTACAACCCAGGACAATATCTAAAAATAGGAAAGGAAGTGCACTATTCCAAAAAATATGGTTAATAGGTAGAAAAAAAGATTTTTTCTTAATATATAAAGGTAGTTCAGAGTGAAAGCAAAGACAAAGAGCCAGGTTATTGAGCTAAATGATCTGCATGAGTAGGCAAAGGAACACTAAAATATTATCAGACAGGTACTAGAAATTATAGAAGACAGTATTACTTTAAAAGCTTGAAACCGCCAATGTTCCCAATCTTTTTATCGCCGTGTCCTTCATTTTAGAAATTATTCTTTAAATTATTTTAAATAATTTTCTCCTTCACTTGTTTATACTGTTTCCAACCTTCTCTATTGTTTCCACTATAGTTCAGACATAAAAGAAGGTACAGATACTAATGTCTAATTGTGTTTGACGTGTTCCCCACATCTTCCTCATTGCTTTTCTTACCCATCATCACCTCACTAATTCCATATATATATATAGAGTTATAAGAATCTTTCAGAGGCCAAGTATGCTGTACATACAGAAGTCCTGTTGCTGCAGTTGATAGGAATGCAATTTGTTTCACATACTTTTAATCTCAAACTTCTGCAGGGTACCTCAAATAGATTGTTGAAATGCTGTTTAGTGTTCAGGTCTGGAAATACTGATATATATTTTTACAGGGTGTGGTGGCACTAACATGAGTAGAATCAGTGCATGCAGATGAGTAGAGTAAAAGGGACTGACTTTTTTGTCCTAAAGTTTTCCATGCAAAAAATTTCTCTTGAAGAGATTACTCAGTCTGCTAGGGGCAGGAATTATCAGAGATCATGAGCTGCTGTCTTCCACAGAATTTGTGTAATGTAGGAACTAAAAAATAAGGTGTGGAAGGAAATGAGATTTATACTTTACAGTTTGGGATTACCAAGCATATAGGTTCAACTGTTTGCAATAAAATTTTTATATGAAGTGGTACCGATATTACAGGCTAAATAAAAATGCTAAAGCAAAATCAACTGCTCTAGAACTGTCTTCCTAAGCATCCTATGAGGATGTTATCTATGTAGCAAAATGGAAAGTTAGCTGGCAGTTTTGCTTTTGTATTCCCAACTATTTACACAAAGGCTGTTTGGTTTGCTTTTTAGAAAAGCATTCCCTGCAGAGTATCAGTGAAAAACATATGTTCAATAAAAGATGTTTTTACAAGAAATCTGTACTTTTTCACTTAGAAGTTGTTACTAAGGAGAAAAACAAAAAGCCCTTCAAAGTAACTCCACAAGCAAATATGAATTTGCAATTCCTTCTTTTGAGGAAAGCCTGCAATGATCATTATCATCTTTATAAATAAACATGTTTATTTAAATTTACTGCAACCAGTCAAGAAGAATATCAAAGTGTAATGTTACATTCATTAGCCAAATTTACCAAACTGGCAATGGTGAGTTCAAGGACAGCCTTAGATCATCACTGTTTCATAATCAACTCTGCATAAATTGGTGGGTTTAAGGCTCACAGACATTCCTCTGAGATGCATTTCACTTACAGGATTCCCAAGGTGTGTGGACAAGCAGAGGTTGGCATTTCTCTTTTTGTCCGTGTGAATGGATGCATAAGTATAGTTGTCATTACATTAGGAAATAAATGAAACAAGTGATAATAAATCTAATTCAGTACCAACATGGGATATGAATCAGGATTAAATTTGAAATTTTGAGCCTGGAAAACCATTCTCTATCACCAAGCCCTCTAGTGTAGGACTCTGTATCTCTACTTCTGATGACACTTCATTGGCAACTAATCCCACTTGAACTTTCTACAGCCTAGTGACTTTTATATTTGTGGCTTATTCTCACAGGCAATTCTCATTAAATATAACTAACCTTAAAAATATTTCCCCTCTTTCCATGACTTTTAATTCAGAAGTTTCACAGTCAATTTATATTGCAATGACTTATTGTTCAGCTGCTGAAGTTCAGTAATTTAATTAATTTACATAATTTAATCTTGGGTTATTCCAAGATCATCATACCTGTCATCATTCTTTAATTTTTGTCAATGTATAAAATGCATAACAAAGGCTTTACCTAGCATATTGCTGCATAATAGGACATTAATCAAATGAGGTAATGTACAAGATAAAGAATAAAGAAAATTAAAGAAACTCTGCAAATTAGCAAAAAATATTTTCACTAAACATTTTTTTAAATTTTTGTTTCTTTCTGCTTTGCAGTGTCACTGAGGATAAGGATAGAAAAGCATTTGTTTCCTGATAATTATATATAGATAGCCAGAGATTTGTGCTTTGTAAAGAACTTTTACTGTCAAGTGTCCTTTGGCTCAGTGACTGAAGGCAAAACATACATGTGTTATATGCTTTGGGTGCCTTTCTGTAACTTTTCTATGCTTTCAGAAAAGACACAGGCATGTACAGAATACTGAGACCCCCAAATCCAGTCAACAACCTTTCTTTTAAGCAGCAGCAAAGCTTGCCTTTTTTTTCAGCCCTAATCTGAAAAAGGCACTATTTGTATCATTCAATTCCTTGGGAAATATTAAGTTAATGACAATTCTTTTGGCCTGCTTTATTTATCACAAAGCTGGTAATTGAGACCAACTGATTTTGCAGCTCATGCATTTCCAGAGGGAGTGGAGAAAAAGGAGTCCTTTTGGGTCTCGTTTTCAGTATTAATACTTGCATTTACATATCTGGTTGAAAGTGAAAAACCTTCTGTTATGATACTGTTGCAGCTGACAATGACCTAGAATTCTCCTCTTTTTCTTTCATTCTCTCTTTTTTTTAAGCTGACAGTATAACTACATAAGTCTAGTTGCAACACGTAACTGGGAATGAAAGTTGAGCTGAACACAGATAAGAAGATTTAACATATTTTGCATCCATAACCTGTAAAATCTATCTGTTATTGCAAAGATAATGAATAACTTGGAATGAGAGAGGGAAATGTCTCAGCTTTATCGTAGACAGGATATTTGAAAAACCGATGTCCTACAATCACAAAGAATTCTCATCGCACTTTTGAGAATGGACACTGTGATAGACAGAAACTTGAAACTTAATTCTTGCCATAAATTAAAAAATCTCGGGTTTAAACCTATCTTTGCATGTAAGTGATAGCTACTGGATTATTTGGAATGTATTTGCTTTGCTTCTAGCAGTGACAGGTTTATTAGAGAGCAGTTCCTGAGCTTGAACCAGTTATTCTGGTTCATTCACAATGAATACAGTAAATTCATTTCTTTCTGTTGTATCAATGTCTTCTAAAGCTGCTGACAAGGACATTATTTTAGTGAGTACAGAAATCACACAGGATGCAAGCTAATAAAAAAATAACAAGAAGTTAAAAGAATAGCCAGTCACTGCTGCTATTCTACTCAAAGTAACATGAAAAAGCCCTCCAACACTTCAGAATTGTATGATTTAAAAAGAATGCATGAATATATAAATATCATCCTTAGTCTTCTTTTGTTAATCATGTTTCCCTTAAATACCAAAGGTATATTAAATGAGTTCTGTCTACATAGAATGAGCCTCATTCTCATTTACTCTTATCTGTTCTTATTTCTCACACAATGAAAATGAGTATCTTTGAGAAGATGCAGATTACCCCATGTTTTCCCTCATGGTTCATGGATTAGGTTACAGGCTTGCCTTTCATTTGATTTGCATGTTGTATCCTCATTTACAGCACTGTGCAATAAGAGTCAAGTAAATTTGTCTGTTAACAATGTACACTCAAATCAGAGAAACAGAATTTCAACAGAGTACTGAGTCTGAGAAATGTAATGAACATTTAATTTACCTGGCAATAATCAGAAATGGAAACAAAATATTAGCTGATGATAGATATTAAATCAATAGGGGAAATTAATTCCTGAAATAAGTTACAGAAAAATACAATTACTTATATGTTACATTTTGTGTATTTGTATGATCTCTGTAAGACTGTATCAGATACTGTTCTGTGACAAACTTGACAGTAATTTTGTCACTGGCTCTAAAGATTCATCACAAAAAGAACCAGTTTCCAACTCTAAAGATTCATCACAAAAAGAACCAGTTTCCAAACTGACAGACTATCTCACAGGTTCTTGTATGCTCTTTTCAAATTTATCCACACTGGTCAGTAGTTCATTCCACGGCTTGAAAAACTGCTCGTTGTGAGAGCTGCTCAAGAGAGGGCAACAAAGTCGAGATCTCTATTCTCTTGTGTTCCAATGAAAACTGTTTAATGACATCATTATGTAAGCAGTGCAATGAAGAGAAGGAAAGGGAAAGGAAATTATATCCTACAATGAGTCTTTTGTGGGTATGTATTTGAGTTTTACTGTTTTAAGTTTTCTGGCAATTTGCCAGAGTAGCTCATAAATTAACAAGACAAAGACGGAGTTAAAGATAGACACTGTCCAGTTTTGTAAGATGCATAATCTTGGTTCAGCCTCTAGAAATTGGTTTCTTTCTTCTGAATACTAGCGACTGCCTTTGGGCAACATATAGCTCTATGAAACTGGAAGGGTGTGAAAGGACTGCTGAGGACTCTGGTAACCATTATACAGCATAATTTCTACAATATCTTTTTAATGTGTTAAATTTGATAGTCTGCGTTTGGTTCTCGTAGAGGAATTCTTCCCTCCACACACATGTTCTCCCCATTTAAATTGTCTTCAAATCAATGTGTCTCTTTGAAGCCAGTTTGCTTTAGGCATTATTTATCTCAGAGCAGGAGATGGAGGTGGATCAATAGAGCTTTCTCATCGGTCTCCATCTTTTCAGAAAAGCCCAGTGGATTGCTGTTGGAAAATGACAAAAGAAAGGGTGAATGCATTATTCCCTTAGAAGTTCGCCTTGTTTTTGTTTTCCCAATGCTAATGATGTAAATGATTGTAAATGATTGATGTTACATCATGCAAAAGTAAATTTTCAATTTTGAAATTTACAAGGCATTTAGCAGTGTACACAGTCAGAAAGAATAGTCTCCATTACTTGTGTTCTTACGAGGATGCCTGTAATTTATTATTCAATTGATTATTAGTTTACTTGGAAAACTCTAATTCTATTCTTCACTTAAAAAAATCTAAAAACTTAATTGGGATGACTATACAGAAGTAATAAAATGAAACTCTTTTTCCTTTCTTCTTGCAACAAACTTAAGGCCCACACTTTATTTCCTGATTTGAGTGTCAGAAATGAAGCATTCATGAACAAGCATAAGTATAGACAAAGGTACCAGAGATAAATTTGAAGATTATCCAGTTCATAAAAATGGATGAATTCTCAAAATTGGCTCAGTACAACAAGAACCTTATATCTTCAAGTTACTCATAGCAAGAGCATTTCTCCTTCATCAGCAACAATATAAAGCATGAATTATCTCTGTATATGAATGAGAAGGACTCAAGAGTTATCTTAGAAACCTCAATGCAAATTTTACTCCTGTGATGAGGAGAAAAATCGTTACCAATCTTTATTAACTTTCTTTTTTGCTTGAGTAAACCTTAGAGAAAACTTTTTATTTACAATGGAAGAGTTATATTTATGCTTTAGAGGGTCTGATCTTCTACATGGTTTATGTTTCTTCTTGTGACAGCACAAACAATAATATATTACAAATATTTATATATTGTTACAACTAAATATATGTTCATGTATTTCAGTTAGGAGATTAGAGATTGTTCTGACAGGAGTGTTTAGCGGACTGATAAATCAAGCTGCTTTCAAGCTTCAAGAACAAAACTTTAATAGATTCATTCATTTGTTACCCACACACTGCATGCTAATGGTTTTCTCCTACACATTAATATCCATTACCACTATGAACTCACATAAGTTAACAGGTATGTCTGAAGTTAGTGGTGAGCACCCTGTGTCCTGGAGGTGATGTCGTGTAGTTAACAAGTGCCATGCTCCTTGGTGATACTGAGCTACCAAGGCCAGTGGTGACCAGTCTGGACAGCCCTTTGGGTGAGACAAATCAGAGAGGAGACTCCTGTCTTCTCATCCTTTCTCATCACTGTTGGTGTTTTAGCCTTCTCTCTACCCCTTTTCTCACCAAACAGAGCTTATAAGGCTTTTGATTTTCCCATTCATCCTTCTGGGGTATTTGGCAGGAGATCCTGCCTATTGGCAATCTCTTCTGCTTATCTTGCAGATTCTTGGTTGCATTCTCAATTGAGCTCCACCAATCCTTCATAGCCCCTTTAGTGGTCACAACAATCCCATGTTTACAGAAAATTCTTATGCATGGTGTCTGGCTGTGCTATCATAACATTACAAAGCACATGCTGTTGGTCATACTATTTTAGTAAACTTATATTTTTTAGTTGTGATTGTATCCTGATTAAAACACATAGGTTTTATAGTGGTAAAGTTAGGTCTCTGGCTCAAATACTACCAAGAAATTTCAGATTACAAGGTGCATGTCCTTGAAACACCCTTAACTTACATTGTGCATTACCATTGCCATCACATATGAAATTGCAAAGATTTCATGAAATACATCAGTGTGAAAATGTGTAGCTCTGTTTGTAAACATTCAGCTTGCCAATAATTGCTAATTATAGAACACAGTGGAAATTAGAGTCAATTCATGGCCCTGAGTACTTCCTAGAGAGGTACCATGATATATTGGACTATCCAAACAGCATATTCATTGGCATTTAGATGAAATTATGCAATGATTACTCTGTAAGCACAGAAAGGATAACCGGATTTAAAATACAATCTTGAATAGTTAATATGATTCAAAAATGGCCTACAGATATTTAAAACAAAAAAGGAAAGGATGATGTTGTATATTGCTGCAAGTGGTAAAAGCATTGAGATGTGATTTTTTTTACACTGACATAATTAAATGTGAAATGTAGAGATTAAATAAAACAACCCCCGCATATTAGCATCTGCTTTTACTATTAATTTGTCACTTCTACATATATTTTATCATTAAGGATTCATCTTAATTTCTGATTTTCAGCAATATTATGTCTGTGATAAAAG
Organism: Argya squamiceps; assembly: GCA_037834095.1. Lineage (NCBI taxonomy): Eukaryota > Metazoa > Chordata > Aves > Passeriformes > Leiothrichidae > Argya > Argya squamiceps. The sequence continues at coordinate 97,362,948 of JBBMKD010000102.1, read as the reverse complement.
ATCTTTAAACATGATATTCTTTAATATACTTACAACCACAGTAAAAAATAGAAAAGAACTATGCATATTTTACAAGAGATGATACTGACACCAGTTGTATTTTTTTGTCTGAAGAAGGTTTTGTATAAAAATATGAAAAATGTAGTTTCTACAGCATTTTGCATTTGGAACTCACTTTCATATTTGATAAGTTGTGTGTATTTTATTAATTGCTTATAAATATTATCTGTTAATTTCTCACATATATTTATTTTCATTTTTCTTCAGTATTTCCTAGAAGAAGGAGTAAAAATATACACACCCTTAAAAAAAGCAAAATAAATATATTATTACACCTCTTTACTTCATCCAGCTAATGAAGAAGACTGCCACTGGCATGACAAAGCATGTCTTACCAGAATTTCTGACAAAATGTTGAGATTAAAAAATTAATATTTTAGATAGAACATGCATATGTAGAGTTCCTAATCTAGGCAAGAGAAACAAGAAGTACTATGTATTTCATATGACGATAAGAAGGAGATAAAAGAAATATGTTTTGTCTGTTTTCTCCATTCATTTATTTTACAACAGCTAGCATTAAGTGAAGAATTATTTTTATGTTTTCATATATTATTACTGTAGACTTTCCTGGAGAAGCTCTAAAGTACCACTTAAGTAGCTTTTATCACAACTGAATACTGTTTTAAAATACTCCAATGAAAAAGCCAAAAGTAGCAATTGGTATTTCTTTAAATGGCATGCACTTTAGACTAACAGTGATTCATTAATAATTTGAGATGTTTCTGTGGTCTAAAATTAACTCAATCCCCTGTATATATATATATTTAAATCCCTGATGAAGCATGAAGAGTTTAAAGGTATATAAAAGAGAGAGCTGAAAGTATCTCTCTAAACAGTAAAGAATCTGTTCTGTGGGAAACTAAGAGCTACAGGTTCAAAGACTTTCAACATCAGCAACTTTCATGAAACATTAAATTCATTTCAAATGTATATTTCGGAGAGAAAGAAAAAATACCTTTATAGAACAAACTGCAGTGGAATTTTGTTTAACGTCAGCGAGGAGGGTTTGCATAGGAATGCAAAAGAAATGGTAAGTGGGTTCAAATGTTGTTAGAATTTATGTTAGGTAGATGCTTCTAACTAAAACATTTCTTATGTGCTGAAAGTAGGCCAGGAAAGCTGTTTATACAACAAAGTTGAGACTTGTGGTAGGTACCTTGGATATTATCCCAAAAATGGTACTTCTAACAAGGAGCATCACAGCACTAAGATGCACAAATTGCCACCTGCTGTGACATCGTTACAGCAAGTACAGGGGCAGTAATTATGGGAATTATAGAAAATAAATGTGGAAGTCCTGCTGTTTCCAAACACCTGCTGATAGGTAGAATGCCTGCTCATATTTTCCTTTAAACATAATTTTTGCTTTTGTCTCTATCTTTAGAAGTAAGCAAACATTGCTATGTTTAGCTGAAGTCCTGCTGAAGTGGCAGACAGGTCAGGAAGCTGTGGTCACATGTGCTCTGATCCTTACCACAGGAGCTTGAATTAACCACAGCTTTGAAGACAAGCACATAATGAAGGGCTCTCCAGACAGTGTTACTTCCCAGGCTCAGAGAAGGTGAATACCAGTGAAACTTACCAAGATGTGAATTAATAGATTTTCATAAAAATAGTTAAATTTGGGCTGATGGAGCAAGATTTCTAGTTTGTGATGTAATTTAAGTGATTACCTATGGTAATCTTTCAGAACAGAGGTCCAAAACAAGACAGTTGGAAAGTAGCAATATCCATTGTGCATTTTAAGTATTTTTTCCTGTTATATATACTTAAGATGAACTTATGGATTCAGTTTCTTATTCAATTCACACAGCTGTAGTGAAGAGTACTCAGTGTTTCACAAGATTTGAGGTTTTTCCTGTTCCATTCAATTGGGAACATATGGACACAGGAATCTGGTAAGTAGTATAGCTCAACCAAATGGCAGGGCTTTTTGGGGAAAGACAAAAATATATTGGGTTGCGGCATTCTTTTAAAAATCAAAATATATCACATCTAGTAATTTCTAGTATTTCTAGATGCAAGTGACATTATGCATGAAACAATGTGCTTTAATTTCTTAATGGTAGAAAGAAAATTAGGAAGTTGTGGAAAAATTGGTTTAATGAGAAAACACAAATTAAGTATGTTATAATTAAAGATATTGGGTTTGCATGGCAAAGTTTTGGTCGTGGAGGGATTACAGGGATTTTTCTGTGAGAGGCTCACAGAAGTTTCCCTCATATCTGACAGAGCCCATGCCAGTCCAAGGTGGACCTGCTGCTGGCCAAGGCAGTGGTAATGCCTCTGGGATAACATACATAAAAACTGTGAAAAAAAGAAAACTGCACAATTGTAGCCAGAGAGACCAGTGAGAGCAGCAACCTGGCAGACACCAAGGTCACTGCAGAAGGAGCGGGAGGGGGTGCTCCAGGCACTGGAGCAGAGATTGCCCTGAAGCCTGTGGTGCAGAACCTGTGTTCCTGCAGCCCATGGAGATCCCTGGAGGAGCAGCAATCCACCTACCTACAGCCCATGGAGGACCCCACAGTAGAACAGGTCTATGCCTGACGGAGGCAGTGACCTGACCCCATGGGAAGCCCATGCTGGCTCTGTCTGTTTCTGGAAGACTGCATCCTGTGAGACAGACTGTGGAGCAGTCCATGAAGAGGGGCATTTGTGGGAAGGATTCACACAGAAGTTTAGAGGACTGTCTCCTGTGGATGAGCCCATGCTGGAGTAGTGGAAGAGAGTGAGGAGCTCTCTCACTGAGGAAGAAGCTATGACAGAGATGTGTTATGAACTGGCCACAACCCCCACTTCCCATTCACCTGTGCTCCTACGGAGAAAGAGGTAGAAAATTATGGCATGAAGTTAAGCCTCAGAAGAGAGGAATAAGGAGGAGATTCTTTTTTAAGATTTGTTTTTATTTTCTCATAATCCTACTCTGACTTCATTAGTAATAAATTACATTAATCTTCCCCACATCGAGTCTGTTTTGCCCATGACAGTAACTGGTGAGTGAATTCTCTCTGTCCTTAACTTTACTCATGAGCCTTTTATTGTATTTTTTCCCCTATGCAGCTTTTGAAGGGAGTGATAGAGTGGCTTTGGTGGGCACTGGGCGTCCAGCCAGGGTCAACACACCACATCAGACTAGCAACATTTCTCTCTTAATGATTATTTCTTATAAAAGAAGTAGTTGTTTTTGCAGCTCACTAGAAAAAATTTAATTTTGGATGTTAATTATTAGCTTTTAGTGTCATTAAAATCTCATTGCAAATTCAAATTAAATACAATTAATTATTATTACTTGTGAAACTTTTATTAAAAAGCAGAAGCAGTAAGAAAAAAGGAAGAAGAAATCAATTAAAATATTAATTTTAGAATTTGTGAAATTAGTCAGGAAAAGACAAGGAAAAGATCTCTTGTATATTTTTTTAAATATCAGGTCTTGCTTTATACTATCTATTCTGTTCTTGTGTCTCAATACTGGTTTTGTTCTGCTGTTATATATTCTTTCTCACCTGTTGACATTTTGACTATACCCCCTCTAACACAGGAAAACATGCAATTTTCTATTTCTGGCAATTCTAGATTCAGCCGTATCCCTGTCTCCTTCTTCCTGGGCATACTGAATGAATTATTGCATCAACTTCACCTCTTGCATTTTTCTGGGCTTGATGACTTTATTGCTGTTTACATGCACTCTTCAAGGTGCAACGTAGATATTAGATGTAAAATATGTCTTAAAGGAGAATCTTTTTAAAGTCCATTCCTTATTCTGCGTTGCAAAGCTTCTGTCCTCACACATGCCTTTAAGATTTACTCTTTTTGGTATGTATTTCACACAAGAAATGATGTAAGTTACAAATATTAAAAAATACTTGCAGCGAATGTTCAAGGTGAAACAGTGTCAAGACTGGAAGACAACTTCAACCAACTTCATATTTTTCTCTGTGTTTGAAATTTTCAGTCATGAAAACAGAAGGAAAAAATGCAGATCTAGTCAACCTTATTGCAAAATTTTATGCTCTGGAAATGGTTTTTTTCTCTTTCAGTTCAATTGAATACAATATGCAACTATCTTCATGAAGTTACCATTCCTTACAATAGGCCTGTCTCCCACCAGTATAGAGTTTCATAAAATTAAAAAAAATCTGATGATTTAAACGGTCTTGTTTACCATCTAAATGCCAGCTTATTGTTGTAAATACTTTTTTTGAGAACTTCTAAGAAGGAAAATTCTGATAAAGCTGAATTTGGAAGGATGCAGTATCTTAAGTTGCTGCTTACTTTGGGTTTGATGGGCAAGTATTTCCTGGAACGTATTTCCTGAATCTGTAGGCATATTTTATTAGGAAATTCTAAAAATAAGCAGAAATAAAATCTCATTAAGAGTGAGCTTAAACAAGTACACAAAAGCAATCAACAAACCAGAAAGCAATTCAAGTATTTTTCAATAACTGAAAAATTTCTGGCTTTAATAACAGAAATGTGTGTTATCTTTTGCACTCAGATAGATAATGTTTCATGTTGGTTTCTTCTCTTCCTTCCTACTTAGTTGACAGATCTATAATTGCCCAATATGCCCTTTTAGAAATAAACTTTCAACTTCCTATAGACCATTAAGCTTTTGATTTGTCCCTGATGACATGTCCTTATTTATCTTTTCCCCAGATTTTTGTGCAGTGTCTCAACTCTTCCGTAATGACTACGGTAGTATCAACTCATTATCTACTTTTTTTGCCCATTCTTTGCTCATTATATTGTTTCTGTTTCCCCATAAACGTCCTTGGAATATTAGTTCTGTGTTTTCCCAGCAGAACATTTTTATGTGTGCAGCTGGTAAGCCTCCTTCAGAAAACCTCAAGCTTCCTCTCTGTTGCTGCACTACTCCAACAGTTTATTCCCTATTTTGACATGAAACAAGTACACACATAAAGGTACTCTGCTGGGGCTGCCTGCTGCCTCTCAACTGGAGATGTAAAAACCCAGCAGGAAAGGAACACCAGCTTCAAATTTCTTTTTGTTGCCCCCAACTGTGCAGGATGTTGCCATGCTGTTAAATCCAGCTGCCTTTCTGGAAAATGTAAATTTACCAAGATCTGAGGGGGCTGTGATCATCCAAGTTCCTGATGCTATGTTCCACAGGAAGTCATACCTGTTCTTACCACTTGCCAGTTGTCAGTCTCCTCTGGCTTCTTTCCAGCCCTTCTCATTTATTCTTGCTGACTGACCAACACTAGGTACATTTTCTTTCTTTTACTTTCAAAAATCTGTTTGATTCCAATTTGTTCACATATTTTGCAGAAGGGTGCCATATAAACCACAAAAGCACTTCTCTTTTACTGGACCAACTTTCTTGGGTAAATTTTTCATTCATATAAAATTGTCCTATTTATTTATCATGGCTCATATTAAGCATTTTCCCCAGGACACATCTGTACATTAAAATTGTTTCTTTAATTTCAGTTGCGTGTGTTGCTTGCAGCTATTGAAAGCCAGTATGCACTTTAATTTTTGTGAGGTTTTCTTTCACATTAGGTGATTATTCATCCTATTATTTCTCCTCTAGTTCTTTCTATTTCTGACACATTCTGATAATACCTCTTGATGTAGTTTTGTACAAACTTTTGATCTGCCACATGTATAGCTTTTATTATTATTTAATAATTTCAAAACTGATTCTAAGTAGAACTTAAAAGGAATGTGGTAGAATGCCAATTCATACATCAACCACATCTCAATGGAGCAGAGAGTAAATGGAGTAAACAACAATGAGATTTATCAAATATGTTCTGATACTAGACACATTTGAAAAAATCTCTAATCTCTTTTTTTCAAGGAGAAAGAGTAAATTTGCTTACTCTTCATCCACTAATGTTCCTATCTGCTCTGTTGTGTAAATGTGCCTCAAATAAGTCCTTCTTGTTTTATTCTTTTCTTCCATCCTTGTGGTTGGACTTTCCCTCTTTGACAAGGTATTCCAAAAGCTGTTCTTTAGATAGGATAACTGAATTGAAAGGCCTGGGGAAAGACACTCTTGATTTGTAGGTATTACAAGCCTAAGTGTAAGAACTGTGGCCATTTTGCTCTTTGCAATGGGATATTTTTATTTTGTGACCCTAAATGACATAAGAATCATGTTGGCATCCATTTCACTAGAATACCTATTCAACGGGAAAATAAACACAAATGTTTTTAGTCCAAATACAAATCTTTCCTCTCTAAGAGTCAGAGGGCTAACAAGTGTTCTTTGTCATAGCTGTAAGCAGTGACATTTTGTCTGCTGTTTTTATTTTGAAAAGACTTACAGTTGTAATTTTTTTGTCTAAATTATAGACCAACAAAGGACTTGCAGGTGTCATATCACTGAATCGAAGATGGAATTAAGCAAGTTTAGCTCCTGCTTTGCCCACAGTAGTAATGCAAACCTAGCAGACAGTACTCAAAAGAATGACATTTAGAAGACAGCAGGTGGTGCAGAGGATCTGACAGCTGCACTGAATGTCCCTGGAGCCTCCTTGGGACTTTGTTCTGTTTCCATGGAGGGAATGTTCTTAGGACAACTAGGGATGCATTGGGAATTTATTTTTCTTCCTTAATTTAATTCAGAATATATTGAAGTCATGAGGTCTGAAACAGACCCAGACAGGGAATGAAAGAAGAGAAACTGGGAATAATTGAGAAATTTTGGACAAAAACCTGGAAGAGTGTACACCTTGACTGATCTGAAACCTCCCCAAAATAACCACAAAACCTAAGTAAATGAAATCAAATGTATGGTCTTGAACCATTTCCTATAAAACCTCTCCACAATTTGAATAAACTGTGTTTACATAAAGTACCCTAAATCACCATTGATGTGCTCCAATTTGTTAATAAGACCCCTTCCTTCATCAGCACATTCAGGTTGTGTTCTGCACTGAAGTGCTGAATTTGCCCTTCTGATGGGACAACGTGACAGCTGAATGCCTCCTTGCTATGTGCTGTCACTGGCAGCTTTTCATAAGCCCCATCTTGAACCAAACATGTCATAGCTTAGAGTTCATCACCTGTGCACTTGCCCAAAATAGTTCTTTTCTGTTTTCCTCACCTGCACAGATAGGCATTTTTTGTTTTATTTTTTATGGTGCACATATTTCAAAGCTATACAACAACGCCCCCCTACAAATGACCACTTGCTTATCTGCAGAATCCTTCTGTCTGGTGATGATTGCACATTCCATTTTATACACTATGTTTTCATATGCTGAGTAATTGTTTCTCTCTTCTCTTTGCAGATATTCAGAATTGTTTACAACTAAATAGTGAGATATTTTTCTTTAAGATAATGATAATTGAGTCTTTGTGGATTTCACAGGTCTACGGATTTAAAGTAGAATATTTTGGTGTGAGAATGAATAAAGATTCCAGTCATCAGTTGAACCAGATTTTTTTTTCTTTTAGGCTCTGTAACAGATTGAAAAAGGAAATTGCATCCTAAAGCATTGTTCTTTAATTAGCAAGAAAGTTCTGGGTTGGGTTTTTATGGGTTTGTGTTTGCGTGGTCTTTTAATTTCCTCCTATTTGGTGTGCAGTCATGTCTCAGATTCATATTCTATTCTGAATTCAGTTTAACTCTTATATTAAAATTCATTTAATGTACACATTCAGCATGTTTCATAATGAGATCTCATCCAATAAAGAACAAAATGTGTGACTGAAGTACTACTGTTGTGACAAAATGCTAAATTCATAATAAATGCCCTTTGCAATGTATCATTTCACTATTTCACACTCCAACAGCTTTAACCCAGTTGCCCAAATTGTATGTCATATGCATCAAGATCTTTGTATTCCACTACACTACAGGCAAGTGAAAATCCTTTTTGACTTTGGTGAGAATGGAAATTATTCTTTTGCAAACAGATTTTGTGGCCATTTGAAAAAACTCTGCAGAATTTTACAAGAATTTCCTGTTAGCCAGACTAGGTACTGGGCATCATTTTTTTTTTTTAATGTAGTTATTTCTGTCTTTTTTATTATTTGTGGTATAATTTTGTTTATGTCAAATTTGAGATGCTCAGTCTGTTTATCTGAAAGCAGCATGTAAAACCTTACCTCAGAGACATCACATAAGGGTTAATTAATGCTTCTATTGTGCTTTGAAGTCTATAATGAAAGTCACTGCAGGGGCTGGAATACTGTTATCATCCCTACCACTGTTACTATTTACAGTAGTTCACACTATTTTTTCTCTTTGTCTCTTGGAGTCCTTGATCCCTGTTACAAAACAAGCCTAAAAATCACATACCAGTGATGTGAGCAAGATATATATTTAGTAGCTTTACACCCTACTCATGTGGCTCTTCCTCAGTTTGCCACAGGGAAACATCTGTTGCTACATGTCACCTCTCTTGGATCCTACCATATATAAAGTTTTCTTGTTTTCTGTCTCCTGTATCCTCCAACAATGCTCTTTATTTTTTCTGGTTCTTTATGATTTAATTCCTAATGCCTTGCATGCACTTGCTATAGTCACTTGCTCATTTTTATTAGGTTTTTCATTTTCCTGTCATTTTGTCACTGTTTCACCAGCCATCTGGCCTGCTAATTTTCCTCTGACTTTTAGTACTTTCCTCATCGTTGCCTCATGTACATTGGAAAGAAGTGATTACATCCTGCTGTCAGGCTTGGTGGTTTTTTTTGTTTTTCTTTCCCTACCCCCCCCTCGCCCAAGATTACTTTTTTTTTCTCTTATAGTTCTAGCTATCAGGAAGGAAACAACCAAGTTGTCAGAGAACACCATGAATTTTAAAATTAAAAGAGGGGAAATTTAACACAGAAATTATACTAAAGGTTACATTTCACATCAACTAAATTTAAAAGTCTACTTTGTAGAAATCATCACCCCAGGAATTCCCTGGGAGGTAACTTTAATATTCAATAGAAATAAACAGTGATTTTAGAGTATGATTTAGAAGATCTATTTCAGATATCAATACAGGCCGGAGCTAACTTCTCTCCACTGACTGTAGAAACTGTGTAGACTACAAGTTTAGCTGGAAAAACCTGCATGTGGCCTGATGAATCACATACTATGACTCTGTGTTCAGCTGTGGATAGTAAATCTTATCCATGGCTGGTAAAGTGTTCAGTAACAAGTTAGGCCCCAGAGTACAAAATATTTTAAAATCAGGATGTATGTTTTAGTAATCAGACTACATTACCACAGGCTTACCATTACTTACTACATTACTAAAATGTTCAGCCTTTCATAGATTTTCAAGTTACTTATTTGTTCAGAGATGGCAGCTACTTGGAATGCCTCCTCTTGGCTCACTCAGGCTTTGGCTTGCTCAAGCACATTAGTCATGATCTTAAGGAAGCTGAAAAAAGACAGCCTCTGCTGATGTTCTGTACTCCTGGAAGTTAACCTGCAGCTGCTTCAAAGTGATCTCCTGAATCTGAAGCAAGCAACATGTCAGTCTGCCCATATCCTTTTATGCCATTTCCTTTCATTGACAATGAGAACCCTGATTGATTTTCTGAGGCAATTTTGACATTTTCACACCAAAATAATGTGGTTTAACTAATGTATTTCTAGTTACTGAAAGATGATACTCTTGGTACTTTCTATTTTTTAAATGCAATCCATTTTAATTTCAGATTGTGACCATGTCTTTGAAGGAATTAGAAATTGGTGTAAGTATATTTTTCCTATAAAGGTCAAAACCTACTGTATGATAATCTGTGGCACATGTGTCAGGACAGGGACACAAGTCCTAAGGTTATTTATGAGCTAAATAAATACTTAACAGTCAGTGTTGAAGGGATAGAAAATGAGGAACTAGTGCTCCTTCATAGATGCAGCATCCTGTGCTGAACAACACTAAACATTTACTCTTTACAAAACCGATTGCAGTATCTGAACTGAAATTATGGGTTGCAGACATCTGTGTGGGTGCCAAAGTGTCTAACCACATTTGCATGGCATAAGACAAAGAGATTTGGGTATTTTTTCCAGTTTGAGTTGGTTTTTTTGATAGTTATGAGTAATCTCTGTTAATGAGCAAGTGATTAGGATTCACGCTTAAGGCCCAGAGAACACATAATCATGGTACTGTGGTTGAGCCAGCAAAGTCTACTTAACAGACTGGTTTTCTTGGGCACTGTGCTGACTGCAGTTGCACAACAACATAGTCAGAGATGTTGCTTTTCCTTTTGTCATAGTCTATAGCACCTTTCTTCTGCAGCATTGTATCCCAATTTGTTAGGAAACAGTCACAGGAGTTTTGCTGTGAAACAACAGCACCCCTTTTCTTTGGGGTGCAGACTGACAGAAAGCTGAAGAGAGAAACATTCATCTAACCAGTAATGGCTACTCCTGTCCTATAGTGAAATTTGAGTACTTACTATAGCTGAGGAGACCAAAAATAGCTTATTAATCTGAACATGGGCTGTGTCTCACAAACAGGCTGCTCTGCGTCAAAACTGAGAAAAGTTAAATGAGGGGCAGTAACCAGGTTCTTTCTTTAAACATCCTTTCTTTCACTTTAAAATCCATCACACAGATTTGTTATTGATATCTGAGGTTCCTGGCACAGAAAAAGATATACACTACACATTTCACTAAGCAGATCTTGAGGAACAGGGACAGCGTTATTCAAAGGCATTTGTGGGTTGGCTGAAGTTTTCTGGTCATGTTACTAAGGCTACTGTTCAGCATTTATCTTGACATTAAAACTTTGTTCCTGAGACATTGCCATGGTTTGAGTGCAACTATATAACTTGAACAAGTCAGCTTGGTATCTGTCACACAGATGTAGCTGATGTTCAAAAATTGTATTAGTGATTCTGAACTACATCTTACATTGCTGCCACTGATGTCTGTGACAAAGCATGATGCCATTCACTCCTAACTTCAATATAATTGCCTCTAAAATGTGTTGCTGCTACTCCAAATGTTCCTACAACTGTATATGTGTATCATCTCACATGCCAGAGGCTGTTTGACTGCTTTCAGTTTATGTGATGATTAGCACTGTTTGATGAGACAGCTCTTTGCTCTTAATGTCTTTGAAGTTGGAATTGTTTTTATCTTGGAATTATCCTATGACCAACGTAGATCTTCTAGTGAGTGCTCTTTTTCTCTGGCAATTTCCTTACTCTTCACTTCTTTTAAAGAAGTCAAAAAGTGATTTGCTTTTTATGAAATGTCTCAATAGCTGATTCAATCACTACGTTTAAATGAGACAGAAAAATATAAATAAATCAAACACTAATGTAAACCCAGGGGGCAAGAATGGTATTCATAGTGTGAACAGAAACATTTTTGACATGGTAGGTGAAGTCCTAGAGAAAATTGCATTATATAAGTGTATATATAAATATATATATAACTGGGAATGTCTGTAATGTTTCCTTTATTCATATATTATCAATTTCTGCAACTTTCATGTAAGAAATAGGATTGAATCTGTGAAATTGCTGTTTTTTATCAGTATTTGAAAATCATCTAGTACTGTTTAGTTATTAATGAAAAATTAACAAGAATTAATTATGATAACATGGAATTTCTTTTTAGAATTTGGAAATACATTTGCTATTCATGGTTGTAAATAATTCAATACAATCCTTTATGGATGTATTTCTAACTAGATATATATGACTCTGAAGGAGTCCCTTTTCTTAAAGGATACATTTATTCAAATGATAGGTATATTCCTGCTAGGAAAATAATAAAAGTGCATATTAGATCTTGCCAATGTAACTAAAAACATGTTATTGCTCTATATGGCTACCTCGATTCCACATCTCATTATATCCAAGTGTCGAAATTAACTTGCCGCCTTTGTATTTTTTTGTATGATGGCATTTCTGGTGATCTTAGTGCAGAGCAGAAACTGTCAGGAGGGAGCATCTGTGAGAGACCAGCTAAATTAACACTAAGTTTACTTTTCATGTAATTTTCTACATCTTAGCAGCTCTGAATCCGAGTTGGCAGTTTGAAGAAAAGGAGATAAAGTCTCAGTTTTGGGGGATTCTGAGTTTTGTTTGTTTTCTTTTCCTTACTATTTACTCTTGCTTTATTTTACAGTAGAATTGGGGAAAAGAAATAGGAAAGGGGAAGGAGGGAGCCATGTGCTAAGTACATCAGCTGCCTGGCTGGCAAACAATCTGGACACATAGGGTGTCTCAGATGTCTCGGTCTCACAGTTGGCTGCAAAACCTTCCTTGGGTTGGAGGGAGGGAAATGCTGAAACCTCTTGATAGTCAGGGGACATGTGGCTGAGGCCAGGATGAGGAATGTTCAACAGGACCTCTTGGAAAGAGCTGTCAAAGCCCAGTCTCAATGTGCAGAGTAGGTAGGACAGTTTGGCCTTCATGACTTGCACCTACAAAAGCAGAATATGCAATGACTAATACCTTACAATGGTTAGTTATTTCATATGTTAAAATAAGAAATTTTCTGCCACTGGATTACACTCAGTGAGTCTGGACTTCTGTTTATATTAGGAAGTATGATCAACAGAGATCAGAAAGTGGAGAAATATTACAGAACAGACTGACATGTAATGCCTGATTGGTATAAGAATCTAACAAGGCTGGTGGCAAGCGTGCAGATGGACCACTGAAACCGGATGGCTGCTTTCATTAGGCTGGTGGCTGCTGAAGTCCTACATTATAGCATAAGACATTGTCACTTTTTAAATCCTATTTTTTTGTTTCTGAATAATGGCAAGGTACTCTGTGCCTTCTACTGACAATCTACCTTCTCGACACATCCTTTTTTCGGAAGTCTTTAAGCAAGGAAGAATTATTCCTGCTGACCTGCTTTTAAGAAAAGTCATATTTTTAAATATTTTTCTTGCTTGAAGATGAGGATCTGTGGGATTGCTGAATTTTATTTTACAAGTTTTATTATAAGTTTTAGTATAGCTTTAGTTACCCTATATGGGCCCCTTGTCTTGGAATTTTCTCTTATCATAAGTTGATAAGGGTTTTTCTGCCTCTCTAGTCTCTGCCTAGAGACTGTATCCTATTGGCCCTTTTGATGTGATGTTCCCTGTCCATCATCTTCAATGTATCCCTTTTTCCCTTTGTCCAGTTAGCAAATTCCCCAGAGACCCCTCCCAAAATTACTTTTAATTTGTTAGTAGTTAGGTAATCTAGTAGGTATTTGTTGCTTTACCTTGTTTATTGGTCTATCGCTTCTACCCACCCCTTGAAGTTGTAATGTATAAATCCCCCCCTGCAGCCACAGCCCGGGGTCTCTCCTGAGGCACCGGGACTGAGGTAAGGGGGTCCCCTGTGACCCCCCGAATAAACCTCTGTTACCCGAACCTCCGAGGGTCCCCTCTTTCACTTATACCACGGCCATGACAGGGAAAAACGAGGTGCTGTAGAGCCAAGAACTCGCAGATCAGAACTGTTGTGGCGTATCGAAAGCTACCGGGTGGTCCAGCCAAACAGCGGGCTGACCAAAGAGATACGCACACCAACAAGAATCCTATGAATCACATAAAGAATCAAAAAACTATAAACACTGCTCATGTCAAGATGCAGATTTGTCAGCAATTTGAATATGAATGATGAAATAGATCATCCATATCCAATAATACTCTTTCTTGCCAAATGTCTAAACAGCATGTAAGAACGTGATAAAATGATCTTATTCTTAATTTGATCTAACTATTGACATAGGTTTTTGAACTAGGTTGCAATACTGTCATGTCTGACCTTAATTCTGAATGACCTAAACATATCAGTCAGTATTATTTTCTAACCTTAAGCATCAATTTTGCAAGTAAAACATTAATATTTCTTGTACAAGTTCTCCAATGGTTTTCTTTACTACACTTCTGCAGAAATTTTGCGCTAGCATTTCAATGCCCTCTGAAACAGCTATATGATTTTAATTCAATTTCACAGTAGTTTTTCTATTTTAAGTATAGTTCAGTAGTCTGAGAATAATGTGACTATACCAGCAAGAGACTCAGAACATTTCTATCCCATGTGAAAAAAAAAAATTCCTTGGGTTTCTATAATTGCATTTTCATTTTCAGGCTCATCTCCCTGGTTAATAACCAAAATATTGATTCACAAAGAAAAGTAGTTTAGAAACACAGTAAAAATACTTTTGGATAAAATCATAAATTGGATGTGTCATGAAACTTCAGAAGGCACATTCTTCAAAGACAGAAGTTTATCTATTTTTAGATGTCTTGAAATGGTATTTAGGATTTGCATTTTAGCAAGGAGCCCTTCATTTCATTAAAAGGCAGTTTAGTTACTATTATTGTTTTTTAAATTTATGGCTTTTCTTTTTTTTCCTTTTTTTTTTTAGTTACCTTGAAATTAGTTTGTCTAGAGAATTTAAAAGACAATAATATTTGTTATTTTAAAAGCAAAATTTGATGGAAAAAAATAATATTATGTATATGTAACTGTCCAATTGTTCTATTTACAGGTGGATCTGTTGTGGTTAGTATAATTATGCTTCTAAGTGTGCTGTCCAAAGCTTTTCTCAACAATACTCTTACAGTCACTTATAAATTTGCCATCTCTGTTAGTATGGTTGTCATTTTCCACACAGAATCTTTGTTGGTAATTTTAAAATGCAGTGATTCAATGTAACAATTTATGTCTTTTTATGCACAGCAACAAAAGTGTACAAAATAATTTCCAACCATTTCATGAGCTTCACTTTGCTATTTTAACATCCTTTTATATATTTTCGTGTGTTATCTGTGCTTTTCCTTTCCTTATGCAAAAGCATAAGAAGTACTGTATTTTCTTCCACTCTATTTCTTTTGCCAGTATTTGATATACATTGATCCAAATGTGTAATGGTAATAATGGTATCACATGCCAATGTGGAATCCACATCCAGATCCTTACGCATAAATCCTCAGGTTTGTGAAGGCACTTGGAAATTTTTGATAATTGAAGGCCAAATGAAAATAAGTTTCCAGGTGTCTCATTACTGAACTACTTTATAATTTTCTTAAAATAATTCTTTATCCTTTTGTGTTCCACAACATTGCCTTGGGTTTTGGGCTATTTATTTGGGAAGAACTCTAAGCTAACAACCACATATGCTTTACCCTAAAACTGAATGAATAATTTTATCTCGAAGTAGGAAAACTTGCTTTTTTAATATGTCAAGGTTTTAGTGATCCATTGACTTGAAATGGGATTAAATACACCTAGGTACAATAGGTAAAAGCCTAACAGATAATAAACATTGAGTGTAACCAATCCCATCAGCATCCTTAATACCTGATTCACAACTATTTTTTGCCGTCAGTTGTATGTAGATTCTTGGTCTGAAGAGTAAGAAAAAATGCATAACATGAGGCAGATGTTCTGATATAAGAATTTCTACAAGAAAATAATGCAGAGATGAAAGTGCTTTCTACATTCTATAGTAACTTTTTGGTTAGCTAAACTTTTTGTTGTCTCTTTCTATAGTTCAATGCTCTTAACTGCTGATTTCTGTCTCTGTTTCAAAATCCTGATGTATTGAGTGTATTGCAGATCTGCCTAGATTTCATGCTGTGCTCTATGCTTTCTGAAGTGTCCAAAGACAAATGATAGGCAAAATTTCTTTTTTTTCCCTTTTCCCCAGACACTGTGCTAAATGTGGCTACTAA
This sequence comes from Argya squamiceps, assembly GCA_037834095.1. NCBI lineage: Eukaryota > Metazoa > Chordata > Aves > Passeriformes > Leiothrichidae > Argya > Argya squamiceps. Next base: position 97,347,262 of record JBBMKD010000102.1, on the reverse strand, counting down.
GCTACTTTATTTTCCCCATCATCAAATCAGCTCATGATATTTGTGACTTGGTTATGCCTGCCAAGCCCAGAAACAGGCTGGAGAAGGTGCAATCTCAGCATACCAAAAAGAATAGTAGAAGAAATAGATCGTTAGGACACAGAGCTCAGAAATAGAGAGAGTGAAGACAAAAGAACAACTTTACAAAAAAAAAAAGTTTTCTGACATAAATAATAATTAATAACAATTTATACAAAAAGAGAAGAAAAAAGTTCATCAAGTTAATCTCATTTCAGCTTTTCTCAGCAGTGCTGTAAATTACCAACAAGCCTGTAAACCATATTGTTTGTTTGACTAAGGATAGTTCCAAGGTAGATGTTCAGTGGGGAAAAAAATTGCATTCAAAATTTTAAGTAAATACTTGGGTTGTTGTGTGCTGCTATCTTTGAGTGGTGCTAAATTTCCAGCTGTAAATTAAGCAGCACACAGCTGCTCACTCAACCCCCTCTTCCCCCCAAACCCAGTGGAATGTGGAGGAGGATCAGTAAAACTTGTATTTTTTGAGTTAAGAACAGCTTAATAAGCAAAAATAAAGTACAAGTGCCGTAATTGTTATGTATAATAATAATATAATTATGATATTAATTAGGTAAAAAACAAGTGAGGCACTACAAGCTCTCCCCACATGCTGACTGATGCCAGACCCTTCTTCCCGAGTCCAGATTGGTTGCCCTTCTGGATACGTCCCCCCAGTTTATATGCTGGGCATGAGGTTCTATGGTGTGTCACATCTTTTTGGTCAGTTTGGGTCACCTGTCCCAGCCATGCTCCCTCCCAGTTTCGTGTTCAGCTTCACTGGCAGAGAACAAGAAGAGTTAAAAAAGTCCTGGACTTAGGACAAACACAGCTTAGCAAAAAACCAAAACATCAGCGTGTTATCAACAGAATTCTCATTCAAAACACAGAATCCAAAACACAGCCCTGTAACAGCTACTGAGAAATTAACTCTACCCCAGCTGAAACCAGGACACTTTGTTACCATCGTATTTAAGATGTCTGAACAAGACTCCTGTATCCTCTGTAGGTTGAATGTGTAAGATTACTAGATATGACTCCTTGAGATAACTATTGGTTTCTTAAGTTTTCCCTTAGTCTGTCAACTTCAAGCCTTTCTCAACCATTTCTATGCATTGAATGTCATTTTTATATTAGCACTTGAAAAGCAATTATGACAGAAATGACCATGCTCTGTGAACAGTGTTAGCAACAAGAAGGTCCAACTCATTTAATTAGTTACTATTTCCCTAGAGCTTTGAATGTGTGAAATGTTCTATAAGCAGTGAAATATTTTATTATCACTTTACTCAAGGTCCTAGCTAGGCATAATGAGGGAAATTTGGATTTTCTCATAGGAAATTGGACCAAAAAATTGCTGTCAACCAGGAATCCTGGGAATTGAGCAGCTAAAGGGATTAGAAAAACCCTGAGTCCAACAACTTTTACTGTGGAATTAAAGATTTATTTTTAATAGACTTTGGCTCTAAATTCATTAAAACTGTTAATACAAGAAACAATTAAGAGCCAGCAGAAGTAATTGCGCAAACAAAGACATTAATCAAGGGTTCTTCAAAATGAAAAATCTCTTTTAAAATTATATGGAATATCATATGTTATCAAAGTGAAACTCCAAATTGTTCTCAAATGTACTGCAGAATAACAAATGTCCAGATGGAAGAAGTCTTGAAGTACTGCATTCATTAGGGCTGGTAAATCATGCATTCTTTTGAGATATACTAAATTATGTTGGAACACAGTGCTCATTACTTTGTAAACTGAGTCTCTGAGAATATATACACATAATGGTAACTATAACCTTGGCTACATAAATATTGAAAAACTTAAGCCTAGCATTACATTTCCTCCTTTTAAAATACATAAGTGAAATGTTGTAAAAAAACCCCCACCTTCCTTTTTTCCCCATTCGGATGAATCTTTTTTTATGAATAATTCACAGTATTTTCCACAGAGACAGAGAATGAGAATCATTGATGGAATTGTAAATGTGTACATTTTCTTTCTGTAGTCAGCTTGGGACACTGAAGCAGAACAATGATTTTAACTTAGGTTCCTCTCCTTTATTATAGATATTAAGCAAATCCCTTCTACCCAATATCCCAGTTTGTATTCTATGACTTTGGACAAAGTGTTCTGAAATTTCAGTTTGGCTGTACTAAACAATGCCCTTACGCCATTTTACAGAATCATTGAGACACAATCACTGAATCATTTTAGCAATTTTTGGTGCAGAAATGCAGTGTTTTGTGAACTTCAGTTTTACACTTCAGTGTTTTTATTACTAAATAAGGAAATGATGCAATGTTCTAATTCTTCTATTCTTTCATTTTTTCTCTTAAATGCATGGCAATTTCTAGTAACATTGCTCTTTTCTGTTTTTTATGATGTTATTGAATTACTTCTCTCTAATCTTAAGGAGTTCCTGAATGGTAATTCTGGATTAACCTCCTACCTAGGAAGGAAGCAAGGACTGTGCTTTTTCAGTATTAATCATACATTATAACACTATGCTCTTTTGGATTTTTTTTAACATTTTCACATAAAAATAGTACACCTTCCAAAAATACATCAAAATTATCTTTATTGCTTTCAACTCTCCCAGTAGATATGCATTGTGAAGATCAAAGAAAGGATCATAAATAAGCCACAGCTACATGATTAATGCTATCACAGATGCTGAAAGAAAAAAAGACTAATTTGTCATTTTAGCTTATCTTCAGGAATGCTGACTTGATTTGATTGTTGAAACCTCAATAATTTGCCAGGAGATTAAACCCAAGATTCTGATGTTATAGCTGAAAATGGGAATGATCCTGCTCATTCATTATGCATTTTGGAAAAATGAACCCTTTGTCTATTTTTCTGCCAACACAGCTTTGTAGTTCATTGTGCACTTATTAGTGTTTTGTTTTGCTGTTTATTGTGTCACATTACTGCTTTCCCTAGCAACCCTCACCAAGCTTAGAGGATTTTACTGTAAGAATTTATTTGCAAGGCTCAGCTAAATCCTTTCCACTTTTAATTTAGGCTTATTTTACTGTAATTTTAAAGTCCTAAAATGCAGCAGTGTATTTTTCAAGAATACGTTGTGTTATTTTGTGGTCAACACGTGGGATAGCTTGCCTGGAGAGTCACTGAGCACTTTTGGGAAAGGAAGGGTCAATAGACTGTAAAATAGGCAAGGGGAGGTGATGCGTCCTATGGTTATGACAATGAAGAAGAGGGATACTCTGGTTTAAGCAGACAAACTTCAAGGTTGAAGTGAGGTGCAGAAACTTCTATACTTGTGGTCCATCTTCTTCAGTTGTTTTAATTCTGCTCTACTGTAAAATAAAAATAAAAGCTGAGTTTCTTGTTTTCATTGACTTATTTATTTTCCTAATTTCAAAAGCTTCCCAGCCTTTTGAATGAGTTGTTTATAAAAGGAAAAATCTGGACTGAATTTCCTTAAAGTAATTTCCAATGCAATGACATGTCAGACATCAAGGTAATGGAAAAGACTCCTTTTATCTGTGGGAAGACCTGAAAGCCCCAAATACAAGTAGCTGAAAAGAGACAAGCGAATGCCATAAGAGGATGATTGATAAATTGAGCATAAGTGGGGCAGGTGCCAGTGAAGTCAAAGGGTGTAATGTAAGGTATAACTATTGCCTTAGTCATTATAGGATTTAAGTTTTGGTTATTGTTTTTCTCCATGTCATGAAGTGCCAGATCACGTGTAGCAATTACAGTTATATGGAATGACATTAGGAACATGTAAGGCATTGCATCAGGGCACTGTGATTATAAGGGATCTCCCACAAAAACTCACTTTCTCAATCATCAGTATAACAAATATGGAAATTATTTTATCATTATTTTATCGCTTAATGCTCTTCCTCTCCCAGGTCTTTTGCTTGTGACTACAAGTGATGGCAAAAAAGAAAAGAGTTCTTTTAAAATATTTGTTTTTAAAATGAAGATTAGCATTGTACAAGAATTTTCTCAAATGTACTTTGAAATATTAAGTGAATAAATATAAAAATAAATATATTTCAATACAAATAGGAATCTTGGAACTATGTTTAATTAATCTGAATATAACTGTGGAACTACATAGGAAAGCCAAGACATAATATTTTTAAATTATTTGCAAATAAATCTAATGGCCAAATTTATCAAAATCTGGAAAGGTTCTATACTGAGCAAAACCTAAAATGGGACAATCAATCATTATCAATACTAGCTGACTAAAAGATCAGTTTTTACAAGGGCAATGTTACAGATAAACATTGAAAATTGTATGAACAGATGATTATTAGTCTGAATATAAAATAAACATTGGAAAAGCAATTTTCAAAAGCCATTGCTCAATTACTTTATTGATCAGGATTAAGAAGACTAAATGATCAACAACCCATTGTACACTGTGAAAACTCTGGTGCTTGAAACGTTTGAGAAGAGAGGACAGCTCAAACATACGATTTTAAACACTCATATTTATACCTCAGTTCAACTTAATTACAATTTGTAGCCCTATAGAATTATCTAATCACCATCTGCTGCTCCAAAAGCCGTAAAAAACAATGAGGACACCAGACAAATAAACTGCTCCTTAATAATGTCCATTTGGAGCTCCTGAAAGAGAAAGCACCAGAAGTAGAATAAGAATGAACTAAAAAAGCTCTCGCAGAAATACTAGGCTTGATTTTTCGGAAGAAAAATCATTACTGAGCAATTACTTATTAAAACAGTTAATCACAATAAATAGAATAAATAATACACAATAAATATATGAAGAAAACTATCTACGTTTTGTTAAATGGTCCTGGTCATAAGTAAATGCACATATATGAACTAGAAACAGTGGATTCAGACTTCTACTTTCATGGCTAGATACAAGTTTACCAAAAGAGGAAAATCTAACAGTTAATAAAGCTACAGATTTCTCTTTCAGTAGGAAGAGAGACACTGGTGATTGAAACCTGGAAAAGATGTGTGGGGAAACAAGAAATGTGAAGAATGAAATATGTGGATAATGGGTTTTATTACAATTGTCCATAAACTCTGGAGACTGCATAAGGACTTTTTGATGAGACTCTTTTATTTCTGACATGTACATCTATCATCTGTCATGTAGTGTATTTGCTGTGGATAACCTTCTGTTTAGCCTAGCTGACCCCAGAGTAAAATTTATTGGTTTTCTATTCCAGTTTCTTTTTTAAATTGTCTAATCAGTTCAGTTGATAGAAATATTGAATTGGTGTATCTCTTGATTTTGGGTAGAATTTTGGGGATCTTATGCATGTCTTTGAAGATTTTTTCCCCTTTTCCAGAGCACAACATGATGATGAGGTCTGGGGGTTTGGGGGTTTTGACAGCTTTGCATTCCTTTTGGAAAGCAAAACTCTTGTGACATAGGTACACTATCTGATCTTCCAAATAAATAGCTGAAATTATGGAAATTGATTAAGAAACATTTAGCACCATCAAATGCAATGATCTCATTAAGGTTAGACCTTTTTTCCTCATATTTTAAATCAGAGGTCTCTCTAGGAAGAATTTGTGTATGTCGGGACACAAAGTACACAGTTAAAATGTCTCAAAAACACAGTCACCATAAGATAAACTACAAAGACAGGCAAACAGGAAGGCATTAATTTCAGGCCTACATGGAGGTGAAAGCCTTGGAATTAGCACACTGGGCAAGATTCCATTGTGCAGACTGGTGCGGTGTCCGTATTCTCAAGCTTGGCCAGCCTCGGCACTGCTGCAATACCGGTGGGACTTGGCTGGTCAGGAGTGTCAGCGAGTTGATGGCAGGAAGATGAAAGGAGGGACTCTCAGGAGGTTTGGTCACAACGAGGTTATTGGTACTCCAGCGTGGAGTCCTCACCTCGGGATGTCTTCCTCTGGAGAGAGACCAAGACTGTCCCCAGGGAGGAACTTTTAAAGGGAGGTGTAACACAGGGGTGTGTTCAATCAGGGACCAGTAAGGTACAATGGGGAAGTGGCTCATAACATAATAGACATATACAATACCCATACAGTGGATAGCAGGAGGTGACAGTCTGGATCCTGCCCAATCACTCGATGCCTCTCCTAGAATCTTCCAGAAGCAGGGAGAGACCCCCAAGTGATGGACAGGACCAGGGGGTTACATGACAGATGATGGACAGATAACTGTCTCTGGGGTGAAAACTTAGGAAGAACCAATCATAGAACTGTAACTGGGGTGAAGGCAGGGAGGAACCAAAAATAGGTAACAGATGGGGTACATGGAACAAACCATTTCACAGAGGAACATTAACTTATGAATTAACAATAAATTAAAAATACACCCCCACAGCAGACTGTGTGCAGAGGCAACAAAAGGAAAACACCAGACCTGGTGTGGCAGATCTGGGTAACCTATTTGTACAAATTCTCCCACCATGGCAAATGGTGGGAAAGGAAGCAACTCACACACATCCTATCCCAAGTTGTAGGAATGACATGGACACCTCTGGATGTCTGGGTCTTGGACTGTATAAAAGTGGTAACTCCAGAAGAATACTCTGGGGACCCCTGCTTCTGAGCAGACCAGAAAAGGGCCAGCAGGATGCCACAGCAGAAAAAGAGACACTCTTCCAGTGGAACTTATGTTCTTTATGAACAAGCAATTAGGAATAGTAATAAAAGTTTAAATGGATTATTCATTATAAGAATTAAGTGCAAAACCCCTTAAAATATGCAAGGAACAGCCTAAAGATACACCTATGATTCTCAATGTAACTGCAGAGTAAAATCTTGTTTTTGCTCTCTTCTTTCTTGTTATGTGATGTAAGTTCTATTCCCAGTAATTCTAGTTGTATATGCATGGTGGTCATTATGATCTGAATAATTACAAACAAAAAGCATGAATACAGGAGAAAAGATGACCTTGAAAAAAGCGTAATGAATGCACTGTGCAAAGACTCCACTGCACATAAAACACAAGTTATAACCACCAATATTCCTTTATCAGTCTTTATTTGGAGTCAAGTCTACAAATAAGCTACACTAAAATATCCTAGAGGAAGAAAAAGAGATTTACTATTTGAGCTCCATGCATTCAATTTATACTGCATTAAACTTCCTACAATGTCCAACTCATTTCTTGATGGGAAATTATCCTTGCCAACCTTGTTATACTTCCACAAGAAGTTTGATTTCTAATACTACAGAAGGTACACTTAAAAGAACTGTAGTAAATTGGGCTTTTATTAACTTTTTTTGGAGTTTGATACCATCTGGAGAAAAGCTCTTCCACAGTTCTTTAGATAAGTTTCCTTTAAATTCTTTTCAGCGATTCAGAGTGATACTCTCAGTGGGGTAGCTGGTCCCAGTGTTCTTCCAAGGACATGCCAGAGAATAAGACACAGAAAGCACTTGGAAGCTAAACTACAAAAGAAGAAATATATTGTAGTAGAAGATCATGGATGGGAAATAGAATGGGTTTGTAAGGCACTACATGTCTTCTGAGTTTTTCCACCATATCTCTGTAAAATACTGCTGAAGCTGTATGAGAACTTCTATTACAGACTACCACAGGAGTATCACCTGTATACTCTGAGATAATTTGTTTTGAATCTGCTGTGTGCAAGGATTTCACTCCACTAAACCAAAGAGAAAAGCTAGTGCTCCTTTTCCAGAATGACAGTGGAATAAGGAAATACAAATCTTTTTTTTTTCCTAGATAAACCTTGACATATTTAGTGTTACTAAACATTATTGCAAATGTTGTGGGTCTCACCAGAGTTCTGGAAATCAGTCCCTGCAGGATTTTGCCCCACTCGAGCACCAGAGCAGCCAGATGACTGGAAACCCCCACCTGGGCAGGTTTGGTCACAGGAGGCCAGAGCACATAAAACCCATTGCCCTGAGATGAACATGGTCACATCCCTGTTGTCCTTGGATTTTATGGTATCTGAGACCACATTAGGATCCAAAATGTAGCTATTTCTTGCTTCTCTCTTATTTTCTACATCTAATTTCCTTCCTTGAAATATGGGTAACTTAAGGTTGGATGGGAAGGGTTGGAGAAGCCCACTTTCTCTGAGAAGCTTTATTTTGATTGAATGTTTGTTTTAACTTTTGTCCAATTCCTGATCTTCTAAAGCTCGCCAGTAAAGTTTGGGTTTTAACCTTCTGGGAAGTTTTGACAGGTTCTCCTTTGTGCTCACCTCAGGGAAAAGTAGTACCTTAAGCCTGTTTTAAATAAACTTGTTGAGCAAGGGCTGGGACTCAACACTCATACCACAGAAGAAAACACCAGAGATTTTTCAGAGGGGACCATGTAGCAGCAATCTCTACAAATACATGATTTTTAAGGCACTGTACAAAATCACTTCCTCCAAGTTCTTGCATTACCCAGGAAACTTTACTTACTCAGACACTTTGACGTTGTACTTTGTCACACATAGTTATGTATATATATATACCCTCTCTGTTCAGTAATATGAGAACATTATTCTGCAGCAGCGTAACACAACCACTGTCTTCTTTTTTGTGTTTTGAATTGGACACACACGGGATAATACTGGGATAGGAGGACATTTTGTAGGGTTCAGTGGAGACTCAGTTCCGAGTATTGTATGTTGCCAATGATGCCAAGTCTATGCCACCTAGCTTAGGATCAGAGAATAATTCCAAGCTTGCTGCTTTTAGTGAATACCTATAGTCTATAAAGCTTATGAATGCAACAGTGTTAAAAGATTTAATAGCATTTGTAACATTTAATATTTTATTATCTTAAATGAAATATTATTTTTCATAAAAAATTTAAGCATTCACGTCTAGCATTTTGAATGATTGGATGATACTATCATATACTCATGGAGCTCTGAAGGGAATGCAGGGAATAAAATAGAGTAGAAGGTTTTAAATAAGAGAAGCATTAACCTCAGACAATCTTCTAATAATGCATTTGCCCTGGATGAATGATGCAAGCCAAATCTATTATAGCTGGGAAGAGAAATGGAAGAAAATCATGACGACTTGAAGGAGCTACCTGAAAAGAGTTTTCGTCATGAAATTTGAATCTCTGGTTCCATATACTAACTTGTTGATAATATTTACAGCAGATTTCCTGTAGCTTTTCAAAATTATATTTTTATGTTAAAGGTTCAGTATGTGTTCAATGTGCACAGCGTGGTTCTTTTACAAGATTATTCTAAATTCCATGTATCCTACCCTATGCTATTAATTATTTTGCTGTTTGGTAGTTGCTTAATAACGTCTAAGCATAAAAAATGCAGAGAAAATATCTAAGCATAAAAAATGCGAAGAAACCAGAATAAAATATGATAAAGGGCAATAAATATAAAGAAATACACAAAGAATCCTTTATAGGAATATAAAGGAAAGATCCTTATATTTACTCTTCTTACACTCAGCATATAAGTACACATGCATATGCCTTGAAACCTAAAAGCTATTTCTGAAAGTTAATTGTGGGTTTACCAGCCAGTATATTTATTTAAAAATAACAGTGTGTTATTTTTAAAAGGCTGTAGAGGTACTGAAAACTTCTGTGTAAAGGCCTAGAATGATAGTGGCAACTCAGGAGGTGGAATATCAGCTTCTTTGTCACACTTGTACAGAGGCATTAGGAATTTCATCATAGCAAGAGAGTTTGCTATTCACTAAACTGCAGAATGCTTTATGTTAGGACTCGCTTTTAATATGTTTCACTGTATTGTCAAAAGAGTAATAAACTGTGACAAAGGTTTTCGTGTTTTTGAATGAAAAATATTTATAGACCGAAAATTGTTGCTTGGCAGGTCAACTATGCAACCTCCTTCAAAATAAAAAGAAATGTCAAACACTTAGTATTTAGTCCTAAGACAGAACCTCATTTTTAATGTAGCGCTAAGAAAAAGTATAATTGAAAAATTTAACGGAGAGTGAGCTAGAAAACTACAATTACATTGAAGACACTGTTTTCATTCTAGGCATTTTGAAGGGTGATCTTTTAGAAAAGTCCAGCATGATAGCGGCTACAAAGGATTTCAGGGAAAAGGGTTCTCAAAAAACTCAAAAAAACTACAAAACAAACAAAAAAAAAGCCACCCAAAACCAAACCAAACTAAACCAAACCAAATAAAAAAGCACCCAAATAACCAAAAAAACCAACAAAAAACCAACCAATCAACCAAAACAAAACTGAACAACAACAAAACAACAACAACAACAAAAAAAAACACAGAGGGAGACAGTAATACATAAATAAATAAATCAAATCCAACAAAAGCAGCAAAACTAAAATACCTTGTCAGAAGACAGTACTCAGGTTGTTTATCACAGATATATCATAGATGAGAAATACAATAGACTAACTTCTTGTAGATGAAACTCTATATATAAAAAAGTACAATACATTTTCTCTTACACTCTGCTGCTCTGGATCATTATTTATTAGCAGCCATTACAAGTCATAATGACCATTCTCCATCCACAGACTTTAAATATTATCATTGAAATAGGGGCCATTGTTTGGTTTTGCTTCTCTAATCTGGTTAATCACTTGCTTGTACATATTCATAGGAAGAATTGTATTCCTGTGGAAAATTATACAGGACATGTTCCTCCCGGTCAGGATGACATAAGAAGCCCTAATACATTGTGCTACTTGTGCTGAATTCTAGTTCCTTCCAAGGCCCCAGTTCACTCAAGTGCCTTGTTGCCTCTAGTTCCTACTTATGGCAGTCTCATTTTATTTTTACAAGTCACTTTAAGGTTAAATACATGCTTAGAAATCTGGCTCAGTTGAAATCTGAGTAACTGACCTGAAACTGCACATTTTACGTGGTATAAATAAGAAAATTTTCGATCAGTGTAGCCATATCTGCCACACTTTGCAATAACAAACTCAGTAGGAACATATTCAGAAGTGGATGATGGCGACAGAGGAATTGCTGAACTTAATTTTCTTTTTATTTTATTTTATCAAGCTAAATCCAGTGGTTTTGTCACTGGGACAGAGGTGCTCATTTACCAACCACCAGGTTATTATTAGATGTTCTTAGTTCTACATAAATTCTGAACAGAAACTTCTAAATAAATCAGCATTTTCAAGTGTCACAGATGAAAACACTTATAATTATTCAGAATATAAGGTTCAATGCGATTTTGAAACCTAGATTTCTGCTTGAAACACACTAAAATATGTATTGTATTATTTGATGAATAATTAACCAAAGTTAGATTAAAGTAAAAAAAACAAACCAACACAAAGTTTAATGGAAAATCTACCCTTGCCCACCCTTTCCCCCTTGGTCCCACTAAATACCTCCCCCACCCCTTCACATTTCAGTTTAAAATGTGTTTTTTGAATTATGTTGATGTAGAAAGGAAGTCAGAATATGCAAGCACAGGCAAATCAACAAACTGTTATGGTACTGAGTGGTGCCACAGCTAGGGATTTAGCTACTTGGACCACAGGCCTCTCCTTGAGAAACTTACTCTGGGGGCTGATGGGGTCTGTCTGTAAGAGAAGGGGAAGAACAACCTCATAATGCACTTGCCCAGCTGGTGAAGAGGGCTTTAAAGTTTCTGGAGGAGGTGAACCTCAGTCCATCCCAATCCTACCACTTTGATACCCATGGCAGTGGGACAAGACCAGAGCCTGGAGATGGAATTCCAGACACTCCAATAACTATGCCAATTTCTTTGGGGGCCCAATTTAAATGCCTCTGTTCAAGCACTTTACATCCTTTTTCCCAATCTGGAGAGACATGGACGTGACAGATGGACCAAGAGTTTGTTGCTCCAACAGTGGCACAGCTGTACAAATAAGGCACCACCAAACAGGTCCAGTGTAGAAACACCTGGATTTTAAAGTCTAAGTTTTCACACATTTTTACAGATATCGCTTATAATATTTTAGAACCTGGCAATTAGAATTACTTCAAAAAAAGAGCAGCAGCTCAGTTTCCTGTTGAGAATATGGCTAAAGACAGTGTTTATAGTATTTTCACTACAAGCATTGGTAAATAAGTTTTTTTCCTGTCAGCTGAGGTTTGGTTGGCTGTTTTTTTCCACTTTCTTGATCAAACCCTAAGAAATCTTTCTTCAGTCATTATTGATTACTCAGTCAGATGAGTGATCAATGACAGTGATTAAAAAAACCAGATATTTACTAAACCTGGACCACCACATAATTTGAAACTAGCTGTTTGATTATTTTTCTATGACAGTCTATGATGCTCAGGTTTCATCAGGATAAATCTTAAATGATCATTTTTAATACACACACACACACATATATCTATGTGTGTCTGTATACATATATATACATATATATATGTGTATATATAGATTTATATGAAACATATATTTTTATGAGTTGATGTCACATCTGGCTGTTCTATTCCCAGTTTTCAGTGTTGGGGGCTGGGAAAATTACAAATTGCTTGGAAAAATCAAAGAGATTACAGTAAAGTCAACAGCCATCCAAGTCAGCCTTATGTACATATCTTTATTCATCTTGTGGATAAATACTTACAGGATCAAGGCCTAAACTGTATCTTGGTTTATGTTCAAGTTCTTTACATTAATGCAGGCACTCAAGGTTTTTCGTAACAATTCTGTTCAAAGTGTCACTATTCAACAGATTTAAAACCCAAGGATAAGAAAATAAAGTAATATAAACACCAAAAAGTGATTTGTTCCAGGACAAAAGCTCTGTTAGTTCTATGGTTAATGTCAAATTTTAAATATGAAGAGAAAGATCTATATTGAAGTATTCCTTTTCAACTCTACTAATAATCTGTTCATAAACCAAAAAAGTTTATCTACAAATTACAAAGAAAGCATTCTGGAAACCACATGATGTCATATGACTTGATTATGAATTTAGAACTTTATATCCTTTTCTTCACACAGCTTTACATGCTCTGGTTATCATAAGTAAATACAAGTCAATGTATCATAGTTCATTTACTCACCCTGGAGCAAATGCAAGGTATTAAACACCAGCATTGTGTGGAAAGATATGAAATGAGAGAGAAGCACAAGAAAATGGTATTTAATTCCCTTGTGATTTTTACAAATATATGGAGAGAGAAGGGAAAGAGGGAAAAGTTAAAACTTAAGTTTTGAACTTTGCCTTTCTGCCAGTAAAAATTTTCAGAAACTGTAAATAAAAGTTAAGTAATACTAATGGTTGAGATATGACAAAATGAGGCATTGTTCAAGACACACAAACAGTGCATAACAAGTAGTTCTTCTTGCTGTCTTTATTTAATAGATATTGGAAAAAAGGTTTTAATATTTTTCACCTTTACAGTCTCCTGAGGAAATGTAAATTTATTTTCCAAGGAAGCATATTGAACAGGATGGTGGTGTTACATTGACAAACAGTCTAGAAGCTAAATTAATTTAATTGAGTTCTTACTTGTTATGGTTTGAAAGCAAAACAAGTGAGAGGCTCCAAGTCAGAAATACAATTTAAAAAGAAAAAGAAAAGAAGTAAAATAAAATAAATGCAATAATACAAAAGACCACTTGACAGAGTCAGAATACAACCTGAGTGGGATGATGGAG
>JBBMKD010000102.1:97224265-97332616 GCA_037834095.1 Argya squamiceps | reverse complement strand
AATTGGTTACGGGATTGTCTTTTTTTTTAATAAATTGTTTGTTGATAATCTCTGATCTCGATTTCATTTATAACAGTAACTGTTGGAACAATTCCAAAATGCCCCCTTTTATACTCAAAGAGGGACAGAAATGCAGCAATATGTCACACAGCAGAGTTAGAAAGGCAGGTTCTTTCAGAAAAGCACTCTTTTCCCATGTGACATGTCAAAGATAGATCTGCTATTTTCTTCTGGTTTTTATTAGAGGAGTCAAGGCTGGCTGTATTTCCCACAGGAAAAGGAGGTATGGTATGTATGGGAGCAACTGATGGCTTTGCATTCATGAAACCTGAACTCTCATGAGGTATACGTTTCAGAGCTACTGTATCTAGGGAAGCAAATTCTGCTAGAGACTCAGAAATAAACCCTGTTTGACAAGATGATTATTAGAAAGTATTTTAACTGCTTGTGGATAGCGGCCTATGATAGTTTGATAAAAATACATCACTGAATAACAAATAGGTAAAGCTATACATATGTATGTTGCATACTTACCTGGAGAGATGGTCAAGCAATATCAATTTGAAAAATTCCAATTTTTTTGATTTGTTTTCTCAGGTTCATATATTAATATAGCAACAAAAAAATCAATAATTTCTCCGGCATCAGACTTCAGCAGACAGTTATGAAGTTGGGCATGATGTGATTTGATCTCCACATTTACTGTATTTTAAATTGCTAGAGCAAAAAGGAGTCCCTTGCTGAAAAACTAGGCACTGAAGAGCATAACATTGAAAGGCCAAATGTTATGATCTAGTTCTCTGAGCCAGATTCTGCTTTAAAAGAAAGAACAAGAAAGTAACTTCAGAAAAATGTCACCTTTTTTTTAACTTATTTTTTTGTAGTTATTTTCCACATCATCTCATCCAATGTTAGGAGGAATTGAAGCACAAAAAGTCTGTGATGTTGACTGAGACAGTGACTCAGTGGTCACTCAATGATGGCTTTCATTCAGTGAAAGCCTCAGTGATGAGGCAGAAGAACAAAGACCTGCATTTGTCACTCTGTGAGGGAGACAGTCAAAGATGTTTCAAGTAGGTACCTTTTACTAAATTCCAAGTTGAAGCCTGATTCAGGCTTAAATGCTGCCTTTAGGTATAGTCCTAAGTATGGGAGAAATGAGAATGTATAAAGGCTCTTGAGGCATTGCTGAGGAGTACCTTTAAAGTCATTTAAAAGAGATGGCTTTACTGCAGCACACTTCCCTTTTATGCTGGAGTGAGAGTAAGGGCTTTATTCAGCTTATAGCTGCCTAAACCTGGCTGCTTTTAGACTGGTAAAGCTTTCTCACCTTAAAGAAACTCTAAGAGCATGGGTTTAGGAAGGATTTCAGTTATCTGGATATAATGTGAATATATAAAAGTGTAAGAGAAGGGTTTGTGAGCCTTTTCTTCAATAGTGGTGTGAAAGCACAGAGCATTGCTGCAGGACATAATATGTATTTTCTAGTCTCCCTCATGTGAGTAGTGCTACTTGCTTTCAGAAGAAAAAAATAAATTAAATTATGAGTGCTAACAGGTGACTACGAATTGAATTCATGTGTGCTGGGGGTCAACATACAAAAGGGAACTTTTGAATTCCCTGATGAAAGCCTGCTACTTCTGTGACCAGGACAGGCAGGTGGCAGATTTTGATAACAGCCAGATTTTTAAAAAAGTGCCACATCATAGAGAGGCACAAGACAGAATCACCTTTTTGAAGGTTCAGCATGCTACCCTTCTGCACATAGGCTACTAAAGTGAAAAGAGTGAAGCTCTCAGGGGCCTGAAGAGCTGGTGTCCAACTGAAATGTTCCCAAAAAATCAGAATTGGTTTCAGAAAGATGAAGCTCATGACTGGAGATAGGCTCCTAGAAATGAGGTAACCTTCTGAAGATGGGACAGATGAGCAGAGACCAGTGCTGGAGCCACGGCCACTAACGCCTGATGGCTCAGCAGGAACCAACACGACTTCCTGCCCAACTGACCCAGCACAGTGGCCACCTCCCCACTGAAAGTCAAGGAAGTGGGTATGTGAAACTATAGTGTAGACTAAAGATTGTTGTCTTCCTTGTTCTTGAATAAACTGCAGTCGGAGTGCTAGTATTCAAAGGTGTACCAGCCTTCATCACCCCAGCAGTTGCTACTGTAAACAGGAGAGTATGAGACAATCAGGTTTATGTGTTTGTTTGTTTTTCCCCCCAGAGAGCTGTTTCAGATTCCCTGATATGTGTCTGGAAGAAGCACAGGTCTGTCTTAACCACTGCAGGAGGTTATCCTTGGAATGGTCAGATTCTAAATTAATTATATGAAAGGATGTGCTATATTACTTCCTAAGCAAGATTCTTTTTTTTTTTTTTTGCTGCTAAAAAGTACATCTTTGGCCTGATTTATTGCTGTGCTACTCTTTGGGATGTTTCCTCTCTCTCACTTCAATAGTCCATAATAGCCTTACTCTTCCGCCCCTCATTTGAATGCACACACATGCACACATACGCATTTCTGTGGCTTGAATCCTATGACTTTTCTAATTCATGTACCTCCACAAAATTAGCCACTTAATATTAATACCTTCATGGAAATATTGCAGGATATTAATAACTTTGGTAAAATATTTCAGAATAAAGAATGAAATCTGTATGTCACCCTTCCAGTCCCCTTTCTCTCTTAACCTATTTCTGCTCTCAGTTATGTAAGGAAAAGGAAGACCCATGAGTTTTAGGGGTTTTTTTTTGTTTGGGTTTTATGTTTGTTTGTTTGTTTGGGGTTTTTTGAGGTTTTTGTTCGTTTGGTTTGTTTGTTTTTGTAAACTAGTTAAATTGCTGTGGTCCATGTATTTCTGCATGAAATACCCTCTGAGTTCCCTCTTTTCCTGGCAGAAATTACTTCTCAGAAGATCCAAGCTCTGCAATATCAGTGTGTTGTTAATATCTCTTCTGTAAACTCTTAAGTGAATCTGGCAGTTGGTAGTGATTATTAACCTTGCACTGAACCAGCAATTAATCTGTTCAGGCTGCAGAGGAAGAAGAGAGAGAGAAAGAATGAGAGAACACAACCTGCTCTGGCTCAGTGATTCTGGTAAATCTGAGTACCCTGATCTGATATTGTTTAAACTCATTAGTATTCTCTATCTAATCTGCAGATTTAATTCATTACATACATCATTTCCCCATAGCCTATACACCCATTTGTAATTTCTATGACATATTTTTCATCTGCATGCTTTATCCTTGGCAGAGAAAACATGAGGTTAGGAAACAAAACCTTTGATAAATATGTATTTAGTGGTGTGTGAAGTAATAATAGAAAAAAACCCAAGCTTTTTTTCTTCCATGCTGCATTCTGCTGCATCATCCTGACCTCAGAGTGAAGCAAAATTTGGCTCTATATACCTTTGAAATGATCTTATTGTTGTTGGCATTTCATTGAACTTTATGGACAATGCATTATCATTTTATTGTCAAGACAGAAATGAGTAAACATAACTGCATTTTCCAATATTATTGGACTTACCTTTCTGGGGAGACCAGGAAGGTAAGTAATTTATGACTGCATCTTTACCCAGTCTGACACATTTGTTAGATGCAGGAAATTCAGAGGTGTCATCACCTAAAGGCAAGGGTGCAAACCAATCAAGCACGTAAGAGTGGCTGTGTGGAGTCAGTGAGCAGAATGTAGAGCTGTTTCCAGCTTTCACCAGCACCAGTTGTCCACAGAAGAGCAAAAGAGAAAGACAAACATATAAAGAAAAAATATTTTCCTGTTTATTTACTAAGCAACCTGTAGCTCTTGGCTTTTCAGATCCAAAAGATCAAGTTTTCTTTGTCTCAAGTTTTTAGCATCTACAGTCTCCTGTGGCTAGCTGTGAAACTTCTACCTATATATGGTGTGAATATTTTAATTTCTTTCAAAAGTAGCACTTTTTGGTTTCATTATGGCTTTAAATTCTTTTTCTAAGGCACAAAGAAAAATTATTTTCTCTTTTCTGATGCAATGCCAGTCACAATATTTATACAGCTCCATCATGCAACCCCCTCAGTCATTTCTTTGCCTAGGTAAGAAGACTTAGTCTATTCAATCTTTGCTTGTTCAGGAGCTGTTCCATAACTTTTATTTTTCTTGTTGCTATCTCTAAGCTTTCTCCTCTTCTGCTACATTCATTTTGAGATGAAGGGACCAGAACTGCGCATAACATCAAAGATGCTGACACACACTGAAATTATACAGTGGATGAATGTGTAATTACATCCTTTCCTTTCCACTTACTACAAGTTTTTCTATCATCCTCAGACACCTCTATGCAACCTCTCCTTGCTCTGTGAAAATAAACACCTTCCAGGGGTAATGATTTAGGGACTCTGTAAGACTGCTAAAGCCATTAGGTACTTCCCAGTCTCACCTCACTTTATAGGTAGTAAATCTTCATAATATGCTACCATGACTACATGTGTAATTTTATGCTGTATGTCTTGAGATTGCATTTTGCCTTTTGCAAGCATGAGACAGCTTGCAGAATTCTCTTTAGCTGCACTCAGAAATATTTGCATTCTTTGATCATCTCAGTTCTTCTTGATGTCCCCTTGCTTGTTGATATATATTATCACATAATCATTTGCCTGATTGGTCTCAACATCTCAGGAGAGATAAAGGAACCATCTTTGCTCCTAGGCTGATGAGACCCTTCATATTATATCTTGGGTTTGTTTTTAGTTTAATGAGATTTTTTCCTGTAGCTTTTGCAATAGCCTTTTTTGATTCAGAGAACTCCATCTGTAGTTCCACAGACAGGTCTAGTGAGAAATCTTCAAGGTTGATCATTACCTGAAGAATTTACTAATCATAATTTATCATATTAAAAATATGCATACAAAGCAGATAACTGAAAAAGAGTCTCAGTACTCTCAGTTCATTTAAATACTCAGGTTATTTCAAACCAACTTCTTATGGTTGCTACATGGGTCTGATTTGATAAAAAAGACCTCATATATTTTGAAGTGAAAGAAGATTTGTAATATCTGTAATTTGATCTATTTCTATAACACAAACAAAGCAAAAGCAAGCAACAACAACCCCAAACTAACAACCTAAGGTTGTAGTGGTAATGACAAGGAGAAATCCCTCTTGGAGGTCTAAAGTTTCTTATAGATATGAGGTTGCATCAAGAAATGTGGCACCACTGAAGTTTTTTGTGCCAAATATTTCAGATAGCAAAAGCCCTATTGAATTCTAAGAGGTCCTATAGATGGATCCCTGAAAAGGCAAAAACTGGCACAGACATACATGGAAGAATACATACATATTTATAAACAACTCTCCCACTGTTACTTATAATACTGAATTTAATATTTGCTTCTTGGCTCATATGTGGTTGAGTCAGTGATTTTCTAGTCATAAAATTTTTCCTCAGTCTCCTTTGGCCCTTGAGATGCCTGGTACCTGTTGACTTTTCTTAGCACTTGCATGAGCCACAGTATCTCAACTCCTTACACCACACAAAAGATCAGTTTCCAGAGTAAATGCCGTAGCTCTATAGATGCTACCTGAAAAAGGAATTCCGTAGAACACCTAAATACACAACAGATAAAATTAGTATCAGTCACAACAGTGACAGGTAAGGGCAATGGAAACATGGCAGAATCACTGATCAGGGCAAATGATGACTTACACAATATTTTTTGCTTTCAGATCCATATATGAAGTTTTACACACTGACCTCTAGACATGCAGGCATACACGTGCCTGAGCATATGCAAAAACACATTCTCTGATCCAAGGGAATAGACTTTGTTACTTCTTTCTTGTATCTTTTGCTATTATTTGGCTTCTCAGGTTATTCTCAGATCTGACAGAGACATTTCCATGGGGCTCTACGGAGGTCAGGTGTGTGGCAGGAGCCGATGATTTCAGATGATTTTTCCCTATGGTTATGATGTGGTCAGACCTTCCACAGATGCTGACTCTGATCTTTCTCACAGGAAAGAGGCTATATTTGTTCCTTCTCGGTGTTTTGTCTATCCAGACAAAATTGCTAGGGTAATGGGAAGAGTTCTTTCCCTCACTAATCTGAATAATTAGATAGTATTACAGAATTTAGTCACCCATGTTGCTGAGCACACCGTCCTTCCACGGACATCCTGGTTCTTCCACAGTGTCTCTTCAGATGGTCATTACCATATTAAAATTTAATTTCTCAGAGTTTTAGTTCTCTAAACTGTAAAATCAAATAATAACACCCATTTTCTCAATCACCTCCAAATGTGCTGTATAGGTAGAAGCACCTATTACTGAGTGGTTTTAGAGAAACAGCAAGCTATTCCATTTGCTGTCCATCTGCATTTGAACAATATTCATAGCACTTTAAGATATCTTTTTTTTTTTCTTTTAATGGATTATTTCCTGTATGTCAGTGATTCTAGCTGTAGAATTATTTGTACCAAATTAGCAGCATGTTTCAGGCAAAATTCTTCTGTGAAGACCGGGTGTCTCACACACAGTTTAACGTGGAACTCAACAAAGCAATGTCACATATTTCCACTGGAAGTGGTAGCTCCTTTTCATCAGAGATGCAGAGCTTCAATAACTGCTTTGTTATCAAGCTTAGCTGATGAGATAGCATTAGCTTTGAGTAGGAATAGTTTGGGGGGGTTTGTGTGGTTTCCTGTGAAAATAAATCCTAGGTAATTGTGTTATCTATTTGCATGAGCTTTGTCCATTCCCATTTGTCTTGTTCCTTATCTGTCAACCAGTTTTCTCCAGAAATACCTCTAAGCCCTTTCATTATTTTCAACCAGATTTGAAAGTGTAGCAAGAAGACCATTATGGACAATAAAATTTTTGTTAAGTATGCATAAGAAAATGAAATTACCACATCTAATGATAAAAAACAGTAGGAAGAACTCAGCCTCATATCTTCCATTTGGTGATAGCCAGATTGTTGTCCATAATGAACTTTTCAGAGCTATTTGTCCCCAGATGAACATTTCATGATGAAGGATTGGGACTGGAGGTGTACAAACAAGTGTGAAACTAGCTTTTTTATTTTTTCTTCTTATTGAACAAATTGATAAATAACCTCTTTCATGACTCTAATGTTTTCCAAAACATTGTGTTTTGGAAAACATTAATGTTTTTTGCACCTGATGAGTATCTCTGCACAATGATCCATGTTCTAGAATGCAGCCACTATTATGAGAAAAGGAAAGTTGTGCATTGTTTTTCTTACTGTCTCAAGACTCTGTTAAAACAAAGCCTGATTCTATACCAGAAATTAGCTTCCAAGAGACTTCTAGCTTTTCTTCCCCTTTAAGAGGCTTAATTAGGAATCATCCTATCTTAACTGTTGGTAACTCAGACTGCAGTACAAGGCAGATATATTTATGGCAATTGAATAGTAGACACAAAAAGATCTTGGTGCACAATGAATTTTCAGGGAAGACTAGAATAATTCAAAGTCTGCCTGCACCTCCATATATCCTGACAAAATCTTTCCACCATAATTAGAATGACATTCAAAATAACAGCTACCATTTTCCCTGAAAACATAAACAAACAAACCTTCCCCAATTAGTTGCACAAGATGACTGAGCAAGCAGAGCTAAAGATTCCATTAGGAGCTTACTATGCTAATCTAATTAGCCTGGGAAACACTCACATATTATGGAACTGGAATCAATAAAAATTCTGAAAAGCTAGATTTGCACTTCAGTCACAAAAAGGATTATGCAGACATTTCATCATTCTTTTGCTTATAATTTTCATGAGCAATAAGCAGAACAAACACAATTCTTATCTGAAGGGTCACATGTAAATATGCATGACATAGTCTGAATTTTCTCTGACATGAAAAAATTAGCAGAATTAATTTACGAGCTTTAATGTAATCCATAAACAATTTACACACTGTGTTGTTTTTTCAGTGAGGAGAAAATGTATTCAGACTCCTAAAATAATTTTGGAGCTTTTAACAAGTAGAAATTCTTTAAAATCTAGGTTCCACTTCTACCAGTTATATGAGTTTATGTGAAACTTACTCATAAGAATGCTCTCAGCAGTTGTCAAAGTAACAGGAGCACATCTTTGTGGTTTTTGCATCATAGCTTTTAGTGAAAGAAGAAAATATTACTCTTAAATCAGCAACAGAAATTGCAGAAAGTGCCTTAGTTGTTTTCAAGGACAGAGACTCTTAAGCTGTGTTCCCCACAGTGCAAAGCATGAGAAATTTCCTTGAACTTTTCCATCTAAAGTGAAACCTGCATTTTATTTACAGAACAAAATGAAGTAAATCTGCATGAAGCCATACGTACTTATAAACATGTAAATACTTTCAGACTACGGTGATATTGAAAAAAAAATTAGCACTGAAGAAGCAGCATGGCAGCACAATTGTTGAAAAAGTTTTGCTACAGTGAAATTATGTGTCAATGTGCCCTTCATCATCACTTCAGCCGCTCCACATCGCTTGTCTGGACAGCAAATCTACCTCATTCTGAAGCTTCTGTCTCCCTTTGGCCTATTATTTTGCTATGCATCAGGTAGCTTCTTGTCAGCTTAATTGTTTCTTCACACTATGTAAACCATTTAACTCCTCTGGCATCCTGCAGAAATTAAGCTCATTATGGACCCAGTGGCCCAAATGACACCACTTTCCCACAAGGTACAGCAGGGAACTGTATTAGTGGTAAAGCTCAAAGGAAAGGATATATCACCTGTGACACATGGCTATAGAGGGAATGGAAGAAGAAAGTGATTTGTCAAGTTATATTTGTAGTGGTCAAGTGAGGTTAAAAATGGTCAAGGGTTACAAATACTGATTCAGAATCTTGTCAGAAAAACTGGCAAGGAATATT
Source organism: Argya squamiceps (assembly GCA_037834095.1). Lineage (NCBI taxonomy): Eukaryota > Metazoa > Chordata > Aves > Passeriformes > Leiothrichidae > Argya > Argya squamiceps. The sequence continues at coordinate 97,323,753 of JBBMKD010000102.1, read as the reverse complement.
CTCTTTCAATATGATGCAAACCCCCCCCTTCCTGCCTCTTCCCCCCTGATTTCCCCTCTACACTGTCATCCTAAGATATCTGAAATCCTTATCCTTTGACCTAAATTGGAATAAAATTAGTTAAACAGTAGAATAAATGCAAAAGACTAAATGAGAAAGGGGGAGAAATCCAGACATTATTATTCAGTAGGATTTGTTGGTCAAATAAAGATTAAATTGAGTCAAAGTGATAGAATTTTGCCCAGCATTTGTTTGAAAGCTAGTCTTTTTTGGGTTATAAACTGGCATTGAATCTGAGTGTTCCAAAATGTGATTCAGAACACGATTTTCTCTAAATGTACTTGCCAGAGGTAAATGTAATAATTTATGGAGTGTGCAGAAAATGTTTTCTTCGGCTATTTGCTATTCAGAAAAGGTTTTCCTTTGCTCTTACTGTTAGGCTTTTATGCTGGCAGTCTTATTAAGGTCAAACCCTATCAAAATATTACCTCTGGGGTCAAAAGGGTAGTGTAGTCCTTCCCAAGGCTATTTGGTGATCAACTGCTGGAGGGCACTTAAGAGAGATCCAGAGCAGTATACCAACCCCTGGAGAATGAAACAACATCTAGTTTTTGACAGCTTCCTGTAGTCATGAACTGGGAGATTTATGAGGTTAGATTTGATCTCTAGTCCTGTCTAAAGCCAGGTATGCTGCATGCTGCATTACTAAACAGGCTAGTAGGCAAAGCTAATATAGCTTCTTAAAGGTGAACTTGAAAGACTACTTTTAAATCTCCAGCTAGCTAGCTAAATCCATTTTAATGCCAGCTGTGAGAATTAGGAAAATGCAATCTCACAGGTACATTTTAATAAAGCAAACAGCTAAAGCAACACTCTGTCTACTTTCTGATAATGTTTCTTCAGCAACAGTGGAAGCAAAAACCTAGCAAAAGGGAATTTTCATTTATGTTGTTTAAAATTTCTAATATTTTCCTGTATGGAAAGCAGTCAGGACCATCTCTTCACCCTGTTCCGTAAGCCCTAGATCGATATGGTCTGACTCAGCACCTTAAACATGCTAGGAACTTCTAAAACTTTCATACTCCTTTAATGGTATGTTTCATTCATTTAAACAATGAGAAATTAAGTGAGAAATCTAGTAATCTCCTCAAAAGAAACAAGTTTTGAGAGACAAATTGTTAAATGACACCTTACACTTCTGTATATTATGTACTGTGGCAGAAAAAAGTAAAGATTAAAATGCATTTGAGTGCTTGAACTGCATCAAAGTCAACCTCAGTATTTTACAGATATGATAAAACTGCTGAAGTACATCTGAAACACGCGTTTCATGTGTTTGATTGGAGCACAACTATGAATTGGCCTGTAATTATTTCTAGTGCCCCAGAATATGGTACTTGAAATCCCAGACCTCAAAGTCTGTGAATAAACCTTATGTCAGTCAAATAATAAGTGAAGTGAATGACTTCAAGGAAAAAGGGGCTTCTTTAAGTGAGACAGAATTTTTCTACTACTTGCAAACAGAAGAGAAAGTAACTCCATAAAGAAAAGTAAAAAGTATATTCCTGACAAACCCTAAAAGATAAATTGTGTAGGATTTATCCAGAAGTAGGATCTATGAGGCATATGATCATACACCAGAAAGAGTGAGGCCCAAGTCATATTTTTTTACAGCCCTTACTGTGTGTGCATTGCTATCAACCTTCATTCTTCCTGAGTAAAGCCTTACTTCATGTAGCAACCCCACTAAAACCAATAAGCATGCTAATCTGACTCTCATCAGTGCTAAACAGATCTTTACATTTTACAAGGCTGTAATTCACCTTTCTCTAAGTACAGACAAATAGTTCAAACTTTCCCTTAGTATTTACATTTTCCCCCTCATTTCTTAATTATGCCGAAATGCTAAAAGGCTTTCTGACCACACTATTTTATTTCCTTGCCTTTAATTGATATTGTTTCACAGGAGATATTATCAATTATGAGGATGATAAATGACTGGATGTCTTTCCAGAAGCTGCTTCAGCAAGCTGTCGGACATGAGATTTATTCCTGACCTTAAGGTCAGGAATAATTTTACTATCAAAATGCAAAGCAAAACAGGAGAGCGAGACTTACTTTACTTAGAAATGGTGCAACTTGTCAAGTATGGTAGTGTGCTGTTACTTGATAATTAGTTCAAGACAAGCTTGAAGCTGCTTCAAAGTACATTTTAAATCAGACCATACTGAAGAGTCTTTGGGGAGGCATCAGTAACAATTCAGTGGAAGAATAGGATGCTGTGAATGCTTGTAATTCAAGTATTTCCTTTCCTTATGCATGAGTTATATGGGAGCAGTAAGAACATATTTCTTCTTTTTCTCTCCCTTTGATGCGGGTAGAAGTACAAGTCAGCCAAAACACACATTGAAAGGTGAAGCAAAACTCTCTGCAAACTTTAATCCAATTTCTAGGTTACCAGAGATGGGGACAAGAAAAAGAACTAATGAGAAAATCCTGAGTATGTATATTTCTAAACTGGCAGAATATGGAACTTCAAACAAGAAGAAACAAAAAAAAAAAAAAAAAAAAAAAGAATTTAGGGCTCTGGGATTTTTTATGCAAGTTTGCAAAATGCTTTGGATGCTGAGTTCCTAGTCCATAAAATAAGACCATGTATGAAACAAAAAAAGCATAACAGTTACAAAAGTCTTGTAAACACTGAAAAAATCAAGAAAATATTGTATTCATATCTTATAAAATAACTGATCTTTTTTGCTAATTTAAATGTTCAGTACATCTAAATGCAAAGTTTATATTATCATCAGTTTTCACTTCAAATCAAAGGACTCTAAAAGATATTTTTGAAGCTCTACTATTGATCAACAGTTAAGGGTAGTTAAGGAATTACGTATTTCACAGAGTGGACAGGGTGGGTGAGGGTTTATTTTACACACTTTATTTTTGTCATATTATCACCTTGAAGTAATTAGTAATAGTAATTCTATATAAATGGCAGGCTTATCAAATACTACAATCTGTTCAGTATTTTTTTTTTAATGTTGTTAATAAGATGCTGTAGTTTGGATTCTGTTTGCTCACAGACCAGCAATTTACTAATACATATTTTTAATGGGGGTTTATAGTCATTGAATGATTTATGCCTATCTGCTGTGATCATACAATCAGAAAGCCACAGAGTAGTCAAGAATGAAAAGGGTATCTGGAGGTCATTTGATCCAACCTCCCTGCTAAAGCAGGTTCACTCAGAGCTGGTTACCCTGGACCATGTCCATCTGGATTTTAAATGTCACCAAGGATGGATACTCGACAACTTTCCTGGACAATCTGTGCCAGGCCTTGGTCACCCTTACATTGAAAAAGTGTTTGCTGATATTCAGAGGGAACCTCCTGTGTTTCAGTGTATACCCATTACCTCTGGTCCTGTCACTGAGCACATCGAAAATAACCTAGCTCTGTCTTCTTTACATCTTTCTTTCAGATATTTATATATATTAATGAGATCTCCCTGAGTTTTCTCATCTCCAGGCTGAACAGCCTCAGTTCTCTCAGTCTTTCCCTGTAAGAGAGATGTTTCAGTCCCCTCAAGGTCTTTGTGGCCTCTCTCCAGTATGTCCAACCCTCTTGTGTACCGAGGAGCCCAAAACTCTGGAACACTTTGGGTGTGGCCTCACCAGTGCTAAGCAGGGGTGAAGAATCACCTTTCTGGACCTACTGGCAATGTCTCCTAAAGCATCCCATGTTACCCTTACCTTTCTTTACTGCAAAGGTATGGTACCAACTCATGTTCAGCTTGGTGTCCATAAGATGGCCAGGTCCTTTTCTGCAAAGCTTCTTTCCAGCTGGGTGATTCCCAGCATATATACTGGCGCATAGAGTTGTTCCTGCCCAGCTGCAGAAATTTGCATTTTCCCTTGAAAATTTCCCTGTCAGCTCATTTCTCTAGCCTGATGAGGTCTCCCTTGAGGGCAGCACAACCCTCTGGTTTATCTTTCCACTCTTCCCAATTTTGTAACATAAGCAATCTTGCTGGAAGGCCTCATCCATTTGTTCTTGCTAATCAGGTGGGCTATAGGAGACACCCACTACCATGTCACCTGTACCAGTCTGCTGGTATGTCACCTGAATCAGTGATGAAGGCATATGTTCTTTTTCTTATCTGAACTATGCAGAACCTAGTCATGGAGCATTTTCAGGATTTTTTTGGTGGTCAAAATAAATTTTTCCATACTTGCTTTTATTGTTCTCTGAATTTATTGCTTTTACTCGGCATATTTGCTCTTTGGAAGTGTAACCCACTAAGGAATGGTAAAGGAACATATGCCCATCATACATTTTTGCTTTTTCTAAGGCATGTACTGTAAGTATATTATGTAGAGTACAAGACATGATGCACTGTGAACCTGAGGGGTTTGCACTACAAGGCAGGTGATAAGTAACATTTTCTGTATGGTTATGGTTATCAAAAACACTTATGATATTCATTGGGACTACATGAAGCAGTACTTTCCTTATGTCTTTATTCGTGCCAGAGTTAGATACACTAGGATAAATTACGTGCATTTATTCCAAGAATAACTCCTCTGTGATTTCAGTAAAACCTTCATACAAACAAGCATACTATCTATTTTTAAAAATGCTTTAGATGTCTATGCATTCATGTTCGGTTGTAGAATACCTAACAGAGTTCATCAAGTGGTTGGATATGATATTGTCACAAATTTTATATGAAAATAAAAGCAGAAAATAAATCTTTGTACTTCTACTTCTTTATTAAAAAGTGTGAATTTTTATCTTTGGAAATAATCCCACTGGTTTTATTTGGGTGGAGGGAGATGCTACAAAGCTACAAAGAAATGAGAAAGAACTTTATCAAAAGTGGTATTACATTATCTGCTACTATTGACAACTTCTACCATTGACCTAATCTGTGATATGAGAGAAAAAGAGAAGTGGCACAAAAGTCTCTATATCAAGATTTAAGCTTATGAAAAGGGAAAATAAAATGAAAAAAGTTATTAACCACTGAAATAAATAAAGTATAGACTCCCAAAGATCATAAAAAATGTTTGACTGACCACTGTGTGAAGTGGGGAAAAAAATCTAAATTAGAAAGAAAACCAGACCTGTGTCCTATCTACGCTGAGGATCTCAGAGCTGGACACAGCACTTCAGGTGGGGTCTAATGAGAGCAGAATAGAGAGGGAGAATCCTTTCCTCCTTTCTACTCCAGACAACTGTAAACATTTTCATATGTCAGATCATGTCCCAAACAACTAATTCAGACTCATGCTGAAGAAAATCATAACACCTGTATGACTTGACACAACACAGAATACGAAATACGAATACGAAATTTTTGCATTTCCTGGAAGTGTGGCACAGTATGTGAGTACTAAGAATTTCAGATCAATGTATAAAAGTAATACTTTATTGAATAGATAATATCAGCCACGATGTAAAGCTTTCTTCAGAAATCCAAACTCCAAAGAAATTTAAAAAAACTATCTGTGTTTTTGGCAATGACAAAACACCAAGTTAACAACAAAATACCCACTGAATTATTAGTCAGAAAGAAAAAACTGGACAGGCATTATCACTTTATTTTGTTGTTTATTGATTTCTGTAATTTCTTCAAATGTAGAAATGCAGTGAAATTGAATGAAATATGTTGTACTTCTTCCTCTTTATAATTTATGAAATCCTAGCTCTGACTACTGAAAACTCATATACTGTTTTAACATGAAGCAAATTTTTCTCCTCTGTGGAAATAAAATTTGAATTTATCCTTTTCAAAGCAGAAAAAATACAGTCTTGACATGACATTTGCATTGCAATGAAAGAGTCAATCAATCTATGATTATGGATTAGCACTGAATTAATGCAAAATGGTACACTTTCTCTTGTATTCTTAAATGTGAGCAAAGGAACTTATATGATCTTTCACAAGATCTTTGAGGAGATCTGATCTTTGCAAAATTCTTGAGATAGAATGAATTGACTTTCCCTGAACTCTTTGCAGATGAGGCATTTAAAGCAAAATTTGGATCTATGTCTGCCTGTAAAATTATTCAGGGTTCTTTAGGTAAATTGAACAAAAGCAACATCCAACATCTCAATAAATTTATTGAAACATCTAGAAAAACTATACATTTAATGGAGGAAAAAAATAATGAAAAAGATAGGATGCCTTTCTTTCTACATCTGATTTTAGCTCCAGATAGATGCAAAGAAGCTTTTTGAGGTGAATTATCAAAAGTGAAAAATATTTTTTTTGACAGAAACAGGTGTTGATATAATAATGATTCTACAGAACAGGTAAGGTACTATGTCTGTCAGTATATTAAAGAATTTTAAAGATTAATGCACTCTTTGATTCCTACCCATGTGACATGATGATTCTGGAGTGGCTATGTATTCTAGGCTGTGAATACACATCTGTTGGAGTTAGATGAATTTATTTTACAGAGAACTGTAGAATAGGAAAAACAAAGAGGAATTTTAGTCTGAGTCAACTATAAAAGAAGCAGAGATGTATAGTGACCTAGTATGGTCATGGCATGAAAGACATCACTCATATTGGGCCATAAAGGAAACAAAGACTTGTATTAGACACTTACAGTTGATTTTTATATATTTTTACTGCTATCTCCACAACATAGTTTTTTATAATAATTACTTTATTTTACAATGTAAATACTCTTGAGTTTGGGTACAGAAACTGGTCTCTAACCCAGTGTGTAGTATTTGCAGCAAAACCTGAAATGGCAAGTATTTAAGTGGGCCTTTTACTTTATTTCTAGGTCCTCAAAGGGAAAATATAATCTCTTGGAAAAAATAGCTGCTCTTTTCCTTGAAAAGATATCTCTGCTGCTGCTACATGTATATATATTGCATACCATTATTTTCTATTCTCTTGATAAATATATTAAAGATAATGCTTTTGTGCTTTTTTAGTTATGTTTCCTCAAGACAGATAAAGTTGACTGTATACTATATACAATAGTATATAGTATAAACTATGCTAAACTAGAAACTGTTTTGCTATTCTATGAAATGCTATTTTTCTATTTTTTTTCTGCCAATTTGCTGTATAGCTCTAATGTTTCAGACCATAGAGGTTTATTTTTAAAGAAGGGGTAATGATTTTCTGTAAATATCATTTATGCCTGGATACTTTTAAAACACATACCAGCAATAAATACTTCAGGTGGTTTCAAACTGTATGAGAGGGTACAGGAGATAATGAATAAAACATTTTTTCTAAGATCTGTGATTCATTGTTCTACCTGTTAATTTCTTAGGTAAATAATATATGATATATATAAACATATATATCATACAAGAAATGCTGAATTCAAGGAACCTTTACAAAGAAAATATTTCTTAAAATTATTTGCTTATTAGACTGGGAAAGGGAAAGGACAGTTTAACTTATGCAGTTTTTCTGAATAAATGAAAGAAGACAGGAGGATCTTAGGTTTCACAGTGTGCATCAACACCGAACAAGTTGTCCTTATTCCATATTGTCATTTTTATATGTATATAACAGTATAGAAACAAATATTTTAGAGGACAGAGCCGAGAGAATGAAAGAAGGTAGTAATGTTTCTTTTTCTGAGAAAACTGCATTACTAGCTTTCCCCTACTTTCCCTGTCTAAAGGGGCACACTTCAAAATATCACAACTCCTTAGGATCTCTGCTACATAATGTACGTAAATTACACCATTATACCTCTTTGGGTATTGTATATCCAGATTTAGGAAAGAAAGAAGTGTCATACCCTACTGACAAAGCATCATTTAACAGAATGAGAAGTTCTATGTCAATGTTTCTAAGCAGTTTAATTCTGAAGGCAAAAAATCATGCACACACACACACGCATTATGCTCCTTATTAATTTATTAAAGGTGTATGCTGCTTTCATGGAGAGAAAAAAAAATGCAAAACCCCATGAGCCAAAATTTGAATTGCACAATATAGTATCCAGAGCTTTCCTTTTAAAGAGATGAGTCTGTCACATGCATAATTTCAATTTATAGCAACACAGACATTGATTCAATAATGAACCCTCCAAAACCCACCAATATCTGGCTAAAAATCTTTTCCCTTCATTAAAAAGTGTACTGTTTCCTAAAATCGATCACTACTACATTGGATATAAATCAGTGATAAAGCCCAATTTTCATATACATGCATGGTTTTGTATTAGCACCTGGGCTACAATGGTTTTAAGGGGAGAAAAAATATTTATAAGCTTAGGATGTGAGTTGATCTCTAGCTGATTTTAAATGCTTAGGAGCCAAATTCTACTAAATTCCAGAAGTCATGCTCAAATACTTCCATGCAATGAAGCAGATCTTTCAGCTGTCAGGTGTCTGCTGTCACATCTTCATGCTGTAGGAACACACTGACACAGGAAGCACTGAACAATGACAGATCTAAGTCACAAGGAATAAAAGGAGTTAGGAATTCCTCAGGTGTCAATTTATCTTCTTAACAGATATATGAAAAAATATATTTTATTTTATATTATCAGGGTGGTTTCAAACACAAAATAAATCCAGTTCCTTTACTGGAATGATTTCAGGTCAAGAAAATTAATTTTTGTTTATAAGTGCCTTGAAGAGGTAAGGTTTTTGTAATTCACCTTATGAGATTGGAATGGTGAAAGTGAACACCTTCTACCATCATGGTAATGTCAAAAGTGGTTTTCTTAGGAGCAAGCCTGTCTCCCTGGTCACTTCATTTTCCAGAACATTCTGATTTGGTAATGTGTCACTAGAGGGTGCTGCAAAGTTGTTTTCTAACATATTATACAGATAACTAGTATTTCTTTTAATGTTTGTAGAAAATACAAGTCCAAACTTTCTGGATACAAAATCTCTGTGAAGTACTGATGAACTATCACTGGCTGATATGCTTGAATATCATAATCTGAAAGAAAGGTAGAAAAAAAATCAAATTTAAATGACAGACCCAAAACATAAGTGAATGAATAATAGATGTTTTAGGTTTTCATTGTATGCATTAGAAAGGGTCTTGATTAAGACACCTTTGCAATTTATAGAATAGTTCAAATCTATTTCAAGCATGTCTTCTGAGCACTAGCATGCTACTATGTTAAATCAAGAAGACTAATTAAGAAGGTAAGAAGTTTTCTAGTTTTCTGGAAAGTCTGAAGTAAAATCTTTAATATAAAATGAGGACCAGGCTTTTATTTATTTTTTTTTTTTCCATTGCTGTTTCAAAGACTTCTATATGGAAAAAACAAACCAACAGAAGAAATAGTGTGTGGCATGGTGTTGTTTGAATTGTATATAAATAATACAAATCACATCCTATATTTCTGAACTATCATCTGTACTTATGACCTTTAAAAGATAGTGGAAAACATTTTGACTTAATCAAATCACTAAATTACAGTGAGGGGGACCTATAATATTTAGATTTCTGGCAGATATATTTCTGACTGTGAGAAATTATGGAGAAAACAGCTACCAATTAAAAGTCCCCTGTAAGATAATGAGCATTGAAGAGTGTTAGAGGAGTATGCGTGATTAATGTATTAGTATGATTGTCATAATTTCAGCCAAATGCAGTTCAGATGTGATAGGAGTAAATGGAGGTGAAGGATTAGAAAGGAAACCCATCTTATTCATGTACATCCTCTTTATTTTTGTTTGATAACTTTGTTCCCCCAGCTTTCCCTTACTTGTGATAGCTTTATTAAAATTAATTTTCAATTCATTTACAAACCACTAATTACTGCCCAGTAGCAAACTGTGCTTACAGATCCTGTTTTTGAACCTAAAGGGACTAGTACAAGACACCATAACGTATTTTGAGACCTATAAATCCCCAGGACCTGCTGCTGGCACAGCAGTGCAAGTCACTGCCTCTGCTTGCAACCCTGGAGCTCTGACACGTAGTGCTGGAGTCATGACACAAAGGTTTCCACCTGTGGGAACGATGCGTCTCAGCAATGAGAGCTGCCCTGACCACAAGAGGGATAAGGTGGTTGTGAAGTGCACAGACTTAACATGCTGCCTGGAAAACATTTTAAGGAACTGTCTTTGTGGCTGCACAGTCGTTTGCAGGGAGATGTGGGTTCTCTCTGCCATGGAGCAGCTGCTATGGGGACATGCTCCTGTAGTAGTGTGCCCCAGATGAAGAGCAGCTCTGTATCAAGCTCTGGTCCCATGAGCTGGCTGCTGGCTTCTATTGAGAAGCTTCCCCTGCTGCTGTGGCTTGCAAGCTACCCTTCCTCCAACACCTCAGCTTGCCCACAGTATTCTGACCTTCCTCAGAGGTATTTTTCTTTACTTTCCCTGTCAAGCTCAGATGCTCTTTTCTAATGGGCAACAAAAGAATGCAATGCAAACCTTTGCACACTGTTCCATGTAACTGTTGGATTCTAGGAGCTCCTCACAATGCTTTTCAGTCCTCTAGGGCTTTGAAAACAGCATGAAAGGGCTAGAAATAGGGTGGAGGGGAATATACTCAGCAAGGTCACAAAAATGATTTAGTTGTTATTGATATTTTTGCCTCTTGCAGCCACACATCTAAGAATAGAATGAAATCCTTGTCATTTATCTCCCTCAGTGGATTCTAACCCTGTCACAAACTGAAAATTATTTCCTTTCCACAATAGATAGTGCAATGTCTGAGCAGTAGTTAGTAGTTACTGTGTCAGTGAGAAGCAAGAGGCAACTATGATAAGTAGCTTATTGACACAGTACATGGTAATTTCTCAGCTGGAACAATTGTGTCAATACACACTTGGGAAATTTGTAATTCATGGAAATGCTATTAGTAAATGATATGTCATTATGGAGAGACCTCTTTTCCGTAGGTTCACATATGTACTGCCATGATCTGCTTTAGCAGTGAATTGATGCACTCAGAAATATATATTTTAAACAATTAATGTATATTGTTACTTAATGATAAATATGCATCCCCAAAACAACAGAAAGAAACATAACACTTTGGAGTTTTAAAACTTAGATCTTACTACTAAATTAATAGGAAAAAAATAATCAGTCACTGATCCTAGTTACACATAAACAACTGTAATGTTTGTGGATTTCCCTTTCAAAGCATTTGAGCTACAGTGGTGATGAAAAAACATCCACAGTGTTTTCATTTTTCACTGTAGTCTTCTATAACTTCATAATATCTAAACCAATTTAAACCTGTATTAATAAAAATGCTTTGAACTGAGACCTTGCATGTCAACTTGCAACACAGAAAGAATTTTTACTGTCAAGTTATGATCTTCTAAATTAGAAGTTGCTTTATAATTGAAATGCTGACACAGACTTCTAATTGTAGAGGTGTTGGCAGGTGCTGCTATGCTAGCATTATATTAGCAACTTTTGCCTGTGAATCTTGTTCATTAAAGGTTATGCTTATATTCTATGCATACAGATTATAGGCTGTAGAATGACAGCTGTGTGAAATCAGTCAAATTAAAACACACACTGTAGATGAAAACAGTCACATATTAAACAGATTAAATTAGTAGCCTTCAAAGTTTCTTTCACTTTAAAAATATATATGGGAAATATTTTTAGAGCTACATGCTTAAAAGTAAAACAGTTCATGCAATGGTTTATGATACAACATTAATCATTAAAGGAAAATAAAACCACGTCTTCTCCTTTAACTAAACATTAAATTAGCTCAACTATAGTAGTAGTCTGAATTGCAAGTGAATAGAGCATGGACCTAATTGCTGTAGTGTTCCAACCCTCCAAGCAGTGCAGATGTTATGCAAATAGTTTTGTGTTCATTTTCAGATTGTAAAATGTGGTCCTTTTTGCAAAATCAGAATGGATACCAACATGCATGCACACAGAGTTTAAAAAGAAAAATCACTGAATTCCCCTATGTCTGCTTATTAGAAAAACCTTTCAAAGCACAGATTTGTTTTAAGCAGTCATAGTGACTGATCCACACCAAAACTCTTGATCAAAAGGTAGTAGACTTAGATAAAATTCAGATCTAAATCTCACTGAGCTGCTGGTTTTGCTGTGGGTTTGTGTGTGTGCATATTGAGAATGTTTGGACTGTGAAGTACCAGTGTCCTATGTAGGTACAAATGACTTCTTAAGCCTTTTCTTATCCTGTCTCCATCCCGCAGAAAATCATGGTTCCAGTGTGGAAATAGCTGATACATTCTGCTGGTGTATGTTAGGTTATTTCCATCTCTGTCTAATGATAATTTACCATGTAAGTGCCTTAGGGATGAGACCTGTGGTAGGTGTTGAAATAATAAAAATCATCCCAATTTTGAAAATGGTGAGGCTTTTTTCAGATTTCTAATGTTTCCATGAGCTTTCAGTGGGGAATTCCTGTTATTCAGGGTTACAATGCAGATGTTAGTAGACTTAAATTATTTAAAATACAAACAAGACTATAACCAAATTAAAAAGAAATATTTAAACATTTTTTCCTTTCTATTTTTTATTTCCTTTAGTTTTGCTTTTGTTTTCTTTTTTGCATTTTTTTTTTTTTAGTAAGATAGTCAATTTGATGTTAAAAACATATATTTGTTAAGCTGGTTCGTGGTATTAACTTATGCTTTTCACATGGAAAACATACATTCATCAAATCACCTCCCAGCAGTATATTTAAAAGCATTATTATTTTTAGTAGCTATTCTTTTAAGTAGATATCATAACTGTATTTCCATATGTATTTTATTTGACAAGGAGGGGAAAAAGCAATGCAAGGATAAAAATGTCATTTCATGGTAACATTTCAGTGTTATTTATTGTAGGAAGTTGCATTCTTTCTTCATCCCATCTATTTCTATCCTAGCTATGCCTTGTCTATACCTGTCTTTACCGCTTGCTCAGTTACGTAGATTTGCTTTTCTCAGTTTGACCCCATGTGTATATGTGCATAGTAGCTCATTCCTACATTTTTACATCCACATATAATTATAAATTAGCATGTCTTAGGCTTATTTGCTTAGTTTCTAACCCAGTTTGTCAGTATATCACGCTCCATATTTTTTTATGTCTAGTCACATTTTTCTCTTGTGTGATTCACCAGGGTATTGGACTACAGGGAAAGGATTGCCTTAAATTTTTTATTGGAAATTTTGAGAGAATTCAATGATGTCTTTGTATAAATTCTCAAAATAAAACGTATTGAATATTAATTAAATCTTTTATCAATATCATTGGTTTTTAAAAGACCCAAAATTTTAATAATGGAGTTCTTTTGTCTGGCAACCACATCAGAATTCTTCTCTCACTGAGACTGTATTTTATACAGAACTACTTGTTTCGGTATTTTTTAGGTACAGTCAAATCTTAGACTTTTTTTTTTCTGCGGATAGCAAGCACAAATTAGGAAAAAAAGAACAGAGAGAAGACAGCTGGATACATTTTCTATTCTCGTTCTATTTCTCTCACAATGCATTTAAAAGAAGTGATTAGGGTCCTGCAGCATTCTCTCTTCTCTTGCTGTGGTAAAGAGGATCCTCAGACAGCAGAAGGCAGATATACTTTCAAAACTTGTCTCCAAATGAATCAGTGGAGAGAACTGAAAAAAAAAGACTTATTACTAGTTATTATTGCAGTTTAATAATAAAGTGCACTATGAGTAATTTTCTTATTACGAGTCTTGGAGCCTGACACAGTTGCTGGAGGGATGTTTGCATTGTCAGGAAACGTAGAAGACAGGCCCATTTTTGAGGTTGAATTAGTATTTTATCCTTTATCTAAAGAAATACAGGACAGAACAGGTGAGCCAGTTATAAAACCTGTATCAGTTGCTCAAGTATCTGCTGCCAGACTGGTATTAAGTAATTGTGAATTAGATAGATAAAGAAATGAACACACAATGCACTTACTTTTAAAAGCCTGCATTAACCGTAAATAAATAAGGTTTTTCAACCAAGTAATAATCACATATTTGATCTAGTCAGTGCCGCAAACTTCTTCCACTGCACTCATACTTGCAGAGCTGGGACTTCACCTACAGAAGAGCATGGTTTTCCTCACTTGTAATTGCAAATGGCTTTAAAATTGATTTTTTTGAAACAAAATAAGAGGATAAGATATGAAAACACAAATATCAGAACATTCACAAAAATTATTGTTCTAAGCATACAGAAATGCCAATTTGATTTCACCCCTGCCACCTGGAGGAAGCAGATTTTGCAAGATTTTACAATTGCTATCATTATGGTTATTACTACTTCTCTTTCCTCTATTACTACTATTAAACTGATTTGTTAAAGTGAGACATCCTGCTGTATATAAATTTCTACATATCTAAAGCAAACAAAACTATAAGGAAAATTACTTCTTTTACAGACAGGATAAACCTTAGCCATGTGCTACTGAAACAGATCACATAATTTAAAGTCAAAAAAGAAAATTAACTGAAGTTAAAATGTCAGTGTTAATCCATTAAAATGCCATCATCATCTCATGCACTTTTGTGCCTCAAAAATGTGTTAGAAAATTTTTAAATAGTGGTTAAAATCACTATAGAGTGCACCTAGGGAATATTTCTTTCAATGGTGAATAAAACTGTTGCCACCTAGAGAGTAACAGTAGTTGGGCATGAGCAAGATGACCTCATATATATATATAAAAGTAAGTATGTGTATAAACATACCTGTATACATATAAAGATATGAAAATACAGATATGCTTTTATGCTTACAGATGTGTTTCCCTATGTTATAAAACCAATACCATTCTTTTTTCTTATATATTTAGATCTGTCAAAGCTACTCTTCCATAACATTTAAGAAATAATGTTTTGCTGTATGATATAATGATGGTTTAGTTAGCAGGAAAAAAATTCTGTTGAAGGAAAAACTGTTTTCTGTAAGTAAAGCCCTTCAGTTCAAGGCAGAGCTGGCTGTCGCCCTGATTTTTCAGCCTTCTGATTGTTTCTCATTTCTACTGGAGTTTTCTCAAGCATTGTAACAAAAACAAAGACTGATGTTTGGTAAATACATTCCTTTCCAGGGGGAAGGACAAATTGAAGGACTTCTGAGTTGACCACTGGGGTCAGAGAGGTGTTCCTCTTGTCCCCCAATCCTTAACCAACTCCCAAAAACTATGTAAGTTGAGATTCCAAAATAAACTTCCCTTTTCCTTTTCATTTCACATCCTGATGGGTGAGTGTGGCTCTTTTCGTGTCCTCTTACGACAGATGGCTTTAGTTAAAACAATCTATTTGTGGTCTTACACTGGTTTAGAATGTATAGCTTAATCTTCTTCACAGAATCATAGCATCCTAGAATGTTTTGGGTGGGAAAGGATCTTAAAAATCACCTAATTCAAATTCCAATCCCCATCCTGGATAGGGACACCTTCCACTACATCAGGTTTCTCAAAACCCTATGCAGCCTGGCCTTGAACACTTCCAAGGATGGGGCCTCCACAGCTTCTCTGGGCAACCTGTTCCAGTGCTACACTACACTCACAGTCCTGAATTTCTTCCTAATATCTAGGCTAAATCTGCCCTCTTTCAGTTTAAAACCATACCCCCATGCCCTATCACTACATGCCCTTGTAAAAACTCCTTTCAGCTTACTTGCAGGCTCCTTTTAGGTATTGGAAGAATAAAGGATGAAAAGAAGGTCCTGCAGCAGCCTCTTCTCCAGTCAGTAAACCCAGCTGTCTCAACCTATCTTCATGGAAGATGTGGTCAAGCCCTCTGCTCAGCTTCATGGTCCTTATCTGGAGTAGTTCCAACAGGTCCATGTCCTTCCTGTGCTGGGTACCTCAGAGCTGGATGCATCACTGCAGGTGCAACCTCATGAGGGCTGAGCAGAGGGGCAGAATCCCCTCCCCTTTCCCTACTGTCCCTGATGCTTTTGATGCATCCCAGGACGTGATTGGCTTTCTGGAATGTGAGTGCCCATTTTTTGGTCATGCTGAGCTTCTCATCAGCCAGCACCCTCAAGTCCTTCTCCCCAGGGCTGCTACCAAGTCATTCTTTTCCCAGAGTGTATCTGTGCTTGAGATCACCCTAACCCATGTGTAGGACCTTGCATTTAGCCTTGTTGAACCTCATGAGTTTATATCCCACTTCTCAAGCCTGTCAGAGTCCCTTTGGATGACATCCCTTACCTGCAGCAAGTCAACTGCACCTCACAGTTTGGTGTCATGGGCAAACTTGCTGAGGGTGCACTCTATCACACTGTTCATGTCACTGACAAAAATGTTAAGAAGCACTGGCCCCAGTACTTACAAACAATTGTTTGAATCACTTTTACAGGTGATCAGATTTTTTTTAATATACTTTCTTTAGTTCTGGCAGAAAATTAAGTTCTCTGAGGACTAGTAGTGAGCTACGCTCAAAATTAACTGCCAAAATGCAGTAATTTTCTCCTTCTACTTAATTGTATTGTGGAAGCAATCAATCATGCAGCAAAAGCAATTACATTTTTGTTTTTATTCTATTTTCTTACTATATCTGTTAATACTAAAGTGCATATTGTGTTTGAAAAGATGCTCCCTCTCAAACACGGTGCCTCTCTGAGAGCAAGGAAGCAAAACAAATCCAACAGTAATGAAACAATTCTTGATTTTGTGGTAGGGTATTGGATAGAAGAAAGAGATGCGTATACAAAAATATCTCATGAAAATATTTTCTCAAAGGATATTTAATACATTTTGACTAAAATAAAAATTATAAAGATGTGTCTGCCCTCTGTAGAAAATTGCATCTGTTCAACACACCCAGAAACACCTGAATGTCAGAAATACTCAGCTGAAACATTTTATTCACATCTGCTGATAATAATGCCCCATGGGTATTCAGAAGCCTCATGCCACTATTCTCAGTAGGTTTGGTTCATTAGCAAAGATTTTTCCCCTTGATGCACTTTTGGCCGACATGTAACATGACTATTTTTTTAATGTACTGAGTTTTCATCTCCCAGGGGGCAAATATATCTATTTAATAAAAGTTGAAACTACTATTGAAAAAATACAGTGATTTTGTAGCTCAAATATTTTACATAGGAAACAACCTACTTCTCAGGCAGTTTTGTTGGTAACCTTGACATTACAAAGATCCAGAGCTACGGAGTACAGTACCAGCCAAATAACTAACCAGCAGGCTGTGATTCCAATCTCAACTGTTCCATGATATGGGTAGGTAGTGTGGAAAAACTACAGTTTTGTAAAGTTTTTCTTTCCCTTGCAAGAATAATGACAAGAATTGTTTTTCCATTGATTTGTAACACAGAAAAAGGCCCTAGTCCACTGAATTAAGTCCATCACAACTGGTCTTGATCCATTTGAGTATACTGAAACAAATCTGTGTTCCTCACTCTATACTGCTTGACTATGTACATCATTCAAAGAGTCAGAATTATTCCCCAGTTTTAAGTGACATTCTGAAATCTCTAAGTGTCTGGAAAAGATGTTGGTGAGAACAACACTGCCATAGATTTCTTTGGATAACATTCAGTGATTTCTTCCCTTGACCACACTGAATCCGAGACTAATTACACTATACTTGATATGTCTAATTTTCTCCTGATATAACCTGATGAAAAATAGTGAGGATGCTTTAGTGGATAATTTAGCTATTGAATTTCTCATACATTTGTATGGTGAATGCACTTGCTAGGTGTTAATTTTATCAAAAAACCCAGCATCCCATATGGAGAAGAGCAGTCTTGACACATTAAAATCAAGTTCAAAGGATCCAACCTATCCAGATCATATTTTAATCATGTATCTTGTAATTATGTGAACCTTCATACTTTTATTTAAAAAAAATGAGCAGGAAGAACAAAATTTAATCACTTTGATGGGCCAAATTTATCATCTCTAAATAGAGTTTACTAAAAGGTACTTTATTATTTTAATGTCAGATTTCATCAAGTTCAAAGAAAATTAAATAAATATTCTCCTTTTTAAATACCTTGAAGAGCAAGCTGTAGTGAAGTTGTACTTAGTAGTATACAAAAGAGATAAACTTCACATTAACCATGGAAATCTAATTAGTAATAACCCATTCATACACCATAACTCTCAATATGCAAGGAGAACAATTGCTTCAGTTGATGTCTCATTATACTGTTCATCAGATTATAAATGTCATATACTTTCTCACATTTTGTATATAGCATTTCAAAATATCTGTAGTACATTATTTTGTGGGCTTGGTTGGAAGATCTATGAATATATTTAGCAAACAATACATTTAAACAAGTTTTACAGGTTTTCAGAATAAGATACTGATTTTTTTTTCATTATTCCTCCAGCCTTATTACATAAAATATTACTTATCTTGAAAACATTCATTTTTTTTTCCTTTACTACAATACTTTGGAGTCCAAATTAATATTAAGTAACTTTCTTTAAAGTTTTTTGTCTTGACTCTTGAGCTTAATAGGCTGAAATTGAATTTAATGGAGCAGAGAGGAGGGTGAGTAGGCAGGGAGAGCACAGTCACAGTGGGTTGGGGCGTGGAGTGCTGCAGTTTGCAGCAGGACACATTCTGGGACCTAGATTTCTCCTTCCATGCTCCGTGCAGACTACTACAATATGCTTTATTTTCAAGATACAGCACCTCCTCCCTCTCCTTTTTCTCTCAGTCCTCCTTCTGAATGGAATTGTTAAGTGTATTTTTTCTCCCCCTTAACTCTGTTATCCCACAGGTGCTATCATCATTGCTGATGGGCTTGGCCTTGTCCAGTGGTGGATCTGGCTGGCATTGGCTCTGTCATGAGGGAAGCTTCTAGCAGAATTCCCACGGAAGCCACCTCTGTTGTAGCACCCCACTGCCATTACCAAAACCTTGCCATGCCAACTCGGCGCACACAGTTTTAACAAAAGTCCTTTTAACTACCTGTTTCCTTAGAAGGTTAGGAAGAAGACCTGCTTGTAAGACCACCTTTTCTCCTTCCTTATGCTGCTGCAGTGCAGTTTTGGAAAGAAGCCTAAGCAAGCCCACAGCCCCACTGTGCTAGAGAACCTGGGGCTGCTGCTGGTTCTACAAGTCCAGCCTATTCCAGGGTCTTCCCACCCCAGGGGTCTGGCCTGGGCTGGAGAGCGGTCATCACTAGCAACTGACAGACCCCTGAATCCTTGGGCAGGACAGATTTCAAAGCAGAAACTAGTGCCTGAAACAATTAGGGAAAGATTAGGGAAGACTTTTAGTTTTGATACTAACCATCTGACTGGAGTACTCTGCTTTATGTTAAAAGTGAGGAAGTAAATTACCACAGCAAATTAAGTACTCTCTCTGCTATAATGGCAGGAGTGTGAACCTGGAAACAAATCCATTCTGTATCCATCTAAGATTTACAGAAATCATGTGAAAATCTCAGGCACTTGAGACAGTGCTGAGGAGTGATAACTGTATCCTTCATTGAAATGGCTTCCATTTATCCCCATCATTTGGAGATGATGAAAAAGGGGAAATGAAAGGTAAAAGATGGATGTATCTACACAGAATGGTGAGAGTACACGTGAAAGATGATCCTACACAGCATACCAAATATAGCTCTAAAGATCCAGGAGTTAATGAGAGTGTCAGTGGTGGTTAATGCACTGCTCTGCAAGGGATATGAATGAGGCCATACCTTTCCCATGGTAAGGAAATTGTAATTTCAAATTGTCTCTGATATCAACATGCAACAATTGTGAGCAAATATTGAACTCATAATGGCAACTACTGCATTTTAATTACTGAATAAATTATGTTGCATATAATAGGCAGTAAATTGCAAACATTTTGCAGTTTTTTAAATGCTAAAATCTGCTATCTATTATCTGCTATCTAAGAAAAAAGTATCGTGTTTTCTCACAGCCATGCAAAAAATAATGAAGACCAGTACTTTCCTGAAGTTGATAATTTTATTTGAACCATGAAACAAGATAATTGGAAAAAAAAACATATCACGATATACACATTTTCCTCCTGCTTATCTTCTTCCTTTTCTTCAACTCCTAGCTCAGATAGTTGCAACAGTAGGGCAATTGGGATTACATAATCTGTTCTGTGCAGAACACTAGACATATGAGTTGCATTGCTGAATAATCAGATTTTTTCTACTAGAATGCCCATTCTGTAGTTTGAGCTAATACACTATTCTGAAAATTTAATATCTATGCAATCATTTTAATATAGAACAGAACAAAGCTGTGCTGAAAGATGCTTACATTTAAATAAATTAGAGCAAACTAGCAAAATGCAGAGGTTGAGATACAGGGCGAATTGTGCACATGAGGCAACTTTATCGAAAAAGGGTTCAAAACATGCTTTATCTCCAACTCCTTGAGAAATGAAAAGAAAATCAGCAATAAAGGGAGCAATAGAGGAAGCTAGCTTTTTCACACAGTAAGCAAACCTTTGTAAGGGCAGATCCACCGGATAATCCTTATTTACTGGAATCTGAACTCTTGTAGGCAAATGTAAATATTCAGCACAAGAATGTGTGCACAATACAGATATTCTTTATTCCTTCAGAGCAAGGCCTCTTCAGTATAGCTTATTGTCAATACAAGATATCTGTCTGTGTAGAGAAAAGAAAAAAACACATTGTCCACTAAACTTACAATACAAGATAGCTGTCTGTGTAGAGAAAAGAAAAAAACACATTGTCCACTGTAAACTTAATCTCTTGCTCCTAAATGAAGCTTATTGAAATGTGAAATAAGTCTTTCTTGAGTCTTGGCATCGAGATGTTTTCATTCAATAAATATGTATAAACAAGCTCCTTATTACAGAATCCACAAAGAGCTTTAATTGGGTCTCTAAGTTATGGGTTTAAGAAAATCCTATTTCTTGTGTGTGTTGGGCAGTTTTATATTTCCTACATTTGGTAAAATATGTAAACAAAACATTCAGGATTTCATTAAATTACTGTGACATATGGAGATGGAGTAAGTAAGTATTCCCACTGAACATACTCAGTTCTGGAATACACAATATATGTTAAAATTAAGGATTCTCTAGTTCACTGTGTTCAGCATGTTGTCAGAGTGCTCTAGTGATAGAGGTTTGGTATTGTAAAGTTTTAGTGAAGCTAGTGGTCATTTTGCACTATGCAGTGTAAACTGCTTGAATGTAGATGAAGAAAAAGGAGGGTGAGGAGGTGGGGTGGTGTTCTTTAGAGTATTATTACTCAATCATCTAAAAAGGTTGGTATGTCATATTTTGTCATTTGATAATTATTTTGCAATGCTCTTAGCAGACGTATTGCTTCCCTAGGTAGTGATTGTCTGAAGATTTCATTACAAACAGGAGCCCTCAGGGAAGAACGTTGCTTAATGAAATTAATCATTATACGGGTTTACTCTTTAATAAGGTACTTTGCAAGAGATTATTTCTAGATGGAATATATTAGTGCAGATATGCTGTTTTCACAATCAACACACTATATGAGGAAGAGAAAGAGTAGGAGAAGAGAAGGCAGGAAGGAGGGAGGAAGGGGAGGAGGAAAACAGGGAGAAAATTAAAAATAGCTCTTCACCATACCTTCCTCTGGCCCCCTTGACATGTACTGGGAATCATTTGACCTCAGCAAACCATCTGGTTGTTGATTATATGATAGATGGAAGATGACTACGTGACTGCAAAGAGGGAAGGTGTATGGTTGGTACATTTTCGAGCTGTCTTATTGTGCCCCTCAGGTGCCAATGCAACTCAGATAATCAGTAGAGAGGCTGGGCTTGATACACAGAGATTGAATTTTAGCTTATGTTCCCATTTTATCCTTGAGTTTGTTTTTTTCTCTCAGAATCAGGGTGCAGGACTTTAACTTCTTCTTTAATTTCTTTCCTTTTTTAAAATAGTGCACTATCTATTGAGCTTGAGGTTACATGCAATTATGCAACTTGGACAACCTTTGTTTCATAAACAACAAAAAATTAGTTAATGAATCCAAGATTTTGGATAGTTAAAACTACTTACAACATCTTAAGGACTATTTCTACTCAAGTTTCAAGTCATAAGTGTCTGTCAGATTTTCCTGAAATCTATTTTGCTTTACTTGAAAATATAGTTTGCTTCCTACCCAGTGTTTTCTTAACTGTGTTTGAACATAAGGTAATTCCTGAAGATTAAAAGAAGGACTGTCTTATAGTGACCACCAGTAGTGTTATTAAATGGCTGGTGTGTCATGGATTAACATTTCATACTTTTAAAATTGGAAAATTTCTATCTTTCTTTTGACTAACTTTCAGGAAGACTTTGTATTTTCTCCAGAGTTAGCTCTACAAGAAATAAAATCAGCACATTACCTTGGGCATGAAATCAGAATTGCACCACAAAAGTCAGGTCTAAAGAACACTGCAAATCATCCAAGGATGATGAGGGAGGATGCAGAAGCCCAAGTTCCAACTCTGTGTGTGTTTCCAGTGTGAGGTTAGTTTTCATCAGGCCACATTGGTAGAGGAAGACTACTTCTAGTAGAGGAATGGCTTCTGCCTCAGTGCTGGAGCAGGAGCAGTATTTAATGTCAGACAGTTCTTAGAAAAGATATGTGATGGACTACTCCTCCCTCTCTTTCCATCCATGCATAGCACCTCTTAGACATAGGTTTCTTTTTTTTAGTTCAATGTGTTTTCAGAATTCACAATAAATGACCTTCTGAGGTGAAAAAAATGCTATACATCAGCAAAGGGTATATTATGGATTAAACACAAAAAATTAGAAATGTAAAAACAGATAAGGCTTATGAAAGAGCATGGCATTTTACTTAATTTTATTATTGTGAACACAGGTTTAATTCACTGAAATAAGCTAGAAATCTATAAGCTTTTTTTTTCTCAGACAAAGAACACGATCTGCAAAAGAAAGGAGGAAAAAAGCAATTATTTTTGTGAGCATAAACTATAAACTATTAGATTTGCTAATTTGGACACTAGCTTCACTCTGAAGCTTAGCCAGCCTTTTATAATTTAACAAGTAGCCCTGATAATCTGCTGCATTGTGCACAATCATTTGCCATTTCTAATTAAAATTGACAACCCCCCTGAAACTTCCCCTAGAAAAATGTGGCAAGTTTAGAATAGCTTCAATTGGTTTAACTCTTTGGGACTGTATTTTTACTTAGGCTCCTTTTAGAAAAGAAGCAACAATATATGGAATACTATTACAAGCCTGTAAAAATGCCCAGAAAATAGATTTCTTGTGATGACGTGTAAACAGTGCCTACAGAACCTTTACCATATGAAAAAAACAGAGTGAAAGCACCATTTTCCCTCTAGACATGTCAAAGATACTTTGTTCTTATTTGGAAGCAGTCTCTGAGAAAAATATTGTCTCATATACAATGTGATCACTGCTGCTGCCTGGATGGCTGCTTGTCTGTTAAACTCCGAACTCCTACTGCAAAATACGGTGTGTGCTTGGGCTCTTATAAATGACCTACTTAATCTTGATAGAGGCAGCACTGGACCTCCTCATACAAAGGTAACGTTTCATACCTTCCCTCCTGCAACGAGACAGTGTCCTTGTGGTTCAATAAAAGAGTGACTGGAGGGTGACATACAACAATCTGTGCATTAGGAAGCCAGAATCCTTTTCTTTTTTCTGTTCAACTGTGAATTATTACAGTCCTCTCTTCCATACTTAACTGTCATTAAAGCTGGTTGTGTAATTCAACATGTTAATAGAAAAATATTTTTCTCTACTTCTGTGAAAATAGTGCAGGCCTTAATGACTAACTTATTATTTTTTTTAATGGATCAGATGAAATAGTGGGGAAAACATTGCTGATTTATGTATGTGCTGTGTATGGTCAAGTAAGAGCGTGTGCATTTTGCATATTTCAGGAGACGGATTTTTGCCTGAAGCAATGCAGTCCATTTCTGGAATGTCCAGACTAAATTCAAGAGCCCACACACAGGGGAAGGGAGAGAGAGAGGGAGGAACAAAATGATACCAAAATGCAGATCTGATGCTCCCCATATATTAGGGAACTTCTGGAAACTGATGTTATTAACATCTTTACAGAGTACTGAAGTACCTGTTGCAGAGGCATTTCATTCTGGAATGGATTCTGGAAGGAAAGTGCATTTCTTATTAATAGTGGGTCTCTTTTGCTGG
This sequence comes from Argya squamiceps, assembly GCA_037834095.1. Lineage (NCBI taxonomy): Eukaryota > Metazoa > Chordata > Aves > Passeriformes > Leiothrichidae > Argya > Argya squamiceps. Next base: position 97,299,695 of record JBBMKD010000102.1, on the reverse strand, counting down.
ATGAATACAAGATGGATGATGTTGAAGGTCAAGTCTTGGCCAAGTGACCTAGCAAGTGTTGTAATAGACACTCAATGCACATATTCAGTAAGCATCTAGTTTATAACAAAAAGAGAACTATGTTCTTTGAGTGTATGTCTTGCAGGTAGACAAATCAGGAGATTGGTTCAAATACCAATGGTTTTGCATTTCAACCTTTAAAGACAGTATAAAAAAGTATTGGCCAGAAGGCTTGTGGCTTCTGAAAAGATTTATTTTTCTGTTTTTCACTTGTGCCTTTGCAGGTGACAACGAGGTCCAGGGAGAGAGTTATATCCTTGAGAACTTGATGACAGAGACATTGGTTCAGAGAGAGGAAGATGGAGTTCGACATAAAAGTTCTGATATTTAGAGAGAAGAAAAACACAAAAATACAAGGAAAAAAAAGTAATTACTTCCTGTGTCTTTATTTTATATCTCAATGTGTGTGTGTTTTGTTTTCTGTTACACAAGTGCAGGAATTTTAAGGAAAAAACCCCCAAACTTCTATTTATTACTTAAATTTGAAACAATTTTTTGTAAGTTCTCTGTGAAAAGAGGGAAGACATAAAAGTCCATAAAAAGTTATAGATTCTCAGATTTCCTAGTGCAATAAAATGAGTCTCCTTTTTATACCTGTTATTTCTTTAGAGTGAGTAATGTACCTGACCTAGCCTATGCTTCCTTGTTTCTGTCTTTGTTGATGAGACATATGAACAGCATTTATTTCCTGGCTTCCCTCTCCTTCTCTCTCTCTTCTCAAGTACTTGAATTCATGTACAGCATATTTTGGCTTCATGTATCTTCTCGCATGATGAAGCACCTGCCTGTGGTGTTGAAGCTACTGGCAGTGCCTGTGTTTGCCCCAGAGCACATTACAGATGGTAGTGTCATTGCAGATAATGATAGCCTAATATACTCAGGGTAGCAACAGGGGACAGATGCTGCTTTTGTTCAGTTTTCAGTGGCAGATCCACCCTGCAGACTGGGGTGGAGGGGAGAAAACGCCTCCAAAAACCAAGCAGAGCTGGCAATTTAGGTAAAGGCCACTGGGTGGGGCAAAAGTGCACATCATTAAAAACAAAACAACATCAACCAAAAAATCCCCAACCAAAACACTCGTGGATGATTTGTTGGAAGTAACAGTGCAATCAAAATACGATTTTTTTGCCAGTAGATTCTCAGATGTGTGGAATAACAGTTTCTACATATGAAACAATACACATTCTTCATTACTTTTATTACTTCCATGATAATTTAGATCAGATTACGTATGGGACCATTTCAAGGCATTTTGTCTCTCAGGATATGGATGTGAGTAAATCGCACCCTATAATCTTCCATCATCCTCAGTGCTTTTGACAGGGGGATTTACACTTTCACATAAAATAAACATTTAAACCCCTACTGTAGAATGGCAAAGGCCCTTTCTTCCAGAGACTGCAGGCATCTAAAGTACATGCTGTGTATCTTTTGTCTTTGTGCAGCATAGGCAGATGAGGAAAGCCTTATCAGATAACAATTTTAAGTAGGAATTTAACTTTAGCACTATTTTTCACTGAGTGTAATATTTTAACAAATTGCTGTTGTCCTATTTCCCAGTTTAATAGCTTGAGATAATTTTTAAAAAATTACAAAATTTTAATGATTAACATGATTTTAGAACAAATGAAAATTTTTTTTCTCTTGCAGTTAGCAACACTAATGAGGGAATGGAACTCAAGTTATCCATGTCATCAGTCATCCATGTTCAGTCAATGTACCAGAAACACAGGAGAGATGCCAGTAGCTGAGTGAAAAAAACAATCATGGTGTGTATGAGATTAACTTCTTGTACATCCTTTTACCAGTACTCAGATCTGCCATCTGTTTTCTGCCATAATGTAATTGCTCTGCTGAAGGTCCTTGAAGTGGTTTCTTCCCATAGCACTGCTACCCTTTTCATATTTTTCTGTGGGAAGGAAAACTGTTGGCTTGATTTCAGCAAGCCCCTAAAATGAAAGACATAAGGAAGAATGGAGGAAATATTACAGACTTTTCTAAGATTTTTTTTCCCAGACACGTTCCTGAAGAGTGGCCAGAAAATAACAAAAGAATCCTCCTCGTCTTTGTAACACCACAGCCATTTTCTAAATTAGCCAAAAGAACTGTTCCACATGCAGATGTTGAAGCAACAAATCCAAGATAGAATATTGCCCTTTCTGTTTAGAGAAGGCCATAAAAACAAATTAATTTTTAAAATTTTCATCTTCCTACATTTCCATGGCTGTATCCATCTATAACTCCAAAGACCTCTCACATTTATTAATTCGGTAACTGTTATCACTTTTGTCACAGGTCAGTGGACAGGACAGTACCAATTTCTGCAAGAAGAAAAGAACACCATCTCTTACTTTTAGCAAAAAGACTGAAGCAGGGCAATAAGAGCCATTATACCTCCTCTGTCATTTAACACAGTGGCTGGCACCGTTTTTCATTGACCTCACATCTTTCTACAAACATCCCCATTAGAGCTACTTTTTGTGAGTAAGCTGGGGCTGCAAGTCCTTCTGCCCCTGGAGAGGGCCATTTCACCTTACTCTTTTTAGAGAAGCTGACTGTCTGGACTTATTTCTACTTGCAGTGCTTGGCCTACAAACAAATTGCTGATTTCAGCCCATTTCCTGTTCATCAGGAATACCAATCAGCAAAACCCATTAGAACAGATGTTACTATCTTTAAGTGGCTTTAAGAGAGAAGACACTGAAGAGCTGAACTACCTTACAGAAATTTCCAGATGTGAAAGGATCTTATGCACATCACTTTCTTGATGTTCCTAACCTGTGTGTAAATGAATTTTATTGCCCACTGTTGCCAGCTATTCATTTTTCAAGATTTTAAAAAATAACTTGAGGCAAAGCAAGCATAGTAACAAATAACAGTACTTAAACTGCTTAGACTGTTTCAGACAGTATCAGCAGGGCAAACAAAAAACCTCAGCTAATGTCTCAGAATACCTTTTAATTGTCCTGTTGTGGTGGTGCTAAACATAGAAGCAGAAAAATTAATCTCAACAATTTGTGTAGTTTTGTAGAAAGGTCATTTACTGAAATGTGAAGACACTACCCCTGGCTTGCTAAATAGGTGTATACTAAACCTATCAGATATTGGATTTCAAACCCATAACTTCTGTCCTGTAACAGCAAGATCATCTTTCCACTCTGCCTTGCACTGCAGAGCTAAGATAGTAATGCTTTTTAATAAAGTCATTGCTAATAGTACTTATTACTTAAAAGATTACCCAGTGTTGTAGTACAACTGCCAGTCAAACTGTATCTGCTTATACCAGAACTGAATCTGTTTCATAAGGCATGATAGAATTTGAAGCACTTCAAACTGCAGGCAACTATGACCAAATACAGATGAGGAGATTGAAACACAAGGTTTGGGGTTTCCTCCAAGCAACTCTCCCTGTCCTCCGCTACAGTACAAAGCAGAGTCTTTCAAATTATTTCCTTCTGAGGGCCTGCATTTGGCTTGAGCATCCACTAACTAGGTCTTCCAAGGTATCTTCCCCCAGGTATTGAAAGGTTATGACTTGCTACTCTTCCAAAAGTCAGTCATCATCCCAGTCTCAAGAGGTTGTAGCTTTCCAGCCTACACAGAGAACACACTGCAGATTTCTGTTTATGTTTACACCTCCTGAATCTCTATCCTTGTCTTTGACCATTGAGAAACTTCTTTTTCATAATTGTGTTGGGAATTAAATGTGGCAATGCATTTAAAGTGGAAACTTGCACTGCTACATACATTCAATGCGGGTTCCATAGTCAATAAACAATTATCAATAGCAACTTGAAATATTCATTTAGGGCCTAAAGTAAATTTAATAAAAATTGCATAAGAGTTAATTAACACAAAACACCCGAATGCAAAATGAATTAAACAAACTAAAATAAAGTTCGTGTTTTAATCAGCAAAGCCTTGTTGCTTAACAGCTCCTCCAGGCTTAATGTTCAGCTTAGTTTCTGGATCACACTCTTTCAAATTGCTCCATAGAGACATAAATCTGACTGCAGCTACTGTATACTCTTGTGAGAGTGAGTACATGTGTATATTTCTGAGTGGGAATGTGAAATATAGCGTGTTGGTGCATTGCATGTGAATTAGTCCTTTCTGTATTAGGGAAAATACATTGTAGTATACTTCTCTTAAAGAACACTGCCAAATATTTTCAGCTTTTTTTTTTGATGGGTGATACCAGAGAAATTCAAGGATAACATGGGACTCAATTAGATAGTGTGAAAGCAGCATGTTATTGACTTCACTGGAATTTTCCGCAACAGACACCATCATGTTTGAAATCTTACATTATCACAAAGTTCTCTCCTTTGGCATGCCTTCACTGCAGTATTTTTCTTTTTTGAGGCAAAATAAAAAAAAAAAAACAAAAAAAAAACATTTCACAATCTGTTAATCCATAAATCTAGGACACATGTGTTTCAAAATAATATCCAAACTTACACTTAAACTCACGCGACTAGATAAGTTGTCTGGATTATGTTACATGTGTTAGCCTGCTCTGATCCACTATGGCTCATTGTGCAATCCTCTGAACATGAGTGAAAATGCAGGCTGAGATACCTTTTCGTCATCTGCTTTCTTACTAAGGTTCAGCACAACTTGACCACAACATGCTCTGAACAGCAAGGCTACTGTTGTTTGACAACATACAGCAACTAAGCAATCAATGCACTAGCTAGATATTTCTTGGATCTAAAGTAGTGGTAACTCCCAGTAGATCCCCACTGGCCCCCCTGGGACCCTCCCCTGGCTGATGTGTCTCTGTCTGGGAAGATGAAGAGAGAAATATTGTGTAGTATTAGCTGTAACAATGGATCCAGGATTAATCAGACAAATATATTTTTGCATGCTCAAAGACATGTCTAAATTTTCCTGAAAAACATAAAAAACTTTAAAGTTTTCTTAGTAACTACATGGAAATCTATTTGCATTGTCACCTAGCTTATATGTATGTTAAACATCTACTCCATTGTCCAGTGTATACTTCTGCTAGGAACTTCTAGCATATGAGTTATCAGAGATTTTTTCCTAAATTTCTCCATCTGTAAGATCATAATGATGTCTTTGTGTATTGCAAAGATTGTGAAATAAAAGTATCAGGAAGCAATATTTGAGCCTCAGATAGAAAAGTTCACACAGGTGGAAAGCATCTTTTTTATTTTCTGAAGTCTATAAATGATTCTGCAGCTCAGAGCAGGCTTGTGAAAAACAATTCTTTGTGGCAAAATAGTTCACATGGTCCTACATAAGACAAGCAAGTTGAAGTACAGTTAATCAAATTCTAGAAATATTTATGTGGGAAGAATTACTGAAAGAAATCCTGTTAATATCCATCATTAATATTAAGCATGATTTTTGGGGGTTTTTAAAGCAGTACTGATTTTCAAGTGTCTTGTTAAATGAGTAAAGATCACTATTAAAGAGAGTCCCCTCTGACAAGCCTGTGGCCACTGTAGCTCAAAAAGAACACTTGTGGAAAAAAGGGTAGTCATCCTTCTAATATGCGGATGACTTAAAGAGTCACTGCATGAAATTTCTGGGGTTAATCACATATTCAACAGAAAATGTTTTTAAGGGCGAAATGTAACAACATGTTTGACAGCCCATAAACGACAAACCCTCAGGTACACTCTTGATTTAAAACAAACTTGCTAAAATACAAACTTTTGGTGGAGGACATTTTCTAGGTTGAAATTCTTTCTCTGGAATGTAGGATTGCATCCATATCTCACTCCTAGACCCACACAGTAAAACTGACTTCATGATGTGGAGAAAGTTGCTCAGTCTTCTTGAGATGTTATTTCCTAAAACTTTTCTTTGGTAAAACTTTCAAAAAAACCGAGACCTAAATGGTAGCCAAACTGGTCTAAAGGCATCACAAACCAGAGGAACATCTGAACTTCTGAAATAACTATTAAAACTCAGCTGGGCTTTCCCTGCTGCAGAGGGTTCAGCCTGGCTGAATGCTGGGGCCTCACCCAAAGCTTCTCTATCACTCCGCTTTCTAAGTAGAGTAGGGAGAGGAAATTTAACAGAGGGTATATAGATTGAGATAAGAACTAGGAGAAATCATTCATCAAATACCATCATGGGCAAAACAGACATGAATTAAAGATGTTAATTGAATTTATTACTAACAAAATCACAGCAGGATAATGAGAAGTAAAATAAGATCTTAAAAACACTTTTCCTCCACCCCACCTTCCTTCCCAGCTCTACCTCCTCCCCCAAGCAGTGCAGGGAGACAGGGAATGGGGGCTACAGTCAGTTCATGACAAGTTGTTTCTACCTCTGCTCAGGGAGAGGAATCTTTCTGCTGCTCCAGTGTGAGGTCCTTCCCATGGGATATAGTTCTCCATGACTTCCAACATGAGTTCATCCCAACCATGGGCAACTATTTTCCATGAACTGCTGCAATGTGGGTCACTCTTCCATGGGGTGCAGTCCTTCAGGCACAGGCTGCTCCACTGTAGGTCCCCCACAGGGTCACAATTACTACTAGGAAACCTGATCCAGTGTGGGCTCTTCTCTCCACAGGCCTGCAGGCCTGCCAGGAGCCTGCTCCAACACAGGTTCACAGCCTCCCCTCAGGCTTCCATTGCTCCAGCGTGGGTTTCCTTTAGAGGTTGCAGGCAGATCTCTCCATCCACATGGTCCTCCATGGGCTGCAGGGGCTCATGGTCTGTCCCACAGGCTGCAGGGTAATTTCAGCTCCAGCTGCATCTCCAGCTGCTGTGCTTCCTTTGTATAAATACCTTGGTATTTACATAGTTCCTTACACATATTCTTACTCTGCTCTTCTCTGGCCACAGTTAGATCTGTACAATAACTTTTTAAATTGTTTTATTTTTCTTAAATATGTTATCACAGATGCATCACCACCACTTCTAATTGTCCCAGTCTTGGCCAGTGGCACTTCCATCTTGGAGCTGGCTGGCATTGTCCCTGCTGGACATGGAGGAAGCTTCTGGGAGCTTCTCAGAGAGGCTTTCCTGTAGCCCCTCCACTACCAAAACCTGGCCATGCAAATCCAATACAACTGCCTTGTGCCCAGTAATGCAATGTCTCTTTTGATGGTATAGTGAAAACTAAGGTAAGTAATATTCTACCCAAGCTAATATTTCTTGGGGAGATTTTAGTGACACTTGTTCTTTTTTTTTTTTTTTTTTTTTGGGGGGGCGGTGTTGGTGGGTGTTTTCTTTTTTTGACCCTTCGTTTTGTTGCCATTTATATTTCACATAAGCAAGAGTGGTCCTGGTTAATGTGTCCAAGAAATTGTGGCATGGACTTTAAATCTATTTCAAAGTCGTTTAGATGCACTTTAAAAGAGCAAGAATATCAGCCCTATACCTTGTGCTTTCTTTCCACTGAGTTCAGCTACAGGGCAAGCTGCTGCAAAGAAAGTGTTGCTGTGAATTTGTCAGCAGAATGCCCCCAAATCAACATGAAATAGAGGTCAAAACAAAAGTGGAGGGCAAATCAGTTATTGAGCAATCTCTAAAGAAAACCAACGCCAGGTTAAATGTAGCTTATGTAATTCTTTTCAAAGAGGAGATTCAATAAATTTATGGAGCTGAAATCCTGATTCTCAGGCTCAAGCAAATGAGAGCTGAGTGGAGAATACATTTTATTGGTATCAATCTTTGGTGCTGTGCCACAGACAACTGACCCCATGGATGACTTGAAACACAGTTCTATTAGTCATTGGATCCTTCAGTTCCTGTGATTCCTTACCTGGGATCTCTGCCCAGAACATTTTATGTTTTGAGAGATTGTTCATCAGTTACACAAACAGCTACCCAGAGTGGAGGGCTGCTATAGAAAAGAAAGAGAGGCTAATATTCAAAAAATATAAAAAGAAGTTTGAAACATTAAATGTCTAAATTTAGATGCTCTACAATTAAAAATACTATGATTTTAGAGGACTTGCATTATTTGCAGTGTTGTTTCAACATACAGGCTGCATACCACTAATTCATTTAAGAAGCTGTATGTGCAGACTAGTGAATGCATTTAAATATATATATTGTATTGCAATTTAACCCTTTTACCCTCATTTTAATAGGCCTTGTGATGATTCGGCATCTACATTAATTCTAAAGTGTAGGGTTATTGATTTAACTTGTAACATCCAAGCAGATAATTTTGATACAGATTTTCTTCTAAACTAAGTAAATTGACTTGAAAAGTGACTATGTTTTGGTTTCTGATTACATCTCAGAACTACCGGTGATGAACCAAGCAACTGAATTTTTTCATATTATTACACTCCTAATTTTCAAAGACTGATAGCAAAACTGCAATGTATTTCACAGATGTGTATAATCTACCATAAGAATTAAAGGTAGATTGAACGAGATATTTTTATTTTAAGAAATTAAGTATCATTTACACCTTCATGAACCTGTAAATCTCACAGTATTGACATTCTTACTGTCAACAAGCCCATCTAAGTATGAATGGCTTTGCTAGGGACAGAGTTATGGTCAGGTTTAAAAAATCAGTCTAGTGTTCCATATAGTTAAAATTAGTTTTAGAAATCATGGCTGTAGCACACATTTGCTGTAATGCTGTAATGCTCATTTCAGCCAGCCATAAGGTTGAGAGGTCTATGTATTCACAGTTTACAATGATTATTTCTTTATACCCATGGAATTAAAAATTCACTGTAGATATTAAAGGACTTTATTTCTACAACATAAATAGAGAACCTTTCTTTCAGATCCCCTTTTCTTTCTATGTTTTTTTAATCAATATTTTTCTTCTTGTAAACACATCTCTTTTGGCTGTTTATATACTTCATTAAAATATTCTTTTATCAGTTAAAAGATAATTATTTATCCTTTAAAGATAATATTGTACATTTTTATTCAAGGTTTCTTCATTCCACAATATAGTAAAATAGATGAGTGCTTTGTTTTTTATGCATTTCAGTGTCTGATAGATGACTATGATTTTTGAAAGTACAGAGGAGATTTGATATCCAGTTCAATTCCTTCATGCCTTCAAGAAAGCAGTAACCTCACCAGACATGAGGGGTTTTGCATCATTCTTCTTTTCATTTTAGAATAAATGCTCTTTTAAAATATATTTTCTTTTGAAAGGCATTGTAACAAGCAGTAGTGGAATGCCCTTTGCCATAGTCTAAATACAGACTGTGCTTGGGAAAAAATGACTCTGTGTAGCTATGATATTTCTTTAGAATAAATTTAGTTTGTGTGGTCTTTGGGTCCTTTTCTATTTTAAGACTGCTGTATTTACTGAACATAAAAGTACTAGAAAAACACTGTTTAGGTTTTTCAATTGAGATACTTTTATCAATTGAAAATAACAACTGAAGTTAAAAAACTCTAAAAATATTTTCTCTTCCTCCATTTCATACAAATAATTTTTCTTAATCTCTCTCTATATAAAGATTTCAGGATCTCATAAATATTACTTGGGTGACCCAAACTAAATTCAGAATTTAGTTTCAGGAAAAGAATACCAAAACTCACTCTAAATGCTTTTAATTGGATATGCAAGTTTTCATTGGCTTATGCTTTATATTTTAAGACTTTTAACAGACTGCAGCATACTTGAACTATGACTTATTCCTGTTCTTCTTTTCTGGATTTCTTCTGTTAAATTATGGTGCAATTTCCACATAATTTCCTCTGTACTTTTGTTTTGTTTTGTTTTTTCAAAATATAAGGACTACTGTTGGACCAAATAATTGAACAGCTAAGGGCTAAATATATTTGGATGGGAAACTATAGCAGATTCCTTCTCTGGTTAATTTGTGTTTTCACTGTGTCTGATGAGAAGGTCAGTTAACCTGTGTAGCCTTCAGCTATTCTACAGTGGCAAAATTCTAAAGTGACAAATTTTATCACTTTTATTTTGTTCACCAGAATAGGATATATTAATTAACTAACATAATATTTCAAATACCTTGTCCTGTAAGGGTTTTTTTGGGAATTGCCCTTTTAAAGTGGAATTTCTCTGTAAATTTGTCATTTGAAACAACATTCAAACACTGTTATATCCTAGGTAAGAGCATAAAATGGTTTGGAGGTTTCTAAGCTGGTAAGTAATTACATCCTCTTTGTAATTGCCTCCTAATAGAAAAGCATCCAAATTATACTTTCAGTCTAGTCAAACTGAGAACAATGTTTTACTCTGAACAGAAAATAGCAAAAGAGGTCTAAAACTGTATTTCAAGTATTTTAAGAAGTTTTTTCTCTCAGCATGACTTAGTTTCACATTACCCTACAGCTTGTTGTCGGGTTTTTGCTACGTACCCTTTTTTGTTTGATTTTTTTTTTAACTTGAAAAACACCAAGTAAAGTATCATAAGTACTTCATAAGGTATGGAGGGAAGTCAAAATATACTGAATGTAAATTAGTATATTAATGAAAACTTCTGGAATAGAATGGAGCTTGTTCTTGGTTTTTTTGTGATATTTAACTCATCAACTTATTTTCAAGCCTACATAGCCTGGAGAAGTTGAGGAATATTACTTTATTGAACATTTTGTCTAGGGGAGAAATCTGCCTACTAAACCTTCACTGTATGTCTAATTTTTTTTTTTTTTACTTCAGTGAGAGCTTTGGCTGACTAAAGCCAAAGTGAAGTAGTGACGGAATGATTAATATTTTTATATATAGAAATATATATATGTATACAGGTGCATATACACACATAGATACAAAACCATATATATGGAACCACGAGTATTGATTAGGCAAATTGCAAAATATGATAAATAAAAAAGAAGGATAATGACAAAAATTAAAAATAACATAACTATCAGATTTTAGAACTGGTGAGGGTACCATTTTGGCTGCCAAATAAGAACTATATTTAAATTCAACAACAGTGAAATGCTTTTATTTTAAAATGCTGGTGATTTATTCCCATCAAAAAGGAAAGTGAAGACACTAAAAGAGTTTTATAGGAAATGATTAGCATTGTTTTTTCTTCTCTGTTCAAGTGAAATAGTTAAGGCTAATTCACAAAAAATAATATTAATTTATACTCTATTAATCATGCTTACAAAGTACTTTGAGAAAGTATGGCATTACATAAAAGAAGACTTATTTTTATCATAATATCATGCACTTCCTTTAGCTGCTTCCCACTTTCAGAATACATCATTTAAAACTGTTCAGTAATAGATACAGCCTTCCATCTTGGGTAAAAACTTGTGTAAAAAAGCACATAATCGAATTGTCCAAGAAAGGTAAAGATGGGATGCTATGTTCACACTATATACACTTAGAAGTGTTCCTGCAAAATTGTGACTAGTTCTGTGACCACCTTATGCTATCATTACATGGGAATTGTGATATTGGTTCAGATCCAAAGCCTATCCTGAGCAGAATCACTATCTGAGAAAGTAGCCAGTGTCAGATGCTCTGAAGTTCTGGAGCCCTCTCCACAGGCACTTCGTATCACATAGTCTGCCTCCACTTTTGATATTTTTTTGGTTGCAACCAGAGACTCAGCCCCGAATCATGAAGCATTTGAGTATGTCTCTATGTACAAAAATATAGTAGTTTATGTATTGTGTGCAAAAAAAGGGAAGTTCTCCAAGTAGATGTGGGTGAAGAAAGGTTTTTGGCAGTTGTACAAGGAAGCACTTGAGTGAACCAGTGGGCTGCCCTAACACTTCCAATCGTGCAAGGGTTTCTCAATGTAAAATGCTGCATGCAAAAAACCTCCAACCCTTAGCTCTTTTTCATCTCCTAAATCCTTCATTACCTCTGTTATCCATTATCGCATTTTCAGTAGACTATTTTGCATCCATGTTCTGATTCTACTTCTCTCATGTTTTATTTCTCTATCAGGGGATTACAGCACAGCGTAACTTTGTGTATATGCTAATCCTCTCACACATAAATAATTTCTTTATTCTGGGTTTAAAACTAAATCAAGATCAAAACTCTTCATAACCTTCTGGGTTGTCTTTCATTTGGATATTTTTTGATAGACCTTTAAGATATTGGCAAAACACTAAAACAATACTGCACAAGCTGGAATGAGTGAAGTTCATTCTTAGTGAAAACATGCCTGAAGTTGATACTAAATCCTTGATTACATTGCTAATTTGTTAGCATTTCAGTCTATATTCACTGTATCTTTTATCAGGTTCTGTTCAGTTTTAAAAAGAAGCAGGATAGCAGATCCCTATGCAGTAAAAGCTTTTTACTTTATAGAGAAGTTCCTTACCTTAGGCTCCTAACTTCATTATGTGACTACCTGCAGTTTGTGGCCTCAAGGACCAAACTGAGTGAGGCTTGTGAACTAAACTGAGATAATGAGTTCTCTGCAGCCAGCGTGGCATTACAAGGATCACCCATCCCTTCAGCATGGCTATATGCTAATGGGTGCCAGAGGTCCTGGTTAGCAAATAATCATTACTGAAGGGAGTGCCATGAAGGCCTAAAAAGGGATAAAATGGGCATAATTTGCCCTGAAGTGTTCCTGTGGATCCATAGTGGGTGAAATCTCTGAACTGCTGACTAGTCTTCTTGACAGTGCTGGAATTGCCAACATATCAAATGTAGGTACCATATGTAAACAAGAAATTAGTCAGGTGATCATCCTGCATGCCAACTACCACCAGTGTAGCTCTCTGAAGAAAAAGAAGCCATTTCAGAGCAGAACACTTCCCTTAAGTTTTCATCAGCTTGCTTCAGGTAGAAAAAGAAACGCTATGCAAATCTTGAAATTTCCTTTTTACTTCTTTCTCCCAGGTAACTAGTCAAGAACAAAAATAAAATTCATGATATCCTTTGGATGTTGAAGATCTCTCTATAGCAGTTATAGTGAAAAAGAAAAGAAGAAAATTTTGAAATAGTGTTTTGATTTATTTTTTCTTTAATTTATAAGGATACTGGAGAGCAAAGAGTGCAGCTTTGTGCAAATAAGGTTTGCTCTGGCACTGCTGTGTAAAAACAATCATTCACTTCTGGGTTGTGAGCTGGAATACATTCCTACTCTGTGTTCTGTCTCCTAATTAGTTTTTAATCCATGACATGACTGTGCATCATCCCCTCTCATTCCTTAATATCCTCAAAAGAAGAAATCTTTCAAAAGGCTCTTGAAATTCTAAATCAGTTATATTGCCTACTTCTATTATGTATTTTGTTAACCATCCCAAGTAGTACTAACCCTCTAAGAATGTAAAAAATCTCTGCAACAGTAAGCTTTGTAGTTTTTTCCTTTTCATGTTGTACTCATCAGAGACTCTCATAGACCTTTGGTCAGTACTACCAATTAGGAGGCATACACATACAGGAACTCAGATCTGTATTGTTCTTGCCTGCTCCTTTCAGTGAAAGTGCCTGGAGCACAACCAATATGATATGGGTGGTACCTTTATGAAAACATGGCATAGTAATAACCATCCATGAATTCTCTCCAATGAGGAGGTCTTTAAAATTTCTTTTCTCTACTAGTTTACCTGCTTTTATTCTGAGGGCTTGAGAATTTGGGGTTTAGGCTACATTCTGCTGAAGTATATATATACACACCCTCTTCTTTTGTATGTCACCAAAACAATGTGCACAACATGAATACTGAGTCCTGTACCCTCAAAATGACTGCATGGGAACTGATATTATTTTTTAAAATAGGATGTGCTATCCAGAAAGGGCAGACACAAACTCTTGCACACTCACTTTTCTTTTATGCACAAAAACAAACTATGTAGAAGCCCAAAAGAGAATTTCCTTCTGTCAAACATGAATCCAGCCCATTTCTATACCCTGGTGCTTGTCTTATTAAAGCCTGTATCATACCAGACTGTAAACTGGCAAATGCCCAATCCTTTCTACTGTTCTCCTCAGCATTGTTTGACACTGTCAGTCATACATTCCTGCTTACATGCTGTATAAATCTGGCAAGTGTAGCATGCTGAAGTGAGCCTGATCTTTCTTGTCAGATTAATCCCAGAAGGTTCCATTTCCATCTCCAGAACTTGCCACTGAAGACCTTGGTAAGGTTCAATTCCTTCCCCTTCTCATTCAATATCTGTACGACATGGAAATTGTGACATGGCAGAAGCTTGGAAAAAGACCAGAAGACCAGAAGAGCATATACTCAACTAGAAGAATGAGATCAAATACAGATACAAATAAAACAGCAGATATGACCAAATACCTTGTACATTAAACTTCCCAAAGAAGGAATCTTCGGAAAGTTTCTGAAGTAAACTGAAAGTTTAATTTGCTTGCTTCTGCCCTCTCATCCCTACCATTTGTTCTGCATAGTTACATATGGACTCATGCTGTGAAGTTGACCAGGGAAGCAATAAATGTTGAACAAAATTAATTGAAAACTTCTCTTTTTTATTGCTTGATTTAATTTGAATCATTGAACTGATCTATTTTGCAATGTATACTCGCACATGTGATGTCACCCCAGCTGAACAGAGTGAGTGCCAGCACCAGGGGTCGGAAGGAAGGAGAAGAGGAATGTCTCACCTGGCTTTGTTGTCAGTGGCACTGAAACACACAATTCCACCCCTTGTGTAGCTGAAAACCACACATCACAATTGGGAATGAGTTTTCAGATGCAAAACCACACATCACAATTGGGAATGAGTTTTCAGATGCAGCTTTTCAAAGCTCATAGACTCATTACATGCAATGCCTTAAAGTAAAGAAAGTTTTGTGAAGTGGTATGAAAATTTCATGATATGTATATTTACTTGCTTAATGTCTTTAAGGACAATAAAAAAGTGAAATTTCTGTTGAAGATACAACTCCTCCTGGTCTTCTTTCAAAAGTTTTCTTTGAGCATGAAGCTCCTTTTTTTTTTCCATTTTGATATGTGACAGCAGTGTCAAGTAATAGGATGAAATGCTAATAAGGGAAGATTGAGATGAACTTCAATTTTTTTGCCCCTAATTCAAATCATTAAAAGATATTTTTAATTTTATTTTTGTGAAGTCCTGTATCACAGATTCTAGTATACTATTTGGACACTTTTCTACATCTCAGTTTTTCTGAGTTAAAAGGCAGGATTTTCCATACATTTTTCCTTAAATTCTGGTTCTATATTGGCTAATTAAGTAAATAGAAAGATCTTTCTTCTTTCTTCTTCAGGATACTTAGCTACCTCTTGGATTACTCTACTTCAAAGGCTGGGTGTTACACCCAGCCATTCCATCTAAATGCGGAGCCAGACTAAATGCTGCAATTCCTAATTTCCCCTGATCTTAAATCCACAGTTTTATGAATTAACATTAGCACTCTTTTTTTTTTTTTTTTTTTTTTTTTTTTTTTTTTTTTGACCAGTCTGGTAAAATTACCTATCTATCTGTAGAGATTTTGCTTTCCTTTCAGAGGCATCAAATCTTGCCTCCTTTTGAAGTGGTAAGTGCTTGGTATCATGCCTTAATGCAGTACTGTATTGTTTTGCTCGGCCTCAGACTTGCAAAGCTGCTGGCCCGATCCTTCACACGGCAGAAAGTATTGTGATCTGATAGTTGGGACTGAAGCAAGTAATGCGGGAGCTTGCCTGCACCAGGGAAAGGGAGACGGTTTTGCCTTCATCTTTCCCTGCTAGTGCCTGCTCTGTGCTATTCTCTCTTTTCATAGATGGGAAAGAATTTGAAAAGAGGTAAATACCAAAGCTTTATTCTTTCTCTGTATTTGTTTGTTTAGTTCTGTTTTTGTTTTTTTCCCCTTGGATAACAGCTATGTAGCCACTTCCAGCCACTGAAACAGGTTCATAAATATGGTAGGAAATTGTGCTGTTGATTACTCTTCTCTTTAAACCGATCACAGAAATAGTTTAGAGAACTTCCATTCAATGTTTCAAACAATATTGTGAGGGGGATGATGACGTCACTGATCTTGAATCCCACTTACGCCAAGAATATTCTGCCAGGGGTTAAACAGCAAGTCATTCCCAAGCCCAAACTGTCAGTATTACCATTTAAATGTCCCCCAATTAAATAATTAGGTGTAACTTAATAAATGTTTGAACACCACTTTCTTTCCTCTTCTTTCAGTCCGACTGTCTTATAGTTTATGTCACTATGGCCCACTTTTCAGCAAGAGCATGTCTTAATATTGACTGTATCAAATTAATCCTACGGTTTATTGTGGGCAGCCCCAGTTGGTCCTGTTCTAAGGCTTTCCCTCCCTTTCTGGTGAAAAGCACTTGTACCGTGGCCCTGCTGGTGGCCTGAATCACCTCAATTTGTTCTAGCAATCAGAGGCAGCTGCTCCTAGTGAAAGGAGTGTGGACCACTGAACAGAGCATTAGGACTGACCTCAGGCTGAATGCAAAAGGCTCAGCCTTTTCGGCGAGGTCAGTCGAGCATGTGCAAACAGATTTGCTGAAGTACAAAATGGTCCAGTGATTTAATGCAAGTTTTCTTCTCCTTTTCTCTCTTTTTCCCTTTCAGAAATGAAACAGGATAGAGGATAGCCTGGGTACAATCTTAGCAACATCTGTTGCCTTTCTCTAGGGTCTTGGCCAAGGCCAATAGCTATTCAAAGAGCTACTGACACTTTACTGAAAGAGAAGAAAGACTTAAATAGAGAAGTGTTTGGACATGTTTCCCAACACATACAGTTGGGTCTTTTTGTGGGTCAGAATGCTTTTGGAGAAATACTTCTCCACTCCTTCCCCCACTCCCCTCTTTTCTGGTGAAAGTGTCAGAAAACAAATCTTCAGCAAATCACAGAGCTCAGTGGGCTTACAACACAGGAGAACAGTTAAATTTCCCTTTCTTTGCTTTTATTATCTGAACTAAAGGGTGTTTGACGACTAAAATCTTAACCACAGTTAATAAGAAGTGTGAAGGAATTTATGCTTAAGATTGCTTCACATCTGTTACTTTCTAATTTCCACATCAATTTATCTTTTAAAGTAACTAGTAATAGCAGTGGAGCAACTGCAGCATTTTAGCACCGTTGAGATGACTGATATTGTATGAAGGTATATTTTGCAAAGTTATTTCTTATGTTTGTTTTCCTGTGTGCTCTCCCCCCTCCCCCATAAATATTAATTTCATCCAGCACTTAGGAAGAGGCAGTTACCTGTTTCTCTCTCTCCCTTTTTTCCTCACATAGCTTTTCACAGGCAATTTTGCTCTGTCCAACCATGACATGCCTTCATAAAAATGACAGATGAACCAGCTGAGTAACTGGTGGGTATATTATCCTCCTGCAGGCATCTGCTGCTCAAAAGGCACCTATTCTTTTGTTGGCCTTGAGACAGAGGATGTATATTGCATCCCATATATGAAGTCATTCTTATCAGCCTTCCCCTATTTTGAGCATAATCACAGTAAATTAAATAAAAGCAACTCAGAGGAAGTCTAGTAGAGTTATTCAATTACGTGTATTTGCAATGAAGCTTGATATAAGTACATGTCTGTAGACACAAAAGATATTGCTAGAATCCTCAAGGAGAAATCCTGTGGAGCTTCTAGGTTTACTGAATTTTGTTTTGATCAGGCCACGCTCATTAAATTCAAAGAAAGATGAATATCTATAGATGAGCACAAGCTTCATGACATGGGATGTCTTAGAGTAGCCGACTCGTGTGTATAATACTCATGTGTGTAATAGATTATTAATATATATCTGTATGGTAGTACTTCACACTGAGATAAAGGTGCTTGTGCTCTGTGTCCCATGACTGACCTAAAAACCCCCTTGTCCCAGAAAATTCCCAACAGAAATATATGTGACAAACTTCAGTGACTCAGAGGAAAACAAAAGAAGTACTTTTGAAAAAGCAAGGCTTGCAGGGCTGGTAACACCGAGGTCAGTGTTGATGAATGACTAGGCACAGCATCTCAGTGACCAGCATTGATGTCTCCAAAGGCCAGACTGGAGGAAATATGATAAAAGAGTGAAGGGGATTGAATGAATTACTTCTGGTGCTAGGGCATTATTAACCTGCTAAGTGTGGGAGGAAGCAAGTTCCACAGAACTGCTATTTTCTTTCATCTGCCCTCGGCCCTTTTTTCCCTTAAACATACAGCAATGGGTAGAAGGAAATAAGTATTGTTCAGGCTCTGGCTTTATTCTTGCAGCACAATCATTGGTGTAATGCTTTGGGACTCATCTCCACCAATTGGGACTTGCAAAGATTTCCACCATCTTCTGCAGGAATGGTACAAAATGTTGTGCTTCATATTCTGAGCTACTTTTCAAACCAACAATAACTTAGGTTTTTCCTAAAACCTATTTTTGTCTCATTGACTAAACAACGTTTCCCCACTGATTTTAATGAATGCAGAATCTATCCCAAGGAAAGGTAGAAGCTGGATAGGATTAAGGGATTTATAAGGTTTTTAACATTTTAAGTATAAAAGTAATGTCTAAGTTGTCATGCATAAGGAATAAAAAATTTGATGGATACATTAGCTGGGTGGAAAATTGACATATGAAATTATATCTCCTTCAGCACTCACACCAAATAATTTTGAGAGTGGGCAGTTCAGGATGATGAAGATAGTGACATTTTTTTCTCTAAATCGCTTAGAAGACATTTCCATCTGCTTCCTATACAACTGCTTAGATGCTGGTGTAGAATTCTTTCTACCTAAATATAGGTATAGGAGATCAACATTTCATTTAACATCCAGACTTGAAAAGTTGGATTGCTTGATGGGGAAAAGGAAGGGTCACCAGCATGCTCCTTGTTTTTAGTGCTTCTAGTGCTTATAATACTTTACATTTTGAAAATGTGTTTTATGGTTTTTGTAGACTTTTTGCCTTGTTTTTGTCTTCGGTTTTGGGAGGGTTTTTCTGAAAGAGAGAGTGCTTGTTCAATTTTTGCTGTGGTCAGGTAAAAAACCAGCAAATAATAATAAAAAGTTGCTTACTTAGCTAAAGTTTTCACACAGGGATGGTTATGAGCATCTTGAATACCAGTTATGATGCAGAAGTATACATAATTCAGGCCATTTATTCAGAAAATACTTCTAGAATTGCAGCAGTAATCGCCAATTTTGTTTGTGCAAGTGTACAACTTGTCTTGACAAATCACACTGGAACACTGAAATCTGGGTTTGGGTTTAGAGGTCAGTGGAGGAGTTATTCATATTAATACTGTATAGCTGATGCAGAGTATAGGGCCTGACCTGAAGATAAACATCCTGCTGGGTATGGGATGTTACTGGTTTAATTGTGTATATATTGGCATTTTTCACAAGTAACTTAGCCACAGATTTTCTGATGGACGCTACACAGTAGCAATTTCCCTGAAGTGTGCAAAACTCCCTGAAGTCAATTGCACTTCCTTTTCACAGGATCAGACAAATTGTGTTTCTCTATCACAATTCCTTTTAAAAAATTACATCCGTTGTGCCACAGTATGAATGCCTGGCAGAATTTATCTTAATATCCAGCAGAAAGGCATCTAACCTATTTTTTTTTCAGCATACATCAAAGAAAAAGGAGTGCTGATTCTAAGGACAGTGATGCTTCTTCTCCACCAGCAGGATCTTGCCATCATGAAGTATCAATCTGAGACTCATGTGCTTTTTTGAACACAATTTAGATGATTGTGTTCATCAAGAGATGCTCATAAAAGCTGCTACATGATGTCTGATAGAGAGTTTACATCACAATGTTAGTATGGGTCTAACGATATAAAAGTAGTTGGCATTTTGCATCTTTTTCTCCATCCAGGGAATTTAGAAACTGGATTCTCTTCTGCTCCTGCCCTGATTGCATTTTGATCATTTTTTGTTTGGACAACATTCTTGAATGAAACAGAAAAAACCCAGTTTTTTTAATGATTCTGCCTCCCTTTTAATCCTCTCATCTCATTTTCCATCTCTTATTCCCAGCCCCCACTTTTTAAATTTGATTTTAATGTTTAAAAATAATATTAATGCTTTTATTATCAGCACCTTTTTTTGTCTGCTACTGATTTTTTTAAATTCATCTATTGGTAATCCATACTGCTTGCAGAGCACTCACTGCACCACACTGCCAGCTTTGTCACTCTGTATTGTATCTCAGTGCTCGCCAGCTTGGTACATCCACTTATAATATGATGAATAGTATCTGGAGCCTGGCCACACAGACTCCATTCTGGTCTTAGGGCTTTTTTAAGCCATCTATCCTTGCTTGTAAAAATAGCCCTTTCCTATGTGGCCTCAGTGAAATTCTCTGTTTCTCTTTTCAGTCTTCTGACAGCCGACCTGCCACTTGCCACCATCATACTGTGACATTTTCAAAAATTCTTTCTGTGTTTTTGTTTTTCAATTGATTTATTCTTGTGTTGTTCTTACTGGTGTGTGACTAATAAATTACCCTCAATAGCAGAATTTTTTAATTTTGCAGCTTCCTTATGATTAAACAAACTTATTTTCCGTTTACAGTTGCTTTACAAGTTCCTTCCCTACAATTCCCTTTGTTGCTATTCTCTGTTCTTCCTGCCAACTTAAACTCCATTTTTAACTGCATTCACTTTTATTACCTCAGTCAAATGTGATTTCTTATTACTTTTACAGTTACATTGCCTCAGATTAACTAGATTTACTCTTGAAGAATACCACTCTTGCAAATATATCAGATTTGCCAGTATGTGTGGATCAAATACGTCATCAAAAGATTGTGGAAACTCAAGAGAAGATAGAGAGGAGCCAACGAGCGGTAGATGGAGCCATGATGGTAATGTTGAATTGATAAGGTAACACTTCCGAAGCAGACTGGGTGGTTGTGGATTCACAAAGTGACCTGACAAATTCCCCCATTGAATCACCACTATTATTTACTATAATTTAGTTTGTATTATTATGTAATTTTGGCTGACATATCTTTAGAAGCTATTCTGCAAAATATATTCTAAAGAACAGGTTGTTGAACTTGTTATTGTTAGGCAGGTCCCCTGTGGTTCTACATTGGGTGGAAAACATTCTTAGAATATAGACAACATGGTAATTTTCTCAAAAATCTCAAAGTTTAAATAGTAAATTAAACCATGACTGTGAGGACACAGAAAGGCAGAGACATCCTTCTGCTAAATATCATGTCAAAGGCTGTGAGTGTCTCCAATTTCAACAGGCTTTATTTTTTTTGCCTTATGCTATTTGTAGAAATGAGAAAAAAAAAAGAAGACAGAAGAAAAACATTGCTCACTTCTACACTGGAATCAAAGCTAGTGTAACCACATCAATGGACAGTGACTTCCCCTGTGAGACACAAGGTAAGATATTCACATCAGAATTATAACTACTGTAAGTATTATTTCTGGACAGCTGAAGCACTTAGCTAAGAGTAACATACAGAGGCATTCATACCTATACAGGGAAATGAGTGACAGGCATTCATACCTGTACAGGGAA
The DNA here is from genome assembly GCA_037834095.1 of Argya squamiceps. Lineage (NCBI taxonomy): Eukaryota > Metazoa > Chordata > Aves > Passeriformes > Leiothrichidae > Argya > Argya squamiceps. The sequence continues at coordinate 97,278,300 of JBBMKD010000102.1, read as the reverse complement.
ATGAGTGGTGTTAAGAAATTATTTCCTTTAAAAAAGATACTAAACTGCAAACTCTCCTGCTTGCTTCATGAAAGACCAATATCCACATAAATTTTTAAGAAAAGGAAAAGTTAGCATTTTGCCTCTGAGGATAATACATTTTCATATTGAAGGAACTCTACAAGCTATTGCCGAGTGCATATCTTCCCACACAATGAATTACCAGGACCCAGGTAGCAGTTACCTGACATTACTCTTTTTCAGAATGTGTATAATGAGTGTACAGATAGAAATGTTAATATTGAGAGACAGTCAGAGGCTCAGGGGACTGAATACAACCATTAAACAAATTTGTTTTGCATTTCAGGTCAAAATCCTCCATAAGCCTCCATAAGTGGCCACCAAAGCTCTCACTGTCTAAGAAGCATTTAACAGCATGTTTCAGGACATGCAGTTTCAGTTTTTGCGGTCCTAAATCTGCCTATGGATCCAATCTACAAAACATCAACATAACTTGTAGTGTGAAGAGGCATCCTTGATAGTTTCAGAAGTCAAAAGATGGGAAAGGTGCCAGCACCAATGGTTTTGATGCCTGCCGTTACTCCCTACAGCACCTACTTAATAGACAGTCCAGTGTGGTCCAAGGTTTGTCTGTACCAACTGTAGACTTTCCTGTGGAAGTGGTGCACCTGTACCTCTCAGGATGAGTAAACACACTACAAAACATATTAGAAAGAAACACAACAACGCTGTAGATGTGGATTCCTGCCAAAATGATCCAGTCAATGCGTTGGAATGGACTGACTCATTGGCAAGGACCCACAATCAAGACAGTCAAGAACAAATTGAATTAAAAAAATATACATTTGCTTATATTACTAAAAATGGTAGATTGCCAAAAGTGACTAAGAATAATCGCTTCTTTATATTTCATTCTGCCTGTGCAGTGAAATTAAATTGGTCTGCTTAGTCACATATTTTGCTTGGAGTCACTCCTTTACTCCCATGAAAGTCAAAGGGTTTCATACATTTTGTTTTGATATGACAATATAAGCATTTAGAAAAATAATAAGACAAAAATATCTATCCTATTTTCAACAAAGTAAAAATAAGTTCAAATGTTTTCACTGACACACAGTTTAATGAAAGGTTTTGCTTGAGGGACCAGATTCTTGGAACATAAAGCACATCCTTGACAGAGGTCTGTTAGGAAGAACGTCATTAAATACTCTGTGAAGCTACACATGAAAGCTTTTTAATTGGGTGATAATTGACTATTTTATTTTTCCATTACTAATATCTGGATCAGAATCAAAATTAATAAGAAAGAGTCCTTCCTTTATAATGATTTTAAGTGACTATTTAGTTCCTATTTTGAACCTGAAGAGCAAATAAAAAGTTTGAGGATCTTAGCTGGAGTTCATGAAGCTCATGACCCCTTGTAGATTCTTTTTTTATGTCATCCTATTTGAAAACAAAGATTTGTTTTCTCTGTTTTTAACTGTTTTATTTTCATCATTGAAGTCATACCTACTGAATTAAGGAGTAAAAGACAAATTTTCATGGTTACATTTCTGAATGAATTTGAACGAAGATAAAGCAGAGGTGTTTTATGATAGTTCATGATTTAAAAAAAAAAAAGATAATCTGTCCTTGAACCTTGTCCTCTAAGGATCAGTGCAAAGAGTCTTATTTTGATTAACTTGTAAAAGATGAATTAGGGATTGGGGGAAGGAGAACAAAGGAAAGGCGAATCCTTAATTACAATCTTAAGCAACTGTGTGCAATCATGTTTCAGGATTTTCTTGCCTGAATACATCTTATTAAGTTGTAACCATGCACTCAGACACTCCACAACTTGGAGAATGTAGATTGCTTCTAGTTGCTCTCTTTAAACCACTTCTTCAGTTCACAAATGCCGTGATGTTGAATTGCCTGCCTCTGATTAGAAGGATGACACTGGAAATCACGTCTGAAAGTGAAGCTTAAAGACAAGAAACACATAGCAGTTACATATTACATTTAATAAAATAGTCATGCATGCTGCATTTGTGTATTCAAAGGCTACAAGCTAATCCAGAAGTTAAAATTATTTTTAAAAAGCCTTTGTGATCCAAAGCAATTGTTTTGTTGCTGTTTTTTTTCTTATTGAAGAGACTTTATCTGTACATTACTTTATTATTGTTGACAACACACTTGATAGTATAATGTATAGTAGGAATGAAAATTAATTATATATTCACATTATTAGTTTGTTTATATCATGCTGAAAATGCTTTTCTGGTAAATATAAACCAAAAGGCATTGGCCAAGGTGCATATCTTACAGTTGCCCTTGGTACAGTCCATTGTTCTAAAAACAGTACGTGTTAAAAATATTTTTGTCCGTGGAAAATGTCAGTTCAGCAGCTCTGCCAACATTTGGAACCTCTGCTTCTTTTTTTTTTTTTTTTTTTTTTTTTTTTTTTTTTTTTTCTTCCCAGGAGGCGTGCTGACTCCTGGCTGATCACGTCTCAGTTGTAGGTCTGTTTCGTTCTGCAGACCCAAACGGCTTCAGCAGTGCTGAAATGAGGCAGAAAGTTTGTGCTGCCGCTTTCCCATCCGGACTCCGTCCGAACAAAGCAGGTACTCATTTCCCAATAGCGGCTGCCCCGAGCAGCTCCAGGCTTGCAGGGCTGTGCATGGGCGCTGCCGGGCACCAGCCCCAGAGTGACACCGAGCCTTCTCCTGTGTGCTGCCGGGGCGCACACTCCGCTCTCTCCGCCCTTTATTCTGGGAAAGCACCTGGTTTAGTTATTCAACGTATTATCTACTTTTTTTTTAAATCCCCGTCTCCCCGCTCACCACCACCCCGCAGTATAAACAGTAGCCGGGGAGGCGTGACAGCAGCTCTAGGGAGACAGAGGGCAGCAGGGCTGCGAGGTTTGAAGTCCCCCGAGCATCTCGGTGGTTTCTCCGTGGCCTGCCCAGGCAGCAGGACAGGGGACCCCGGCCCGTGCCGGGCCAGTGCCCGCGGCTGCCCCACGCCCGGCAGGAGGACGGGCCAGGGCAGGGAGTGTGGGTTTCACAAGTGCCACGCTGGGCAGGCTGAAAGGGCAAAGCTTTAAAAGCAGGGACTCCGCAAGTTCGGTTTAGTTTTGCGACTTTTTCTTCACGCCTCGAGAGCTCAGTCGCAGCTTATAGGACAAATTCGTGGTGGGTTGTGGGGGGAGTAGAAGAAGAAAATAAAAATCTTGAAGTCTCTCCTTCAACTCTCCGTTTCAAATGCAAATAAGGAGAGAGATTGGTTCCCGCCCCACCCCCTAGCCCGGCTCCTGATTTTTATCCAAAGGACTCCATCTGTATATCCTGTCAAGGAGGAGGAGGAGGAGAAGTGGCGGGGCGGGGGGGGGGAGGGGGGGGCGCGGTGGGGCCGGACAGGCTGCTTGCTCCCTGGATCCCGCTCCAACAGCCACCGCTGGGTCTTCGGGAGGTACAAAGAGTGCCTGTGCCGCCTCCGCGCGCCCTCGGACGGAGCTGGCAGCCGGCTCCAGCCACCAAGCTGTGATATCCCCTGCCCAGAGCAGCATCCCCACCTCCTCTGCCTTCTCCCTCCCTCCCTCCCCGCTCCTTCCCTCCCTCCTCTTCCTCCTCCTCCCGCAGCCACGATCCGCACCCAGTCGGAGCTGGGCTTGGCACCGGCACCCACTTCTCCCATCGTGTGCCCAGCGGCTGCCTGTGCAGTGCCGCGCCGTGCCGTGGAGGAGGAGGAGCGGAGCAGCGGCAGCGCTCCCATCTCCGCGGGCGCGGGCGAGTGCGCGGGCGGGCGCGCAGCCCCTATGCCCGCTGGGCGCCTCACCGCCCGCAGCCCGGCCCCCCCCGCTTGGGAGCATCCCGCCAGCACTTCGCCGCGGAAGCACCGTCGGCCCTTGGGATTAAAATACTCACCGCGCTGGGCAGCAGAGGGAGAGGGGGAGCAGGTAAGTGCTGGAGTGCTGGCTGCACCTGTGCCTTTCCTCGCCTTCCTTCCCTTTACCCTTCCCCTCCCTTGTAGGCAGAGGGCGGTCGGAGCAGTTGCAGGGAAGGGCTGTGTGCTGTTCCCCCGCACCCGCTCGCCCCGGAGCGGCTCCTGCCCGGAGCGGAGCCGCGGCTCTGCGGAGATGCCGGGGGCGGCGCGGCCGTGGCCGTAAGTTTCGCGTTCCCCGGGCTGGGGGTGGCCCGGGCAGCGCGGCTGGGACCGGCCGCGGGAGCACCCGACACCAGGTGCTCTGGAGAAGCCGCGGAAAGTGAGAGCACTGGGTCTGTAGGCGCGTGTGCACCTTCTGAGAAATACGAGAACAATAGCATCACTCTTGACTCTTTGCAGAAGTCTCTCAGACAAGCGGGGAAGTGAGGTGGGGGAAGGGAGGACCACAGACTTGTGCAAAATGTAGGCAGCCCAAAGTCCTGACTGTCTCAGTCCTCTCTGCCAAGCCAAAGCGGCTGTCTTGCTTGGGCTCGAAGTCTGGCAGTGATGCTACAGTGCAAAACATTAGAGAGACAAGGAAATTTCCTGAGTTATTTCCCAGAGCTTTCGTCCTTCTACGTCAAGGATGTTCTAGAGTTTGCAAATGTTGAAATTATGGGAGCTGTTTCTTTGATTAGTATTCAGCTGGTAAGGCTAGCTCTGCAGTGCTTGGCTGAGGCTGACCCTTCCCCCTCCGCCCCGTCCCCCCGTCCATCCACATATCCACACACGGGCATGTCCTGCTTTTCTACAAAAGACTGTGTACACCAGCAGCAAGAGGTTTGTCATCTGGATCCTCAGACTTCTAGTTGCTAATGGAGGCAAAAAATATCCCTTTTTGAGATAGGGTTTAGCCTTTATACTGCTTTCAAAAGGTGAAGCAGTTCAGGTGAGCCAAGATTCTACAAATGATGTCTTCCCTGGGATGTGGGAACAGATGGGAGATGGATAGTTGTGATGTGCTCTGATTCTGGGAGCTGAAATGCTGATACTTTAATCTTTTCCCCTTGCAAGGATAAAATCTTATGTTCTGATAGATAACTTGCTCAAGCCAAACCAGAGACTTGAAAGGGCAGAGTATACTTCATAGTCTCTCTAACAAGACATACTGACTTGCCATTTTTCAGCTAAAACATTGGTGATTGTGCAGCTTTGCAGAAAATAAATTGCTTTTCCAGAACAAATAAATAAATACATAAAAGAGCCGAACTCTTGAGCAAGCCAGTTTCTGAAACAGCCTCTCCTTGGCATTGATGTGTGACTTTACTTTTCTGTCTTTAATATATCTACTAATTGTTTCTCTGTTACATTATTTGAGTTTTCAGGGAATTGCTACTGGTGAAAGCTAGGTACTTGGTTTCTGAGAAAGGTAGGTCTACATAATCTCAGGTGCAGAGTTGTTCGGATGGGCAGTGGCATGAAAGTTGCATAACTAAATTAAGTTTTCTTGCCATGTAGCTTCTGAAGGTACAACAGGTCAGCAGATAAAGATCAGCTGTAAAGTGATGCTGATTTTGTCTCAGCAATATTACAGCAGTTTTAACAATGCAGAAGTGAAGTGAGGATATTTGCAAATAGTACGATTGTGCCTCATTAGAGCTAGTTCAGTGTAATGGGTCTGTTACCATCTTTGGAAGAAAAAAAAGAACACAAAACCCACTTAACAAACCCAAAAGAACTATCCAGGGACCAAATGTGCTATTCTTTTAAAGTCCTTGTACACAATTTTATAGCTTTTCAGTCTGCAGCTACCAGGGGATCTAATCTAGACATCTAGACACATTTTTTTTTCAGGGTCATGAAGAAAGGCTAAGTAAGATTTAAAAGACAATTGCAATAAAATTCACAGTAAGGGAAGGCCTAGCTGTGACAGTTTTTAATATAAAGTATGTACAACACCTAGGATTTGAGTACTCAATAAAGATTTAAAACTAACAGGAATATTAGGAAAAAATCAAATATAATAATCTGAGCTACCACTGCATGTTAGAAATGTGTGTCAGTTAATGTGAGTGAAAATACAAACATCAGTAATACAGCCTATTTTCTTGCAAAAAGCCATTAAAGATTGCAGTTTTAATCAAGGAACATTTCACCCTTATAATGGGAGATTTTACTGTAATTAAAGGCTGATGTAGGTCATTAGAATTGTGTTAAAAGTCAGATGACAGCCTCACAACTCTCCTAAGTCTACTTTCATTGATTTAATAGCAAGGCACTATTGATTATTTGCTATTGATTTAATAGCAAAGTATTATTGGTTTTTTCGTGCAAAAGGGTAATTATAAAGCTTTTCTACAGCTGCAGATTAACTGTGAATTTTCTGATGAGAAGAATGGATACAATATCCAGATAGATTTTCGCCTGTCCTTTCCATGTATGACCCTGTGTGTGTGCACTTATTGTGCCCATATTTTTCTATGTTTCTTCAGCAGTCAGAAGCTTGACTGAAGAAAATCATTACTAATGCAAGACCTTATATTGTTCTACTCCAACTCAAATTCCTACTTTGCTTTAAACCTGGCTAAGCCTTTTCTCAAAGGGATTCAACTCACAAATTGACTCTGATGTGTGATGAAAATAGAAAATATTTTAAACTTCAAGTGGTTTGCAGATGAATATACTGCTTGGGAGTCAGTCCTAGTGATATCTAGTAAGTTTTTGTCTGTGTTTTCAGCCTATTGGCTGCAGTACCTGATGTGTTCAGCGGTTCTTCAATGAGGGCCTTTCTTGAGCCATTCCTTTTCCTTTAGTTTATCACACATTTTTTTTTCATGTACGCTTTCATGCTACTACTGGGCATTGTTTTCTTGTGGCAATAAAAAGCATTAAATTCCATCTGAGGAAGGGTGCATAAAATAGATGGTTACTTCAGTTCTTCCTGTCACACCAGGCTTAACTCTAAGCAGTAATGCAGGAGTGCCTCCTCTGGGAATTCAGCAGTTCTGCAAGAAAGTCATCCCTAGGCGTTATGTGACGTTCCTTGGCTGAAATGAGGTTGCAGAAATTGAGCTTGTGGAAATTTAAATATTTGCCTTGATTGGTCCCAGATTGCTGGCGTTTCTTTTCAATAACTGATCAAATTAGCATAATCCTTCCAAGCAACTCTAAATCTTTCAAACGTACTATGGCAAGGTGAAAAACCAATAAAACTCTTTCACATGGAGAAAATGGTATTAGAAAAAAGAAAATACTTTCTCATGTTAATTTTGGTTGGGGAATAAAACAAACTTACCCACAACTCAAACAATTCAGCACTCTAGACACATGCAATCTCATGATCAACTGCAGAGCAGTATAAAAGACCAAAATCTGTTGCCTGATTTTCTTTATGCATTTTTTAAGCCACGTAATTTATTGCGGTGTGCCTAATGTTTTTCTGTCGTCTCATCAGGTCCTTTCACCTGAGTCAGAGGGTATTGGAGCCGGTTTAGTGTAACAGTGCCATATGTTTGGAGCAGTGATAGTTTTTTGCTTGATAACCAGATGCAGACTGCAGGATGTGCACTACATTTACAGATCTCCCATGTGAATATTTAGGCCAGTTAGCGGCAGGAGGTTGTGGTCTGTAGTTGTAATGTCATCTGGCACAGGGAGTTAATAGGTTTCATTGTACTGCCTTGACTTGCAGAGTTTCATTTCATCACAGAGTCCCCACCTCACTTGCTCCAAGGCACCCTGCTTTTCTTTTTTTCTTTTCCTGGAAAAAGTGATAATCAGACATTGCAATTGACACCGTAATTAGACATGTTATCTTCTCAAAACCTTTTTGTCTCAAGGATCACATTCCTGTTCATGTGCTTATGAAGGAGTCTCCTGTAATATTTAGGATGTGTGACCTGGAGGAGCTTCAGTCTTGTAACAAAGGGGTATTTTCTCTGCCACTAAATGTAACACCCTGTCCAATGGGCATTGTAAAATTGAATGTCAAAGCATAAATATTTCAGTGAGGGCAATCCAGCTGTCAGGGGGCTCACCTGCTGGTTTTACTTTGTTTAAGGGATCATGGTTCAAGATCCAGTGGCAACAGTCACCTTTGGAATTATTTCAACACCCTGGGTGTGATTTTACTGAATGACTAAAGTAGAGAAAAAACAAAAACACCCCATGGGATAACTGTGCATTATTGACCAAGCTAAAGCAAGATTTACTAGCAGGCTGCTCAGTCAGTGAAGTCCATATTTGTGCAGTAAATTTTGCAATGGTATCAAAAATTGAAGCAATTTGATGAGAAGAGAATAATGGGGCAAAGGGGAGGGTGGGGGAAGAGAAGGCAATAAAACAGGAGTGGTAAACCCTTCAGGTACAACTTCAGTGAGTGGCTGACAGTGAGATTTCAAACTAGAGTAATGCAATCCAGACTGGTGGAGTTTAGTAATGGAAAAGGGTTTGGATTTCCACTGCTTCCTGAAGCATTTTACACATTAGAAACACTTTAGGACAAACTATGCTGAAGGACAAAATTCTCTCTTGGGTTGAAGAGGTTGACAGGAAAATGATATGGTTCATAGATTAAGCTGGCGCTGTGACATTGGTAGCAATATGTGAGCAGAAATCTGCAGGAATTTGCATTTTGGCTGCAAAGGTTAGGTGGTGCAAAGATGATCTCAAGAGCCTTCAGCAAACTGCTCTAGGGAGCTAGGGAAATCTCAGCCGTGGGGAAGGAGGGCGTCCAAGATGATATCTCTGAGACTGAAAACTTGTCCTTATCTACTGGTGCTCATTGTGACACACAAACAACGAACACTAGACTTGATGGGTTGTTTTAGAAATTATGGAGTGAAGCAAAATATTCCGAGAGATTTTCAGTGGGTGTAAATTACCCTTAATTGCTTGCAGTGAGGGAGACTATTCCTTTAACTTGAGGATCTTATTCATGATCTGAATGTTTTCAACAAATCAAGATTGCCCCTTGGAGACAGTGCATAATAGTGTCTTTTTGACATTAGCAGATTGTTTTGGCAAAGGAGAGTAGTAATATTTTTCAGATTAGCAGTGTACACCAGAACGCTGTGGCTTAAATATAGTTTAATTTTTGTACAGCAGATGGGAGAAAATGTAAGGTTTATGATGTATATTGAATGAAGAGGTTATTATTTTTTTCAAATGTATATTCTTCAGTCTGAGGTTTCATTTATCAGCCAGTTATTTAAGAACATAAACATGAGAGTTTGGATATCTAGTGGATATTTTTTATGCTTAGTTTTTTGGGTTTTGTGGTTTTTTTTGATTCTTACAGCTGTTCACTTGGACAGCATGTTACTGCTCAGATAAGACATGTTACCGGCACTGTCCAGATCACATAACATACTCTCCAAATTACACACCAGTTTTTTTACTTTGTATTTTTTCATATTTGTGATTGCCTGGACTACATGTTAAGCAAATAGAGAAAACAAGCTTAGATGTGAAAGCTAGAGCTTAATGCTTTAAATGCACGAGCAGATAATTCTATTTTTAAAGGCCTAAGGTACTTTTTAGGTTAGCAAAGTGTGAATGAGGGGATATAATTGAGTTTGCCCCTGTTTCGGGAGGCTAGTAGCATTTGGGAGATCAGAAACAAGATGTAAAAGTACAGTTTTATTCTGGGGTAATTAATAATGTCAATTAAATTGTAAATATTTCTCAGTTTTGTATACTCTGAATCTTGTTTGTACAGAAAGAGAGAGCGTTTCATAAAAGAGCATCATTAAACAAAAAAGTACAAAGTGGTTGCAGGTCAGTTTCACCATCACACTTGAGTCAGTAAACACAGATGACAGTGAAGACACTGGAATCAGAGCACTGAATACCCTCTGTCGCTGTCAGTGTTAATTTCATCCACTGCTGCAAGTGCAACCCTGAACATTTAAGCTATGCCTTAATGAGGAAAAAACCACCAACAGTACCTCTTACTTACAGTTCTATGAATGTTGTGACTTTGCTTATGTGGTCTTGTGGACTTGATACTTATGGATGCCATAGAACAGGTGATGTTGAAGTGCTAGTTATGCTTGGACAAAATTAATCAAAAAATCAGTATAAAATGTGTATCTGTCTAATCTGTCTCAGTAAGAAAGCTAATGAAAAGCAATTTAATAAAGAATTATTAAAACACAAATGATTTTTAAATGCAAGGGACTTCTGCTTTTGGAGGTATCACATATAAAAGGCAGTGTGCTGGAAGAGCTATAAATAACGACCTAAAAAAAAGGGCTCTAAGAGGAATAGGAAGGCTTATCCTGAAGAAGAGAAAAGGGAGGGAAGAGTGTTTCAGAGCAGAAAGTGCTACCACACAGCTGAATAAAAATAATTGAAATTTTGGAGTCTGTGTGGTGAAAGTATTTTGAAAGTATTTGAGAATGAGTAAACCACAACAATGTTTTCTTTCCAGGAGGTGTGAGTATTCTGCTTTTCATCAGATTGTGCTGTCTAGCATATGGACTGTTTTTCAGTTGGTATTTTGGGTGCGTTTTTCAGTTCTGTGCTGTGGTGTGTGGCTGGGGACCATGGCACTCCATATGGTGGCTTTCATACTTTCCTGCAGGTGTAAAAGAAAGGATATAAGAGAACACTGTTCAAGATAAAGGTTAGAGCAATTCTAGGTTTGAAATGTCTGTTCAGAGCAAGAACAAGACATTTCAAACTGCTTAGTGAAAAGACTCTAGCATATTGTAAATGTTTTACTGACATTTCTTAAGAAAATCCATTTTGTATTTTTATCTCTGTTAAATAACAATCTGCTGCCTCTTTGAAATAAACTGACAGTTTATCAATATCAGATGTCTTTAACATGATGTAACTTAGGCACAGAGAGGGGAAATCAAGGATGCATAAACAGCCTCTACTACAAACAACACTTACTGTAGTTGAATGGAGCAGTAGGAAGTGAACATATCACAGGGAAAGCACAGCTACTTCCTTAAAACTCATTGGCAGGCCTCTCAGTAATTGCTGTCATATGGTCATGATTTACCCAAAGGGCCAGATCAAAACTGAGCTGTGACTAGTTGGGATTAATCATTTCAAACTAGGCTCTTCTAATGAGGACGACACCTGCTTGTTAATCCTGCTGTGAACAGAATTTTGGTCCATGTTGGAATGATGTCTTTTATAACTGTAGCATCATGTTTTCAAAATTAGACTCTTTAGGTAAAGTTTGCCTGTTCTCTTCATTTTGCCTGGATTTTCCTGTATGGAAGCTTTCAAATTGCTGCTGCTTAGCAAACATGCTCAGTGGGTTTGTGGTTTATCCCACCAGCCTCTAAGTAAAGCCTTTCTGGTGTAGAGCAGTACCACAGAAGGGATTACTATAAAAAGGCTTTAAATACAGTCTGTAATCAGAAGAGCTTTTTATTTGTTTCATGTTTCTGCCCTCTAGGTACCTTTGGCAGCACGATGCATAGGCGTTCTGCAGCTGAAAGAGCCTGACATACTGGAAACAGATAGTGGATATCACATTTCACTCAGTTTTAGTAGTAATGGGTAGGACTGTGATAATCAGTCCAGAGTGTTTAATGTGTATGTGATTTAATGTCTAGCCTTTTTAGATTAATTAAAAGCATGAAGGATGAAATCTTCTTTCTTCCCTGGCTTCCTAAGTAGCAGCAGTTCACTCCAAATTAATGCCGTTATCTATTTTAATTTCACCCTTACTTCCACTTCATGTTTGGCACTTCGTAAATGCTTCCTTGTCTCCTTTATTGCTCACTTGGACAAGGAGGATGTCTATTTAAGAGGCAGCTTTGCTTACCTGGTGATTCTCCCAAAAGGCAAAGCTATATTTGGTTCTGACTGACAGAATTTATACTTTTAAAAACATTATACTGAGTATACGTTTTTACATGGGCAGAGAAGACTTACAGTCATAAATGACAGAAAAGAGTCTTGTTTAAGTATTGAAGTTTGTGCTTCTAAAAAAAAAATTTAGTAAGTCCTATGAGTTATTAAATGATTAAATTTTTAAATAAAAACTGATTTATATGTGTTAGTGCTGAAAAATTATTTGTTATTAAATCAAGGTTTCATTGCAAATACAAAATTACATTATCTTCTGATCTTTCTGGGCATGTTTCTGTATAAATATATAAAATAGTCTAACATGTTTCTTATGGTGCCTGACATTTGCTTTAGGAATGTAGTGAAATTGAGTGGGGAGACTCAGGGCTTTTTACCAGGTCAGGTTCAGATCAGAACAAATCATAGCATCTGGCGTACTGTGACTAAGAATCAATGAAATTGTTCTGATTCATCTTATGCTCCTTCATTTTACTTTTGAGTTATATGGGAGAGAGTTAAGCTAGGTTTTGTCTCTGCCATTAATACAACTTGCTGCCTGTAGCTGGTTTGTAATTATATCATAGTAAAGGCAAATAAGGCAGACCACAGCAGACAGAAGAGAAAATATCAAACCAAATGACTGTAAATAACTACACTTATGCTGATTATTTTAAAGAGAAGGAATATTAACATTTATACTGGAAAAAAATGGTGTATTAACAGAACATTGAGGACAAAACTTTATGGCTATAAATACAGTAGTATCAGCAGTAAAAATGCCATCTAAGAAGTTTGCTATAAACTCTGAGGGATTTATATAAACTCATTGGTGTTGATGAGGAGAAAAGTAATATATAAACAGTTTTGATTCATGATGTGAAAGCTGCAAAGAATTTGCATTCTCTAAAAGTAATTAAAATTCTGACAACAGTTCTTGTCTTTTTTTCCCACATAGGTACCCGTTACACCATTTCTTTGGTGAAGGCTATTCAGCAGTGGTGACATCTTCCCATCGACCACTCTGCAGATTACTATCTCTGGTCTCCCAGCTGACACCCTGCCGGAGGCTAGAGCTACTGAAACAACTGGAATTGTGCCTGCTTTGGTCAAGGTTTTTTCTTTCACCGAGGGAAAAAAAAAAAAACAAAAAAAAAAAAGAAAAGATGAAGTTGGGCAAAGTGGAGTTTTGCCATTTTCTTCAGATACTAGCTCTTTTCCTGTGTCTTTCTGGGATGAATCAAGCAGAGCTCACGAGGTCCAGGTCAAAACCCTATTTTCAATCAGGGAGGACGAGAACCAAACGCAGCTGGGTGTGGAATCAATTCTTTGTGCTGGAAGAATACATGGGTACAGACCCACTCTATGTAGGAAAGGTAGGGGATTTATATAAACTTTGGAGGGTGCAGATGCTTGCTTTTTGATGTGTTTATATGATGCAACCTAAAAATTGTAATTCTCTTATCCCAGAACAGCAACACATTGCATTCTTGTAAGAATGTGAGGTTCCTGATGCAATTTTCTTTAAGAGCTCTACATATTAACACTGCTTGTTTAACAAAGTACAGTAATGAAAGTGTTTCACTGTCATTGATAGAAAGAAGATATTTATTACTTATACTAGGTTTTAAAACAAAGGAACATAATGATGAATATTCTTTTTTGAACATAGTGATGAATGTTCTTTCTTGAACATAATGATGAGTGTTCTTTTTAAGAGTTGACAGCTAGTCCCAGAGAAAAAGTAGTTATATATTATGTTGTTTGCTCCCTAAAACTTAGCAACTACTGGAAGCAAGAGAGAAAGAATCGGGATTCTGTGGGTGTGATGTGTGAGAAGGAGGGCACGTCTGAATTGCTGCTTTTCTTTGACATTTCCTGGCTGGCAGATTGGCACCTTGGGGGCCTCGCTGTCCTCTGTGCACAGCACAGCCTTGTGGCTTTACCTCGCCTGCGATGGGCACGGGTCCAGTACAGAGCCAGCCCTTTTCCATCAGGGCATCCCAAATGGTTCGTTGTGAGTGCCCGCCGCTGCACATGGAGCACACTGAGCACAGCTGTGGATCTGGGACTTAGCTCATTTACTGCCTTGTGCTACTCGGTAATACGCTGCCTTCAGCAATTATGCAGGGGAAAAAAAAAAAAGCCCACAAAACAAAACCCCCTCTTGTGTTTCTCTGTAACGTTTATGTGTAATCATCTTATTGAAAGGAAAACCCATTTTCTCGGTAATATCAGAATCAATAAATAGAGTTTCTCATTAAAATACAGCAAATGCATAGAAAACAAGGGAGTGACAGCTTTTGGCACAACAGCATGCTTACAGAAAAAGAGATGAAGTAATCTGAAATCCACTGCTTCAAGTATACCAGAGCAATGAATTTCAGCTTACTTAATTCATCCTACTGAGACAAAACCTTGATGTTTGTGTTAATACAGTTAAGCACTTAGAATTTAATCACGCCAACGGAATAATCAAGTTAAATAGGGAACTGCTTTCATGATTGCAGCTATGGTTGTCTTTAGGTGCTTTTCCGAATTGGGACTGGTACTTTGCATAATTGAACCCTTAAGAAAGGTGTGCTAGAATCAGAAACGTCACCTTGTATTACAGCGGTATTGAAAGTTTTGGTAAAGTTTCACATTATGTAGCAGTATCCATTCTGATGCCACACAGCTGCTAGTTGTCTGTGTGGGTTTGTCGTTTAGGCAAATTTGTCCCCAGGTTGGAATTTCTCTTGTGGCTCTGGAAATGGCCTATTTGGCATTCTTTCCCACTGATAAAAAAAGAAGCGTGGCTTGCAAATTTGAATTTCTCTCCCAGAAGAGAAGTGTTTTGAAATACTCGAGTGAAGACTAGTTTTGATCTGTAGTAATTCTCATGTTCAGTCGATTGCTATATTATGGCCAGAAATGCTGTGGTAGTGCTATAGTACATGATATTTGCATGCATGTGGTTATTTTTAGCTTTACAGTCTGCTCTTTCCCGTCCTTTGCAAGAGTCCTAGCATTCACAAGCAGATATCTTCCAAAACACAACCTTTTTTTTTTTTTTTTCTCCTGAAACATTCTGTGCCCAGCCTGCTTTTGTATCAGCAGTATGAATTGTTGGCTCAGGAATTTGTACCAGCAATCCATTTTGTAGGAAAAGCAGATACAAATTTTCACTTACAAAAGGAAGCCCATCTTCCTGGAAGCACAGTCCTTGCTGAGCATCTTGTAAGATAAGACGTGCCCAGTTCCTAACCTTCTCACTGTAGAGGCTTTTCACTGTGTGGCTGCTGAGGTGCAATCATGACTGGAGCCGCATTCCCACACAGGGGAGCAAAAAGGTGAAGAAGTGAATTTCTTTCTGTGTCTTAACATCTTATGTGTAACACCACTCTGAAGTGAGCAGCAGTCACCTTCCTCCCTCTCTTCTCCTCTTGAAAACATTGTTGCTCTTGTTTCAAATCCTTTGCAAGCAGGTAGGGACAGAGAAGACTGAGGTTTGGATAGGAAGGATGGATTTTTTTTTTTCCTCTTTTTTTTTTTTTTCTCCTTGGTGAGGAAGCTGCAGCAAGCAAAAAGCTGGCATAACTCACTTTTCTCATCAAATGTAGTGGAAGCAGCAACCAGACTCTGCAGAGTGCTCTGCTTCTGGGGAGGCCAGTCCTGCGCTGCGCCTTACATTCAGGGTGCTTTACAGGGTGCCAATCTAACTGCACATCCAGGAAAGAGGGACCTTCCTCCAGCTTTTAAGGGCTCTGAGATAAAAAGGCTTCAGAAACACTCAAGCAAATGGAGCTGTAATGGGGAATACTGTCTCCCTGCCACTATTCAATTTTACAAAGCCCTAGGCAATTCTGGTCGGAAGGCAGCATTTGGGGGATGTTAGGGTTAGATGGCAAATCATTCAAGAGTTGTGAAATACCAGTGTTAATTCTGTGTTCAGCACTAGCTCTGTCCTCCTGAGTATCTGCATGCTGACACTTTAATTACATGATCATGCAGGGTAAAATCCTATTCCTTGTAAATAATGTAGTAGGGTTTCTACTCAGCTCAGTAAAACAGGTCCTTCCCTTAATTTTTTTCAGTGTTTTCATGTTTTTTTAACAAGGCGTCACATCTATACCTGAGGTATACTGCAGTCTTCCTTCTGCACATCCTTATTTTGTTTTCCTAAATGGATATGTATTTTTTTTATTATTATTAAGGCAGCAGGGCCTGTCTCTCATGTGACTCAGGAGAAACCTCTGGAGGAGTTCCATTAATTTTACTGTAATAGGAGTCAGAGGTGACAAAAGTTTGGTGCCTTTTTTTATTCTCTTCTTTTAAAATTTAGGTCTCTCCTCTCTATGATATGAATTTTAATCATCTTGGATGTAATTCTGAGCACCTCTTGGGATGTGCTTAACGTGTAATCAGATTGTGGACTGAACCATATACAATTCTTTTCTGTTGGTCAGCGCAGCATATGTTATGTTCACTTGAAGGGCTGAGGCATTTAACTGTTTAGCACATTAAACTGTTTGAAGAGGCACTGTTCTCTTCCAGACATGCCATGTAGGAGGTGAGGCAGTTAACTGGGATGCTTTTTGAGGTAGAAACCTAGCTGGCTTCTGTTTTCTGGAAAATGCTTACTATTGCTTGGTAATATGTTTTTGTGAAATGCCCTACTCCATATTTTCCTTGTAAATGATGTTAATGGGATCTATTTGGGCAAAAAAAAAAAATAGTATAGAGCAGTTTTAAATGATTTGAAACATAAACACCTAAAATTAGAAAAAAGTGTATGCTATTATGTTGATTATTTGAAAAACTATACGGTCTTGTAAGTGAATTTTCCATGGGTACACATTGGCAAAAAGGGGTGCAGTAAAAGTAGAACTTGAACGTTTTGTTGATACTTTTTTGGTTTTGTTACATAACTATCAGACATTCAGGGTTTGAGGTTTTTTTTGTGTGGTGGGTTGGGTTTTTTTTTATTATTATTTCTTTTAATGTCTTTGCTGCAAGAGTAAAGCATTATATCTCATCAAAAGCATTATAATGACACAAAATATCTGCCAGTAATAATTTCATTTTTATTAAAAAGTTTAAAAAAAAACCAACAAACAAAATAAGCCACAAATAAATATGAAGAAATGAAACAAGTCTTTGAACTCCACATGAGATGCTGATTGATAGCTGGCTTCACTCTTTTCTTTTGGATCCAAACCAACTCTCGTTTTTCCAACAGCTGTAAATTTAGGTATAGTTACAGGGCAGTTTTAAGCTTTTTGCTGAGTTGAACTCTTCTTTTCCCTTGAGACCTCACTAACATATGAAGGACTGAAAATAAAAGATAGCGACTTTTGACTGAGCACAAACCCAAGAAATTCATACGTAACTTTGAGAGGCACATTGGTAATTCTCAAAAATAATGCTTTGAACTCCTAAGATGCCCTGAGTATTTCTATTTATAATGTAAGAGAAAGTAAAGTGTAAGTCCTTACCTGCATTTTTAGATTGTAAGATCAAGAAATAAGGTTAAATGAGTGAACTAAGAGCATATAGTTTCCTATATCTCACAGTCATTGCCTTCCAGCACAATTTTACCTGCCTCTTCTGTCTGTTTTAGGGTAAATGAACCTGTTAGATTAAATTTTCGAACATGGACAAAAGTGCATGAAAGCTAATATTTGCATTATTATTTTCTGGAGTAGTACAGAATGAGGAGCATATGAAAAAACATGAAGTGAACTTAAGCTTTTCCTGTGAAATTAGGTAATTTAAGAGAATTTTCAGGTTTTACAAGTTTTAAGAGAACTTACAGGCAGGGTCAGGAAAGGGTTTTTAAAGCAGCAATATAACAAGTTGATGTTATTATTAGCACAGAGAGTGGGTAGTTTTCTTCCAGTCTCCTCCAGTTTGGAGGGAAGGAGACTGGATAGGGGAGGATACTGGGGTTTTGGGTTAATACTTTGTTTTTCAGAGGTGTTGGTGAATATATCAATAAGGTGACAGAACTACTCACATACTATATTTATCTGTGGTGTGACCTTGTCTCAGGCCATGCAGATGCAGTCAGCAGTAGGGCTCTTTTCATAGAATCATAGCCTGACAATTTCAGATGTGTCTGACAGATTTTGACTGAGCTGGATAATAAGTGTCTTTGCTAAAATACTTTAAGGCAGTGAGTACTGTGGAAGTACTGGCCACTCAGTCAAACTCAGACTGAACTCTGGGAATATTTTTGCCATTTTGGGAAATGGAGAGGACATGGGGTGATATTAAAAAGGCTAAATATAGGTAAAAAAGACTGGGCTGTCTCACTTGCGCATAGTGAAGAAGGAGGTTAGTCAGGTCCAATTCCCTGGAGGGATCTCTCCCTCATGCTGCTTCTAGAGGCACCCACAGGGACTATGGCTCTGTGCTCAGCTTTGGTCTGTGTTTTTCCCTGTCCAAGCATCCTGTGCAAGGTAAATTTTCATGTCTGTTCTAGAAGTTAGCTCCTGACTGAGAGTACCCACAGTTCTGCAGATTTTTGTTCATTTTCCACCCCAAGTAGTTTTGGAAAAAAACATTCAAACAAACGCAGACTATTTTTCATCTTTCTTTGTAGCCTCTGTGTGGAAAACAGAAAGCATAATAACTCAGAAAGAAACTTCTCCATTGTTATATTTTTTTCTCCCTTTCTATTTGTGTTATCTTTACTTTTATCATAATCTTTGAAGCACTGTTGTTTTATATACTCCCAGAAGGCCATTTATGAAAGGGAAAC
The DNA here is from genome assembly GCA_037834095.1 of Argya squamiceps. Classification (NCBI taxonomy): domain Eukaryota; kingdom Metazoa; phylum Chordata; class Aves; order Passeriformes; family Leiothrichidae; genus Argya; species Argya squamiceps. The sequence goes on along the minus strand of JBBMKD010000102.1, from coordinate 97,259,837 downwards.
AGCAAATCTGCTGTATTTCTGATATTTATCCATCTCAGAAACTCTTTGCTTTTCTGTGCTATGAAAATTGATAATGGTTGACCTTTTAAGTAAAATGGGACGTGCCATTCCTGTCAAGGATTTTCTGACCACAAGTGTTGCAAATGGAACAAATGAACAGGCAAAACAGTTAAGTCCTGTTTACTCGCTTTATGTATTGAATAGGTCTTGGGGAAGTGATGCTTCAGTTGTACTGCACAGGTATGACTTTACCATCTCAACTTGTTCTGTGCAGTCCCAGTATCACACATTTTTCTTCACTGGATAGTCACTGTGGGCATTGTGTTATTCCATGCTGTAATTTATTTGGATTACCCTGAATAACATAGAGCTGACTGACAATCCAAATGTTCCTTCCTTAGCATGCAGGGCTAAAGTGTCTCTGGGGAGAATGGTGAGATTAAGGCACACAGGAAGAATTATCCAAAAGGATAACCTAAAATCTGCTGCCTTTTCCTGGTTGATTTCATCAGCCTGCACAACTATAGTGTAATTTCCTCTTTCCCTTTTTACCAGAGGTTCTCCTCTCTCATAGCTGAATGGATCCTGGAGAAGGTTTTATGCCAGGGACTTAAAGTGATGACAATTTCACAAGCCTAAGCACGAAAAGACAATTTGTGTGTAATTTCGTTATTAGAAGTGATAATAGAGTTGGGAGACTTACGGTTGGATACAGAACCAGAACATGTAGCTTTTTGATCTCTTTCTATAATATAGAACATTGATCCTTAACATGTGCCACTACAGAAGAGGAAGGTTAGTGAAGGTGATGACAACATCAGTAAATTAGGCAGCCCTCATGGCAATTTTTCGTTCAATGGCACAGCCATGCTATTTATGTAATCCTGTAATTCTGTGTTTCAGCAGACTGAGAGGCTCTACCTGCAGTGTCCTGCTCTGGATGTCTTTTGGGCGTTATTTAAAACTAAATTTTATGAGTCTCTGACAAAATAGAAAAGCAAGAGTAGAAACTAATTTTGCAATTATATGTAGATGAGAGGCTCCTGTATAATTGTCTGGTAATCAGAAAATGCCTTATTTTCAGGAGAGCATGAGATTTAAAGCTCTGATGTCAGTCAAGCTGATGCTGCTTCAGCTGACATTTTTAGTGATGTTCTGACATTTCTTCTCCTTTTCATCTTCTGAGATTGTACTTGGTCCCTTAGTTCTTGTTATTGGCTGTCATCCAGCATCCAGTTTTATGTCTGTCCTCTTGTCTCACAGTTCTGTGTTAATGGCATTGGAAATACAGCACTGTAAAACTATGGCTATCAGGAACTTTGAGTATTTGCATTGTTCTAAGACTAAGGAAATCCATTCATTAGTTATTTTGCTAGCTGAAATTCAAGCAAACACCACCCTTGCTCTTAGGCAGTGGTCTCATAAGGCAAGAAATAATAGCAGACTAAGAATGACAGAATTCAGAGAACTATAGTGTTAATCAACATCTGAAAATAGTTTGAGAATAGTGGGTCACTAGTGTGGGTCACTTGTTTTCTTTGAAGATAGAATATTTCTTTTTCTGAAAATGAGACTAATGCAATATTTTAAAATATTATGAACATATAATGGAGTGTTCTTTCCTGCCTTTACTTCCCAATGTTTACAGATGACAAGTTGGTTGAAACTGCTAAGTGCAGACCTATTTAATATCTATGATAGTACAAGGCTACCTCTTCTTTCAGACCAGTAAAGATAAAGGATGTTTTCCAATTGCTTTCAAAATATCAGCATGCATATGCTTTATAGTTTTACGTCTTGTAGCCTGCTGTCACACTACATTTTCATGTTGCCTTTTTTTTTCTGTTACATCTTCTGTTAGCCATAAGTGCCTGTCTACAGACTCATTGGGCATTCATTTCATGTATTAAGTATTTTCCATGTGTCACTGTATAAATGTGCTGCCAGGGCTGTTGCTGTCTTGTCATAATTCTACTGCTGAATTTCTCCTTTACTTCACATTTGTTTTTAAATATTATATTGCATTTCTTAATTTCCTCCCCCCACTTTTTTTTTCCAGTAATCACTTAATAAAATAGTACCTGTCTACATATGTCAATGTTTCAGTGTTAACTTTAACCACTTAAAGGGAGGACCTGGGACAATGTATTTAAAGATCCTGAAAAAATCAGGGAATGATTCCTTTGCATGCAATAAGCTGGCTTTTACATAAATACACTGGTGATAAGTACTGGAAAATCTCTTCAATATAATCTTTTTCTCTCAGCATTATGCATTTCCTTGGAAGAGATAGCTGAGCAAAGTGCTAATGGTGGAACTGCTGAGAGAACATAGATGTTAATACACTAGGTTGCTCAGTTCTCTTAGAATAACTATCTGCTACCTTACGCTACCAGCATCTTCTCTGTCACTTTTGCACTGGAAGAGACATTTACTGTCATGTAAATTAGAGACAACTAGGTCTTAGAAAAGGCAGTGGAGTGTGTGCTCTAGGAGAACTCCTAATTCTGTCTCAGCTGTCCAAACCATGGTCATGGTATGAGTACTGGCCTATATCAAGAGAAGTTTGAGGATGTCACAATACTTAATTTTTCGTTACTTCAAGATTATAAAAATGTGTTAAAAATAGTTAAAAATAGGGAGGGAGGTTGTTTACTTGATGTACATAAATTTTGTGAACACCTCACTATACATCACTTGAGCTCAATGTACAAATGGGAAACCACTTAACCTTCCTGGGAAAGTATAAACTTAGTTAGTGAAGAAGCTGATTGGCAGCAGACACTGATCACCAAAATCAGTAAATAGGTTCATAAAATTGAAGAATATATTTAGGATTATTTCTTGCAGATGTTCTTTAAAAAAAAATACTAGCATTAATAGTTCTGTTATGTAAAAACATTTGATGATGTTACAGAACTGTGCTGTTGGATGATGTTACAGACCTGTGCTGTTGCAAAAGTAGTATTGATATTTATGTAGGTGTAAGGCACATAATATGGTAGTAACACACTACAAGTCATAAACATAGCAAAGAATAGACCTTATTTTTCTTCTGGATAAATAGGAATACTGAGACAGATATAGCTCTTTTGCATACAGAAGTTCATGTGCCATTACTCATGTACCAGAAAACACAAATATACCTTATTGGCTTGGTCTCAAGCTGTCTTTTTCAGAATCCTCCCCCGGGAGAAGAAGATAATTCTAAACATTCAAGAAGAAGGCATTTTTTTAATATGTTTTGATTATTAAGTTATGCTGTTCATAGAGTAACTGAAGATTTAGTCCAGAATCTTTAGATCAGTTTTATTCACTCTAGGAGACCATTTGAGAGTATTAATGTTGCAATATAAATATCTGGTCATTTCAAAATTGAATTTTTAACTTATATTTTATTCTGTAAGTTAGTGAAAGAGGAATACTGAGGATTGATTTGCAACATATATCAACATATTACACATTTTGACAGTGAAGAAATAGTGCCTTTCTTTCATATAGTACTCTGATATTTCTAAAGCACCAAAGGGTTGCATTATGGCATTTCATGTGGGTGAAAAGGTGTATGCTAAGAACAATTAAGGACAGTCTGAAATAATATTCTGCCTACACCACAGAAAATTCTTAGGCCCTCTCTGAGTAGAAAGAAAGAAATTTAATGTCATTTTCTAGGTGATACAAGGAAATTTTGCTGCATGAATTCCAGAAAACATTGCCAGAGTCACACTGTTTCATTTAGTTTTCCTGCTTCTGTAAATTGTGAGAAATTACCTTACGGATTACTGTGACACGCAGTTCTGTTGCTGTGGAGTATGTGTGAGAAGAATTGAACCCAAAAAGTTATTTTTCATTTGAAATGCTTCCAAAATATGGAAAATCTGGTAGTTAGATGGTACATGTGTAAGGAGGATAAGCTGCTTAAACACTTCATACTGAGGTACCAAATTGTAACCCTGCTGACTAGGCAATCAGACAATTCATTTTCCTTACAAGGTAGGCAGGTGTTGTATTAGGCAAAGTTTAGCTTGTTATCCTGTAACAATGAAAAGTTTTCAGACACAGCTGGGAAAAGCAGATGGTCATTTCTTAAGTTTCCATAATCGTGGTATAAACGTAATGCCATAAATCTGCAAAATACTTAACTTGTCTTTCTTACACAATCTGTACACATTATATGGGCAGAGCAGGCATTTGGAAAAGTGCTTGACGTATTTTTATGTTTCTTTTTTAACTGGCAGGGTTATAATTCTACATAGTCTACATATTAAAAACTGTTTAAATAATTTCACTTGCCCCTGTATGTTCATAATCTTCAGGCATATGTAGACTGTTATCCTTTCCACCCATCTTTCCCCCTTTACTACTTAGCTGCTGCTTAGCCAAGCAATATGTTTAAAAGGTTTTCCTTTTGAGTCAACACTATGGTCTTGGGTTCATCCATACTGCTCTTTTATTCATCCCCTCTTTTTTTTTTAATATCTTCTTGACAGTGAAATGCTGTGAACAAAAGCACACTATTGCAGCTTCATCTAAACAGGAAATAAGCCAAGTGAAACTGTTACTTCCTTTCTCATTGTAAGATTCAAATTGCACTTTTCATGTTTGTTTCTCTCTTTGCAAGTTCGTGTTCACTACCATGCAGAGAATCTTAAAGCCTTATTGCTTTTCTGTTTTATTTATCTTTATGCTGAATCAAGCATACTTCTGAGTGAGTATCAGTCCTAAAGCGAAGGAAATAACAGTTGTTTGAAACATTTCAATATGTTTGACTGACAAACCAAGTGCAACCATGTCAAACAAGGTTTTATGGAGCAAACATGCAGGAATTAGAGTGATAGCAGTGATGAAGCATATACACGAATGGGGTATATATGACTAGGAAACAATGGAGGGACCTCACATTGAGGAATAATTCCTTCTTGTACTGACGCAGTTATTTAATTGAGATTTATCTTATGATTCAAAGCAAATTTAAAAATTGTAGTCTACACTGGTTTTAGTTTAGGAAAATAGAGATTGCAAAAGTTAAAGAGAAGAAAAGTATGGCAGAGAGTAAATGTGAGACGGGAAGGAACTTGATGAGGCATTTTGCTTTGTTTTTATCACTTTGGAGCCTGATGTAAAACTGAAAGCCACATACCAAAGCAATCAATGAGAACAATCTAATCACAGAATGGGTCTGGTTAGGAGGGAACACAGTGGGTTGTCTGGTCCGACCTCCCTGCTCAAGCAGGGTGATCCCAGAGCGTACAGCACAGGATTGTGCCCAGACAGCTCTTGAATGTTTTCAGTGAGGGAGACTCCACAACTTCTGTGGATAGCCCATTCCAGTATGTGGTCACCTGCACGATAAAAGCATTCTTTATGTGGACCTTTCTGTGCATCAGTCTCTGCTTGTTGCCCCTTCTTTTGCTTGGCACTACTGTGAAGAGTCTGGCTCCAGCTTCTTGGCACCTCTCTTCAGAATCTTATAGACATTGGTGAGGTCCCCTTTCACTCATCTCTTCCTGAGGCTGAATGTGCCCAGCTCCCTCAGCCTGTCCGTGTAAGAGAGATCCTCCAGTCCCCTAGTCATCTTTGTTGCCTTCTCTTTGACCTGTTCCAGGAGCTCTATGGAGATCCAGGAGCTCTCTCCGGCACTGAGGAGAACAGAACTGGACACAGCACACCAGATGTGGCTTCACCTGGGCTAGGTAGAGGGGCAGGATCACCTTCCTTGACCTGATGGCAATGCTGTTCCTAATGCAGACCAGGATACCACTGGCCTTCTTGGCCACAAGGACACACCAGCCCATGGACATTTTCTTGTCTACCAGGATCCCCGGGTCCTTCTCCAAAGAGCTGCTTTCTCGCAGGCCACCTCTGATCTGTCCTGGCCCATGGGGCAGGACCCTACACTTGCCTTTGCTGAATTTCAGACAGTTCCTCTCTGCTCGTCTCTCCAGCCTGTTGAGGTCCCTCAGAAGGGCTGCCCAGCCTTCTGGGATACTGGCCACTCCTCCCAGCTTTGTGTCATCAGGGGACTAACTGAGGAGACATCTGCCTCTTCATCCAAGTCACTGATGAATAAGTTAAATACTGGGCCTGGTTTTGAATCTTGGGAGATACCACTAGTGACAAGCCTCCAACTACACCCTGTGACACTGATTGCAACCCTCTGGTTCAGCCAGTGGAGGATCACCTTATGTGCAGGTCTTGATTCCCTATGCTCTTTGCTAAAGAAGCTATTTGCATCTGTACAGATCACACGCTGGTTTAGGTCACATCAATCCACCCCATGGGTCCTAGAAAGGAGGCCTGACTTGGTTATGTTAGCACAAATGGAAAAGAAGGGCAGGTAGCCAGAGATCCAGCAACATCCAGGTTTGAGAAATATGCAGGGGAGTAGTTCTGTTAACTAGCAGATGTATTTGAAAGAGACAAAAAGGTAAGTAAAGTTCATTTTTAATCAAAAGAGGAAAATGCCGTGTGCAGCAAGGTAATCTGTGACACAAGACATCAAAAGCAAATATCATCGAGACAAAAACTAGTAGAACACGCTTTATGGTTCTTTAATGAGAGTAAGGAAGCAATGAATAGAAATCAAAGATGTAAATATTTCTTATAAAACATTATTGGAGAGGGCTAGAGAATTTGGAATTTGTTCAAAAAGGCCTAAAACATGAGCAGCAGAGTGCCGACCAGCACAGGACAAGACAGAATAGCATTCTATACATAGAGGTTCCAAGAATTACTGGGTCAAGATAAAGTGTGGATAAGTGAAAAACAACGTGAAGATCTGGAGGAGTCCAAGCAAGTCTGAGCTCCCAGCAGATGGATGGAAGGATGCAAATATGTGCAGCTGTCAGGGAAGTAACTGGACCATGTCCAGACTGTTTCCAAATTAAGAGCCAAAAATCAAAATGATGAGTTCTCTGGACTACCATTGAAGAAGGCAGCTTGCACCTTACAAAGTAAATTTTTTCTTGGGAGCTAAAGGGATGAAGTAATGACACCCATGATTTTCAGAACTTTAGTAGACACCTTTCCTTCTAGACTGGTGTTTTGACATTGATCATTTCATGTAATTATATTTTCTCCCATCTGTTTGCAGGCTGCATGAGAATTTTTCCATGCAGACTAATTTTAATGTCCTGTCAAAATTAGATGCTGTTCCATACTATGTAAGTCATAGTATCACATTCAACGATTTCCATTCATCTCTTATTTTAGTAAGCAGAGATGGGTAGACGATGATGGTCCATTCTGCTAGTCTGATGACAAAATCGTCTTTCTGGATTTTTATTTTTTTTGGCAATTTTACTTCTGGTGGCACAGTGAAGTCAATGACTGCTTTTTGTGTGGGATGATACAGACTGAGGGCCCAGGTGCTTTGTCAGGCTTCCAAAATACCTGCCAAGCAGAAAATGAGACTGTGAGGAAGATGGAAAGATTAAGATGTCCATCCTGATGACAGATCCTTCTGATTTAAAGATATAAGGGTCTGTATCTGTTTACCATATAAAAAAAGGAAGATATTTACCTTTGCTTCTGAAATTATGTTATCATCTGTGTTTTAGACAGTGGCACACCTTCCAGTTCTGATCATTTGATGCATGCTTTGTATTATACTTAAAATGCAGATATCATTTTGGAACACAGTTTGAGGCTTTAGCAGGATGTGCTAACTACTTTTGTCTCGGTTTAAATTTTTTTGAAAATTACTCTGTAAGATAATTAGCAGGATAAAGGGGAGACATGCTGCAGATTCACCTTTAAGGTTAGAAGAGTTAAGTTTACTAGAGTGAACAAAATGATCTGCAATATCACAAATTTTCCTGGAATCAAACATTCCTGTGCCTGTAAATAACATTTACTGATAAGAGGACTTTAGCAGAAATTATATGTGTGCCATTGTAGAGAGTCAGGAAGGGAAACCAGATGTTTTTTCTTCCATAGTAACTTGTATCTAGTGAAAATATAGGTGCAACTGAGGATGAACAGTATGCTCAAAATCATAGGGCATCTTTGCTTTGCAACAGAACTAGTGCAATAAAAAAAAGGTAGATTTTCTTAAACATTAAGGCACTGTTTAATAATGTTTGGCAGAGGATAACATCACTTTATAAATGATGTCTTGAAAGCAAGTTAAGAATAATTCTGTATGTATTCCTGAAGTTTTCTGTCTCAGTAATCAATACACCATCCCTGATATTTTTCCTGTAAGTTTGGGATCAACAAAAGCATTTAATAGTGTTAAACTTTTTGTCTCAATATTTAAATACCTTCAGAAGTGTCAGAAGAAGCAGTAGGTTGTCACATGGGAAAAGCCACTCAGGGCCCCAAGTCTTGACATTGGCTTGGAAACTCATACAAACAGTATGAGGGTTTAATATGTATCTGATTGTTCGCAGACTAGCAGAAAATTTGCTCTTAAAAGTGACTGCATGAAATTATACTGTGTTGCTCAGTAGATGAATTCTATGTGTGAGTCACACCTGCCTGTTCCAGTGATAATTTTTTCCCACTTATTATTACCATTAGTCCTGCTGAGCTAACACAGCTGAGAGACAGTGTCATCCACAGACTTGTTTGTTATGTTCCACTGACTTACACCTGCAAAACCCCACTGTAAGCTACGGGGCCCTACATTATTAAAGTGAGAACAGAATGTGAAGATAGCGGGGATTTTAATTGCTTGTAACCAGGGGAAGGACTCAACCAAGACTGCAATATGAACAGCTTGCATATGACCTGTCCACTGAGTCTGAAGTGCAAGACGAAAAAAAGCATTGCTGGTTTTAAACTACCACTTTTTAATCATGCTGCATAGTAATAGAAGGTCTGTTTACTGTTGTAATACATTTTTTAAATTATTAAATTGGCTTAGTTGGTTAATTAATTTTGATTTTTACCAGTTAACATTGAATTCACTAGATTTGCTATTGAACAACTAATATCCTTCCACTTTTACCACTATTTTTCTGTATATATGGACACAAAATCATGGTTTTGTAAACGAACTGGCGTGCTTTACCTTTGACAGGCACTGTTTTTTACCTTCCAGTCTTCCAAAAGTTTTAAAAGGAGCTGGAGAGCAAATGAAGGGTATTCCTCATGTTGAGCTGTCATGAACACTGACCACCAGTCAGTGCTGATGACTTCTGTGAACAACATGCTTTAGAGTTTCTCACGTATTCTTCACTGAAAACAAACTTCAAAAATCCCTGAACTGATCCCTGATCCCAGTCTCTTTGCCTTCTCATAAATTTTATTGAGCAAATATGAATAGAGATTAATGGAGAGAAGAAAAGTGGAAGAAATGATGAAAAGGATATATGTAGGAAAAAAAATAAGCCAGCCACAAACTCCCAGAAGAGCGGGGGTACTATTGGACAATGGATCCAACAGGTAGGAATGTGTGGAGAGAGTGTGGCTGAAGAAACACAGCAACCTTTGAAGATGCATATGAACTAGGCATAGGCAGAGAATATAAGTTCTATCAGTGAATCACTAGTGAGTTTAGGAAGTAGAATTTTCTTTTCACTTCAGAAAGTTTGATTTTAGTGATTTGAAATGTGCAGATCCTTCATTAATTTGACTAATCTAATTTTGACTTTTGTTTGCAGAAGCTCTTATTTGTGTTATTTTCACAAGGTAACTTTCATCTATTTGTGAACAACAACTATTTATTAAAATTCCATTGTGTTTATATGACAACTTGTGCAATTTTGACGGGAAAATGTACAGCAAAATAACATAAATAAGAGAGTTTTGTTTCATGTGCAGAAGCAGTTACTACTTGAAAAATATTTACTGAAAATGACATTTTCCTTTTAACAGATATAAAACTTTGGCACTACCTGTTAGTATACAAGGCTCAGAGGCTAATGAATAGGGATATAATTATTTATTTGTTGTCCCTGAAAACTACAGGATCCTCAATTAATAGAAGTTATACCTTTCTTTCAGTGCACAGAGCTGTGCTGATTTACAGCAAGCTGTATAGAACTTCCCTAAGGGGACTTCCTTAAATGAAATGATCATTTTAATGGACTGCACAGAAGGTGTGAGACAAAAGTGGAAATGCCTTGAGTATAAAGTTCTGAACATTACAATTGGTGACAGAAGGCCTATCAATGAGATAGTAATCCTATAAAAATACAGAAAGATCAGATTGTTTGTTGAATTAGACTTGCTTTAATGTGGATGCATGCAAGGGGATAGCAAAGGAGCTGGAAACTTTCCATCTGCTTTGTATACAAAGTGATTAGATTGTGATCACTTAGTCCAAGAGGATAGAAATGATGCACAATTCTGCCAGGATGAGACATGCAAATTGGATCAATTAAGCTTTGAGAGCGCTCAGACAATCTGGTAGAGAAGTTTACATGCTGTGTCAAGTGAAACTTAGCAAAGATCAGTCTTGAATGCTGGGGGCAAGTATTATAGTGATTTAAACTCTAATCTCCAAGAGTAATTCATTGTTTTCAGATTTAGTTATAAAATGGATCAGATACTGTAACGAAGCAATCAGATACTACAATAAAAGATCCCTTAAGGAGATATTTGATGGTACACCAGAAGTATGTCAGAGAAAATAGTAGCAGTCATTTGAGTTGCAACATTTGAGGTAGATGAGAGTAAATTCAGATGAATGGTCCTGTTTGCAGCTAACAGAATGCACAATTCTAGTAACTCCTGTACCTTCATGTTCACCACAATGTTTCAGAAGCAGGGAGTATTCTCATGAGTAGCTCACTGTGTGCACTGTTTTCATTGAACCAAAGCTCACTCAGAAGGGGATCAACAAGAAAATGATCATTAGGTAAGAGTGTTGTAATTTCCTCAGAGACCACATAAGAATTTTAATTATGTCCCCTTTTCAATGTCCTTTATATGTCAAAATGACATGTTGTTTTAGATAATCAGAGGGGTCTCTGTGGAAATTGAAAATACTCAATACATGGGAAATACTGGAAGCCTCAGAAAAAAGTTTTGAAAAAGACACTAAAATTTTCAGTAGAATCCAGATAGCTTACAGAATTTGAAACAGGTGTACACAATTTGAATTTTAAGGTAGATAAAGCAAATATACACTGGTGGTGTAAAATAACACCTTCCATTTTGCTATTTTCTCAAAATTTGTGTATCAGTGACACATACATTGACTGTATCACTGTGTATTTATTGGCAATGAGTAAGAAAAAGAGTAAGAATATGTTATGGTGAAAAGAAACAAAAAATCTTGGGTTGGCATCATCATTGCATATGGTAAATCTCATCCCCTTGTTTGTTTTTTTTTTTTAATACAAGTGAAGTTCAATCTTAACTCATAAATATCTTCTCACATAATTTTAAATATCAAAATATGATTTAAGAAAACAAGGTGTAAAGACTGCAGAGGAATTTGATGAGATTTTCTCTGTTAAATGCTCATGGTGAACACCAGTATAGAAAAAGGTACTAGGAGAGCACTGCCTTTTACATAGAACTATTAAAATCTTTCTAAGTTAGGAGGGTTTACAATTAACCTAGTATTGTTCATGATAAGACAGTTTCTTAATGGGTTTGATACAGGCATTATCCTACCCCTAAAATATTTTCTGAAAAACAAGCAGAAAACATGGGCATTAAAAGCATTTATTTCCCAGCCTTTAATCCTATGGAGTTTAAATGCCTACCAAAATATGAATTAATACCTTGAGACCAGCCTGGTCATATCTGAAAACCCTTGCAGGCCTGCAAGTTTGAATGGTTAAAAAAAAAGCTGGGGAGAAATCAAACTTCTTAAAGTACCTATTCACAAAGGATCACTTTAAATGACCTGAACAGTTTCAAGCAGACTTTCAAGTGTCCATATTTACTGTGCATACCCTGCTTCAGCTTGTTCTGAATACTGAACAGCTACAGTGTGAATTTATGTAATGAAGTCCCTTAATCTTTCAGTGCTGCTTCTTATAATTAGACGTATGTGACACACATATTCATTAAAGCAACCTTCCTCTTTGAGCAGGGGTTAAGGTGCTATTTCAAAAAGGTACTTAGGCATATGCTTAGTACCAGCCTTCACGACTGTTAAAGCAAGTCCTGAAAAAATGCACATAGGATAAGGATGATTTCCTAACTTGGAAAATTCCAAAACTGGTTAAATTTCCCTAGGTTTTGAAGTGAATTTTGAGCAATGGGCTGTGAATTAACTAGCCACTATATATAAATGGGTGAGTGGATGGACTTGAGAAATAATTTTGGGAAAAAAATCATTATGATAAAGCTGCCTTTAGGGAAATACATATCAGTAGGGGAAAGAAAATAAAAATTGTCCTATAGACTACTAAAAAAGTGTGTTATTTGTCATTCAGTGTTTTACCTTTACTTTTACCTTTACTGCAGAGTTAGAAATGGGTCACAGTAGTTAATGGAAAACATTTACAGAAATATTATGGTGTTTGATCAAGCCAGACTCTAAAAGAAATTCTAAATGAAATGTAAACACACACAACAGTAGCTCATGTTTTATGATAACAAATTAACCATGGGATCTTCTGCTCTTTTTTACCTGAACTGATTTTATGACACGTGTCTGCATGAAGGTATCTAATACTCCACTTTATTTGGCCATGCATGTTTTTCATCTTACATTATCGTACTAGCAATGAAACTATAATGCTTTGCTGTAGATATCATCCCTGCCCTTTTCATATGAATTAATTCACTCATTTTAAAATGCTACAGTAAAGTTTTGTGTTCAAATTCTCCATTAGTGACTTATTTTCTTGACCCACTGTCAGCCCTGGGCAGTTGTGACTTTCTCCACAACGTGCCTTCCAAGGTACTAATTATCTCCAATGTGGACATTGTGTCAAAATCTTAATTTTGCACTTTAGGTCTCGGAGTCCCATTGACTTTAGTGAGAAAGCCTATGGAATTAGGTTTGTGAAAATGCTTAACTGCCTGGGTGATTTTGTAACATATAACCAATTTGGTTTTGTCAATTTAAAGTTGACAATTGTCAATTGGAATTGTCAGTTTAAAGTTGACTGTATATCTTTCTTTCATGGAAGTCAGCATCAAGTATTGCATTTTTTCAAACATATAGACTTTTATAAAGAAAGACAATAGGAATTTACTTTTTTAAGAAGAAAAACACAATAACAAACACTGTTATCCTGACATTTGTATTACCATTTTTGTTAAAAATTAAAATTAGATTTAGATCAATATGTAAAATCTGTTTTGCTCTGACAGTTTTGTAAATGTTAATTAACAAGTCCATAATTGTTTTCAGGAAATGAAAGATCAGTGGGTACGTGGACCTAGTTAACTACATTTTTTCTCTGTATTGCAAGTCTTTAATCATTAAAACAATCAGATCATACTCTCTTCTGTAGTGCAGTACTTTATGAGCTTCTCCAGACACATAACCCTGGTTACTTACACTGCTTTACAGTTAGATGTCTTACCGTTGTCTTCCAGTCTGTCAGGGTGTCAGCGTTTTCCACTAACACACAAGGTAAGGTTATGAGTTGATCTTTGGAAGCATTAAACTTTTAAAAGCAAATTAAATGTGAAGAATTGATACAACATAAAACCAAAGCGAAAACAAATGAAAAAAGCTCTACACCCTCTGGGTGTCTATTCCTTGGTACTAATGTTCTTTGGAGGCAGGTTCCTATGAGAAAAATCATTATCAACCAAGCAATGCTGCAAGCTATTTTGGATAGTTGAAGCAGAAAGAGGATAATCACTCTAAACTATAGATCAGCAGTTTGACAAAGAAGAGACAATATGGGAGGTATAATTTCCAATCTAAAATAAATACATTCAGTATAAGTGCATATCTTATCTCAGAAAATACTTTAATACCAAATGAATTTTTGTTTGTAAAGTTGGTATTATAGATACGGTAGTCAAACGAGAAGTGTGTATGATTATTTTTCCTGTGCAGTGCTGTTACAGATAATTCTATAGATTACCGAGTTAGAGATGAAAAAATAGATCCTCTAATGTGCTCTCATTTTCCATGGTTGAAATCCTAGGCCCAAATTATTATGGCTGAGTAGAAAAGGCATTATGGGAGAAACAACTTTCTAATTACCATATTTGTATTCTAATTTCCTATTTCTGTTTTCAAGGACAGATAAAAAAGTAAAAACATTAATTTTTCATTATTGAAGGTACATAAATTCTGTTACTGCCTTTCTTGTTTCATTTACCTTCTTTCCCTTCTTTCTGTAGTATAAGGGATAGTGCATTTATGCATTGTCTGGTCATAATAACTAACTACATAACTAAAAAAACCCAAACTATACTGAAATAATAGTTAATCAAAGTACGTACAGAGGTATGAGGAGAAAATACTCATATTACTATAAATATATACATTTGCACACCTATGTATGTGTTTCATTCAAGGAAAATACATGCTTAAGAGACAGCCCTTCACTGTATGAGTGTTAATACTGTGCAGAAGTTGTTTCGTGTATAGTGAGGAAGTAATTTGAGAAGAAGAGTGAGTGAAGTTTCTTGAAGGTTCTGTTTCTGCAAGCTGCTACATGAACATAAACTTTTCAAACCCGTGGACATCTGCTAGAGCTGAAATATTCTTCTATGAAGTATATGCTGGACACATTGGTATTTGTTTGCCATGCTACATTTTTTAAGCCTGAACACTTTAGTAGAAGCCGTATGTGGGGAATGCAGGGAGGATGTGTCCTTAAAACAAGTTTATTATACTGCTGAACTAGTGTAGTGACTTTAAGAGAATTTTGTCTTACAGCTTCAGTGATTCTTGGCATCAAAATAAATCAAACCACTGGACTAGCAAATACGTTGGTTTAGTATATAACAGGAAGTTGTATGGTGCATTATGGATAGATATGGATCATGCGGAAATGCTTTTGGCATGTATAGAAGGGAACTTAGGCCCTTTCCTTGAGAAGAAGTAAGACCCAAAATAGAGCTAGTAAGAATAGACATTCAGAAATTTGTAAATAGAGTTTCACTGCAGTGGTATTTTCACATGATTTAATTGGTTTAGGCACTTGTATAATGAGGTTTGAGTCATTGGTTGCTTTAATCAAAAATTAAATCTCTTTGAATAAAAACCAGCTGCTTTTGTATAAAAAAAGTTAGTCAGATGGCAAATCCATTCTATGTGTTGGTTTGTCGATGATGCTGTTTTGTTACTTGATATTTAGAATGAGTACTCCAAGGAATAAATACTGATAGACTGAGAGTAGTGTGGGGAAGAAAACAAATACAACCACCATAAAAAACTCCAACCACCAAACCAAAAAGCCCACGCAAAGCTGAATATTGAAGAGCTCTATGAGGATTCCAATGTGCATGTTGTTTGCAAACTGCGTGGTCTGTTTCCATTCTAGGAAGCTGGTTTCTGAAAAGTTTGAAGCCTGTATCTGAGGGGAAAGCAGGTCTCTTTTTTTTCCACTTCTTGTTATGAACATGTTATGTTATCTATAGGCTCTTGGTGGTGCTACAATACAGTATTGCTGTCCCCCCACCCCCAGTTAATATTATGCAATTAGCACATGATGATGCACAGTATGCAGATGGTTTTTACCTCCCAAAGCTGCCAAACTGTCTTTTTAAGAGTGTGAATGACAAATAGTCATTTTGGGGAGTGACATGTCATGATGATGGCCCATTAAAACTCCTCAAGAATATTCAGCCAGCTACATATGCCCACTCAGCTCCATCCACAGCAGCAGCTGCTTCTGAGTTCCTCCTGTAGCTGCAGTAAACTTAATGGGCTGGCTGCACAATTCCCTGTCGCCACAGGGCATTTTGTGTTCTTATTAAAACTGGGGAGTGGAGAAGGCACAGATTTGTGACTGCAGCAGCTGCAGAGACTGGAAAAGAAGAGGACAGAAAAGGGAAGGATATGTGTGTGTGTGTGTGCTTGTATGCATGTGTGTGTGTGTACATACATGCACTTAAATGTATGTGTGGATATACAATCTCTCTCTATATAAAGAGCTACATTATATAAATATACACAAGGAGAGAATGCTACAGACACAATTCAGTATTATTAAGAGAAAAAAAATCATAGAAATGTGACATGGATGCTCTTATCAAATCAAGTTTTCAGTATTTCCTATTAATTATTCAGCTCACTAGCCTTTAGATGACAGTATCATTTATTCCTAGGGGAACTTTTCGTCTGAACTTTGTCTTCAACCTAGAAGCCTTAAGGGCTTGCTTAGATGCTAACTGAAATATTGTGAAGGGAAAGTTTTAGAATTTTAGTATGTCTAATTTGATTTTTTTTGAACAATAGCCATCAAGGAAATATAGAAGTTTCACTGTTCCCTTTCCTCTTTAACCCCCATTTTCAAAAGGTTGGCAAAATTAAATATTCACTTCACTTCATGTGGCTGAGGTGATAAGATTATTATCCTCCTGAAGCACTGATCCACCACTTAAAAGTATAAAGGCTGTATGAGGGCTTTAACTAAACCTTTCCACCAATATTTCTGAACATTTTATTTTGGAAACAATTCAGAGGAAGGAGGGAATAGTAAAACCTAACTGCTTATTTCAATTTGATGATAGAAATTCTTGCTATTTTAATTTTCTAGGCACAGAAACATGCATTCTGTAACAGAAAAGAAGGAGTTCAAAAACTGCATTAACAGGGAAAATAAAGATTGTTTGGGGTTTTTTTAAAGAAAAATACCTAGTTCATTCAAAGTCAGCTGACAGTTATGCTACTCTTCCTTCCCATTAATCATGTTTGTTTTCTTCTCTGGTTTCAGGACTTTAAAATCAATGGCAATTTAAATTTCAACCTCTTTTTTGTTTGGGTTTTTTTTCACCTCCAGAGTAACCTTTTTTTTTCCCTGTACGCTTGGCATAGTAGTATTACACATCCTCAGTAAAATGACACTTGACCAGATTCAGGTAATCATCTTTTTAAATTGCTGTTACATTAAGCAGATGCACTTATTCTTTTAATTCTATTAAGCAGATGCACTATTGTTGCACTTCAGACGTATCCATGTTCCCATTCACTTTGGCGTTTGGTTTGTGAATATTTTTACCATTTATTTATTTATTTATCCTCTCTTCCCTGTTAAACCTTTGTTTAATAATTTTACCTCATGCTATGCTTTCTTAATAATGCCTGAATAACTTGATTGTAAATGAAGCTTTATTCTCACTGGTTTTATATACTGTTGAATATGAAGGTCTTGGAGGTTCAAATTACACCAGATGTCATACATTTTGACTGCAGAAGGACTGTTAAGGACAATCTGTGGGATGAAAATTGATACTCCCAAAGGGATGTGCCTTGGTTTTACCTTGAATCTGCAATGTGTTCATTTGATAGATAACTTCTGATGACCTCATTGCATTTGCGGTGTTCCTAGGCAGATATATATCTGCCTTGTGGTCATTCATAGGGCTCTAGTATTACCTGTGTCAAAACAAAATATGATTCAGAGGCAGTCTGAGTTCAGGCAGCCTGTAGAGTCAGTGCTGAATGTGAAGAGATCTCTGAAATGTCCAGGACCTCAATTGTCTCAGAAGTTCTTATGTCTTTAGGTCAGCTCTGAGCACTCCTGGTATTGTTTTGAATATTTTAAATTAAGTCAGAAGAGCAGTCTTGTCTGGGCTGACCAGATTTTTAGTAACCCTGTCATCAACTGCTTGTGTTAGATAACTATAACGTGGTTATACTGTGGTCTGCTGCATGAGACTTTGTTATATTCCCTCATGACTGTCTCTACACTTGCCTGACAAAGAGCAAGTCTGAAGGCAACAAAGCAGGGCATGAAATTGCCAGTACGTCAACATGGCAAATTGTGCCACAGTGACACAGTTGTCTGTGCTGGTTCCCTGCTATGCTGACAACATTGCTGAGACAAGGAAACTCTGGTAGCATTACAAGCATATTCCTTCTGTTCAAACTCTAATTAAGTGTGTTGGAGTTTTGGGTATAGCCGTTTATATTGACTTGATCTCTTGTCCTCAGTATTATCTGTTATGCTGAAAGCACAGAATGTAGGCCAGCATATTTCTTTCTGAGCCTAGGCCTATAATATCGTTTTACATAAATTAATAAAACCAAAAGCAAACAAAAGCCTTCCAGGAGCTCCTTTATCACTTTCTCAACATTTCTTGGAGAATAGACTTTTATAAGAAAATCATTACCTACTGAATAATTCTTTCCCTGGTGCCTGGGTATAAAGTCAATTATATGAATCACAGGCCTTTGCTGACATCAATAAAATGTTGAGGAATCTTTTTCTTTCCCACATGACTTCTGTAATCAGACTGAGAGATAAATTTAAAATGATGTCTTAGGCTGTTGGTACTGAAATGTGGTTTCAGTTTACAAGAATGATAGTTTCATGGCTCCCTCTGAAGACAATGATCCTATTCGTAACTAATGTGTTTGTGACGGCCTTAAACATTGCAGAAACGTGGTATGTGTGTACATTAGATTTTGCTGACATGTGAACTCCATTTTCTAGGTTGAATTTTAAATATTAGTTATTAGTTGCATTGAAATTGTTCCAAAGCACCAACACTGAACTTTTAGTTATCCTGATAGTTGAGAAATAGTGTTACATAAAAAAAACCCAAAAAAAAAAACCCCAAACCAAACCAAAAAAACCCACCTCTACAAATATCCAGTATTTTATGAGTCATCACAAAACACATACCAACAATGATAACCTAAGGGGAAAAGGGATTTGAAAACTTTGTATGTGTAACCATAGTAAATATCGACTCCAAGAAAATCCAAGAACAGCAGTTTTAACAACCTGGCTGTTGTAATGACCAAAATTAAATAGAAATGGCAAAATTGGGGTTCTGTTTTAAATCACCAGCTTTCTTTAATCTTTTAGAAATTACGTGTTTAGTCTTTATATACTCTTTCTAAGTCTTCCCAGAAAGGAGGAGGGGGAGAAGGTGACATGAAAAAAAGTTTCTTCTTCCCACAATCTGTTCTCAGTTGTTTTGTGATAGTAAATTGTGGTTATAAAATGGACAAGAAGATTGCTTCTGGTTTGGAGTTCTTTTTTTCTTTTTCATTGTTGTTTTTTGATTACTAGTGCCTCCTTGCATTTTGTGAGGAGGCAGGAATAAAGTTGCAGTTGTGTCAGTTCCATATCACCAATAATTATGGATGCTGCACAGGGCATGAGGAGGAGGCAGCTTTTGTTCGTCTCCTCCTTTTCTATTTATTTTCATAGAGAGAAAGGAAGGGGTGCAGACAAGGCAACCCCTCCTTGAGAAAACTTTTCAGTCCTGCAAAGGAGGACACATTTCCTATGGTCTCAGAAAGCAACAAGCTAGATTGTATTGAAGCATCTAATGTTTCCCCTGTCCATCTCTTTCTCTTTATTACTTCTGTCATTCTGCTAGTGTCAAAAAACCATCAGCTCCTCATGATCTTCCTTCCGTTTTTGTCTTCACCAATAATCTATAAACTCTGCAATGAATCATTACCATGCTGGCACAGAGAGAAACAAAAGCAGAGATGGATCTTAAGGGAAGAGAAATCAGAGAAGAGAGGCATATGAACATCACACCTGCTTTAAAGGAGCCTGAACTGAAAATCAGAAAAAGAGCAAACCTTCCATTCGGACATACAAGAGATGAGTAGTGACCAGATAAGCTGCTTTTAATACTTTAAATGCTTTTAATAGTGCAGAGCAGTATCTCTCCACACTGAGAAAAATAAGTGTCCTTCTCTATTGCAAGTACTGCATTTATTCTTTAATGCCAGGTGATACAAAATGATATCATCTTTGGTTGTACAGATCTTAATGTACAAATTGGCAATATCTAGAAACTATTGAGTATTCGGAATTTTGAAAAAAAAAATGTTTTATTTAGGTTGTCCTAGAATAATCACCACCCTAAAGGTCCACATAGACATAAATTAATTAGGGGAGACCTTGGACTAAGCAATTTTGCCATAGGGCCAAAAAAAGTGAGAAAAATTTTGGTTTATTAAAAGAGTTAGGGTAATAACAGCTTTGGTGTTTAGTGAAGCTGACTGCCTTCTCCTCTCACACATGTCCAAACAAATATTTTTTAAAAATGAGAGTCCAAAAAGACTGAGTGCTTTTTTAGCTTGCGTTCAGAGTCAACAGAGGGCTTTCAATAAATTATATTCTAAAGAACAAGAAAAAGTGCACTTTTTATGTGCATTGTCCCTCTGCCTCAACAAGGCTTGTGTGGCTTTTATTCTCAGATCTGCTTGCTCTCTGCTAACTTTCCTAGCACATCAAAAGTTATCCTCCTGGTAAAAACTACATCCTCTCTCTCTAGAGGATTGTTGCATCCCTTTCCTTTTCTCATGTACTCTTGTACGTGCAGGGATCACCCAAATCCAGAACTCTTAGAATCTTCATGTTAAATGCATGCAGTATGTAACAAAAAAGCTATAGGATCAGCATATAAGAATTGAATCATGAATCTCATACTGAAAATAAGCCTAGCTGATAGCCAAGGCGACCTGGATTGTCACCATCACTATTGTGTGGAGGTGGCAATGGATAAAATTAATTGGAAGCATACAACTGTTTCTGTCATTCCTCTTTCTGAAAACACAGTGTTTTATTTACAATATCTATGACAAACTGATTCCGAAAGAAGAATTGCCTTGAATGACCCACAATGAAACCAGATGAGATTTACCCAGTGAATCCTTGAATCCTCCATGTCCCTTGAAACAAGAATTTGGAAGTGACTTTGTCTTGAGCTTCTCTGCTTCTAAAATCATAAGTCCCCATGTGCCGCTACAGATTGAGCTGCAGTTCTGTCTCCTACAAGAATGGCCCTGTAGAAAGTGGGAGTAGTGAAAAACAAGCTAGCAGGTGGCACAGCCATAGATACTCTCTGGAACCTGCCTGTAACGTATTATTGTCCTGAGGACTAATATCATTCACAGAATCACAGAATCACTAGGTTGGAAGAGACCTCAAGTCCAACCCAACCCTGACCTCAACTAAACTATGGCACCAAGTGCCATTCTATGTAATTGTTGCCAAATTAATAATAAGAACAAATAAAAATACCAGGTCTTATGTCTTCTATTGAAAAGGAGGCAATGAATACCCCTAAACAACAAAAGAAAAAGATAAAACCTGATAACAACAAAAAATGTACAAAGTGTTTACTAAAGCCAACATTATATGGAGAAGTGTACTTCTCACTTCCTGTGATGTTAAATTAAATAGCTGGAACCAAAGGTAGTTTGCAGTCATGTTTGGTAGTAGCAGAGCTGTGAATATTTTATGGGACATTCAAAAATGTTCTTCGTAGTTGCAAAGCATTGATACCTCTGCATTAATGACTTTGAAGATCACTGTACAGAAGAATTATGTTGTGTGAAACTGGAATATAGATGACATGAAAACTGCATCCAAATGCTCAATATTTTCAGCCAAGTACGTTTTTTTCCTTTTTTACATTGTTCTCTTGTATCGTACTTTTAAGTTATCTCAGATCTCCTCTAAAATGCATATAAAAGTGTTGAAAAAAGCTCTTTAGAGTGCTTTACACTGAATTGATTGTTCTATAGTGCCAAAGATAAACTAAATCTTGAGCTACATCACCTTCCTGGGGTTAAGTAGGTAGAGAATGGTACATTACTAATTTGAGCATGGGCCAGCACAGTTTTTAAATGCTTAGTAGAATAAAGTTTTAATAAAAGATACAAAGAAGTTTGCAGTTCCAGAGCTATAACCTTGGAATAACAAAGGTCCTCACTAATCACTTTACTAATCCATGCGGTAGCAGTTTTCTTACCAAGGCATCGTTCCAAAAAGTGGCTTCTGTTCAGCATTTCACTCCAGGTCACCAGCCACTGTAGTGCAATCCATGAGGAAATTTATGGACCTAAAAGTAGAACTCCTTAAAGAACAATGTGTTGTTAATCAGCAAGCCACTGTGTGAGCAAATGGGAAATGCTGAAGCTACATAATTTCTTCCTTCCCTGGGATGTAAAAACCTTGCTCAGTGCATCTTCAAGGATTTACTGGCCTCTCCCCTGAAGGTTTCTTTTTCAAAGCAGTGGTTAGTTATTTGGGATAGGGCTGGATGCAGACACAAGGTGAAAGGTAGGCTGTGCAGCTCTGCAGTTTGACACCACTGTAGTGTGCTGATGGGCTCAGCTCCATCCCCATAGGACAGTGCCCTGCTGCTCTCAGCAACTGAGATATGGAAACTTTGCTTTCTCTGCTTACAGAGATTTACTTGTACACCTCTAACATTCAGAAAACTGCTCTGCCTGATGAACTGCTGGGTATGATGGTGTCCTCGGTGTTTGCCTCATCCAGCATCCATCCTAAAGTATGCCAGAAAAGGTGGAACAGCCTTTACAGGGACAGTGTGAGAGTCTCAGCCACCACAGAAAGACCAGCTAGAATATGGGGTACGGAGAAAACAGAATTACTTAAGCAAGAGAAAGGCATGAAATCTTTGTATCCTATAACCTCAGTTCTTGTGTAATGTGGTGTTCAGCTTTTCAGCCTAGACTGTAGCATTCTGGCTATGTAGGGAAACCCACACAGTTCCTCTCTAGCACACGGGAGTCTTATGCACCCTGAAGTAGGTATTAGAGAAAGAAAAGAGGAAGGAAAAAAAAGGTCAAACAAAATCAAAGACAAGTTAGACAGACTCTTATTTGCACAGGCCACTGCTCCTCTCTAGGGAAGATGGATACTTCTTCCAGCCAAGTTTGAAAAAGCATTGAAAGCCTCAGCTGTCAGACATGTGAGTTGAACAGAGGTATGGTTTGTTCAATAAACCCCAGCCATTGGGACTGAGGAATAGCATTGCTGTGGATCTTGAAAGAGCCTGAATGTGAGATACATTTCACCTTGGCCTGCTCACAGTGTCAGCATTGTTTATTCCTGAGTGTGCAGAGAAGTAGGGCTTTAAATATTTGGGGAACTCCACCAAAGAAATCTCAGGCTTGTTTAGCTGTCTCTGGATTTAGGTAGCAGCAGAATAAGGATAAATCATATTTTGAAATAATGTAGCTAATCTGATTTAGATACCCTAGTTCTGTTTTTCTAATCCAGTCCAAAGCTCCGGATTTCCTTTCTATCATAAAAGAGAGGAGTGCACAGTAATTGCATAAGTATGAAATATCCAAACAGTGTAAGTGAAATAATGTGTAAGAAATAGGCAGCTTTTTATCCAGCTGAAAAATTCAAAACTGAGCATGAATACTTCCCTGCTGAAATAGGAAAAGATTTTGCAGCTGTGCTGTCATGCCCAAGATAACAATTTTCTGCATGTGTTTGGGAAGTGACTACTGTCACAATGCTACTCTTAACAGAGAGAAAAAAAGTTAGTGATGGAAATTGTGACGATGATGATGGTGATGGCAGTGAATTTACCTCCCAACTCAAGATAACATGGAATTAGGACAGGTGCAAAGAAGATATGAGATAGAAAAATCCAAGCATATTTAACATTGTCTTCAGCTATTTACAAGTTAATCCACTTTTGACAAGCAAGAAAATACTTTAAATTTTACTGATTTTTTTTTCACTTGCACAGTATTAAATATATCATATGTGCATGTTACTATAACATGGTATCTAGATCAATTACATTCTTGATACAAGTTTGGGAAGTACGTAAGAGGTGTTTGAGTCTGTGCTCTGTAACAGGAAGATGAAACTTGGTGGACATAAAAGAACTAGAAAACCTGTGGGATCTTGCTCTGTAAGTTAAAATACCTTGAATGATGAGTGAAAAAAATTTCTTTCTGTAAATCTACCTTGCCTTTCTAATGGAAGAAACATTTTGACCTACTGAAGTATATTTCTTGTGTGCCTACTACAAGTAGTCCCAGCGAAACTGCACCTGGCTTTCAATGCTGTGTGCTTCCAAAAGTGCCTTGGTCTTTCTCAGAGTCTGCATTTTTCTCTAATTAGATAATGGAAAGCAAGATATGGAAGTGAAGAATTGAAGTTACAGGCCCATCAGATAGTAGTGAGCAATTTATCAATCTACATTTTACCTCATTTTATAGAATCATAGAATATGCTGAGCTGGAAGGGACCCATCAAGATAATCGAGTCCAACTCCTGGGCCTGCAGAGGACCACCCCAAAGAGTCACACTGTGTTCCTGAGATGATTGTCCAAATTCATCTTGAACTCTGTCAGTCTTGGTGCTGTGACCACTTCCCTGGGAAGCCTGTTCCAGTACCCAACCACCCTCTTGTCGAAAATCTTTCCTGCTATCCAACCTAAACCTCCCCTGACCTAGCTGCGTGCCATTGTTTTGAATTCTGTCACTGATCATGAGAGTGAAGCGATCAGTACCTGCCCTGCTGCTTTCCTTCATGAGGAACATTTGACATGTTTTACTTTTTCTCCACAGTAAACACTGAGAAAACATGTAAATACACAGAAGAACAAACACACACTGACATCAAGTTTATACTGACATTTGTTTGATATCTCACCATTCAGTAGGACTATAATCTGAAGTGAGCAATGTGGTTAAATTCAGGTTGGAATAAAATCACGGTTATGATCATATGTGTGCATGTGTTTGCCTATGTAAAAATCTGGCATGAGAAGAGTGAGACTGCTTGCAGGAAAGAACAAAGTTTTCTTGCTTAAAGGAGCAAATTTACAGATTCTAATGGTCCTTCACATTTTGTGTGTGATAAACATTCAGCTTATATTTCCAGGAACAATAAAATTTCATGTACTACTGCTCAGCATAGGAATTATTTTTTACATATCTCCATACCAGTGACTCTCTTGTAAGTTAATCTCATCTCTCATCAATTTTTCACCAGCTTCACTCTGATGTTGATAAAGGCGATGGTTCCATCAAATACATCTTGTCAGGTGAAGGGGCGAGTTCCATTTTCATTATTGATGAGAACACGGGGGACATTCATGCTACCAAGAGGCTGGATCGAGAGGAGCAGGCCTACTACACGCTCCGAGCACAAGCACTAGATAGGCTGACTAATAAACCCGTGGAGCCAGAGTCTGAGTTCGTCATTAAGATTCAGGACATCAATGACAATGAGCCAAAGTTTCTGGATGGCCCCTACACTGCTGGAGTTCCTGAGATGTCTCCTGTGGGTAAGTGCAAAATACGCTGTTGGTGTTGTGGGAAATTTGTTCCTATTGCCTTTTTAAAAGTTTCATTATTTTTTACTGTTTCACACTAAGCTACTTAATTATCT
Source organism: Argya squamiceps (assembly GCA_037834095.1). NCBI lineage: Eukaryota > Metazoa > Chordata > Aves > Passeriformes > Leiothrichidae > Argya > Argya squamiceps. The sequence goes on along the minus strand of JBBMKD010000102.1, from coordinate 97,234,646 downwards.
ATGAGACACCTGCAACAGTTAGATATTTCAAGACTTAACTGGAAATAACATGCTAGATTAAGTATTTACCCTTTCAAAAATGTTGTGAAACTCAAATAGCTATGCAAGGATTCAGATTACCATTTTATGGTGTATTTGTCATTCCAGGGCCCAGAGGCTTTGTTTTATAATTCCCATTAACAGTAATAAGTTTCACACCTATGTTATGCTACTCAGAGGTTATAGTTTATAATTTCATTCAGATAAGGTCTGTTCATTACAAACTCTTCAAATTCTTGCTAGAGAATAGCAGAATCTTTTTTGTATGTTTCACACATTTTACTAATAGTTTATTGGATTTTTTTTCTTACACTGAAATTCCATTTTCTGGGGAATATAGGCAAGCAGCAGGAACTGGGGTACAACTTGAGATAGTTCTAAGTTCTACTGAAATCAGAGATGAACGGATTTTAGAGGCTTCAGACCCTTTGTTGGAAACTGAGAAATGTTGATTTTTCCTGAGTTTGAATTGGGGAAGAATTTCAAAATCAAATCCATTCTCTCTTCATTCTAAAGTAACCAAATGCTCATGCATTGTCAGGTGCCACTGTTCCTTTGAAAGCTGACTCTTTCAGATCAAATTAAGGCTTGACCCAGAGATGTTTTGGTAAATGTTACTTTAAGATGAAATTATAAATGGAAGCACAAAAAAACACCCCAAAACCCCACAAAATCAGAAACAAAAACACCAAACAAAAAACCCCAACTTATTTTACTGCAAATATGTATATGGGAAGGCTCACTTCAGATTGAGAGAATTTTGTGGTGATTGAAATAAAGATTTTCTTCGCTTGACTGATTTTAAACCATATTAGAATGTGGTACTCTTACAGTAAGGCTGCACATAAAATTTGCTATAGTTTCCTCAGTATGATCTCCTGTGTTTTTGAATGTTAAACAATGCATTTAAAGTGGAGCTAGAGAGAGAAAAAGAATCTTCCCTACCTAAGTGCCCTGCAGCAATCAGTAGCAAACATTGCTTATATATTTGAAACTCAGTTTAGGAGTCAATTTGTAAAACATTGCTAATGAGTTTTCTATACATTTGTTATACTACAAATGTCGTAAGCAGTGAGCACAGACATAATTTCTCATTGATGTTTGGCATTTGCTCATTGTCACTCAAACACTATGTGGATGGCTGAGGAGGCAATATTAGCCTTGGAAGAAAGACAGACGCCACAGCATTTGCAGAGTAACAGGGAGGAGATGAAGTTGTGATATATTGCTGGGAACTTTTTACTTTTGAATTTTGAAAAAATCTAGACAACAGATAATCAAAGACTGTAAAACCTCAATAATCCACTTCAAAAATATGTTGTGCTAAAATACATAATTTTTTTCTTAATGAAGTTGCCCTTTTATTTTAGAATAAGATTATTTAAGTAAGATGTAGCATGCAGCAACCATTAATTTTTTTGGGTTTTTTCACTTTTATCTTATGACTTAAAATTATCTCCACATTTCATTTTTGGATTTATCACCTCTGTCTTTTTTTGCACTGGTATATTGAGATACAGACAACTACTACAAATCCATACCTCTACTCCTATGATGCATTTGTTCCACAAATATATTGGAAATCAATCTATGGGGAGTGCACTGTCTGCAGTGGAGAACATAGGGACTGTTTTTCAAAATGAGCTCCTTTGCATATTTTGTTGAATCTTTACATCATAAAGGAGTAAAAAAAAATCTCTCCCATATGGACCATACAACACCAAATGTATTTTCACTTCAGGTGTAGTATTATGCAAAATTATTAACTGAGACTGTGCACTCTGTGAGATTTATGTCACCTAAGGGTGGTTTCACATTCATGAACTTCCTGAAAGTGCACATTTTAAACATCTTCATGGTTAGTAGCACACACCTACAAAGGACTGCCTTGTTACAGAGTTAAGGATTACCATGAAATTCCTTTGTCACGCTTTGTCGCACTTTGTCGCACTTTGTTTTACATAGTTACAGCAATTCATACTTTATTCATACAACATAATTTTTAATTAATCACCTAGAGCATCCATGAAATATTAAGGAGATAGAAAGTATCTCTCTCCTATTTTGTTTAAAATTATATCCATGACAAGGATTTTCAATTGGATATTAAGAGAAATGGAAGAGATCACAGGATTATAAACCTAAATTAACTATAAAGCTAGGAAAGCTATAACCTTTAACCTACAGGCTGGTTGCGCAAGTATAATGGTTCTGTATTTTTTTGACAAATATTTTTGGACATTATCTAAGGCTAATTGAAGTCAAACTCTTCTTTTATTTGAAATTACTTCAGGTCAGGTTCAAATTATATTTGGGTCAGGCCCAATTATATTGATTATCCTGAACAGAGTAAATATCTTGATGGCTTGTAAATCTGTTCATGGCAAAACCCCCAAAGATATGGCTCATCTGAAAATCATAAGGATTTGTTTTTGTTGTATCATTTTTAAAGTGTGTCTGGTACTTAAAAAACTGAGCAGCATTATATTTCAAACAAAAGGATGCTGGTCTGTTTGAGCTCTATCCAAGGGAAGCAGGGATGAGAATTCCAATGCTCAACATAGTTTTGGTTTGTTTAATCTTCTCTGCTCTCCAGCCATATCAACAGCTTTGCTTGTTAACCAGCACAACAAATATCTCTTCTGCCATATTTATTACTCCTGACTGAGATGGATAGAAATATCTAAATTATATAGCAAAGAAAAGAAAGCAAAAGCCCTGTATCAGGCTTAAATCTTTGATACAGTGTGCAGTGGGCTTTGAGAGCCTGCATGAAGTGTCTCTCTCCAAGCACAAGCCACCTCTCCTTCCCTTTGTCAGACCTTGCTGCTTAGCTGGGACCATTCTTGAGTTTTTCCCCAAGTGAAGGCAAAATAATGAGGCTGTGGGAGAGGAGGGAGGAGGTGAAGAGGGCTCTGACTCTTCCCTTTCATACCCCTGGAGGGAAAAGGCTGTGGAGGCATTACTGCATCAGCTGTGGGTGGGACCCAGTGGTAGAAGCATGGAAATACCAGAAGGTACTGAGCAGAACCAGTATGGATTGTTGTATGTAAGGATTATGCAGGAATTCTGGATAACTTGATAGAAAAGGTGTTTAATGTTTTTAGTAGCAGCTGATACCATAGAAATATGATGCTATCATGGAATTGTTTTGTGTATTAGACATAGTACACACCATGAATTGATATAAATTAATACCTCTAATAACTGACTGCCTTAAAGCTCTGTTTGCAGTTTGTTAATGTGACTAGAATTCAATTACTAAGGGTTTGCGCAGTTTCAAAATTAGGCATTTGTTAAATTAATCCAGTTTTAGAGACCAGTTTTCTTTTGAATGATCTCACCAATATGAAAACAGAAATCACAGAATCATTTCTCATAAAATGTTATTTCAAAATTTCCATAAAATATACTGCAGGTTACTAGCAAGCTTTCTAAAAAGCTCTGTAGATTTTTTTTCTAAAATAATATATTTAGAGATTCAAAATGGATCTAAAAAGCTCTGTAGATTTTTTTTTCTAAAATAATACATTTAGAGATTCAAAATGGATCCCTTTGAAGGATCTCCAACTCAGATTTCAGCAACCAGTTTAGCTTTCTCTTCCTATCACAGAAAAGGTTAATCTTTGCAGAGTGTCAGGAATAATGTTGAGCCTTGACTTGGCTAAATTTAAGTACAAGTAGCATTTTAAATTCAAGGTCCTCTATGCAAATATCCTCCTGTCCTTTTACCATAATATCAGTATAAATAAGTAGACTTCTAAGATTACTTTAACTTAGTAATCTCTACCAATATGTATAAAATAATTTGTTTCAAGTTATCTTAAAAATTCTGCAAAATAAAACCAGAAGTCTGTGCCAGTCACAAAGAATTAAGTCTGTTACTAGCTACTATCAAAAAAAGAATTGTGTGGAACACTTTGATAAGCAGCACAGATTTTTTCTCAGTACTTGCTACAATTGCTGAAAAAGTTCATGAAGTTTCTACATGTAGAATTATTTTTAATGGACTGATTCGAGCTTTGTTAAAAAGACATAACTGCAGTGAAATTAATTTTGGACTAATCCACATGTAAAAGAAAAGGCTGTTTTTTAAATAAATAACTCATTTATTTTTTCAACTCATACAAAACACACAAAGTGCAGGTAAGAGTTAAAGCTATAGCTGCAAAGCTGCAGTTTATATTAAGTCACTAATGAAAGTTTAGTGTAGGCTCAGTGTCCTGTCTACACTTGCACTCCAGGGTTCTGAACAAGGGTGACTAAAATTTATTGGATTTATTTGATTTATTGGTACACTTGTTTTGTTGGATGGAATAAAGGTGTGGTACCATTTGTTGACTGTCCCTGTTACCTGTAAGTTCTAATCTTGGATAAATTTATGACAGCTGACTGTCTCTGCTAGAGAGTGAGGCAAAGTGTTCACAGATACAAGGCAGATAATTTCAGTGCAGGAACACAAACTCTTCTGAGATGATCAACTTGGAAATACAATGCAACTATCCATTTTTCCTCACACTTTTGAGTTTATTTACTATCCATAACTATCCCCAGAACTTTAAGTTTTGAGTTTTTTAAAAAGGGAAGTAAGTATTTTAATTTGACATCGATCCATTGCAGAAAGATTAGGACTGCAGTGCATGGAAATGATACTCTGAAGGAATTCCTGTTCTTCAGGAACAATCTGCTTCTTCTGGAAAAATCTCTGGAAATCCTCAAATACAGGTCTTTCTGTGCAATTAGTTTCCTTGGAACATATTTCCTACACATAGGACTTTTCACATAGTTAGAATACCTTCTGTTATCTTGCAAATTCTTAAAAATATGTTGTGCAGAAATCTCCCTCTCAGCGTGGGGCTTCAGAAGCTCATCTTCTTTTGTGTGCAATTAGTAAAGAAATAATGACAATAGCAAGGGTTTCAGATCTTTACCCCACTGATGTATAGAAGAAGTTGATTAGCACAGAGGGCCTGGAAAGGCATAATTGTTTTTTAGTTACTAATTACATTTAAATGGAATTATCGCAGAAAGATTTGACGTTAGAATTTCTTCTTAAAAAACACCCTTTTTCTGAGGGATCATGTATTTTAGGAGAGAGACAATTAGATTCAGATAATAGCTTTATTCATTTCATGGAATGCAGAGGGTTTGTTTGCTACATCAATAGATTTTTACAGCAAACAAGCACTTCTAAACTTGCAGCATTTTGAAAATGTCTGTGCTGAGGTTGCAGAGCTTGTAATTTCTTTGATCTTGTATTGGTCTGGAGCCCTTGAAAGCAGCAAGAGCAGAGGGCAAAGACGTAACTGTGTGTGAGGCGTATCAGCACTTTGGCCAATATTTGCAGACTTTGTAGGCTTCATTGGCAGTGCTTAGTGACTTTGTAAATGTGGTAAGCCTGGCTTTCACAAAGAACACAGGATGTCAAACAGTCATTATGATACCCTTGTTCTCAAAAGCTGGATAGACTTTGGCAAGTTTAAAATAGGTCCCTGTATGAAATTACATTATAGAGCAATCTGTAAAATCAGTTTGACATACTGAATCAAAGCTCTTAGTTACTGGTGAACAGAAAATGGATGTATTTTAAGTCCCATAACTGATAAATGACTTGATGGATTAACTACCAATTTTCTTTTTAAACTTTTCATCTACTTAATAGTTGCATGTGAAATTTCAGGTTGGGAAGAACCTTTTCCCTGTCCAAAAATAGGTCACAAGAGAGAAAAATTGCATTTAAATAGAATTGCAATCACACTACTTTGTCATGGATACTTCAGGAATAGAGATCAGGAATGTGGGCCAGCTAGGCCATAACCTGAATAAATTTATCTTAAGAATGATCATTTCTGGTCAGAATTCTTTAAAGCAGGACCCATCCTTTGTTCCATTTTATGGAGGGTTGCACTTAATCCTCCCTCCAAACTTTAAGCCTAGTCCCAGACTCCATTTATGATGTTCTACTTAACTGAGAATGGAAAAGATGAGGAAAATGGATGGGAGAGATACCATATTAGATAAAAGGATTTTCAGAACTTTCTCCCATTTCCTGAAAATTCCACGTAAAACTGACCAGAATACTATTTATATTCAATTCACCCTGGACACTTGCTATTGCAGTTTGCTCTTTAAAAAGTGGTTTCAAGACTAGATGGTCTCATTTTCACACGTCAAAAATATGTTCTTTCAGAAAATGAACACTGTGTTTAACAAATGCTTTTCTCTAATCATGTGTCCAAATAAAGTCTATGAAGCAATCTTCTCTTTGAAGACCTTTACTGGGCATCTGCCAAATTCCTACAATATTAATTTGCAATCTCACCTCCAAATGGGTCCCTGGGCTGTTCAGTGAAAGGTCTGAATGTTCCAGACAATCTGCCAGTGGGAAAAAATAATCCTTTCTGTCTATCAAAGGGTGGTGACCATGGCCAAGGCCCTGACTCCCGGCTGTTATTTTATTCTGCTCTCAGCATTCACTATGGAAGCTGTTGTACAGAACAAAACAAATGGGAACTGACATGGAGAACATAATGAATAGGAGCTGGGTGCAAAATGAGGTCCTTGCAAAATATAACCTTCCTATCAGCCAGTTAGAAATTTTGCTTTCTTATTCCTGTCAACATAGAGACATTTCTTGCTCAAGGAATTTTTATGCAATAGATTACCACAATTGATATTGCAGATATATTGAAGGAAATCAGTATTGCATATTGAAGGGAATTACTGCTTTTAAAAGGAATTTAGAGACAGCTTTCACCAGCTTTTTTTGAGCTGAGAAAGAAACTCTTCAGCCATCTGTTTATGAAGCAGTAAATAATTTTATAGGCTAACAATAATTTTGTGCACATTTATCAAAATTTGTAAAACATATATATGTATGTATGTTTGAATTTCTAATGAGTCATTACAACTTCAGCATGCTGACTTCTCTTAAAAGGAAATACTACTACTGAATTCCGTACTCAAACACACTTCAGGCTTCACCATCATTATAGAAATTTTGCTGACATATACTCCACCAAGCAAAGGGAGAGATAGAGAGGAGGAGCTAATGAGTGAGATGGTTTTTACTGCTGTGAGTCAATGCCTGTGACTATTTGGGAAGATGGAATTCTGTAATAGCTGATACTACTAGTTTACAAATAGAACCTGATACACTAAGCAGTCAGCATGGAAATGATGAACAGTTATGAAAAAGCCACTTCACACTGTTTCAGATATGTACTGGCACAGCATAATGAGTAAATGTGGTTCAGATTTTTCTATCTTGCATATGAAATAGTCCCTCAAACATTTTACAGGTACCTCTGTGGTTCAAGTGACAGCCACTGATGCAGATGATCCTACTTACGGCAACAGTGCTCGAGTGGTTTACAGCATATTGCAAGGACAGCCTTACTTCTCTGTGGAGCCCAAAACAGGTAAATTTACATAAGCCCTTTGCAGTAATGCTGAGAAAAAGAGGAAAATGTGCATTAAAAATTTCTAGAAACTTATTAATATGACCTCTTGGTTAATTGAATGCATTCAGGTTTTGTTGCTCTTTTAATCTCTTATTCTTTAGAATAGATTATGAATGCCACACATCTGAGCTATGTAATAAACAGACTTTGCTGGAATAGAATTTTTTATCTTTAATAGAATTTATTATCTTTTCAATCTACCAGCTGGTTGGTCTTGCCTATTGTCATCTCTCTTTTCAGTGAAAATTTCAAAATACATTGAACATTTTTTTCAGATTTCAGAAATATCTAAATGCCACATAGCTGGTTCCGTAAGAATAGGTTTGAGACACAATTACTCTCCATTCTACTTTTCAAACTGAAGTTTTGTTGTGGGATATGAATCCATTCTTAATTTGAAGAAGAAAACACTGTGCTTCTTATGCCTATCAGATACAATATTTTGCTGCCACTTTCAAAGCATATTACTGGTGAAATTTTCTTGAAATTTTCTGAAACAATTTTCTTGAAATTTTGTGAATATTTTTAAGCCACCACAAAATGCAACCTTTAAACCTCTGCTGGTTTAATAAATATTGCCCATTCTGCTGTATCATTTCATCAATGATATGTATCATTTCATCAATGTTCTTGCTCTGCTCATTTCGGTTTAGTGCTTAAGCCTTCACTTACACCTACAAGGAGAAGAGTTACAATCTTCATTTTGGATATAACCAAGCTGAGGCAAAAGAGAAAAAAAAAAGTTTACCCTTTTAACCATAAAAAAAATGTGATGTGAATCAGACCTGAGTCCCAGTGTTGTGACCAAAAGGTCACACTCTATTTAGGAACATCTAAGTTTGCAGAAATAAGTACTATAATTATCTTCATATTGCAACAGATCCATGCTCAGCAGGGATATATAGTACTGTCCTTTTCCCTTCAGCGGGTGTGATTTGTAGTGGTCTTCTCTGTTTCTCTTTCTCTCTCTCCATGTGTGTTCATGTACCATGTACGTTGCGATACTGACTGCAGGCAGCCCTTGAAGCATAATATGGTAGTTTCTGCTAAATAAAAATCTTGAAATATTTGCATGTATTTTTATCACTTTGATATGACACTCAAATTTCCTGTGTGCACTACAGTTTGCTTCCTAATGATTGGGTAACTTTGCCTGGTAATTTTACTATGACAGAAAAACAAGCATGCCAAGAAAAGCAAGGTAGAAACAATAAGACTATTAAATTGTATATTAATTATATTTTTACATGGCTTGTAATTATATTTTTACATGTAGTGCCAGGCAGTCTGTTTGTGAAATAAATGTTTCCACCCAGAGGTGATTAATGGCAAGTCCAACATTCATAATGGAAAAAAAGGAATAAAACTCTAAGCAAATATCCAACAAATAGCAGATGAAAAGATATGTGTCCCAATGTGGCTCTTCTTTATTTAGTTTGTTTATGTTTCTTTTGCTGCTGACACTAAGTGCTGGAGGAGCAAATGACTGCCTCTCTGGAAATCAGGGTTAGCATCTGTACTATGTACTGAGCATGAAATATTAATAAAAACATCATAATTTGAGAAGGCATATTTATTTTTTGATGTATATCAGCATAGCTGAAAAGATGAAACATGGAATTTTCTTGTAGTTTCCATTTCATGTCAATTAATTACAAATTAATTAATTAATTATACAGGTCATCAAATGGACACAACAAAAACTACTTCAGATATTTAAGTATTTTATTAATAAATAAAAAACCCTCTTAATTATGCCAATGAGTCAGAAGTGGATATTTGTCAACCCAATATATGGCAAAATAAGATAATTTCATATATCTGGAAAGTGTGCCATGTTATCAGTATTGGTAAGAGATTGACTTAAATGGGTATTCAAAAGATAGTGAAATGAATCTTGACCTTAGAATTTTAAAAATGAAAGCAGAATACTCTGTTCTTCTGAGCTCTAAAAGAGTAGGAAATCAAATACAGAAGATTACATCTTCCAAGAAAGGGAGTGTTACCCAAGACATTTGGAAGACTAGTTCAGGGAGAAGATAACTCAGAAAACACAATCATGTCCAGCATTACCCAGTGAATCTAGTACTAAATAAAAACTGGTGCGTTTGGTGACTAATTAAAATAAGCTTATGTTATGTCAGTGCAACTCCTGGTCAAAACCTGTTATATTAGTGCTGGAATTATTTCATTCCACTCTTGCTGCAATCACTGATCCGCTGTTATCTTTTACAGGCAGACTCAGCTTTCACAGTAGCATATTTTTGCTTGTGTCTTCCTTGACACCTTGTCTTTCTGCAGGTGTTATCAAGACTGCCCTTCCCAATATGGACAGAGAAGCCAAGGACCAGTACCTCTTAGTTATCCAAGCAAAGGACATGGTTGGGCAGAATGGGGGATTGTCAGGGACTACATCTGTAACTGTCACCCTGACTGATGTTAATGACAACCCTCCCCGCTTCCCACGCAGTAAGTTACTTTGTAAATACCTGACTTGTAATATCATTCCTAAACACTGCTATTTTCTGTACACACTGTGATATTTCTAAACAAAAACTGCTTATTTTCCATGTTAAGTACTTTGTTAAATGCTGACTGCAAGACTATATTACTATTATTATCATTATTACTATTATTGTTATTATTAATAATAATAATAATAATAATAGGTAAGCATTGTTTTTCTTTGCCTCATGCATACCAGATTGTAGTAATGCACCCCACACCCCCAGCCGATGTTTCTGAATAGGGAAAGAGTTTCAGTTTACCTTTAGATATTTCAGGAAGTTTAACTAGAAAGTTCTGTGTTTTTCTCATTGTAATTGGCTCAGTGCCAGCACAGGAGCATGGATTGGGCTCCGAGAGTGTAACTCAAAGCC